>CM052438.1:9616826-9637084 GCA_028533085.1 Varecia variegata
AAAAAAAAAAAAAAAAACACAAACACAACTACCACCACAACAAAGAAGGTAAACATTCAAGGGACAAATATAAACTGACATTACTAATGGTGTTAAAAAGAGTGTGTCATGAATTGGTTATTGCTAATTTGGAATAAAGTGACTATCAGAGAAAATTCTTACAAATGTGGCTCTTTCCATAAGAAAGAGCTTTATTTGAAAGTACATATAACACTGCAAAATAATGCTTAGGAAAGTATTCCTAAGCAGATGTACTACTGCAATATTAGTTAAGAATATGTGAGTACTTATTTTCCTAGGAATGACATAGTTAAATCCCTTGACATTTTTTTTTCCAAGAAAATTTGATTTCCCAGTAACAATTGTTTATGAAATAAAAATATCTAGTAAGCTCTCTTTTCACAGAAAGTAGTAAACTTTAAAAGGTTCCTATTGCTACAGAAAAAAAAAATGCTTTGATTCAAATCAGAGGATTATTTTAAAATATTAATGTATTTTTTGTAACAGCCTCCAATAGAAGTACTTGATAGATTTATTACATGCAAAAGCCCTAATGGCCACTCTCTCCCATAACCAGGGTCACTTTTGGTAAATAGGAAATAAATTCTTGCGTATATTTAATTTTATAGGCACATATCAGCATGTAAAATATTTTTAAATCACATAATAAAACCTGGCATGGAGTTTGAATATAATTATTTTTTCTTTTTAAATGGGAAGGGGATTACAAGCTTTCTCTCAAATTTATTAAACTGGAAATTTTTGTCCACATAGCCATGCAGCTCAAACTTGTCATTGCTTTATATATTATGTAAGTTTGCCTATTTGTAATTATCTGCAAACATACAAAGTTCATAGAAGATTTAGGGTAACAATCCATCTTTATTATTTATTGCGGGGTAAACATCCTTTATCCCACAATAAACAATGGTGCATCCATCCTTTTCTGAAGTCTTGAATATTCTTCTTATTCAAGAATTATGGAGGACAAATGAGAATTGAAAAAGGATTACATCTAGGAACTACCATGCCAGCCCTCCCCCTGCACTGACCCCCACCTGCTTCCCCCACCTGCGTACATAAACATAGCAGGTGTGGTCCAGGCAAACCCACAGTTGTCAATGTTAAAGCAAATAAATGGCTTAGCACCTTGGGCCCCTGTTTTTGGTGTTTGCTTCTGTATTTAAATGTGTTTGAGGTTTTCAACATCCCCGGAACATTGGCTGTTAAGAGGCAGAAAACATGCAATTTATAGCAGATGGGTACGGCCTTTCCTGGCAGTGCTGCTGAAATGGGATCAATCAACAGCACTTCATGCTTCATTTGTCCAAAAGAAACCCACCTGGGGAAACCCTGTGGCACGGTGCCTATTAGGAAAACACCTTACCATGTTTCTTTAAATAAAAATTCACCAGTTAGCATTAATCGGGAAGAAAATGGTTTCTCCTTTAATGCTTTCTCCCTGGCATTTCTCGTGTCTTTTTTCCTTCATTCTTTCAACCATGATCCTTTATTCTCTTTACTCATAAAAGACACAGAACAAGGAAGCCGTACACAGCTCTCACCCTTAATGCTTAAACTTTCAAACTTTTCTTCTCCCTAATTCTTGTTCTCATTGTCCTTCTGCAGATCTTATTTGGCAAAGACCTGACTCTTCTCTTTTCATTTGCCATCCCCTTATGCTGCCTTCTCTTTGATTTTCTGTGCCTCGTTCTCTCCTTAATTTTAGAGTGTGTTAGGCTGGGAGTGTGCATTACGAGCCCGGGGAGTCCACGAGACCCTCACTGCTCAATAAACCCCGAGCCCAGACAGAGTGAGGGTTAGGGGGATGATGAAATAAAAGCCAGGTGCTTTGGAGGTTCTGCAGTGCGTTGAGTTAATCCCTTTTTTTCCTCTGATTCCTGGAACTTTTCTAGGTGTAAAGTGGATATCTCGGCACTCCCTCTGAAGCAAGCCAACTGCTTAGAGCTGCCGCTGGAGAGCTGTCCGGGGGCTCTCCTTATGTTGGTCACACTGACGCCCTGTGCGGGAGTCTCCGTCTCTGATCTGTGTGTGTGCCCCTTAGCAGACCCCAGCGAAAGAAAGCAGATTTCCCAGCGATATGTGAGTGCTTTGTCTTATTACACCACTCCCCCCTTCTCCCACCCTCCCTTTTATTAAAACAAAGTCTTTGTTGAAACAAAGTCTACAAAGTTGAAAAACTGCATCAAAAGAGATCTTTGTCCGAAGTTTAATTATATGTCATAAAACAAGACATCAGACCCTGGGGTTAACGTGTTAGTGAAGGGGTGAAAGTAGACTCAGAGTTTGCCTTGCTATTTTAAAAGCTGAGAAGATAGTTTGAATTTTTAGCTTTCAGGGAGTCTTTGGAAAACATTGAAATCCTCAGTGAAGCAGACTCTTGCTTAAGGTGTCTGCATATGTAAATAGAAATTTTAACATAAGTTCGCAAAAGTAACTTTTCTTTTTAACCAAGCATTAATATTTGCAGTGTCATAGATACCTTTGCAGAACCCTTTGGAACCAAATAAGAACCTACTCGTGCCTTGTAAAGCAACAGCACTCGACAGGCACGGACGACGGTTGTACGAGCAGACTGTACTGCCCTGGATGATAATAGCAGCCTATGATTTCTCCCTAAGTGGTTGCAACGTGCTTAACAGTCCACTCAGCATTTTTAAATCAAATGACTGTGTCCCCTTCATTTATTTTTTGTACTCTGGCTTTCTAGGTGCCTTTATTTGCATTCTGTTTTTTTCCTATCTTCTTTGTAAATCAATACGTTTATTTTATTACCACACAGGGAAGGCATGTTTCAGGACAGTGGCATGAAAATGAAGCAAAGATGAATCCTTATTCAATGGCAATATCATTCTCGGCATAAAGTTTAGTGTCTCCAGAGTCCTTCACTGTGTAGATGTATTGATTAATTGAATAATTCTTTATCTTCGGGAGTATAAGACCTAGCCCCATAGCTCATTGTCAAGGCAGCTTGTGCATGCCAGGTTGACGTACTCTGAATAAGGTTTGACTCAATTTACTGTTTTCTCTGATGACTGGAGTCTAAACAATTGAAAATTCCACAGTGAATTTGCCCAAGCTTTCCCACGGATAAATTGCAAAATTTACCAAATTCATCAGGAGTGTTTTGTATTTATAAAGTAACATTAGATATCATCCTAATGGCTGCTTTGAATAATGCCTTAGGATTTGAGGATTAGTAATTGAAAAGAGGTTTGAAGAGGCTATAATCGAAATAGAAATAGTGTTTCTTCAGCTGGCAGGCTGGCCAGCATGTTAGGGAGAAGAATGCTGTGTTACAAAAAACACAAGTCATAGCCCCCTGGATTTTGTTTTTTAGGTTGTAAGAACAGATATTCTGTAAAGGTATTTCTACCTCTAAATTGTAAAAGTATTTTATTTCAAATGCTTTCTCTTACCTTGAAAACTAGCTGTTTTGTTTGTTAGCTGCTTTAGGTTGAAAAACCAGAGAAGAAAAAACTTTCAAAAAGTTTTTAGGAATGATGCATGTTGGATTAGGCAAACCTGAACTATTATTAAGCTTTTGTTATTCTACCTGAAATGCATAAATAACAAGGATTTTACTATCTTCCCATAAATCCCTGGGGTCTGCTTATCATAGGTTTTTAGCTATCTAATAATGAGGGAAACAGTATATTTGAAGGTTTTGAAGCAGCATCTTTTCCAGTAGGTGTGTTCTGGAGGCTTGAGAAGAGAGTTTATCTGCTGATCTCTTTCATGCACAATTTCTTAAAGATGCCATGTATGTATATAACCAAATATTGCTATATATATTTAAGAATGACCAGTGAATATATTCAGTCTTTGGCTCATGCAAACTACAGGTTAAAGTAAATGTGAATACAGGGTGATACTAGGTGCTCCATCTTTAATTTAATGAACTGGCTAACACATAGATCAGAAAATTCAGTCTATTTCATCCCAACTCTCTTTCCACTGCTAGTATTTGTGATGGGTCCAAGGTTAGTCTTCTGGTATCCATACAGTTTGTACTAACTAGGTCAGAATAATGTTGCTTTTTAGGGTGATTTAAAAGTTGCATTAAAAAGAAAGTAGGGGGAAGAAAAGAGAATGAATGTAGTTCTACCCACACATTTTCCCGGTGGGATATCTATGCTATCACCAGGGGGCGATGTTAAAAGTAGATTGCATGTGCTTCTAATTGGTTTATTTTAAAGCTGTAGCTAATTAATTCACAGTCACTTTTAATCTGGCTGCTATAAATGCCTCACTTTCCTATTGACTGACATCATGCATTTTTGGAACGTTTTAAAGATTTCATGAGAAAGGGGAAGATAAATCTAGAATGTACTACTTCCCGTAGGACTTTATGGAATTAAGTATAGTATATATAGTAAACTATACTATAATTAAGTAGTATATTAGAAAGCTGTGTTCATTTATGATCTCCTTTTCAACCTTCAGTGCTTACAGAACTCCCTGAAAGATATGAAGGACGTCGGCATTTTACAAGTGAAGGTTTTAAAGGCAGTCGATCTCGTAGCGGCAGATTTCTCAGGTATAGACCATTTCCATTTTCTAATTCATTTTTATTCTTATTTATTTCCTGCTTTGACATAATCTTCTGACCCAGCAAAATGCTTAGGAAGTAGAAGTATCCATACAGCAATCATGCTTCTTCACCTAGAATCATAGCAGAAAAGATGCATACTTGAGCAATGTCTTTCACATAATGCCCATCTTTCACAAAATTTTTTTTTTTCCAGATAATTTACTCTGCTTCGATAATGTACTAGCCCATTTGGGCTTCAAAGATACTTGTGGATTATTAGTGTCAGGACTTCTTTGTTTGTTAAATTAAGTTTTTGGCTAAGCTTTTCTATCGTACCTCAAAGGACAGTTATTTGTCCTTCACTCTGCTGCTGTGTGTTCTGAGCGTGTTGTCCCCTTCACAGCACGTGGTTCATCAACACAAGCGTGAAGGCGAATCAGACTGGCACCTCACTGTAATGACAACCAGAGTTTTTTTAGGCCCTGGGACCACTTTGTGGTTGATGTTGTCTTATAGGTCGTTTCTCTTGGTGTTTCACTAACTTGAACTTTCAGATGGAGGCCAGGGCAGACACGCTTTGTGCTGGGGCACGCTCCACTGCGTGTAGAGTAATCCAGACATTTCCAGTGTCTGATCTGTGACTCTCTGCTCATTGCCAAATTACTCCCTTGTGCTAACAGTTTAGCCGCCTGCATGTCAGATGCTATTTACCAAGGAAATTGATGAATACAAGGAGTATTCTACAGCATGGTTCTATCTATTGATATGGTATTGTATGTATGGTTTTCTTATGTCTCATATTTTTAGAATGTCATCCACTCTTACTTCCTTCTGTACAAAAATAATTTTACCATATTGGTAGAGCCTTGAAATTTCTGAGACTGAGTTTGAGGAAGCTTAACCTTTGGAAAAGAAAATTTTAATTTTAAATGCATTACAGAAATGGCAGAAAATATAAATTTAGTTGGGGAAAAAAGTGCTTTCCACCTTGCCTCAAAAAATGAACGAATAGAAACGATTACTTTCTAAAGTGATCCTGACCAGTGAGCAGATCCAAAAATGATTGTCAGGCCACTTGGAAGATACAAATTTTGAGAGTTATAGATGAAACACTCAAATGATTACTTCTTATGTTCATTAATATAGTTGTAAATGTTTATAGTCTCATATTAGCTTGGAAATTCTTCTGTTTACTTATATTTTATGAAAACATTCAACATTTCACATGTGCCTTTGACATTAGAAGCTCTGTCATCCCTAAAGCACATTTAGAGTTATCTACCAGTTTTCCAGAGTAAATTATTTTGACTTCCACCTAAGTGTTTAGGGACAGCACCTTTTGAATGCGTGATTATTGCTGTCTCAGGAACTGTCTCAAGCCCCAAGTCATATATGCCTTCCAGCAGGATTTTAAAAATTACTTGCTATAAGTTGAATATTTTGTGATCTCCAGAAACTAATTCTAATGCATTAAAAGTTTGTGTTTTTGTTTTAAGGCTTGTTTACAGCAACATCCATGTATGGAAACACTTTTGTAAAAGCTACTTTATTTTACCTGTCTTATCAGGTGGCCTCCATAAAACCCCCCAAAACTGGTGTTTATGAAAGTTGTTTCAGGACAATGTATCATCTCCAAAAGTATTTTGATTATTAAAATGAAGTGAATAGGAGAGGAACCTGAAAAACGAGTCTTTATAAAGACCCTCTTTATGGAAGAAGAATTTTGGGGGAAATGTTGTTATTTTGTTGTTTTCTTTATATTCAAGGTATTCAGTAGACAGTTTTGGAGTGGACGAAGGTAAGTAGAAAGGAATTCCAGTAACAAAAAGCAGTGATTAGAAATAAAATAATGCTGTGTGGTTTGACTAAATGCTCTGGTGCTTTCCTATCTCTGTGTTATTCACGAGAAAATTATCACTATTCTGAATCGAGGCCTAGTGATTTGTCATTAGCTAAACAGGACTTTCGACTATATTGATCTTTGTTTTTAGAATCAAATTTCACTGTCTATAGTCTTTGTACATTGGGAGGCTCCTGTATGAATTTCTCTGTGTGTTTCCAACCAAGGTGTTGCTTTAGGGCAACAAAGTGAACCTAATCCAGACAGTTGTAGTGCAGCTTTTCTACGTGAAAAAAGAAATGGATTCAGATTACAGTGAGGTGACGGCACTATGGATGCAATCAGTACCCTCAAGAGGTTAGCAATCATGACATATAGTAGGAACTCAGGCATTACTGCTGTTGTCACTGTCGTTACCAATTCATTTGATATACGGTAAAACAACAACAACAAAACAAACAAACAAAAACCCCAAGAACCACCAGTGTCATTTGATCATGGATCAGAAGAGGAACCCCTTTGTTGTCAGTGCCAGGAACATTTAAGAAATAAGTAACTATTTTATACACTGTATTCAGCATTTTCCAATCAGCCTTACTTTATAAATGAATGTTCATTTATTGCAAATGCTCAGGGAACAGAGCACTCCCACGCAAATAAGAAAGAAATGCATTGATTCTGAACAACCAGGAACATTTTCTAAAGAATGATGATAATTTTAAACAGGGTTCAAAAAGGGAACTTTCCAACTTTTCCACTTTTCTTTCATTACATATATTCTTTCATTTTGTGGTAATTGTTTGTTTCTTAAAAATAACACAAAGTAGCCACAATAACAGATGCTTTAAGTTTGTTTCACCTAAGATTCAGGAATCCGGGTAAAGTAAAAGTCCGGGCTGGGGTGGACGGGTCCTGGCAATAGTCCACACAGAGGTTGCAGTTTCTGTACTCAGAGCACAGGCACCGCCTGTACTAGAGGAGGAAGCGAATGCATGTGGCAAACCCTGTTGTCAGTGGTTTATTAGGTTTAAAGCAATCTATCTCTTTGCAAGTAGCAGTTAGAAAAAGAAAATATGGGTCATTCAATCCACTGTGATCAAATTAGAAGGATATTCCCCCTTAATTGTTATTGATATTATAAGAGCATAGAAAGAGATTAAAATAAACTTTGGAAAAATTGAACACTCATTACTATGCTAGTATTTTAGAAAGCTGGAATAAAATATATATACTAAAGTGAATTTCTTTTCTATAAAAATTCTTTTATATACAGGAAAAAATTAGTGTACATTTTCAAATGTGTTAAAAATATTAACAAGCTAAGTCTACATTACCAGTATTAAGATATTTATAAAAGATGAAGGCTTTAATTCTCTAATGTGTAAAAAAACGTATATTTATTGTTTTTAAATTATTAATTCATTCTAGTATAAATATGCCATTTTACTGTGTGAAGCTATTAATAAATTTGTTTGTATATATCTTGGGGTTGTTTTTTTTTTTTTAGCATTTCTGTGATTTTGTATGTAAGAGAGAAGGCGTTTTTTTTTTTTTTTTTTTTTTTTTACGAAGAATGTGAAGTAATCTATCTTCTCTTGGAGCGCTTTGCTCTAAAATTAGTGAAAGATATAATGTTTTCAGGTCTATGCCAACATTTCATGTGGCTAGCCATGAGCAGTTATTCTAATAGAAGAGCTTGTCAGATATTTTTATTAAAGAGTTTGCCTCACAAATTCCTTGTGCCCAGCATAACCTAAAATTTCTAAGTAATAGGTTATCCAGTCTGGTGTCATTACTTTTGCAGTAAACCAGGCCACAGCCCTGATTCATGAAGCAAATGATAAATTGTACTTGGAGACTCAAGGTGAACGTAGCTGTGTGTAGTATTTAATGAGACCAACATATTTCACTCAGCTGCTGCTAGTCTTCAACCTCAGCTATTTTAAGAAGAAAATAACCCACATTCTAATGATTAAATGAGAGAGAAAACATTTTTGTTCTAGACAAAGCTGAGAAATGGTTAGTACAACCGGTTCCTATGTACAGTAGAAGCCCTAACAGAGAGTAGTGCAGTATGTTCTACTTTGCTCGGGACATACCAGACTCATGAATTACTACTGCTGAAAGAAAATACAGAGTTTATCTCATAATTATTAAAAGAGAATATAGTAAACAATGGGCTAATAGTAAAATATTAGAGAATCAAACTATTTTCTGGTAAGAATTATATCATATTTCAGTATAAATGACAACACTTACCTATTGACATATATCAGCCAATGAAGAATAGGAAACTGTCTCACTATACTCCACTCATGTATGCAGAATTGTTCAGCGTGGCCTCATTATAATTGACAGAATGTTGTGGAGAAGATGCTGGAATTGTACCATGTGTGGGTTAATTCAGCTTATCAGTATTGAAACCATTTTGGCCACCACTGGCGTCCCACATATGCCAACATTCAACACTTAGTCAGTGACTCTTCCTAGCATTCTTAGAATCAAAATGTGGTTTCCTACACCAACCTTCCTGTTCATTCAACTTTGTTTATTAATTTTGTTCTTTAAAATAATTCTTGTAGAGTGACTCCCTTCCCCCTAAAGAATCTTCCAGCGGCAATACTGATTATTCTTTGGTCTCCCCCTGTTTATTCCTTTAACCTTTACCCTGGTACCACTACCAGGGTGCCCCCTGCCCACTAAGAATCCTGACATAATACAGGGGAAATAGAAACTTAGGAGAGTTTTCTTTAACTTGCTATGCCAGCAGTAGGAAAAGAGCAGGCAGAGCAGCATTCCAAGCCTAGCTCAGTGGAGGACGAGGATAAGTATTTTACTAATATAACACAACATAATAGGTCTCAATATCTCCTCTTTTTGTAGCACAATCCCATCTTCATTTTTCCTATTCTTACCATTCTGATAGTGTGCATGTCATGATGAGAAGCTGGGGAATTACCAAGGGGGAGTGAAGGAACAAAACTGGAAATACCATGTTGACTCACGATTTGAAGTTCCTTCTCCAGAAGTTCATAGGGATTTTTATTTCACCCTTGAGACTTTTGATTCATATGAGTAGACACACCCTTAGGGAGCTTAGGATCTGTCAGAGAGAACTCTATCTTCCTTCACTTCACCCTTCCTCCTCTACTGCAGATACCAGCTGTGGGGGGCGGTGTGTGCCATTGCAGTAGGTGGACCTCGCTCACAATCAAGGGTGGCATTTCCAGTCACCGGTTCCTTGGCTGTGCCATTAGGAGGAGCTCTCGGTCTGTCCCACACACAGGTGTGCTCTCCCAGGGCTGGGGTAAAGTACTCCATTCATTCTATAAGTGCATGAGCCTTTTCCATAGGCCTGGGGCTCCTGCCTTAAGTAAATCAACGTTCAGCTCAATGATTTATTCATTGAAGATGAAAATTATTGCCCACGTTTTTACCCTTTATTTTTATGGTACTTGCCTCTCATTTTAATCCCTATGTATTATGTTATAGAAGACGTAGAGAAGCAGACACCCATATGTTATTCATCTTGGTTCTACTACATTCTGATCTTAAATCCATCCTAAGCCTCCATGTCCTCACGGGTATTTTGAGGGTTAAATTAAAACCTAAATGAACATTCTTGATATATATGACATGGTTAATAAATAGATAATCTTGGAAATATAAGCACTACTAACCACTTTTATCTCTTCAACCACTCTTAGAAATCTACAGTTACCGCTATAAGATGTTTTTTCTTTTCTTTTTCTTTCTATTTCTATTGCCTGCTAAAAACTAAGACAAAAAATATGCTTTATGGTAGGGAAATTCTCATACTAAACTAGTTTAGTGCTTTCATCTCACATTTTGATAATCTGGATAATAGTTTTATCAACATAAAACACCTTTATGGGCTCATGATTTTTTTTGTTATATATAAAAGTGCTATTCTCAGAAACTGTTGACCAAAATACTGCATTTAGACCCCACATTATAGAGTTAAAATGTTTCTGCCATATGCTGTAATACTGACTTTTGAGTCATTTCTGTAAATTATAATGGTGACTGTAAGTTTTTTGTTTTAGTGGTTTTTTTTTTTTTTTTTTGAAACATAAGACTACTTGTATCAGAAGAGGAATAGTCTTATTGTTCACTGGGAATTTTAAACCACATACCCATTTTAAGGTTTATTTTCATTGTCCTTCTCTTGAAGCTACATCCATATCAATACTTCTGCTCTTAGGGATGCCCTGTTTACAAAAGGATGATGGCAATTTCTAGAAAACTCAGCAGTGGTGATTGAATGCTTTTAATTTTCATGAGATTCTCATGGCTAGCAGAGCCCAAATTGAGACCAACTTTTGCAAAACACATTAAAAACTACATAAATCTGCCTTTGGCAGGCTGTCTGCTTTAACTGCCTGCCAAAGAACATGGATGCTAGTCAATGTAAAGTTTGGGAGTATATAGAAGATTTAGCAGTTTATCACTTAATGTCACCATGAGAGTCAGTTGCATTCCATGAATTAACAGAGGAACCACTTCCATTTTAGTAGTTGGGTTCTTGGTAACATCTTAATTTATTCAGTAAACATACCTCTTCTGTGAGAGACCCTATGGTTTGCCCTAGTGACGTGGTGGGGAGTAGGAATTGGCCTCTGCACTCACATGAGGTGACTAATTAAACCAGTGGTAGTCTAATTCCAATTATACTGCTAAGATCAGGAACAGGGTGCTAACATTCATTAAAGGGACGGCTGACTGGAGATCCCGCAGGAGGTGATATTTTAGCTGAGATGTCAAGGATGAAGAGGAGTTGGCACAGCAGAGACGAAGGAAACACAGTTTTTTAAAGGAGGGAAGAGCATGTTTCAAGGCCTGCAGGGCTTTTCCAAGGTCCTGGGAGAAAGCAAAGGAAGACGAGAACAGAATCCACACGGGCCTTTCGGGGGAGAGGAGGCGCGTGTCTTAGGTGGGACTGGATAGTGTAGGAACTTAGGGGCCAGGTGAAGAAAGTTGGGAGACTATTTACTAATGGAGGGATACAATCTGATACAAACTTACAAAGGTCCATTCTGGAAGCTGTGAGGAACAAGGATTTTGAAGGGGGAATGAAAATGGGGAGATGTTAGGCAACTGTAGTGGATGATGGTGTGTTTTGGAACTTGAGCTGCAGCAGGGAGTGGAGTTAGAAGAAGGAAACATGTCACTCATCTTGTTTGCTCTATGTTTGTGCTAGAATAGTTAAATGGCATTTCAGCAAACAAAGTTCTTATCTTCCTTTGCTGTCCTCGCAGTCCTAACGTGGACCTGTCTGCCTCTTGCTGTAGACGTCTGTCACAGTGAAGTGAGCAGGTTTTTGCCTGCATGGTGCTGAAAAAGCCATTCTTTGTCCTAGAGAAGCCTGGGCCCTACTTGAAAAGGCAGGACATAGGTGAAAAGTTGGGCCCTAAAGAATAGAGATCAATGTTTCCTCTTCTTTTAAAACCCCTCTCATCTCCTAGCATAGTGCTTTCCACACTGTGTGAATCATTAAGTGGTTGAATAAATGAGCAGGTACCTCGTGCAGGAGGCATAATCCCGACACTCATCATCACGGTAGGCAGGGGCACACTCGAGGTTGCAAAGTAAGGTCCACAAAGAAGATCTGTTTAAACTAGTGCTGGGAGCTTAGTTGGCATTTTTATTTTGGGAGTGGGGAGGTTTCAGAGGGGTGTGCAGGGACAAGTCTTTTCCCCTTGCAACATACAGAGGAGCAGGAAGGAACCCTGTATTTCTGTGTGCAAGACAGGATAGGGAGCCCGTGAGGTTAGGGGTCAGGAAAAAGAGCCCAGCCTTGCTAAAGCATTGGTGAATAGGGGTAGATCAGGATGGATTGCGTGGTTGACGGACAACATATTAGGTTATTAAATATGAAATGTCTGATTTTGAATCAAAGTGTAGTTTATTACATCTCAAACAAGCAGTACTATTAATTAAAGTATGTGCCTAAACTATCCACACATTTTTGCTATCATAATGGTAGCTTGTTTATGCCAGCAGCAAAGAAGCCTGGAGAGAGAGTAGCGTTTTCCACAGCTTGTTGAGAATTGAATATCTTTCCTTGCAAGAAGTGGTCCAAAGCCTGGTCCAAAGTTGGTGCCAGGTCTGGTGAATACGGTGGATAACAGAGTTTTTAAGTCCAGCTTCTGTAGTTTGAGCAGCATTTTTTGTGTAACATGTGATCCAGTGTTGTGTTGCAAGAGGATTGGCCTGTCTCTATTGACCAATCTTGGCTGCTCAATCGCAAGCATCCTCATCATTTTGTCCATCGGTTGCAGTAGACATCTGCTGTAATCCCTTGACCAGGTTTCATGAAGCTGTAGTGGATAATACCAGTGCTGGACCACCAAACAGGCACCATTAGCTTTTTCTCAAATACTTCATTGATATTTTGAGCTGTCTATGCTTCATTGGTTCTATGACGGAACGCATGTTCAAAAATAACATGAATTTTTGACTTATCCATGGTTTCACAAAAATTGCTCTACAAAAAATTTGAGAGATGATCACAAGCCAAAATGTGCATTTGGAAGACTGAAGATGTACCTTCACAATAAAAATAAAACAAGAAATGTTAAAGTGAAATGTCAGCGATATCAATTGTTCAAACTTAGTACTTAAGGAAATCGGACATTTCATACTTAATAACCTAATAGATTTCCAGAATGATCAGTTAAATTTTCTCCAATATATGACAGTAAAGTTTATAAACAAATGGTTGGAAACAAGGCATGAAAGCTGAGTTTTAGGAAACGTAGTGTGGAATGGCTCTGCCGCCCACCCCCCAGCCTCTCTGAGCTGTAATGCTTCATACTTAGCTGCAGGAATTGTTTGTCCAGAAATCCTTTCTTCCAACTCTGCCCCTTGTATTGACAGTCTAGGTTGGTTCCCAGGGGCTGGACGAGCAAAACAAAATGAAATCTAACTAAAAGTACTTGTCTTGATCTTCAAGCCAATCTTTGCATTTATCCATCCATATCTTACATTTCCTGATTACCACTATTTGCATACATGTGCTCACATACACACACATAGTCTTCCTAATAAACTTGAAGCTCTGATCAATCCCATCTTCTCAACAAGGACCTATCCATTTCTGCTAGCCAAACACACCTCTTCTAAACCTTGCTTAACATTCACCTGCACTATGAAGTATTTTTGAATTTTTCTTAACCAAATTACATTTCTGTGATCTTTTATTTTCTCATCTGCAAAATGTCGTTAGGGTTGACATGAGCATTAAGAGAGAATCTGCATAAAGGAGTGTGGTTTCCTACAGGGTGTGTAGGAGGGAGGGAGGGGCTTGGCTCCCTCTAGCAGACCCGGGAGGCGGGGCATTCCCTGCTGCCCTCTGCCATGGGGCTGTGGCACTTTTCTTGGGGGATGGTAAAGGCATACATAATTGGGTGTGCCTCCATCAGGACCCTTAAATGAAATATATAGGCTGACTGTAGAATGGAAATTTACAGATGTGGGACATAGGAGTGGTAAGAACAATACATAATCGGAGATCAGAGCTGGGAGCAACCCAGTTTGCTGCAGGGCGAGTGTGAAGGAAGTTTCCTTTGAAAAGATGGTATTTTCAGTATAGCAGGGACCATTATAAGAGTTCCTTATAGGTAATGGCTTGGTGGTCATTGTGTGTCAGGGCCTGGTTCAGAGCTAGAAACAGAGTGGATGTTCAATAAATGGTTGTCAAATGCACAATATGACCCCTGATATATATTTATTATGTGTTATTCAATTTCTATAACTGATATAAAGCTAAAACTGTTTAAATGACCCCCCCCACTTGCCATTCAAGAAATACAAATGAATTTTAAAATGGTGTTGGAAAGTAGCAAAGGCTATTTATTGAGTGCCGACAGCTAAAAAACTCCAGTGTGAAACTGAGTCACCAATGGCATAACCATGTCAAGGTGACATGGCATCTGGATGTAGAGGAGGCCATCTAGATGCTTTACCTGTGAAATGATGGAGCAAAGGGGAAAAGTGCAGCTTCAAACGTACATATCCTGTCTACCTGGTGCTGTTCTCTCGGTGCCATTGGGGAACATTTGGACATTCCATTTTATTATGGGAGATAACTGTTATCTCACATATAAGTATTTGTTATTTAAATTATATTCAAAGTTCTCATTTATCTGCAACCTTTTAAAAGAAAGAAATCAATCCATAAAGTGTACGTAAATTTCTCTATAAACGTTTTAACGTCTTTGTTTCTTCTTCTCTCCGCCTGTTTATACTGTAATATTAATAACTGCAGAATTTTAATGAGCTTTGACTGAATTATCTTCAGAGAGTTGGTGGAGTGTGTTCCTCGGAGACACATAACTGAAGTTTCCAGGTTCTGGAGGGAAGTCTGTTCCTCATTAGCTGGGACAGCTAGGAGAGCACTGGCTCCAGAGAGTGGGAGCGGGCAGGAGCCCACCTGTGCGTCAACAGGACGAGGCAGCATCTCTGCCCTGCTGTGGAGCAACCCCAGGGCTTTCATTAAAAGTGTCAGACAGTTTCCCTGGAGCAAGTGCTGATGGCGTGTCATGTTGGTGTCTCTGGAGGAGCAGTGCTGACACCTACTAATAGTCTGACAAATGGTTAAGTAGCTGTTTCAGCCTGGGTTGAGGAATCAAGTGTGGTCTACCTGAGCATGAAGCCGCATACACGTGTTCTCTGCATGTTCACAGTTGTTGAAGAGGAAGCGTGTTGTTCTACAGTGGCAGGCTCTTTCCCACTCAACCCCAGCCCTGTGCCCTACAAAACAGATGGCCAGAGTGACCTGTCTTTCGATAAGCAAGACTTTTTGCAGACGCAGGTGGATTTTTGTGTTAGTTTGATTTTGACTGCCCAGCCTCCGAAGCCCCTTCTGTGTTTGAGGCGCTTCCCATTGTATGTTTCAGAGAAGGAGTCAGAGCCCACTGTCATCCATGAAGGCTGAAAAGCCAGTGTTCCTTTCCTGAGCCCTAGCAGTTCAGGCCTTTGCATCTGCATCCAGTGAGGCAAAGAAGCAGGAGTAGAGAGTTCATGTCAGAAGCAGCCACAGTCAGGCGCCAGGGACAGGAGTGCCTTGTGGAGCTGGTATTCTGGGAAAGCAGAAACCACACCAGACTTTTTCTGGGGTGGAATATTGGCTGGACTTCTTGTGCCTATGTATTCTTTGGTTTATAGTGATTTTTTTTTTTTGAGCCTGATTTTCTAGCCTTTGTAGGTATTCTGAGAGCTGTTTGATATTACTTTATTAAATTCCTTTTCTGCTAAATTTAGACAGGGACCATTTCCATTGTTTGCAGTCGAGACCCTAACTCATTCATTTATGCCCATGGCTTGGTCATTGTCTGCTGGTAACTGAGACAATAGCATTGACTTAAAAGCTTTGGCCAGGCAGCTAAGTGTCCAGGCCCCTAGTCAGCTGAATGCAATCTCCTGTTTAATACTGACCATCACCCATGCCTTTGCTCTTCTTCCCCTCTTTTTAAAAAATATATTCTTCAGGCAAGCTCCTGCATATGTTGCTATCTCTACTGATGTGCGGTGCTTCAAAGCTCCTGGTTATTAAGTGAATTAGATGTAGGTTCAGTGACCTGAATGGGAGGCCAGTCGGTCAAGAGACCTGAGCACTCTCTGCCTTAGGCCCTGGCCTGGGACTCCTTGGCCATTTGTTGGAGAAGCATGTGTCCTGTGCCCCCAATCAATTTAGCAAGCACTGCTTTGTAAAGTGCCAACATGCTGTGGAGACAAGCAATGCACTAATGTCGTACGGACATTACCGAGTC
The DNA here is from genome assembly GCA_028533085.1 of Varecia variegata. Lineage (NCBI taxonomy): Eukaryota > Metazoa > Chordata > Mammalia > Primates > Lemuridae > Varecia > Varecia variegata. Next base: position 9,633,016 of record CM052438.1, read on the forward strand.
ATTCATTCTGTCTCTGACAGTTCCAATTCTAGATCCCTCTGCCAAGACCAACAAAAGGGAAGGAAATTTTTACTTGGTAACTCTCTGGGTCCAACTTTGGGTTTGGAATTTTCTTACCTCTTTTGAAGGATGTGGGAGATAAGATAGAAAACGAAGAGGTGAGGTGGGAGAAAAAGTAAGGGAGGAGCTTAATGTTTTGTAAGTTAAAAACTCTGACCTTTAGTGAATTATACTTTTCTCTATTTCATGGCACCAAAAATATAGCTCATGCATTCTCGTAATGTACTGAGTAGGTAGAATCATGTGGCTATTCACTCAGCAGAGTTTAAACTCCTTGAGAGCCATTTTTATACTTTTTCTCACATTCTCTCATAGCCACAGGGAAGCCTGTAAATTATCATAGGATTCCAGTCATTCCAGATTGGCTGAAAGAGGATTTAGGAAGGAAACAGAGATGAGCTGCATTTTTAAAACAAAACGAAGAAGTGGGCTTTCCCACCTGCCAAATTGCCAGCTACTCCTGTGAAACCTGTGTGGCCTCTGGTTTTCAAGGCTACACCTTGGGTGGTGTATGAGTCCCAGTCCACTGTGGGTGCTAAAGTCCAACACTTGGAGGCTCTGCCCACCTCCCAAATGTCCACACAGGGCGTCCGCAGAGCTTTTTGGAAAAGGAGTCTCACCTTCCCTCTTTCAGCAAGAACGATTTTTTAATTATAAAAGTGTATGACTTTTGTTCACACTGACTCTGTCTGTTTTGAGATGATTCACTTGTCACTTGCGTGTGTTCTCTTTCCAGGAAAGAGCGATCCTTTTTGCTTGTTGGAGTTAGGCAACGACCGACTTCAGACACATACCATTTACAAGAACCTCAACCCTGAGTGGAACAAAGTTTTTACATTGTAAGTGTTTTAGCCTCTTGAATACTGAGGAACAGCGCTAACTTAGAGAGCAATTATCCAACTGAAATGTTTGGGGCAGGCTGGGGCTCTTGAGTGGAACTTTCTGTCTATTTTTATGGGCAAAGAGTGAATTTTATTGTTTTTTTCCTTCTGAAAACCTTTTATCCTTTCATTTTATAGAGTGCGGTGTTAATAATAGAAGAGACCATTCAGAACTGCAAAGGAGTGTTCTAGGAGGCATTTGTAAAGTGATGTTTTAGTGACTAAATTAATCTGTGAGTAGCTGGAAGCCTCCATATATCTAGATTAATTCATTCCTGGGTTAAGGAAAGTTACTAATGGAGACTTGCCTTAAATTCAAGGAGCTTATATGTTATAGCATTATTTTAATGCCTGAAGGCTTGTGTTCTGCCAGTGTCTTTTGGAAAAATGCAGATGATCTGTGCATCCTTAAAGACTCCCAAAGGCTCCTTGTATTCCAGTTTATCTCAGTGACCCACCCCATAGCGATGCCCTGCCCACTCTATTGAACTCAGGGATTTAGGGGGTTGGATATATTTAATTTTCCTAATTTTCTTTAGCTTCTAAAGCACCTAAACATCAATGGAGGCCCCTGTTGAATTTGGGTGGAATGGTGGTGGTACACTGCCCCCACAAAGCTCAATAAATGCTCTCTCTGTGCTTATAAGTGAAAAAAAAAAAGTTCAGTCTCCGTACAGTTAATGGTATTAGTAGAAAGTTCTCAAGGATCTATGAGAAGTGGATTAACTCTGCTAAACAAGTTTGCCAAATGCCAGATGTAAATTTCTCGTTTTCCTAAAACGTGGCCAGTGGCCATGGCTTTGTTTTTCATTGTTGCTGAGGTCTGGCTTCTTGTTTCTAAGTGTTCTTAGTATTTTGTGTTTCAACAATAGGAAGCTTTCTATGTATTTAAGCAAAAGTGATTTTTCACCACCTTTTTTTTTTTAAAGAAAAAAATGCATTTATTTAAAGAAAATGTTCTTTTTACTCTTCTTATTTGGAAGCTTCTTTAAAAGCACTTTGCTTTGACCCGCTCATTCTTTCTTCCTCCTCTTTCCTCATCCTGTTTCCTTCACAGTCCTACCCTTGAGTACACGCATGCTGTGTGGAAAATGTCATAGTAAAAAAGTTGACTTCTTTTTTCATATGGATGTCTAAATCTTCTGTGATGGAAGGTTTGGGAATACAGTCAGTTTGATTTAATTTTTGGAATTTAATTAAATGGTAGTTTTATACTCTAAGGACATACAGGCTTAATTAGTGAAACAGTGTTTTCAGATCTTCATGGAACAGACTTCACTTGTGTGTTTTTGTGTATAATACATGGTATTTTTTTCTTTCAGTCCCATTAAAGATGTCCATGATGTTTTGGAAGTGACAGTGTTTGATGAAGATGGAGATAAACCTCCTGATTTTCTTGGAAAAGTTGCCATTCCCTTGCTATCCGTAAGTTCCCTTTATTAATAAACAATTTGTGAGTCATTTTACAGTTGATGAGTTTCTGTGCTCTAGAGTAGCTGAATCTTAGTCTAGGGGAAAAAAATACTCCTCGATATAGCAGGAAACTACTGTTTTATTCCTTATTCTTACCCAGTATCTTCGGCAGTTTCAGATATAAAGGGACATGTTTTTCTGTATCAGTCCAATGTTGATTTAACCAACCAAAACATTTTGACTAGTCTTTCAATTCACTCTCAATCTTTCCATCTTAAGATGGGAATTTCTATTTGTTTACAAGAATATGGATCCTTGACTGATTTTCCATTTATTAATGAAAAACACACATATGTATTTCTTTACACCTCCTGGCTGCACCTTTCTTCAAAGATTAATTGTTGGTAACTGCACATTTGTTCTCAGGACTGTGAAAGACCGTTTTCCCGGAAGTTCTATTTGTCTTTTAAGTAGTCACATTTGCTTTAAGTTTGAAAAAACGCTTTGTGGAAGAAAGCTCAGAGCCTCTCTTGAAGGGGGAAGAGTGTTTTGGCAGTCCAGTTATTATAAAAAATAATACACCAGGATCAACAAAGGGGAAAAGCTGGATGAAAACATACTTACACAAGTCAGAAGAGAAAGAATCAAACGATGCCTTAATATGGGCAAAGAAGGAAAGCGAGAGAGCAGATTCACCTCTTAATTGGACATTAATGTGTATACCAAACGTACTCTTCTAGAAGAGAGAATTTCAGTTTTTCATCCAACCATTATTACAATTTGTTGTAGACTTATTACAGCTTTATCAGCCAATGAGACTTTATTTCTTCCAAAAGATACATTTTTCCAAAGCTGTTAGTGCATTTTGTGGATGGAGCACTCTTGTAATTTAACCATGAGATTAGTCTAGCTCGCACGATGTTTACAGAGGGAGGAATGCTGTGCCTCTTAATATCTCTTCTTCTGTTGTTGCTCGCTTGGTTAATTTCTCCCCAAGTCCTCACATCCCTGATGTTCCTCGAAGAGCCTGCCTGGAGCATCTGCTCCCCGGTACAGCCGGCTCCTGCCAAATGCTCGGAGCTGTCGGCATCAGGCCGTGCGGCTCACAGCGAGGAGATGGTAATTTGGGATTTCCCCCCTTTTTTATTACAACTTTGTCAGTTATTCCTGTAAGAATACATGTACCAAGAATGTGGGGCACACTCTTAGAGAGGTCTGAAGGGACTGGAAGCAAAGACTCTCCTTTACAATCCAGTTTCCCCCTCTCACTTTTTTCTGACATTTCTCCTCTTACTTTTATAAATAAATCCCTTAGTAGCACATTTTATTCCTTGCTAGGTGAACATCACTTGGTATTTTTTTAAAAAAAACCTCTCTAGTTTTGTGTGTATAGGTCTTGGGTATTTGGTCTTTCCATAATAATTGACTTAGCTTGCTCGTGTGCTGGTCTGCTTCCTTCCTTCTCTCCTCATTTCTCCTCCCTCCCTCCCTCCCTCCCTTCCTTCCTTCCTTCCTTCCCCCCTCTCTCTCTCCTTCCCTCCTTTTTTCCTTCTCCCCTTCCTCCCTCCATTCCCTTCCCTTCCCACCTTCCCTGGCAGATCTAAGAAATTACCTCAAGCTTAATTGTGATTTCTCAACCTTGACATTTTGGGCCAGAACATTCTTTATTACCTGGAGCTTTCCTGTGCATTGTAGTGTCCAGCAGTCTCCTTGAC
>CM052438.1:9637584-9674349 GCA_028533085.1 Varecia variegata
AAAACAAAAAATAAGGCTGCAAATTGATGTTTCTTTGAAGGGCCAAATGTTTGAAGGTCCAAATTCCAGAAAATGTTAATAGTAAAGATCCCTGCCTACTATTGCATAGCTACTACATTTCTGGGCATGAAATTCTGGAATTTTCTTTCTTTCTTTTCTTTTCTTTTTTTTTTTTTTTTAGCAAATTCTTAGATATTTAGACATATGAAAGTGGTAGTTCTAAAACTTTAGAGAATAAGCAATAAGCTTGATCTAACGTGTGTGTGTGTTTACATACACATAAAAAATAGATAATATTCTGTTTAAATACCCATTAACATGTTCAAATATCAATCATGTTCTGGGTCCAAAATACTTGAGTGGATTCCAAAAAAGTAGAAATTGTACTTGGTTATAGTACTATAGAAATAGAAATTAGTAACAAAATTATCAAGCTAGTTGATGGGAAAAAAATCCCAAGTAGCTAATGTAGATACCAAAACTGCAATTACAGACTACTTAGAAATTCACAATTAATTATTATACATAAAAACTATGGATAAGGGCCAAAAGTATTATTCAGAGGAAATTCTTACCTTGAATGGTTTCATCATTAAACAGGAAAGGTTGAAAATCAATTAAGCATCTGAACAAAAGGAATTAAATAAGGTAAAACTAAGAAAATTAGAAAGGAATTGATGAAAATAAGAACAAAGAGCAATATTGTAGAAAATATGTGAGCAGTGGGTGTGAGTCCAACTATTGCTTCCCCCAAAACCAGTGAAACAGACCAATCATTTACAAGGTTAATGAAAAAAAGAGGAAAAAATGCATAATAGTAAGAATGATTTAAAAAGTTAAGAAATATAGGGGATTGCTGTGAAGAACACTGAACTTCAATGAGGGGTCTAAGAGAAAACATGATTAACTATAGAGACATATTCATACTTGGGAGATCTTGGGTATTGTAAAGATGTAAAATCTCTCCAAATGAACTGTAAATAAATTATAGTTTCACATTTGGAGAAATGAATGTGTAGTAAATAGCAAAGAATATTAAGTGTAATTAGAGGAACTTGAATATCAGGTATTGAATATACTGTTTAGTGAAAATAATTAATTATGGAAGGATCAGAAAGAGTTATCAAATTATTTCATCTTTTTCTCCTAGTATCCTCCCTTCCCCCAAATAAGAAAAAGAGATCCTTATTTTTTTATGAACAAACTTTTTTCAAACCTTGAAGGGACAGTCTTACATTATTTAAATTTGTTAAGAACATGAAAAAATGGAAAACTTATGAATTTATTTCCTGACACTAGAATAAGTCTAGAATAATATCATAAACACAGATTTAATAAAAAGGAATATCAATAAGGCACCACACATTAGGAAAGCTCATTGTATAATTTATATCATTGTTGTATTAAAGGATAAAAAAACCTCAATCTCATTAGATATGGGAGGGCCACTTGATAATATTTAATATTCATTCTTGATTATGAAAAAATACCCTAATAAGTTAGTCGAGGAGCAACTTTTTAACATAAAACAAAAATATCTGTCAAAAACATCACAAACATCAGCATTATTACTGAAATATTAGAGATATTACCTCTATTTTCTCATCTTTAACATGAAGATAACAGAAGATAACATAGTACCTACTGAGCATGATTATTCAGAGAATTTAGTGAGTTTTTACATTTATGAATGAAAAATTAAGCATTTATGTCAGATCCAGCCAATTCAAAATTGTAAGAAAAAAATGCCTATTTTAATGAAGGAAACATTATTTGCATATAATACCAGATACTATCTGTCACCCGAAGAAAATTAATATATAATATACTAGAATTAAAAAATGATAAAATCAATATTAATAAAATAATATCAACAGCTATACACAAAAGGAACACATTTTTAAAAACTAAAAATCACATCAAAGACTATGACAGAAAACAAAAAATATAATGTCTCAGATGTATATGAGGAAGTTCTAGAACTGCACTAAACGACTTGAAAGAAGACTAAATAATTGGCGATCATTTGATATATAATAAACCTGAAACCTTGGGTCACTGAGGAAAGTATAAACTATTTAATAAGTGATTCTGGGAAATCTGGTCGCTCATCCTTCAGGGGAAAATGTGTTGGTGCATCATAGCAAACACAGTAACAATTTCAAGACGAATTAAACATCAAACACTTGAAGCAAACTCCATAAAAAACCTGTTAAAATAGTGGGAAAGTTTTATATAAGCAAAGCTATAAAACAGGAATGGTAAAAGAAAAATCTTAAGATGTCAGTATGGCCAAAGCAAAAATCGCCATCATAAATGAAAAGATAAAGGATAGAGGGTAACAACAACAAAAAAAATATTTGTGGCATCCAAACAAATCCATAATATCACCACTACAGTGTGTAAGTGGTTTTTAATCAATAAGGAAAACATAAGTCAACCTAGCAGAAAAGTTAATTCAAAGAAGAATTCCTATAGCTAATAAGCATAGGAATGGCTCATGATTTATGTAGTTATGAATGTGGAGGTTAAGAATTCAGACAGTGGAGCCGGACCACCTGGGTTAGTGCCCTGGCATCTCTAAACTGGCTGTGTGATTTTTGACAAGTTACTTAACCTCTCTGCATTTATGTTTTTGTATTTGTTGCTGAAATGAAGAGAATTATCATTCTACCTGCATTGGAGGTATATAGTGATGATTAATTAGTTGGTAAATGTAAAATGGGTACAACAGTCCCTGGCACACAGTGAGCACTAATAATGTAAGCCATCTTCATCTTCACCTACTTTGTTTTAAAAATTGAAATCATCAAATTAAGTTAAGAAATCAGATTAATATAATATTTTTCAGTGTCAGTTGTAGAAAAATGACACTCTCAAATTCTGTTGGAAGAGCATGACTTGGTATCAACCTTGTAGAAGGTACCTTAATACAAGGGATTACAATTTAACATGCACCTATCTTGGAGCATTTGTAGTCTAGGTGTCCACTTTGGAGAGGCGACTGGGGCTCCGAGAGATGCAGTAATTGGCCAGAGTCACACTGCTAAATGCCAGAAATGGGAATTGAATCTAAGTCTGTCTGGTTTCATGGCCCTACCAGGGTTCACTGTTAATAAACACTTGAAAAAAAATATGTTCGGTCTCATTTGTTATAAAAAGCTACATATTAAAACATGAGGCTATTTTCTTTCTGTAAAATTGCTGTATAGTAAATAAAAATGCCTAGGGTTGGTGAGGTTGCAGGGAAGTGGACAGACTCATTCGCTGAGGCTGGGAGTATAAATTAATATAGCATTTTAGGAGGGTAAGTTGGCAATACTTGCAAAGACCTTAGAAATAGCCAGCTCCTCTGACTCAGCAATTCTGTCTCTAGGAATTTATCTTTGGGACTGTATCACGGATACATAAAGATATCTAAGTATAAATTTATCACAGTGTTTACAATTGTTAAAAATTGGAAACAACCTTAATTTGTTACAACAGAGGATTAGTTAACTTAATTGTCAAATATTCATAAAATGAACCATTCTAAATTATGTAGATGAATTGATTATTATGTGGGGGGATATTTTCCATATATTTTTAACTTAGAAGTGATTAAAATAATATAAATTAAAATAAGACTACAATAGATGATATTTAGTAAGCAATTCCTATGTACCTATCACTGTTTACTGCTTTTTGCTGATGTTTCACAACAACCTCTGAAATTTGAGCCATTTTTAATTCATATTTTACAGACTAGGAAACTGAAGAACAGAGGGGTTATATAACTTATTCAGAGTTATCCCACCAGTCTGAGATAAAGCCAGAACTTAGCTGAGGCCTCTAGAGTCCCAAATACCCAATGATGCTATTTTCATTAGATAAAGACAAATGTACTTTAAAAACTGTAGATGTATGTTTGTTTTAAAATGCTGTATTAAAGTCAGATTTTTTCTGTTAAACAATTTTTCGTAAATTTTATACAATTTTTGAATGCATGTGTATTGCTTTTGAAGGGGCAGCTTATATTTTAAAGAGAGCAGTTGATAAGAAGTGCTACGTACACTAAGGTTTTGTGCCATTTCCAAGGCTTAGAGCTGGTTTGGGTTTGAGGCAGTGGAAGGATTATCTCAGAAGGCAGAAGAGGTGAGTGTAAGTGGAGAAGGTCTGGGGTGATAAATTCTATGCTGCTGCTACTGGTTGGTGGCTGAGCTCTTTGCAGTGCTAACAGTGACCTAGTGGACATTTCAATCTCTTATGCTGTTTGTAACTCATGTCATTGGAGCTAGGCCTGATTCCAAGTGGGGGCAAGAATGTGAACTGCTACCAAGTAAAGAGTATTTATTTTCCTCTTGTCCAGCCACATGTCTGTCCTCATCACATTTTACTGGAGAGTCATTTTCCATATGTATCAGCTGGGACCACTTGATGTATCATGGTGTTGTCACATTCAAGTATTTTCCCTTTAACACAGAATGAAAAGCATCTGATAGAATAACGCTGTTTACACCCAAATGTTCTCAATTTCTAACTGGAAGGTCAAACAGTGGGGCAGTCAATGTGGCTCTTTAGTTTGGATTTTGATCTTAACTGTGTATCTTTCTTCTCTAAACCAACTGAAGGTTTTATTCCTTCATATTGATTCTGATTAACTTTACTATTGAATAAGTTGGCAACTCATTACATCAAAGATTTTTATAGTGAAGCATAATAACAATTCTTTAAAAAGAGTTCAAGATGAGAAGGTTTTTTTTTACTTTGTTCTCACATACCAACCTCTGTTATATGCTGATTATAAAATAGTTTTCTAATATAATGATTATAGCATCTCTTCAACTCAAAAATTAGTTTTATCAATTAATTCTTAAAAGCTCTTCATATTTACTGTGCTCACAGCCTTTTTAAGTAGATTCAATATTCTTACATATATATAAAAAAATGGAATAAGGATAATTGTGGGTCAGGTTAAAAATTTTAAACCAGATTCCCTTCTCAGTAACTTGTCCTCTGGCTCCAAAATCCTGAAACATCACTCAGAAACAGACTTCTTGCACTCTTTTATTCACTGGCTAATTTAACCAGAAATTAACTGTTAGTATGCTCTTGATAAAAGCTTTATGACGTAGCATATTGTTTCTGAAAATGTAAGGGACATGAAAATGTCCATTTTTCTGATTATGGGAGTTTATATTCTAATTAGGTTAAATTTATATTACTATCCTGCAGAGATACCTTCCTCAAATCATTGCCTAATATTATTCAGTCTTTGTCTTATGGAAAGGCAAGTGTACAAAAATGTGTAATCAGTCATTTTGAAGAGTTTATCTTGTAAAACTAAAGCTAAAACCATTATCTACTATTTTATCCAAGATCCTTACATTTGAGTGAAATGAAGTCCTCCCAGATGTCAGCCTGGGAAGACTGTCTGAATGAATTCAGAGTCCTGCTTTTGTCATGGACTGAAAACTGTATCATGCCATTTTGCCTTTGCTGACAGATATCTCAAAAGTAAACTTAGATTTTAATTGAAGTGCTATCTCATACCTAGAATGAAAGTATCTGTAGATTCTCTCCTCTAAATTTTCTTTTGACTATACTTTAATTATGTGTGCTTAATTATTTAATAGATGCTTTTAAGTAATAAACTTGTTATAAATAATTTTCAAAGTTCTATATATAATATAGTTTTAAACATGAAATTTATATGTTTCATTTTTATTCTATAAATGCTCTCATGTAGGAGTTTGGCAAGTTGGAATATAACAGAACAATTTTTTATCCTATATTCTTGATTTAAAAGTTCAATTGTATAACAAAGGTAGAAAAGGAAACTTTTTTAAAGTAATCTTTTTTTTTTTTTTTTTTACTATTTCACTGATAATTATAATACTAAATATTCAAAAGTGTTCACTTCCTATTACAAACTAGTATGTTTCTTCTTTCCTTTACCCTTTGCCTTTTCCCAAAAGATATCCCTAGTAGCAGGCAAACTGGAAAAGTGGAAGGAACCAAACTTTCATCAATAGAATTAATAAATTATAGTTTATTCACATTTTCAATAGTATATAGTAGTCTAAAAATGAGACCAATCTATATACTAGCATAAATAAATTACTCAAGCATATTGATAGATAAAAAATGAAGTTGCAAAATATATACAGTTTATCACTTAGGCAAAAAATTTGAAATGTATTTTTCAGGGCCATATTTATGAATGTAAATTCTCAATAAAAATTCAGGAAAGATACATGCTAAATTTCTATCTAATTTAGGTCCAAGGGAATAGATTTGATGTTTGTGGAAGTTCAAAGGGACTTCAGATTTTCTTATAATTTCTCATTTTTTTTACAAGATTTTAAATTTGTAATTTGTATTTTTTAAGATAGTTTTGTATTAAAGTACTAAACATGAATAGCTTTAATTATATCTCTAGCTTTGATGACTGCTTTAATGTCCCTAGGTGGATTCTGGGTTTTGCTGACACAATGCTAGGGACATTGAGAAACAGGAAATGGTCATTTACCAAATTAAAAAAAAAATCCTTTTGCTATAAAATATTCCTCTTTATACTGATACCTCTTGTTCTTCTGTTGACCTTCCTTCACCCTTAAGAAATCATGGAAATTTTAAGATAACAGTACAATGACTAGGGGTTGAAGCAAAGCTAAATTGGACCCAAGTCAGCTTGGCGAATTGTCAAGCTGTTTTTGTATTTATTTCTTTCAACTTTAACATTGACAATTTATTAAGTGAGACTGTGTATCAAAGCGGAAGCTGAGAATCCTGTTTGGACACCGTTTAGGAAGGAAACCAGGTCTTTATGGGGCACCCCCTTCCTCTTAGCCACTGGCCAGGAAAACCATCTTTCTGTGTAAAACCTATTCAGTCTGAGAGAGGTGGGGTCACTTTGGGAAGGAAGATGACCTCTCCCTTGTAAAGTGGAATTGCTCTGTTTCCCCCCATGACTTATTCAACTCATGTCTACCACTGTTTATAAGAACACTTGTGTGAATGCTTTCAGTGACAGCAATAGTCATTTAAAATATGACTCAAATTTCATGGCCTCAGATTTCCTATGCTATTTAAATGTTTGATCATTATAATCCCAAATACAGCTTTTGATAAACTGAGGTTTTGCTGAGGCCCTTTTAGAGCTATGCTTCTTAAAAGCTAGAGGTTTAATCAATACGTGTAATACTACTGTGTATAATAAAAGCATGGCTGCTAGCAAATCTTAAGAGAGACTGATTAAATCAAGCTAATTGACATGCCTTTTATGGGAGCCAAATAGTTTCCAAAATGATACAGGAGATGTTTTTCTCAGATGTTTTATATGCAGGGATCCACAGGTAGATTAGTGTATGGAACTGATGTGACATGCTAGGCAACAGAGGCTATCAAAGGAGCTTGTTTACTTTGGAGATTTGTGGGCACTTTGTACATTTTGAATGTTTTTGGATTTTTACCTCAACTTCAGCTAGACTGATTTATTTATTTAATTTGCATTGTTTCCTGGATAGTGAAACTCGCACTGATCATTTTGTTACAATTAGATCTTTTATTCATTTCTTTAAAATAGCTTCATAATCCTTGGGGGGAGATAATTTTAGATTTACAGAAAGTTTGCAAAGAGAATAGAGTTGCCATGTACCTCTTACCCAGTTGCTCCTAATGTTAACATCTTACATTACCATGGTGTTATTTGTCAAAACTGAAAAAAAACCTGACATTGCCAAATTGTTATTAACTAAACTCTGACCTTTATTTGGATTTCACTGGTTTTCACTTTAATATCATTTTTCTGTTCTAGGATCCAATGCAGAGTACCACATTGCATTTAGTTATCTTATCTCTTTAGTCTCTACTGATCTATAACACTTTCTCTTCTTTCCTTTTTTTCCCATGACCCTGACGATCTTGAAATGTATTGGCCAGGAATTTTGTAGAATATTCATCATTTCTGAGTAAATGAAAATGTGTAACTGCTGGTTTTTGAAGGAAAAGCCCATGTAGTCTAATCATGATTTGCACCAATAATTTTTCATCAACACACAAGTTTGGGCCTGGTGATTGTTACTGTATCTTCCTATCTAGAGTACGTTATAAATAGCACCCTAGAATTAAAGGTTGATGGATGATGGATTTAATATTTGCATAGTGTTTGCCTTATCTGTGATTATTCTGTATTCTCAACTTCCCCAGAGTTAGTTTTGGTTGTTCAGTTTAAACTACATAGAAAGTTTGCACCAATGTGTATTTTATCTTTTATTCCTGACAGATTAGAGATGGGCAACCAAATGGTTACGTATTGAAGAATAAAGATTTAGAACAAGCTTTTAAAGGAGTTATTTACTTAGAGATGGACCTCATATATAATCCGGTAAGTCTAACTGGGCCAAACCTCCCAACTTTTCTCTACCTAAAAGAAAAGGTGATCAAACTTGAGGGACTCAAATCAATGCAAACTGTTTCAGATTTGTTACAGCTGGAGAAAGGAAAGGGGAGTGTTTTAAAACTTAGCCATAAAATGTACTGAACATCCCGGCTTTCAGCTGGTATTAACCCTGTTGAGTCAGCAGAATTGATGGGGTTTAATTCTCCATAAATTTAAATGTCAAGGAAAAAATAAAGGGGAAAATTAGTTTTATGTAATCTGTCTATTATATAAAATCTGCAAAATAGATATAAAATTTTCTATTTAATCTCTCTATATAATATCTTTATAATACATAATAAAAACTATAATATATGATGTATAATAAATGAGATATATATTTTCCTCTGTGTGTGTGTGTGTGTGTGTATATATATGTATATTTTTTTTTTCCTCAAATTCCAAGTAATGCTAGAAATCTGGGCACAGTCTCCAGTGTAAGGGCATGTTGTTCCTTCTTCTCCTTCCCTTTTCCTTCAAGGAAATCATATGTGCACGTTCTGAAACAGATCACCCTCATCTCCTGATTTCTTCTGGCAAGTATTTGTATATAGATTATGAACACAGGTAAAAACCTAAATTTAAGGGAAAAGAGGAAAATATTTTGGTTAAGTGATTTTTCAGTTATCCATCTGATGTAGAGGAGAAGGACTTGAATTTGACTCTTTGAGATTTTACCCAGCCTCAGTTGCTAACCTGTATAATGGGGAAAAATGGCTCATCTGCTTATTTTTCCAGGTCCTTGAAAGGAAATGGGATTCTCTTTGGAAAGGGTGTTTTTATAAGCTGGAACCTGGTATTCATATGCCAGGTATTATCAGTGAAAGCTTAATTGAAAAGGATGTGAGAGGGAAATTCTATCTTTTAGAGTTGTTAGTTTGAGAACTTCCTGAACCTCAGTCTCTGCAGTGGTTTAAAATACCTCCATGGAATTAGCAAAGTGGAGACAATACTCTCCTGGATCCAGCCTGACCTGCGCTAGGGACTCTCATGAAATGAGATCCCCAGAAACATGCATAGGGCACAGGGGTATCTGCCATTTCTTGGCTCCCTGCCAAAGGCCACAAGGTCAGAAGATACTGGCTTGCATGTTCTTCCCAGTCTTTAGGAATGAAACAAGAATGAGTTCGTATAAATGCTGCCCTTTTTAATGGTGATGTCTTTCTAGGTCAAAGCAAGTATTAGGACCTTTACTCCCAGAGAAAAGCGCTTTGTTGAAGACAGCCGCAAGCTGTCCAAAAAGGTAGGTGGGTGCAGTAAGCAGCTTGGTACACCCAGCACCCAGACACGAAGTACATACTTGTCATTGCTTCTCTTTCTCCCTCTCTCTCCTTTTCTCCCCATCTCTCCACTTTGTTTTCTTTGTCTACTGCTCTCCCAAAACAAGGACTTCAGCCAGCTCCATAAAAAGGAGAAAACTTACAACATGCCTATTGGATGAAGCAGGTGTCAGCCCTTTCCCTCCTGAATCCTTCCATGAACCATTGCTAGCGTCACGACTCCATAAACGTCTTCCTGAATCGAGCTGTCTCTGTCTCACCTACCCTCCTTTAATCACAGCTCTTTCAGGCTCTGCCCTGAAGTTTCAGGGAGGTTTTCTACCTGTGGGGTCAATATCGGAATTAACCCATCAGATCTTACAGACCTCTGACCTCGGGTTCACCCAGTTTTGTGCTGAACGTTATTGAGACAGGCTACGCCTTCCACTTTTCGGTTGTCTAAATTTGGGGTGTGTTGGCATTTCACCCCACGTTGAATGACCTATCTCCTCTTCCGCCTGTTGCCCTTAATTTCTCTCTCATCAGTTCAAAAAGTGAAGGTCAGGGCCCAGGAGGGAAAATTTCACATTTTTTTACCATGACCTTTACATTTCTGTTTCAGTGTCCCTCCCTGTCGTACCCAGACACAGTTCAGGACTTCACTCTGTACCTATTGTCCCGCTTCAGTTGTGTAACAAAGAACAAAGTGTCCCCTTTTCAAAGTGTTTATTACTTCCCACACTTCCTTTGGGTGAGCAGCTGTTGATGACATAAAGTCGTTAAATTTAAAGGCATCTTATCATCCTTTTGTTTCCCATGAACTTCTGGGCAGACATGGGAAAGGCCTTAAACGTCTTCTGAGGGGAGGCCTCCAAACGTTTTGTTTTGGTCTGCCGTAACATTGAGTGTAATATTTATTTTCTGTAATTTGAGTAAATGTCTTATTTTATTATTATTATTGCCTTTTGCTCTGTTTACTTGAAAGGTAAAACCTGAGTTGAGGAAGGTGAGGTAGCTGCTTTGCAAACACATTGAAATTAATCTGCCTACCACTGGGAGAAAAGACATTTCCTCGGCAAAACACGACCTCCATGTGGGGTGACTTTGGTGCTCTGAGAGCACCAGGGCATTTGGGGCCAAAATCCTGGGGTATGCGAGTACCTTCCCCACATGCCTTTCACCACTTAGTGTCCCCAAATTCTCATAACGTTGAAGTATTTGCTTATGATACAAATACTTAAAAGCGCTTACTATGTGACAGGCATTTTCCTAAGCCCTTTAATTCTCTCAATAACTTGTAAGGTTGGAGCTGATATCTACGCTATTTTATAAGAATAAGTTAAGTAATTTTCCCAAGGTGAACTGGATTCCTTTCCCAGAACTATACTTTTTAAATAGAATTCTGGATTGCATAAACTGTAATACTTGTATGTTTCTATAGTAAATCTATCCATTTGCTTCCAAACTGTACAGTACAGACACACATTCCTTCTCCCTCCCTCCCTCCCCCTCCCTGTCCATTCCTCCCTCTCCTTCTCTCCTCTCTCTCTCAATCACACACACACAAATTCCCACACAGAATACCTGGCTGCTGTAGCCTTCACCAGCTCAATTTTAGGCTGAACATTATTGAAATAGGCTATTCTTTATCAAATAAGTACTAAAATGCATTGGATTTTCTTTTTCTCTATGGGTGATAACATTTTAAAAATAGTTTTAAAGGTATCGGGTCTTTTCCTTTCTATTACTTTTTTTTTTTTAAATTGGCAGCTCTATAGAATATAATGTAAATGATCAGGCTACCTGATCTAAAGGGAATATTTGGAACATTTAAATCTAATTTCCTGTTTTCCACTTTTTTAAAATCAGATCTTATCAAGAGATGTAGACCGAGTGAAAAGAATCACTATGGCAATATGGAATACAATACAGTTCCTTAAAAGCTGCTTCCAGTGGGAATCCACATTAAGAAGTACAATAGCATTCGTGGTAAGCTTCCTTTTTTAATGTTCAAATTATGTGCTTGTTGGTATCCATTCATCTTTCTGAAATATATTACAGCACAGGTGATTGTGGGAGGTTGTCTTTTGGAGACCACACTTAGGTCAAATATACCCATGAAAATCCCTTAAATTACCCAAATCTTACTCATATACTATCTCTGGATAAGTTTAAGATAGCCAGTGTTCTATATATTTTATGTTTCTCTAGTTTTACTATAGCCACGTTTGTATAGTCCCTGCATTGTGTATATTTCTCTCTTTCTGTGCTAGTAATTTTTGAAAAATAGCAACCGAAAAATCACATGACTAAATTATAACAGAATTTGCTCTAAATTATGTTTTAAGAAAATCATTCACAAACTTTGAAATTCAAAGCATTTATTTGTATCAAGTCATTTGGGGCATACTCATCCCTGCAATTACAGTTTGACTCAGCACCACAAAGGAGAACCACTCCTGTATGTGAAATGTACTCTTTTCTCTGATAACATTGGCCTGTGCTTATGAGCATAACAAAATCGCAGAATCAAAGAGCTGCAAGATATCTTAAAACCACCTAAGCCTACCACCAAGAGTCCAAGAATCTTAGAAGGACTTCAAAGTCGGCACAACCTTACTGTACGTCTCAGGGCATTCTCCCTCATTTGTGAAGGCACTTGTCCTTCATCCAATTGGTAATGTCAGCCATGGAAGAGAAATCAAGTCTCCTAACTGCAAATCCTTGTACATTGATATTACACCATTACTTTCTGTACTGTGCAAAAATCACTATGGAGACTAATATGAGGTATGTGAGTGGTCTAAGAGTGAATATAGGTCATGATCGTTGGTGAGTCTGATTTTTGCATTTTACATGGTTCTGTTTCATGTTTTCTGTTGTCGATAATATCCTCAATGGTCTCTCCTAGACCATAGGTTTAGCCTCACATCAGATATAAGCCCCCAAACCCAAGATGTCAATGGGTTCAAGGTCACTCCCACCTTTTTTATGCAACCAAGTATATCAGCGCCATAAGAGGCTTTCTCTTTGTCGTTGGGGAGCATTTTGTTTGGTCTAGTTTATTTTCCTTTTCCATTGCTTCAGTATAGAGGACCTATGCTGCCTGCAGTCTTCACCCTTAATATACTTTTTCTGCTGTCTGAAGTTGCTAAGACATTTGGCCTTAATAAAAACATTGAGAAGGATTTTATTAATCCGTATCTGTCATTGTCTTGGCATTTATTTATCCACTTCCCTTTCTCACGTTCTCCTCGGCTGGTGGCTGCGTGTGTTAGGTTCCTCTTCAACCTCCCCAGCTCCGCTTCCCACTTGAATTCCCTTTCAAAACTTTCCATGGAATGTGCGATGCAATTCTGGGCAAAAGAGGAAAGTGAACACAATTGGTGGCTTCTTCCAGTCAGCACCCCAGCCAGCTGCTGCCAGGAGGAGAGGATTTCCTCTTTCTCGAGTTTAGTTTCTGGCACTGTGCTTTTAGAAAAACAGAGATCTGTTGCCCTGGATTCTGTACGGGGGATGACAGAAATGATTAATGGGCTGCCTGCCTGATCTGAAGAAAGATTAGAACAAATGAATAGAAATAGGTTGTCTAGTAGAGGGGACTTCTCAACGGGAAGGGAGCCCTGGCAGTGGGGCTGCTTCTCCACTGCCTGTTCCCTGAGGGAGTCCTCCCAGCTGGGCGCCACGTTGGAGAGGGGTCCTCAGCCAGGCTGGTGAACGCAGGCTGCCACGGTGTACTTTCAAGTCTTTAAGGCTCACAGAAAGGAAGATCAAGGTGGTGGTGTTCTTGCTGGTTTTCCAACGTGTGATTGTGCAAGGATGCATAGGTTAATGTGACTGTAGAAGGCACCATTGTATGTGTGCATAAGGGACATTTCCCACTAGACATCATCGGAAAAAAAATAGAGAGTCAATTAAAAATGCAGTACACGTGAACTCTTGTTTGTCCTGAAGGTACTGGAGTGAAAAGTGCTCACTTGAACAGATTTTCAGTTTTAATTTGAAACTCTACTTTCAAAAGTTTATATCATATATAAGTTGACCCGCCATGGTGGATCTTAAGAGATACTGCAGACATAGCAAGGTGGATAGTTCCCTTCCCTAAGCTGATGAGGTGTAATTTTACTAAAAACTGTTTTTGTTACTATTATCGTAATGGTCATTCCAAAACCATTTCTTCTATTAAAGTAAGAGACTATAAAGAAAATGCTTTTCTAGGACAAAATAGTTACCTCTTCTGTTTTTGTGTTTTTTTTTTTTTTTTTTTTTTAGTAAGACTGTAGGTAGCCAAGCCTTCATTTATTGGAAAACATTTCATGTTCATGGATCTTGCCTGTAAACCTGTCAGCTGTCTGTAGAGGACGGATGGGGGTTACACAGCTGGAGACTGGCACTGGCTGTAGTGCTGTGCCCCTGAGTCTTTCTGCAAAGTATTGGATCTTTGGGTAATCCGGGCCGTAGAGAGGGGCAGGGAGGCTGTGAGGCCAGTGTCCTCGGCCTTTCTTCATTTGCAGAGTGCCACGTTTGTCAGTGGTGGTTTACACGGAATGATGTTCTCCTGTGATCTGTTGAGGACAGAGGACTGCTCGGGGTCTTTATTCATCATTGTGACACTTTGTTCATGTTCCAGCTGCTCACCTTGGCATTATGGGGCAGGGCAGTTTGGTGGTAGTCTGAGCAGGGTGTTGAGCCAAGTATTTATCAGATGATCAGACGGCATTTGAAGGCTCTTCTCCTCGAATTGAAATTGGGACACGTGGTATTTGAGGGTTCACTGCACAGGTGTGACAGGAACCATTTGGGCTGAACCAGTCCTGAGTGGGGCATTTCTTCCCACAGAGGTGCAGGAAGTGATGCTCACAGCACAAGCTAAAGGCAGAAATGAAGGGTTTTTTTTTTCCCTTCTATTTTGTGAGAAAACGTAAAATAGTCTATTAACTTCGTGTTCTGGTCTTGATTTCCAGAAGATACAAAACATGTATGTTGTAGAATTGTGTTTAGTATATTCTTACTGTTAATTGTAAAACTTTGTGAAAGCAAACCACGCATTTTCCATGGATGCCTATGTACGTGTGCATGAGCATACTCATATCTCATTGAAAGCAGCAGTTAAAGCAAAACAGCCTCTTAAGATCTAGGTCCACGTGGTGTCTAGTCAGAAGAGGATGGATAAATGTGAGAGAATTCATCTTGTTGGACTGTCCAAGCATCAGCCTCCTCCACCATAAGAATTATGCCCTCTCTATCTGCATGGGTGGTTGTATTCCCAACACTAAAAGAAAGATATCTTTAATTCACTGACACCTGCTATGTTGATGTTGTTGCAATCTGTTGAATGTATTATTATTGTAAGAAACTAAATTTAGGCTTTTTTAGGGTGGTCAAACAATTCCAAATTATTTTTGTACAGACTCAATTTTTTTGTTGTTGATGTTAGAATGAATATCAAAAATCTTTCTCCTTCTGTCTGAGTCTTTTTTCTTCCCCTAAGTTTTCTAGGTATTTTGGCATGTTGCCTTTTTCTAAGCTTTATTTAATTATTTATACTAAATTAAATATTTTTTCTTTTTTTCCCCTTCGAAAAGTCACATTCTTGACTTTTCCAGTTGAAGGATACATTAATATGTCAACTTATTGACAGAGGCCAAATATAACTAAAATATTGAAGTAAGTGCATCTATATATTTCCTATGAAAAGATTTGGAAATACACATGGTATTTTATACACATGTACTTGATCATTCCCACACAGACTTTGACTCTAGGGGTATTAATAGTTCATGTTATTTCAATGCTTACTATGTATTAGACACTGTCCAAGCATTTTACAAATGTTAAGTCATTTAGTTCTCACACAACAACCTGCCAGTGGAGGTGCTGATTACTATCTTCTTTTTATGGATGAGAAAAAATGAACCTACAAAGATCAAGAGACAGGGCTCATACGTGTTTACAAGGCAGAGGTGGAATTTAAACCCAGGTCATCTGGCTTTGACCACATGGGCTTAACCATTTGGCTATACTGCCTCCCATTGATGCCCAGGATACAGTGCTTGCTGTCCTTGTATTTAGATAATGACTCCAAGAGCAACCGTATTGATCATTTCAGATATGTATTTAGATGTTATATATGAGAATTTAGCTTGTTCCGAGACATGATGCTATAAGGGAAAGAAACCCTCCTTATGTGGGTGGGAAAAAATCTCTAGCCCAGTCATTTTATTCACAAATGATGGAGTAAAAATTAAAGAAGCCAAAGGTAGAAATGTCTTTAGCACAACTGGGGAATAACCCAGACAGACCCTGGACCTCACATACATGTGACATCCCTGGATATAGCTGGATGAGCTGGAAAACCCAACTGCCTAGGTTCTGGACTGAGCCCCAAATTGGAGTCAGTGTTATTTTTTCCCCATTTTGGGGGGATGCGCTTAGCTAATGTAGTAGGGTTTTCAAGCAGAGAAGAAAATGAAAGACTGAAAACAACTAAGGGCAAGGGTCATGTACTTTTCAGGTTTTCTTTAAGAATTCCAAGTTGTTCAAAAAAGGGATGGAGGGTAGAAGGGAGTAACTATCTACATTAATATGTCCTTCAAAGTATCTGAAAACAGTGGCTTTCGAAGAGATAGGCCCATATTTCTAGTGGGGGGAGCTCTATTTTGTATCCCAGTGTCTCAGTGCAAACAAATTATTTGATGATAATGTAGATGAATTTGTTCTCAGAAGATAATTTCGCATTGTGATATTTATCCCGTAGATCCAATCATGTGTATTGGTGTTTAGTTTTGCTATTAAGTATTTATATTTTATAAACCCCAACATTGTCTATGAAAAGACCTGAAGTTATATTCTTATATAAATGCATTTTTCCATGTGATGAAGTAGCATTTACTTGACAGATGGCATCATCAGAAGGTTATTTTAAACAGCAAAGGTCTCCTGACGCTTTTAAAATAGAATTACATTTATGTACTTTGGCTTTTCCGCCCATCTTTCAGGCACACACCTATTGCATCCAGGGAGGCAAGTCTGTGGAGCATTGATGGATTCCTTGCTTTATTAAATTTTTACTTGGACGTTTGATGTTAAAAAGTAATCTAAATCTACCATATATCAATGGGTATCTTCATAAAGCTATGGTTTTAACATCTGTAATTTTTTTTCCTGAATTTTTGAGTGCAGAAAAATGAAGAATTTATTCTTCATAGTTGACAGGGATGAAATATGATACAAAAATTATAGCATCAATCAACCTCTTCCCCAATAAGGTTAAAAAATACAGCTCTCCACTTGCTTAGTGATATCCTGTATTTAACATATATAGAATTCTTAGCTTTTAGAGATTCTAGAATATTGAGAAATGTGAAACAATTTCACATTGAACTTAAAAACAACAAACAGCAGTGATACCGACAACTCTTCTAAAACACACACACACACACACACACACACACGCACACAAAGAAGAAGAATGCATTTGGGAAAAGAAAAGTTGCTCTGCTGAACATTTTATAAAAGTAGCTTAGTAAAAACTGGATGCAAGACCTTTGGGATTGCTTCTGTCTATGCTTCCTCTGTGGCCCAGAAAAACATTCAGATTCATTTTGCTTTGGTACAGACGACAAATGCACTTACACTTTTATTTTGAGATTGGACTCTTCAAATAAGTCTGGTCAAATGTCTTTGTGATGGTCTGGATACTTACAGTAACTGTGTCTAAAAGATTTACTTTTTCTTTATTTTCATATTTTCTTTAAGTTCAATCACCAATTTCTTTGCAACTAGATACACCTTCATTTGATATCAAACTCTTTCACTGGCTGTGTCCACAGTTATAATAACCATTTTATGTGAAGAAGAGGATTTTTAAAACTTCCTAAATGTGTGTGTATACACACACATCCACACACATTTGCAAAATGTATACCTATATTAAATGCTTAAAATATTTGGCATTTTATTATTTAACATTTATGAGACAATTTCCCAAATCTTCCTTTTCATGGAGGACTACTTAATATACTTCCAAAATATTTTAAAGTTTTTTTTTCAGCATTTTTTACCATAGGAACAATCCATCATTGCACGTTGTGATTATAATTTTTACAACATAATTGTACCTTCTATTGACAACTTCTCAGGCATTAACTAATTATGCTATTTAATAAAATTATAGTAATTGCATTAAAAAGATTATCTGTGGAAAATTTAAAAGAACACTATTAACTATTTTAGCATATTTTCATGTTTATATTTTCAACTTTATAATTGAGTTGCACTTCCAGTCAGAATCGTAGATGCTCTGACTAAAATCACATGGTATTTGGGAGCATCCCGATTTTAACGAGTAAACATTAGATCTCTATTATTTTACTTCCAGAGTAGCAGCATACATTACCGTCTTCACACAGCCCTGTTAGATGGTAAGGGAAAGGTTAACTCTTCTTTTTGTATTTTAGGTCCAGCCCCTAGGTTTGAACCCTCTGCCACCACCACTCTGAGCTTTCTGCTGGTGTACACTTGCAAGCACACATTGCCTTCTCTGAGTTTGCTATTTTAGGAGCTTTTGTCTTTTATAGATTCTGATGAGTTCAGTGTAGTTCACTCTGCTCTTAATCCTACTGTTAATTTGAACTTGATCCAGATTTTGGGATCTTAAATCCTAGCAAAAGGGAAGACTCTAGAAGTCACGTGGCTCCTGGATGCAGCTGATGCTTGACCACCACCTTCCAGTGTGCCCCTCCTACTCCCTCCTCCCTTTCTGCAGCCGTGGGTGGCCCAGAGTGTCTAGTACACTGCTAGATACTGAGATGCAGACGGACTGTTCATACTAAGCAGTCATCAATCCATCTATGTTGCTTCCCTATTTTCCTCCCTTCTGTTCCCTCTTCCCTCTCTCTTTACCTCCTTCTCACTCAATCTGTCCCCTTCTCCCTGCCTCTCCCCAGCACCCCTCCTCACCTCTTTTGCTCCCTTCCTTTCCCCAACTTCTTTGCAGGACTATCCTCCATTATGCAAACCTTAGTATTATGTACTGTGGTTAATGTTCGAGAGTCAACCATTTCCAGGGCTGCTTAGTGTTGGTGAAACTACATGGTGCCAAAGCCTGGAGTTCTACCTTCAAGTCTGTGATAGGACTCTTCATGCTTGACCTAGTACGTTAAGTTCTTCATATCAGAAATAGAAGGGATTTCATTTTAATGACCTAATACTTCAGGTTAATGTCATATGCTAAAGCATTATGTGGTGTAACATAGTTACCTGGCTGAATGGTTGTTTAGTATAATGCAAGCAGCAGAAAGGCAAATGCCCAGTCTTTATCTTTGTGTATATCCTTACTGCTTAGGATGATGTTGGGTACACAGCAGGCATCTAATCAATGCTTCTTGGAAGAGTGCTAGAACTGGTGCAAACCATCTGTTACCAGACATTGCTTTATTTCTATTCTTACTCCTCTCCTGATCCTAACAGTCTGTGTCCCATCATGGATAAAGTCCAGAGATAACCTGACAGCTTCATCATGATCACCATGCATTTTCCTGGATTTTTCTTGGCACTGCCCATTCTGGGGTGGTGCTAATTAGTAGCAAAATGGTCAAATGGCAGCCAACAGGAGGAGGGCTGGGGGAGAGGAAAGGAACTGGTAACTCTCTCACCGTCATCGACAGCCCCTGAATCTGGGAGTATTTTATTTTTGATTTTTACCAAACAGAGTGCATTTTCTCTCCTTCCATTTGTTTCTATATGTGACACCTGGATGTGCAAACATTTTGTGTGATGCAAAAATGGAAAAGAATTTTTAGAAATGGAGAAACCTGGTGTGTGTGAAAACAGTTATAACCAATTCCCTGTGTAGGCTTTGACCTGTTGAAGAACGATGCTCGGTGCTTATATTTCTGGCTAATTTGATATTGCCTTTTTTTTTCTTTTCTTTTTTTTTTTTTTTTTTTTTGCTGTCTGAGCTTTGTCATTTGTTTCTAAGCTGTCATTTTTATTAGTCTCTCTGGCTGATCTTTTGGGTCTCCCCGTCAGGTGGCGTGTGCTCTCCATTGTCTGGCTGGGCTTGGCGAGCGAGGGCCCTTTCATTGCTGTGTGATGTGGGCGTGCTTGCCGGGAGCCTGTAATTAGACCCACCACAGGTGACAGTGACTAGAGAGCTCGGTAATCATTCTAGCTGCCTGATCTGATGTTTATGGAGAGAAGCCTTCTTTGTCGTCTGGTTGGGGTTTAATATAGCGCATTGTACTTTTGCCATTTGATTTATGATTTAGAAAGGTATGTTTTCTTACCTCTCCCCCTAGCTTAGGGTTGTATCCTTGGCTTTTAAAATAACAGATGTTATTTGGGAGAAAGATTTTCATTGGCCTGAGATTCTATGTCTCACCTATTCCAAAAAACAACAACAACAAAAATGATATGAAGACAATTAAATCAAAATCAGGTTCAATATGTAATCCTCTAAGCCATGTTCTTGTTCAGTGTTTACTGACTGTTTCAGTCTCCCTGGGATTCTCTCATAACCCAAATCCATGTTTTTCTTTTGGCCTCCTAAAATGACTTTTTGTATTTCTTCTCAAGTTCTTTAAAGTTTCTGTTTCAACTCTTTGTCAGGGATGCTTCATTTTTGCTGAAGGGGAAAAAAATAGAAATACAGTTTCTTGGCTCTATTGATGTTAAACAAGACCTCACGGCTGTTATTTTAATGTAGAGAAGAGGGAGCCCTAGCATGTTTATGTTGAAGGGACTTTTCACTTTTATCCAGAGGGGAAGAAACTGAGGGCTTCAGGAGAGCGATTTTCCCAAGGCCTCATAGCTTGTTAGAACAGCGGATTCTCAGCTCTACATCATTTTTACAATGTGTGACTTTTACAGTCTTAAACTTTGCAATTATGGTTTTAGTTCATAAGGATGAACTGCATATACACAATATCCATGGATTCTGTTATTTTTTTTAAAAAATTACATTTTTCCCTTAAGTCTTACATTTGGAAAATATTTTATGAAGCTGTGGGTTAATATGCCAGGAGGAACATAAATGTGCATTGTTACTTCATGTGCACTTGGCTGACCCTTCTGTAATAGATGAATTTTCTCATCAAGATGTTGTGGCAATAATGATGACAATGATGAACATAATAACAATGACAACAAGGATGGCTATGAAGAAAACCCATGTTTCTGTGTTTTGGAGGTGTTTGACTTCTGCAATTAAAAACTTGTTCTTACTTTATTGTGTTAAAATAATACTTTTTGTGAAGTATTGTCTTACATTTGTCTTCTGTTTAAGGGGTAACAGAATGCTAAGTATGCATTTGCTAATAGCAACATTTCTTCTGTTCTGGCTTAAGTCAGTTACATGCAATTATAAACATTTTATAAACTATTCCATAGCCAAGAGCTGGTTTTCTTGGAAATCACTGAGGTCCTCACGTTTTTTGTAAGGAAACTTCTATATGCTACTCCCCACCCTCCCGGCTGAATTCTATTTTGTACAGTAGGAAAATCCATTGTGTGTTTAGCTGTTAGGAAAAAAAAACAAAAAAACCTGCCTATGGCCAAATTAGCCGCACCTCTTTAGGTAAATTTAATTTTTCATATCATTGGAGATTTTAAATTTTTAATAATCTACATGTTTTCAAAAAAAATAATTGATTTCTTGGAAATTTTATCAAAAAAGGGGGAAAGAGGAAGAAGAGAATAAAGGAAAAAGAACAGCAAATAGCTTGACAATTGCTTGAGGTTATTTAAAGGTAGCCCTGCAGGTGGCGATAGAGACTCACAAATGATAAAATCCCAAGGTAAATTCTGTGGGCTAATTCTTGGGGATTTTAATTTCAGCAATTTATTTTTAATTTGATACAATCATCTGCAAGCAGAAATCATTACATTAGTAAACAAAATTTTAAATTTTCATGTTATATTAATATAATTTTCTGTTCTGTTTTTGTAATAATTTTCTATGATATTCTGTAGCATGTTCATTTTATGCAGAAGGATAAGATCCAGATTCTTGCTGAGTTGGTAGAGATTTCATCAGGCAAATAACCATTTTAAGCCATTTTTTTTTTTTTTGCCTGTTACTTTTACTTGTCTTAACCTGCAACTAAAATTTGATGACTGTGTCATTGGCTAGGTTTAACTTCTGTGAAGTTCTTTGTCATTGCGTGTAAGTTTGCTTAGGCAGTGGGGGTGTGTGTGTGTGTGTGTATGCTTATATACACAGACATACTTTCAAATCATGTCAAAAATCCATTTGCTTCTGGAGGGCATTTCCTTTCTTAGCTAGTTGTTTAAGATTAATATTAATAGGATCACAAATTTCTCGAAAGCTATTTTACCCAGGGATAAAAACACAACATAAACAGTTTCTTCTAAAATATTAGAAAATATGTAGTGGATATGATAACATTTTTTCAGATATTTTAGTCATTTCATTTTTGGACATTAAGCATTGTCAAAGAAAAGTTAAAGCATTCAGTAAATAGGAGTTCTTTTTTCCTGCTAGTTAATTTAAGGTCCAGCAGTTTTTAAGTTGCTTTTCGTGAATACATATATTCATTTGCCATTATTTTTAAGTTTGAGTTTGAAAATGCTAACTCTAAAGTGATTTGCTTAACATAAAGCTAATTTTCAACTCTTTTCTTGTAGTCTCAATTTAAAAACCTTTGCAGTGCACATTTTCAAGGGGTAACTGCTTTGAATCTAAGAAAATGTAATTATTTTGGTTTTAAATGCTTTAGGCTTTAGATGTTAACAGACAATTACGACAGTCTTGAGCAAATTATGTGAATTTCAGTCTTTGTCTTTCTTCTGAACATTGTACAAAGTCTTATAACCAATAAGGTCTTATATGCCATATCCTTCCATCCAAAATTTCTTATAATAATAGAGGAAGGCAAAAAAAGAAAGAAAGAAAAAAAAAAACCTCTGGCCTTATATTCTGTTTCAATTGTTCTTCCAATTACTCATGAGGGAGTAGAGAGGAAGGCAAGTCAGACACTCTGAAAACCTATTTTGAAGCCTTCATATAAAGAATATTCAGTTCTCTGCTCTGTTAGCAGCTGACCAAAATCTAATCCATTAAAAAATATATCGTGGTAAGCAGTTCTTGAAAATGTTTATAATAAATGGTAAAAGCCAAGCTTCCACTGTGAGATTAGCAGTTGGAACAGGATGTGTTCATCAGGAAATAGGTTATTGCCTGACGAGTGTGTCCTGCCGAGTAACCTGCAGGACAGATGAAGATTTAAA
The DNA here is from genome assembly GCA_028533085.1 of Varecia variegata. NCBI lineage: Eukaryota > Metazoa > Chordata > Mammalia > Primates > Lemuridae > Varecia > Varecia variegata. Next base: position 9,660,517 of record CM052438.1, read on the forward strand.
AGCTTACAGTGCAAAGATTTTATTTGATTTCCCCCTTTGCTTTCTTTTGCATATTACAGCCTTGTTTATCACACAGTGTTTTTCTCAATGAATCTATTATGAAGTTTATTTATAGACAAAAAGCACACCATGTTTTGGGGATAGACCCCATCCAAGCCCATGATCGTCAGATGACCTATGAATATTAATGTAACTAATTCATTTTTACAAAACACACTTTGTAGCTTTAAAAAAAAAAAAAAAAAGAAAATGCAAAAGAGTATTTTCCAGAGATCTGGACTTACCCCCACCCCCATCTTAAAGATACAGGAAATACTGCCGAGGATTATGGTGTCTTTGCTGCTTTTTGCTTGATTGCAGTGTAGCCTCAGAGCTAGTGGACAGTGGTGCTCATGAATAATGCCCTCTACGTGGATGATACCTCTAGTCACACAGGAGTGACTAAGAGATCAAATACACTGGCTAAAAAGCCTTAGGGAAGCATTATGTGTCCGAGGTCTGATCTATTGTCTGGGAGGTCGGAGAGTGTTAATGCACTCTGCAAAGATTACACTCCCTCTCTAATTGCTCAGACACTTCCTTAAAGGATTTAAACAGTCAGGAAAGGTGACGCTCCTTGTCAATTTTTGTCTTCTGCCTGCAGTTGAAGTTTATCTGTCTTTCCACTGAGACCACTAGATCAAGTAACCTAGCCAGTGTCAAAGGCGTAAACCCTGAATTAGGAGTGAAAGCAATGAGAGATGTTATTTACATGCTCCTCCTTCCTTGCTCTTTAAATGCTCTGCATTCCATTTCTGGTGTTTACATTGTGAAAACCACAGCATCTCTGTGTTCAAAAGGGAGGCTGCAAAGGGTCCTAGGGTTCACTTTGACTTTTGATCAGATTTGTTTTCGTAATCTTAGTGCCCTAATGCCCAGTGCAGCATTATGCATTTAGGCTATTTCAGCTAAACGTGGAAAATAGGGAACTTGAGCAATTCATCTGTGTCGCCTGCCCCACCAACACACACACACACACACCCCTCAATCTGAAATGTTTACTCTGAATTAGGTGTGTACAAGAGCAATTCACACTTAGTACCTGATAACTTTGTCTGGAAAATTGCTGTAAATTTCAAATGATACACGAACATATTTTTGAAAAAGGCCTCCTCTCTGCATTGGAGAATCCTGCCTCAATCTTGTGTATCTGGGAGCTGATAGAGCAATTTTATCAAACTCTGTATCCCTTAAGTTGCTTTGATTATAACTAAGTATGTTCTAAACGATGCTGAAAGTCTTAAAGGAAGGCTTTGTCAGTTCTTTTGCTATGGTACTTATTGGAGAGCTGTGTGTTGAGAGCATAATGAACTCCTTAAATTTACAGCCGGTGTTGCTGTAGGTAGGGGTGGGGGGGCAGTCTTTCATTCCACCCTGAGCATTTTCTACCTACTATGCACCATTGCGTCATTGAGAGGTAAGGATTCCTCTTAGATCAGTTCAAATTGCTAATATATGTGGCCTAGAGCCTGCAATACAATATTTATGTAGCTTCCAAAAGAGACCTGGGAGGATTCCCTGTAATTCAAGATGGTAGTCTGATGACGGGTGGAGAGGATTTTTCTTTTTTTTAAAGAAATCCTTGTTTGTCCCACGGGATTTTCACACTTTTCGGCTGACGGCACTGTATTTTACTCATCCTGTATAAAGCTGTCAGTGTATTCGTTATATGTGTCTCTTGAAGACTCTGAGCAGATGACGAGAACAATTGCTGCAGGGGAAAAAACACATTTGGATCAAAATCTTCAGAAGAGCATTCCTCTAGTATCTCTTGTTCCTGCTTGTGCGTGGACCGTCCCTCACACTTTCTCTCACTGCGTGTTATCTCGCACTGTTGGTAGATTACACTGAATGTTTCATCTGTATATAAAAATTAAAAATTCAAACAAAAATCTGGCCCACATGAAGAACAGGCCCTTTGGGCATATGGTTCATTATGCATATTCGTTTAATTACTAAAACACTTGCGATGGCTTTAGTGCCCTTGCTTTCAACTTGCAAAGTTGGATCTCTTCTATTGCACAGAAAATGTAGCTCAGAATTCTGTTCTGAAGGACAAAAAAAGAAAAGGAAAAAAAAATAGAACCTTTGAAGAAATTATTGGAATTCACCAAAAGGAGGTATGATTCTCAGTATGAAACTGATGGAAATGGGAATCTCTCTCCTCTTCATCTCCTTCTCCCTCCCATTTCTTCCACTGCCCCAGAAGGCTGCTTTTACTGTAGTTAGTTTATAAGTAACGTGAGACTAAGGATTTAGGTTTCAAGTACACTCCCTCAGAGTGCCTCAAGTCTCACGATGAAGCTGTCTAAGTTTTATTGTTTAGAGGGGGACTGCTATGAAAGTGTGACTTTAATTGATTTTTCAGGGCAAACAGGTGGTGATGGTTTAGACATATCCTGGCCTCGGTGCCACTCCTAATTTGGGGCTGCACGTATAATAGCTTTATTAAAATAAACAATCTCCTGGCTTTGGTTTTACCTGAACATCTGCCTCTTGATTTTTAAAGGGCCTTTTAAAATATTTTCATCGTGTGCGTAAAAGGATAGGATCCTAAAATAGCAAGGAAAGAGTTTATTTTCTATTCATGCCATCAAACTTTTTATTGTTGTCTGATATTAAAGACATTAAAATTCTAAAGCATCTTTAAATGGGATCATTGTTGTTTCAGTAGTTTTTTTTTTAGCACATTTATTTACATGATGCAACAGATTTTGAACATAATAGGCCACAAATTGAATTTGTAGTTGGCGGGGTTTGATTTGAACTTTTATTTTAATGAGCAAAAGAGTGTTTGAATGAATGTGTGTGTGCGTGCACATACTTTAAAACCATATTTTGGATTTATTCCTGATTTATAGTGATGTATGAGCATTGTAAGAATGCTTCCTGGACTCCTGATCAGAATAAATTCAAGACTCCTATAAAAGCATTTCTAAGAGAAAGGAGGATCTAAGTCTTGGCATCGTTCTTGTTTTTAGTGGCAAGTATGTGTGGCTCTGATACAAGCACAATTTTGCTTTTCAATTAAGCAAATAGGTAGTCTATCCCAGTAATGGGAGACCATCCAAGACATTCTTGATATGATTCCTAAAGGAATTATACTTTGCTATAAATAGCATCACTAACTAATCACTATTGGAGGGTTCCCGAATTAAGGCACCTTAGTCTGTTTTAAGCACATTGAATATGTACAGAGCTATTGCAGGCTTAATGTGAACTTACTGCAAGCCTGCTTCTTTTAGTGCCAGAAATAAAGCTGCAAGTGGAGTAACTTAATACAGTGAACTGCTTTACTCTATCACTGCACTAATGCTAATTAGATATACTTGCTTTATTACCCAGAGCGTTTTTTCTGTGTTCATTCTGATCTAATCTTTCAATGAACATGAAGGAGTAAGTCGTGTTAAGTTTAAGCTTTTAGGCACAATTGCAGCCTGATATTCATGTGACCAAAGTCAGAGAACACTTGAGGAGAATGCTTTGTCCACTTAGAGGACAATTAGAGCCCCATTGGACTTCGACCACTGAGGGTCCCACGGTGCCCAAAATTACACTTCTGAAACGAGTGAGACACTTACCGGTACATTTAACGGAATTTTTTTTTTTTTCTTGACCTCTTCAGATACCCAGCTTCATGGGGAATAAATAAATGTGAGAAGATTTTTCCTCCCTTCCTTTAATCAGAGCAGAGAATTTGCTGATGGCTTTGAAAGATGTATTTACCAAAATCAGACTTTCAACTGCTCAATTACCAGCATCTGCAAAAACGCATAATGAGAAATTTATTGTCTGATTCTAGACCTGAAATTATGATCATTCTAGGGGGAAAAAGCCAATAGTGCAGCACATTAGATGCTTTTTTTTTCTTTCATTTAGTTTAGAGCTCTTCGACTTTTTAAACTAGTTGTTCTGCCTTTATGAATGGTGTGGGGATTTTTATTGAGCCATAGGTGATTGTTGGACTTTTTTTCCATTTATGTGAAATCATCAAGAAATGTAAAGCATAGATAGGGTGGCAGTAGCATGATGTGAACATTAAAATGATGGGATTTTAATAAATGCTTCACGTTTAAAAGAGAGAAGAACTAATAAGAAATGAATGTATAATATAGGTTACAAGCTTTCTTTTTTCTGTTTAAAAAAATCCATTAACACATTCCAAAGGGGAAAATAAAAGTCAACAAAAACTCCATGTCTAGAAGATTACTATCTAAAAGCTTCCAATTTACATTTAATATTAAGATTATATGGATTTTTATATATAGACTGCCTCTAAAATCAGAATGGCATTTGCCATGTTCTTCATAGAAATATTCAGCAGTGTTATTGTGAAATTGCAAGTTTGAAAATGAGAAGCATTGTTTATTTACATAGTCGTAGAGGATAATAAAAGTGAGAAACATATAATGCAGATGTCTGTTCACAAAAGCACTGGGAATAAACTATCAGTTGTGTTTATTCCCACACAAAACTAGCACTTAGTGGGTGGAATTTTGTTTCTAAGAGATAAGACATCACGTTTGATGTTCTCCTAATGAACTGACCAGGTCATTCTATGTCATGTAGACATAGTCAAAGCCAATACCACGTAAACACCAGAAATGATATATTTTGATGTTCATGGATCTCAGGAAAACAAATGGTTAATGAATATTGATTCAGTAAACTTTTTATGTATATTGGCAACCAGAGCATGATGTGGAGGCACAGGTGGAAATATGAAGGTTTTACTAGAGGGCAGAGGAGAAAAGTTAGTGTTGGGGCAGGAAAGGGCATTTTAATTCTGAACTGTCTCCAAATTGAGGTGTGCCAAGGCTTTTCTTCCATTATTGGTGTCTGTTTTCCCTTATTTCTTCCCAGGTGGGCACTGGAGCAGGTAGAACAAGCCACCTCCAACACCTGCTGATTCCTTCCAAAGGTGTAGAATTGGTTTTCTGGCTAGTCTAAATAGCCTTTCATAATTTCCCTGGGTGTGTTCACCCCTTTTACACTGTACAGACATATCTTGTTTTACCCAGGCTTTGCTTTATTGTACTTTGTAGATAGTGCTTTTTTTTATAAGGTAAAAATTTGTGGCAACTCTGTGTCAAACAAGTCTATAGGTACCATTTTTCATAAAAGTATATGCTCACTTCATGTCTCTGTGTCACATTTTGGTAATTCTTACAATATTTAAAACTTTTTCATTATTCTTACATCTGTTATGGTGATCTATGACCAGCAATATTTGATATTACCATTGTATTAAATAATTGTTTTGGGGTGCCGTGAGCCATATCCATACAAGACGGTGAACTTGATAAACAACTGTGGTGTGTTCTGACTGCTCTACCAACCAGCTGTTCCCCCATTTTCTTCCTCAGGCCTCCCTATTCCCTGAGACACAACAATATTGAAATAAGGCCAGTTAATAACCCTGCAATGGCCTCTGAGTGTTCAAGTGAAAGGAAGAGTCCTATGTCTCTCACTTTAAATCAAAAGATAAAATGATTAAGCTTAGTGAGGAAGACATGTTGAAAACTGAGATAAGCCGAAAAGCAGGCCTTTTGCACCAGTTAGCCAAGTAGTGAAGGCAAAGGAAAAGTTCTTGAAGAAAGTTTAAAGTGCTACTCCAGTGACCACACAAATGATAAGAAAGCAAAACAGCCTTATTACTGATATGGAGAAAGTTTTAGTGGTCTGGATAGAAGATAGAAGATTAAACCAACCGTGATTCCATTAAGCCAAAGCCTAACTCTCTTCAATTCCGTGAAGGCTAATAGAAGTGAGGAAGCTGCAGAAGAAAAGTGTGAAGCTAGCAGAGGTGAGTTTGTGGGGTTTAAGGACAGAAGCCATCTCTGTAACATAAAAGTCCAAACTGAAGCAGCAAGTGCTGATGTAGAAGCTGCAGCAAGTTATCCAGATCTAGCTAAGATAACTGATGAAGGCAAATACACTAAACAACAGGTTTTTCAATGTAGATGAAACAGTATTTAAAGCAGATGCCATCTAAGACTTTCATAACTAGAATGAAGTCAGTGCGTGGCTTCAAAGCTTCAAAGAACGTGCTGATTCTCTTGTTAGGGGCTAATAAGCTGGGCACTTTAAATTGAAACCAGTGCTCATTTGCCCTTTCAAAAATCCTTTAAGAATTTTGTCAAATCCACTCTGCCTGTGCTTTATAAATGGAACAACAAAGCCTGGATGATAGCACATCTCTTTCCATCATGGTTTACTGAACATTTTAAGCTCACTGTTGAGACCTACTGCTCAGAAAAGAAGATTTCTTTCATAATATTACTGCTCATTGACAATGCATCTAATCACCCAAGGGCTCTGATAGAGATGTACAAAGAGATTAATGTTGTTTTCGTGCTTGCTAACACAACATCCATTCTGTGGCCCATGGTTCAAGGAGTAATTTCTACTTTCAAGTCTTATTATTTAAGAAATAAATTTTGTAAAGCTATAGCTGCCATAGATAGTGTTTCCTCTGATGGATCTTCTCAAAGTACATTGAAAACCTTCTGGAAAGGATTCACCATTCTAGTTGACATTAAGAACGTCCGTGATTCATGCAAGGTAGTAAAAATATCAGCATTAACAGGAGTTTAGAAGAAATGGATTCCAACCCTCGTGGATGACTTTGAGGGGTTCCAGATGTCAATGCAGGAAGTCACTGCAGATGTGGTGCATATTGCAAGAAAACTAGAATTAGAAGTAGAGCCTGAAGATGTGACTAAATTGCTAAATCTCATGAGAAAACTTGACCATATGAGGAGTTGCTTCTTATGGATGAGCCAAGAAAGTGGTTTTGTGAGATGGAATCTACTGGTGAAGATGCTGTGAACATTGTTGAAATGACAACAAATAACTTAGAATATTACATTATCTTGGTAAAATAGCAGCAGGGATTGAGAGGATTGACTCCAACTTTGAAAGGAAGTTCTATTGAGGGTAAAATGCTATCAAATGGCATCACAGGCTACAGAGAAATCTTTCATGAAAGGAAGAGCCAGTCGAAGTGGCAAACTTCATTATTGACGTATTTTAAGATATTGCCACATCCACCTCAGCTTTCAGCAACTACCAACCTGATCATTCAGCAGCCGTCAACATCAAGGCAGGACCCTCCACCAACAGAAAGATTGTGACTTGCTAAAGGCTCACATGATAGTGTTTTTTAGCAATAAAATATTTTTAATAAAAGTACGTTCTTTGTTTTTTACACGTAATGATATTACACACATAATAGCCCACAGTATAGTGAAGGGAAACCAAAAAATTTGTGTGACTCATTTTATTGTGATATTTGTTTAATTGCAGTGGTCTGGAACCAAACCCACAATATCTCCAAGGTATGCCTGTACTACTGTATTTTATTTTGTACTGTAACAAATTACCATAGACTTGAGTGGCTTAAGATAACACAAATTTATTGTCTTACAGTGCGGGAGGTGAGAAGGCTAATGCAAGTCTCACTGGGCTGAAGTCAAGGCAGGCCTGTGTTCTCTTCTGGAGGCTCTAAAGGAGAATCTGTTTTCTTCCCTTTTCCAACTTTTAGAGGCTCTCCATGTGCTTTGGCTCATGGCTCTTTCCTCCAAATCCGGCAAGGGTAGATTGTTGAGTACGTCACACCACCCTGACCTTGCTTCTGCCCTCATGTCTTTTCCTGGATCTCTTCTTCTGCTTCCCTCTTCCATTTTTAAAAACCCTTGTCATTACATTGGTTAGGTCATCTCCCTATTTTCAGGTCAGGTGATTAGCAACTTTAAGGGCATCTGCAACCTTAATTCCTTTTGCCATGTGATATAACAGGTTCCAGGGAATAGGGCATGGACTTATTTGGGGCACCATTTTTCTGCTTACCACAGCTAGGCCCTACATGACAGTATTCCATTCACGTTGCTTCCATTGGATGAGGATTTCTGGAGCCTGGTTACTTTTGTTTATTCGGACATTTTAAAGGGTATGGATATAGAGTAGGCAGTTAAAGTATAGCAACTCATTCTGATCCAACCACAGACTGAGATTATCCGAGGTAGGATTCCAGGCATCTTAAGGATTTGTCTTTTTCTAGTGTACCCCACACCTAGTGCATAGCCCTTCAGGATTTCAAAAAGGAGGCTGTAGTGTTCAGTAAGGCCCTTCTTTTTTAATAGGCCCTCAACTCCAATTTTTGTCTCTCAAAGATTGCCAAAAGCTTTCGACAGCTGCTTTCTGCTTGGTCTCCAACTTTCTTCCTGTGCATGCATGGTTTAGGAATTCGTAACTTCCTCAAGGAGAAATGCATGTAGAATGTCTGGTTTGACTCTCTGCTATTCCTTTTTTTTCCCCCTAGATTTTTGTCCTTTAAGTCCTAGCTGCCACAGTTACCCTACATACCCTCCAACTTTTGCCTCCCTAAATTATTAAGATGGAACTAAACTCTAGCCTGCTACTTTGTAGTTAGTCACTATGTTCTGCCCAGGAAATTGGAAAAAACAAATAGGAAGAAATCAGACTAACTCTGAAGGAGATAAAGCAATAGCAAACTAAACTAGTGCATTTGTTTGTTTTCCATCCTTGATCTTGTCCCTGCAAGTCCTGGAAGCCTTGATTGTTCTTGGGTGTCTTAAAACAGTTTGTTTATATTATCCAGTTTTCACAGCTTTTATTTTCCCCCAGGGATATTGAGATAAATGCTTCCCCTTGGTACTGAAAGGCTGAAGTTTACCTTTCTACTTAACATACAAATTCAACAAGAATATTATAGAATTATTTAAATCAAACCATAGATCTTTCAATTAATAGGCTTTCCTGTCCCCTAAATTCTGTTGTAAGTCAGTGTTTATTTAGATTGGCATACACATTCACTGTTGTTTTTGAGCACCATACATTCTTACGTTCAGCCTTTTCTTTTCTTCTTTTTTTGAGACAGAGTTTCGCTCTCATCACTCTGGGTAGAATACAGTGGTGCCATCATACCTCACAGCAATCTCAAACTCCTGGCTCAAGCAATCCTTCTGCCTCAGCCTCCCAAGTAGCTGGGACTACATATGCTCACTACTGTGCCTGGCTAATTTTTTCTATTTTTAGTAGAGATGGGGTCTTGCTCTTGCTCAGGTTGGTCTCAAACTTCTTGAGCTCAAGCGATCTTCCCATCTAAGCCTTCCAGGGTGCTAGGATTAGAGGCATGAGCCACTGTGCTTGGCCCCATTCAGCCTTTATATTTGGGGCAATTGTTTTTCTATTTGAAGTGTACCTTTTATATGTAAGGGTCATCTGGTGAGAAGCACACCTAGCTCATGTTTTTCTCCAAATGTCTTGCTTCACTCTTCTTTAAAGACAATTTGCTAGATACAAGATACTAAATTGAAAGACTAAAACAATATATACATTAAATTATTCTATCTTCTTGCTTTCCTTGTTGCACTGGGATATAAAGTTACCGAAATTGCTTTTTCTTTGTAGTTGAACTATCTTTTCTCTCTAGCTGCTTTTAAGTGTTTTCTCTTTTCCCCAGATGTTTTTCAGTTCTATGACACTTTTAGACCTAGATTCTTCTTTATTAATCCTGGATAAGGATTTTTGGGAGCAGGAGCTTCCTATATGTACACATTTCTGGAAAATTCTCAGGCATTTTATCTTCATATATTGCTTCTTCCCCATTCTCTCATTAATCCCCCGTCCCCACCTCAAACACCTATAAGGCATGAGTTAGACTTTCTCATTTCTGTCTTCCATGTCTCCTAATCTCTCTTGTATAGTTATGTCTTTGTCTCCCTGGTCTGCATTGTAAATAATTTCTTAGCAGTTATCTCAGAGTTCACTAATTTTATGTTCAGCTGCTTTTAATCTGTTCATTGGTGCATCCTTTATGTTTAAATTTCATCTTCTCCTCTTTGTACTGTACCTCACCAGGACTTCAGCCCAGATTCCATGGGCCATGTTTAAAATAATTTCCTTGCCTTCTCTACTTTCATTATGCTCAAATGGCAAAGCCTCAGGTAAGCATGGCTCTAGAAAAACATGCTTAGTGCCCCAGACAGTTCTATTACATTTATATAATCCACTCTCCTTTCCATTCTTCTAGACTATTGTATAACTTCTCTTCTGCCCTTAAACTTCTGTTAATGGAAAATAATAATAATAACGGTTTATATTTTGGAAAAGGAGAGCTTTCTTTATTTTTTAAAAGAGGTTTGTAGCCCACAGTGGCCATTCTGGCAGGCTGGGAAACAGGGCTCCCGGCCACAAGCCAGGAACACATGCTTCAAGGGAGAGACAAATGGATTTTATACTGAGCAAGGTGGCTAAATATACATATTAAACAAGCTATAGGAGGAGTTACGAATATTTATGCAAAGAGAACTATGTGCCTGCTTAATGGCGCTTTCTGTCCTTTTATGGGGTCCATGTTTAAAAATGGCCACACTCTACATCAAAGATAAAACAAGGATGTGGAAAACCCTCTCTGTACAAAACCACTTCATGATTAGTGGTGTTTTATCAGGAAAGAATTCTGGTCTGGCCCTTAGGAAATAAAGCCTGATGGCCCTTAGCAAGGGAGGAGTAAAATGATGTGTACCTGACCTCCCATGCCCTCACGGCCGGGCACTCAGTTATAAGGTCTCTCTGGGGTCCCCTTGGCCAAGAGGGGTCTGTTCAGTTAGTGGGGGGGGGCTTAGGATTTTATTTTTAGTTTGGTATTCATTTCTTTTCATCCATGTTTTGTTTAGTTTTTCCATGGTGGCTCTTTTACCCCCTGATATGTAATATATAGTTTACCTATTTATTTTATTGATCTCATTCCCAATCCCCAAATACAATGTAAGCTACCTGAAGGCTGTTTTTGTTTGTTTGCTTGTTTCTTTGTTTTTGTTCACTCTTGTGTCCAAATCAATGTGGTCCATTGTAGGTGTTTAAAAAATAAGTGCTGAAGGAAAAACAAGTAATGAATTTGTGCAGGAAGTAAAGTAGTGACAGGAATATGGGGTTAGTGTGCAGTGCTGGGGGGATAAACGTGAGGGAGGGGACACTTCAGAAGGGAGGACGTGGTCAAGCAGTGGAAGCCATGGCTTTCCAGATTAGAGAAGGGTGTGTTCCAAAGCAAAGTCCTGAGCAGCATTTCGTGTCTTAGGGTTTGCAAATGGTGCAGTGTGTTTAGGAACCTAGAATATGCGATGGGTATTGGCTGAATGAAGCACTGCCAAATATGAGCCAGTTCAAGGGCCTCACTTTCAAGGAAGGTCTTAGCTGTTAGACTATGAGGTCTACTTGCCATAATGTGGATCAGGAAGCAATGGAGAATATTTGAATGAAGTGGATGGACACGATAAGACCTGGAGATGTTTTGTTGTCATGGTTGCTTTTCTGTTGTTTTGCTTTGGTAGGGTGATACAAAAGGCATGTTCTCCCCAACCCCTTTAACAAAAATAAAGGTAGTTATAACTTCATGAGAAGGTTCTACTTAATGATTCATTATCTTAGAAATGAATGTATACTTGGTCAAATTAAAAACAAATTATTTTGTTTGTTTCTCTTTATTTAATCCCGGAAGTTTTGGGAACAGAATGAGCATAGCTTTGTTTCACCTGTATGTACTCAATATCTGCATGCTACAATCCTCATGTGTATGTGAATTTTTCCACAAATTATGTCCTGTACTTACAGGATGATTTTTCATAAAGGTTGTATGATTATTTTGAGACACTGATTTCAAATGTCTAGATTTTATCATAATATAACAATTGAACTGATTTACACAGTATTCTGAAAGAGCGTGTGTGTATCTGTGTCTGTGTATGTGTCTGCATCAGTGTGTGTCTGTGTGCATGTGACTGTGTCTGGGTTTATGTATATTTGCTGCTTTTTCTTATTTCTTTTTTTCAACTTCAAGGGCCACTCTAGGGGTTTTCTATAGAAAGTTGGGCCCTCTTCAGTACTCCTCAGATGAACTCGCTTCTAACTCCCTTGGAGTATTCATTTTCAGTCATTAGACTTTGAAAACTGCAGTGTGTTAAACCAGAAGAAATCAACCAGCCCTTCCTCTGGGCATTCTGGGCTATTGCTCTTGATTCTGCTTTACCCCAATAGCCTGGTAAGGTTGGGGTTTGTGTTGGCGGCAAGGAAGGTGGATGTTCAGTCTCTCTATTCTCTTTCTGAAAACGCAGCATTTGCTTTGGAGTGTAGGAATGGCTAATATAACAGAAAGCAGGTTTTTCATTAGCTAAAATTTGATATATATGGATGGTAAATATGGGGAACAAAAAAGTTCTCATGATTTCCTACCACATAGGAACGTTTAATTTTTTTATGACATGCTTAATGCATTTATGTCATCTTAAGTGACTGCAAAGTAGAATAGCAATTTAAGATCATCTAGTTAATTTGACCAGTGTTGGTCAAAGTGCTACTCTAAATAATGATCATATTGGCTGGATCCCCAAATCTCTGTGGCATGCCTAGCTATTTATGAAATAGAGATATAAAATAACCCGTGATTTTGTATGAACAGCCCTAACAAAGTATATGTATTCAAATGAGGCTCATGATTCCGTTGTTCAGTTCTTTGAACACTACTTTCATGGATAGTACGTAAGCCACAAAATGCAAACTCAAATATTTATAACCATACTTTCTTTTGTTTGTTTCAAAAAATGCAGTGTTTTTGAGGGTTATACAGAAACTTGGCTTCTTGTAATGTGGCTATTTCCTGATCTCGAATTTACTGTCAAAGGACAGAAATACAGAATCTTAAGATAATTGTAAATGAGGCGATCCCAGCGTATTTAGGGGAACAGCAATGTCCTTATTGGACTCAGTATTCCAAGTTAACTACTTTGAAGTGTAGGGATTCCTTTGGATGTGTAGAAGATAATTAGGTGGTTGATTACTTAATTAGTTCCAGACCACTTCATAACCACTTCATGAAACCTGATAGCCTGATTTGTTCTTTACAACTTTTTGTGACATGAGATAACATCCTTCTCATGTCATACCTATAGAAACAATACATACATAGAGGACTTGTTCAAGAGATTTGATCAAGTGTCTATGGCAATGCTGGTGAAGTTCTTCAATCACCATTAACTTGGAACCACTGACTCCTTAAGGTGTTTCAATAGTTAGGGTTTTCCCCAGAAAAACACAAATTCTCTTTATGAGTCACATCACCCCATCTGAGATTTAGCATGTATGTCTTTTTATTAAAAGTGTGGCAAATAAATCTTAGGGCAGAAAGTGAAGAAATATCTCTGGCTGAAGATTTGAGGCAATTTCTTGAAGTTACACTTTTGGAGAAGGTAGAGATACCACCTCAGCATCCGTGTCATGGAACATATGTGGGAGACACACATGGTCGTGTGATAGGTACTTTGGTGTCAGAGAAATCAAGCTTCAAGCGATGGTTCTGACATTTTATATGTGGTTTCTCTGTTTTATTTCTGAATATTGTTCCATTGTATGGATATATTCATTTATTGGTTGACGTTTAATTCCGAAGGATATTTTCACCAGGTATAGAATTCTGATGACTGTTTTTGTTTTTGTTTTTCATTTAGCACTTTAAAATTGCTGTTTCACTATCTCCCTGCCTCCATTACTTGTGATGACAAATCCACGACCATTCGAATTGTGTTGATGATAATGTGTCATTTATCTCTGGTTGCTGCCAAAGTTTTCTCATTATCTTTGGTTTTCAGAAGTGTGATCATGATATAGATTCCTAAGCCTGGTTTTCTTTACTCTTCCTGGGGTTCTCTGGGCCTCTTTAATCTGTAAATTTTGTCTTTTCCCAGATTTGAAATGTATTCAGCCATTAGTTCTTTA
>CM052438.1:9674849-9705522 GCA_028533085.1 Varecia variegata
GTTTTATCCAACTGGTGCCACCACTGTGACTACAGCTGCTTGCTCTTGGGTCAAAGATGCAAAAACATTCAGGTGACCCGAAGCAGGTCTAATTTCTTCTTCTAAGGTGGCAATTTCCCTGCAGATGCTCAGATAATTGGCCTGCTTTAAAAATTTTTTTCCTAGGGTTTACATTTGTTTTTCCTGGAAGATATATTTGTCAGTAAATTAATCCTTTACTATAGAAGTAGGAATTATGCTCTGATTTTAAAAATATATGTAAAGATACTATGGTCTCATTCTAAAAGAATTTTGGACTATTTGAATGTGGTATTTAAATATGACTCAGTTTATGTTGTAAAACACTTCTAGGATTGCTTAACTATACCTGACAGAGGCAAATCCTATTTCAGCTGAGGTGTTTTCCTAATACAGCCATCCGTTTAATATTAGTTGATGTTCAAGTAATTTTATCGAGATGTACATAGCTTTGTAATCAAGAAAAATCTCAATAGCTTTATGTCAGATGCTTATTTGAAGTTACATTTAGCAATTTAAAAGAATAATAAAATCCCATTTACTCAGTAGATAGATATTTAGAAACAACCACCATTTAGTATACAGTTAAAATCCCTAATCCCCAAAGAAATTTAAGAACAGGGAAAGGGAAATAGGTAACAATTAGGAAAACTCTAGTTTTATCTAGTAAAGAAATTACTGTTTATTCTGTTTGCTGTGTTTTTATTGCATAAAACAAACAAAAATGAAGGAAATCTTTGAAAAGATAAAAAATTATACAAAAAGATTGTATATTATAAAATAGTAAATAAAAGAAAGTTGATGAAGCAAGCCAGATTAATACACTGGAGGAAATCAACGTAAGAGTCTTCATCGACCCAAAAAGTATTCCCAGATACACTTATACACCAAAAAGATGTAAAGAGGTTTAGCATTAAGAGAAAATATAAGTAACATATAGAGTTGAAGGCAAAAGAAATGTCATGATTTGTAGTTTATAGAATATTCTACATCAGATCTCCAGAAGGATATATTTGTAGTCTCCTACAACCAAGAAGAGGGGTTGGAAAAAATATGAACAACATATACAAATCAATGTTCCTGCACCCAGCAGTGATCAATTTAAAATGTATAAATTTTAAAATGGTTCTGTTACCATTTAAGATAATATCAAAACTCTAAGTTACTTAGAGAAATAATAAAACATGCAAAATAAGTTTGGTGAAAAGTAGTGAAATGTGAGAAGATATTTTAGCATTTTAGTTAAACATTATGAAAAAACATAAAAGAAGTCCTCAATATGTGGAAAAATAATCCTTATGATTATAAATGCCAATATCAAGATGTCGATTATCTCCAAATTGAAACATAAATTCAGGACAAGTTCAATCAAAATTTTACCAAGAGTCATATAGAACTTTACAAATTGTTTATAAAATACATGTGGAAGAGTAAAGAATGAAGAAATATCCAAGATAATTTTTAGAGTTATCAGAGACTTTTCCACTCACAGATTATCTGGTTACTAAATTATCGTTGAAAAATGTGGTCTTGGTAATAGGGAACTATATATCAATGGAAGAATTTAGAGGGCCCAGAAACAGAAATGCTCATATGGTAACTTGGTATATGACAGAAGTAGCAATGGAGAGCAGTGAGAAAAGTATGGACCGTTACAAGAATTTAGGAGTAAAAGATGGCTATCTATCAAGAATAATTAAAATTGGAAGCTTTTTTCCTAATTAAAACAAAAAATTGAGAAAGAATAAAGGTTATACAAACACACGTACACAGACACACATACAATATGTTTTAGAAGAAAACACAAGGAAATTGTTTTATTATCTCAGGGTAGAACATGATTCCTTAAGTAGAACACTGAACATTAAAGGCACAGATCCTAAATGTTAAAGATCAATATATTTGACTGTATAAAAAATAAAGCCTGTCCAGTCTAAGTTTGCATTGATAAAAGAGTATAGTGGACAAATTGCAGAACATTCATTTGAATAGGAACTTAGTTTGTGCATACACCATAGATAGAACTGTAAAACATACTATTGGTTAAAATATTTGCAGGCTGATATGAACATTTTTATGCTGTTTATGTTGTTTCTAGTATAAGCCTAACATATCCTCAGAGGTGGCAAGGATTCGCATCAAATTTAGGACAATGTTGCCTTTGGGAATGAGAGGAATGGGACTGAGGAAGGTTGATAATGGAGACCACCATGTATCTGAAATGTTTTAATTTTTGAAAAATGAATAGTAATAATCAGAAAAAAGATGACAGCAAGCACATTAACAAGTCTTAATACTTGGAAGAGGGGTGCATAGATATTTGTTAAATTAGTCTATGTATTATTTTTGTATTCCTGGAATGTTTAGTGACATAATATAAAAATATTATCTGGGACATAGAAAAAGAATGGACTAAAATTTTACATGGTGTCAATATAATTCTAATGCCTAAATTTGTATAGAAGACAAAAAGCAAGCAATAAATGTAATTCATGGGAATCTATGCAAACACCTTCAAGTGTTACCAAATAAAATACAGCAGTACCCTAAAACACTGTTATAGCTCAGTGAAGAGAGAGTTTCTCCCCAAAATACAAGGTTGCTTAGATATTATAAAATTAATAATACAATACCTCATATTGATGTTTTAACATGAGAAGGAAAAAAACCCTCTTTATCATTTCACAAGGCACTGAAAGAACAGTTAATCCACCACCATCCATTCATGATTTTAAAAAGAATAAAAATTAAACTGTTGTTGGAATTGATGGATGTATTCTTGTTTAAAAAAAATATTTTCATTAAGTTTGGAGCAGATCCAGAAGAGTATTTGTGAAATATTTAAAAGATATAAAGAATTATAAAATGATCACCTATATGTAAATTTTCTAGTGTTAAAAATGGTTTGTATGTGTGTATTCTTACTGTGATATGATTTATATAGCTCATACTGAAAGCCAACATCATGTTTAATGGTAGAAAAATGGAACACTAGAGCATTTTCATTAAATCTAGGAATTAGACCATAATATCTCCCGCAACAGTTTTATTTAACATTGTTTTGTAGGACTAATGAGTTTAAGCAAGCAAAAAACAAAGTTACAAATAATAGAAAAAAAAAACAAGAGATTCCTTGTTTGCAGATTATGTGACTATTTTCTTAGAAACCCCAGAGGAATGAAATAAAAAGTGTTTGATAAAATAAATTCAGTAAAGTTCCTAATTTACAAAATTAATATATACACATCATTTGCTTTTATGTACAAATAATGACATCTGAAACATTTAATGGAAGAAATGATTTCATTTACAATAGGAAACAAAAAAAAAGATAAATACATAAGAGCATTTTTTTTAGTGTTAGAAAAAGTGTTTAACAATAAAGCAATATGGCTTTTGGAAAGAAAGTTTTAATATTTAAGATTCAATAATTTGTCTCTTCTGAGTTGATACGTTACACCAGTGACTTTTTCAAACACAAGCTGACAATTATCTTATTTCATCCTTTAGACTACCTGTGAGTTTTAAAAGAAAGTAAAGCTCAAGTTTTGAAGTAATTTGCTCAAGATTTCACTCCTACCTCATGTTATAATTATCAGGTGTTCTTATCCTATTTATCCTAATGAGTGTGTCCCTTGGAGG
The DNA here is from genome assembly GCA_028533085.1 of Varecia variegata. Lineage (NCBI taxonomy): Eukaryota > Metazoa > Chordata > Mammalia > Primates > Lemuridae > Varecia > Varecia variegata. The sequence goes on from CM052438.1 coordinate 9,678,510, forward strand.
TAGAGCCAGGTCTTGTTGCATTCATGGCTCTAACAACCATTGTAGCATAGGCACGTGATTCAAACCTCAAACTCACTTGCCCCCATCTTATGTGAGGAGTCACAAATTTCAGAGGTTGGTAGAAATTGGGCAGGTAAATGCATACCTTTTCTGATGTAGACACTGTTAGCTGATCATTTTCTTGTGGCTATACAGCCTTAAAATTGGTAGATTTTAAGATTTTTAAAGAGAGTTTGGAAATCTGAAGTTTTTATCTGAAATATAAGGATTTTTCAACATTGACAGCCAACTTAAAAAGTAATCACTCTCCACTTTAAAGAAACCTTACTGTTGGCACAGTTTGGCCTGTGGCCTGCCTCTTCATGACCTTGGATTTTTCCATACTGCTTTCCCTAAATTCTAATATGTTAAAATCCAGGAGCAAAAAAAAAAAAAAAAAAAAAGTAATAGGGTTGGTGGGGTAATGGGGTTTCAAGATACGAGGCTACTATATCTGTCTATTCCAGATTTAACTGTCCAGCTCATTCTATACTCTTCCATTCTGCTACCAGTTCTAAAGTTGAGTTAATCATCATGTGTGTGTTTGTGTGTGTGTGTGTGTGTGTGTGTGTGTGTACCTCTCTGAAACTGTTTCTAAGAACTACCATACAGAGAGTCCCAGGTTTAACCTGTTTAAGTTAATGAGTAAGACTTTAAGATTGTCCCCCTGTTGTTTTATCAAGTAGTCATATGATCTTACTTGTCTTCAAATCAGGTGTTTTTGGTCACCGTCTGGAATTTTGAACTATACATGATCCCCTTGGCATTATTGCTGATCTTTGTCTACAATTTCATCAGACCCACAAAAGGCAAGGTCAGCATCGCTCAGGACAACCAGGTAAGTCAAGATCCAAACAGTTCTGACATTTGACCTGAGAAAAATGTAGCGACAATAAACAACCACCACCAAATCATGACCTAAGTCCATTTTGTTTGAGACGTGAGGTGCAGCCCTACAACACATATCCATTTTGCAGTGGGGGTCTTTTATCAGGTGTCCTGAGTCCTGGCCTACAGTGTTAACATGAGGGGGCCCCTCTGAGTCCTAGTCATGATTTCCATGCTGGTAGCACATCTCCATGTGCCCATCTGTTTCTCCATAAGGTTCCAGTGAATAACTTTATCAACCACTGCAGAAAAACCTTTGGGGGCTCTCTGAGCCCCTCCAGGGCACACAGAGCACTAGGGGGCTGACTCAGGCCTTTCCACAGAGGCACCTCATGCAGCGCTCTCAGTGGCCTGAAAGTGCAAGAGATTCTTGGAGGCTTGCCGACTTCCAGGGCAATCAGAGAGTGGGTGGGCATTGACCCTCTATTCTCAGGTGCCCAGATTTGTGCTGGAATTCTCAAATTCCCTGTTGTACTGAAGAAAGACAAAGACATCCCTCAGCCTCTACTCCCCGTCCTTCTTCTCTGACTATCCTGCCCCTGCCCCCCTCGTCCTACCTCCTAGGATTTTTTTCTGCTCCAGGTGTGCAGGAACTTAAAGCCTTGTTTTTGATGTAATCTTGGCGTTCCAGATTCAAGAACCAAGCTTTTAAGATAAAAATCTAAAGTTCCAAGACTTGATCATTTCCTTTCTAGAAAGATCACCTTCACATCAAGTTTCCCAAGATTCATGTGTTGCCTACATTTCTTTATGTCCTCATTTTTAAAAAAATCATCTTGGAAATAAATCTAGGGGATATTTCTGGTTTCCTTTAGGCTGGAAGGAAGGTAGGGAAAATGAGTGTTGTGGTGGGAGGTAAAACTTCAGGCAATTTCAGAATTCTATTCTGTTTGATTGTGATTATTTAATGTGATAGGCATGGATATATATCAGTGAGATAATAATAGAACCATCTAATAAATAAATGGCTTTAAAGTTGAAGTCCATTTAAGGACTAGGTTTCACAGAGGTATAGCTAAGGTAAATTTTTACAGAGAAAAATCGCTAATAACAAATGCTGTCAACTTACATTTTTGTAATGTTTAATCAGATTTTATTTTGGCTACTATGTATATAATGTATGTTTACAGTATGTCTATGTGCATATATGTACATTTATGTTGAAAATGTACATATACTTGTGTAATGTGCACATATACTTGTATGTATGTACTTATAAATATGTATGTGCGTATATAGCCTTTTTTAATTGACAAAGCATTCAAATTCATCACCTAATTTAATCTTGGTGACACAACTATGAAGGAGGCAAGAGCTATTTTTATTTTATGCTTGATGAAACTACAGCTCATAGTGGCAAAGTGATCTGCCCAAAACCACAATGCAAAAAAGTGCTGGAATCATGTTCCAAGCTGAAAACTTCAAATTCCTAATTACAGTGTTTTTTTCTCCCATAACCTGTTTTCATTACACTTCTGTTTATCCATTGGCTTTCATGAGACATGCTAGCTGCCAGTAGTGCATAGGTTAGTTTCCCAGAGGATCAATGAGTGTCACACAAACTGCTAGTTGAATCTCACGAGAATTCTGGGAGGTAGGGCTGTACCAGCCCTGGAGAAATTTCTTGATGTGTGTTCAGTGGTTTTATGGAATATGACAGAGTACTCTCTGGATACTTCAGAGTTATTCCCTTTTAAGAGCATGATATCGGCAATTCTTTTTACTGTTAGGACAATGACATCTAAACAGCATGTCTGATCTTTGCAAGGTTAAGCAGAAACCTAAGTGTTCAAGATGACAATAGACCCTGTTGTCTAATCTGAGCATTCTTTCCAAACTACCGAGCCCACTCGATTGCGGACCAACATGTGTTCGTTTTTAAGCATTGTGGTGCTGTCATTAAAACTTGCCTATTAAATAGCCGAGATTTTAAAACTAATCTGAACAAACCCATTAGCAGCACAGCTGGTGCTGTGGCACCTGAGCTAAAGCCAGGCACCCTCAAGTCCAGACCGGAGCCTTGAGTTTCTTCCCCTTCCCTCACCTGCCCCTTCTAGCCCCAAAGCCCAAGCAAAATAAAAATACCACGTAGAAACCCTATTCTTAACTTATTCTTAAGATTGATTATATTCAGACTAATGCATTTTCTACTGTCTAACGTTTCAGTAATGGCCCCAAAGGGAGAGTGCAGTCATTATGACAATAAGCCTAGCACAAACGGAGTATGGTCTTCTCAGCCTTCACACAGCGGTTGGTTCATTTGTCAGAATGAGAACAGCACTGTTTACAGAAAGTACAATTTGGCAATGTCTTTTTAAAGCTGGATGCCTTCAAAGGGCACTGGCCTAATAGCTTTATTTATAGTGAACAGTTTTATGTAGATTATGCATATTGTTTATAGTCTTGCCACAGTGTCCCTGAACTTTAAACTGTTACTTTTTTTGAAGAGGTTATAATGCATTAAAAAAATACTAATGCTTACATTCTGTAGAAAATCTTAATGTGCATGAGTTTAATTTGCATGTGGTCATTTTGGTTGATGTTTTATTAACACATTACGGGGTTTCCTTTCAGGAGAGCACAGACATAGATGATGAGGAGGATGAAGATGACAAGGTGAGTGCGCTCGAGAAAGAACATAAAAAGAAACATAAATGTTGTCAGCAGATAGCACTTCTCCCAGTTGAGTCTCTCTAACTCTCCTTTTTTTTAAGCATTATATAATAGAGTGACCAGTATAGTAATATCATTGTAATTTTTTTAAAAGGATATGCCTTCTTAAGATTTTTTAAAATGAGGTTGAAAGGAGTAAAATAGAAGGAATAATTGAAATGTTATAAAAAGCATACCTGTGTGAGGCCTTTCATTGGACGCAAGCCAAGATTAGCCTTCCGCTTTGTAGATGAAAGGTAGCCTAGGAAGTCAAAAGTAAATCAAGTGAAATTGCTGTTCCTTTAGGTTCATGTCTGCGCTCTGTGGGGTGGTCACCCACTTCCGCGCCTGTCACTTTCCCAGCTGTTGCTGGCAGCGTTTTCAGCTATATGTCTGTGTACATCTGTCCTTTTTCTTCTCCTGGGAGAATCTCTCAAATCTGCTGCTTTTGTTGTCATTATGCTTTCAGAAAAACCTTCTGGAATAAAATGAAAAAAGTGAAGTGCCAAATGAGATGCTACTAGCTTAATGGACTTCCAGTCCCCTAATGCCTGTGGGTATACGGGGCTAGTGACGGTAGCATGTAGGAGGCGTGTGGGAGAGGGAAGAGCAAAAGGGGGGACCTTAAGAGTAAGTAGCCAATCTAAATGCCCATAGAATAGAAATTAATTAAAAAACACTGGCTCCATGACACAAAGAGCCTTAAAATTAATTGAGTGGACCAGATGGTTTTGGCCATTTGAAGCAAATCGGGTGGATTACAAAGTATGTCTTATTTGTTGTGCTAAGATGATTACTAATAGCAAAACAATGAAATAAAGTATAATATTTTTTAAAATGGAATTGACCTTTTCATGACAGTTCCAACTTATTTCTTGATGCATTGATGTTAGTAGTTTCTGAGTGATAGTCATTGAATATTAATAGTCATAGGCAAGCTAAAGTGTATGATGGGATGTTTTACCAAAGAAAATCACAAGTGTTAATGATATTATTTTAAACCTGTATATAGTGACAGCTGCAGGTTTGGGGCTCCTCTCCTTCTGACTGGCCAGCTATAAATTGGGGGTTCCCACAAGCCCCTGCTTGGGTAAGGTAATTTCCTAGACTGGCTTACAAAACTCAGGGAAACATCTGCTTACATTTACTGGTTTATTATAAAGAACACAACTCAGGAACAGCCAAGTGGGAGAGACACAGAGCACAAGGTATGTCTGTAGACATACCATCCTCCCAGCACCTCTGTGTGTTCATCAATCTAGAAGCTTCTTTCTATGGAGACTTCATTACATAGTCCTGATTGGTGAAATCATTGGGCATGGGTCTATCTCCAGCCCCTCTTTCTTCCCTGGAGGTGGGCATGGGCTTGAAAGTCCCAACCCTCCAAACACATGGTTGGTTCCCCTGACAACCAGCACCTCATCCTTAGGGGTTTTTTCAAAAGTCACCTCATTAACATAACCTCAGGTGTGTTTGAAAGGAGCTTGTTATGAATAGCAAAAGATGTTTCTCTCACCTTTCTAAGTCTGGAGCTAATTTTAGGAGCTCTGTGCCAGGAACCAAGGACAAAGTTCAAATGTACATTTCTTATCGTATCACACTAGGCAAAATTCTAAATATTCACAAACCAAGGCCTAGACAGAAGGAATGTTCTTTCTGTTTGGCCACACCTGTTTAAATGAGCCACTAGTGGAAGAAGATACCGTCCATCCTTTAGGGATAATTGTGACCATGTATCTTTGGCCTATCTAATAAAGGAGAGCATCCACCAATAAGACAATGAAGGAAAAGGTGGTATTTAGTAACTGGCAGATAACAAAATTAGGCCATGAAGTCTAGACCAGTGGTTGTCAAAGTCTAGTCCACCACTGATGTACCTCAAGAGCTGCCTGGACCCCAAGAGGGTCCAGAGATACAGCCATGTGGGCTGTGCTTCAAGCCTTTCCGGGCGAGCACAACTGAGAGGAGAGTTGGAATGGCAGCGTCTACAGGGATGAGCTTGGGAGCTGTCGCATTCATGCAGGCACAGCCCTACACGCAACCGTGTGTCAACCTGTCCCATGATGACCAGGTTGGCACTAAGCCTCTCCTTCTTCCTGCCAGGTCAAGTTCATTCTTGATACGTTTTTATTAAAGTATTTCAATATGGCCTTTTAATAACCACAGCATAAGCACGATTGTTTTGCTTCCTCAATTCTATATGTCTATGAAATTTTCTAGAGGAATAAATATAGAATGGAATTTGACTTCTATTTACACCAACTCCTGCTTAACACAACCCCTCTGTTGTTAGGGGAGACTGGCAAACGTTTCTGTCCTTTCACTCTCCTTTCTCCAAGACATTGTGAACTAGAGGGACTTCAACTTTAGGACTTCTTGAGTGTGCATCCACAGTATGAACTACAATATGCAAGACATTGTTTCTTCCCCATGTATAGCAGCCTCCACCACTGGGATGTGCTCCTCATGGACTTGGACACGCCGTCACTGGGTGACTGCCCACCATCGTGTGCTGTCTAAAAGGTCTTACACTGAGCCCTTCTGGCTTCTGTTGCATGTTAGACATGACAGACCATGCTTCTGGGAACTGTAACACACCCAGTGAGAGACGAACTGTTTATAAATTATAAACACACAGCCGCTTCGCTCAAAACCAGAAGAGGAGAGAGACTCCTTTCTACCCAAACTATCCATCTTGAAAGTGACACTCTTTAATTGCTAGCGCCCCATCCCACCAGATACCATCACGGATGACTGTGGAAGGAGATGAAAGCGTGCCGGGGCCTGTTGGCACAACTTCCTCAGGAGATGAATGCATTCCCATATTCTGCCTGTCTCCCATGCACAGACCAGGATGCAGTCTGGTATCTGTCATACTTTTGTCATCTGGAACAGGGATTGTTGTAAAATTACATCACTGTAGCCTCTTGTTCCTTCTCACTGTGAAAGGTACGTGGTAGAAACCTGTGTTAGAAACCAGATTTCCACAATTTTGCCTTCTTTTGTGGACTCTCAGTGATAACAGAGAACTTGCAAGTAACTAGCTTTGTGGCTTTTAGGAAATGAAATGTCCAGGCTAAATTTTGGAAAGAGGAAATCCCTTTCTCTAATACCTGATGGACCATGTAAGAAATTGCTTGTTACAGGTATAGTTTTCTAGGGACTCCAGAACAAACAGATAATGGCCAAGTTCAGCCAACAGCAATCAGTTGACATTTCCTATTTGTATTAGATTCCAAATGTGGAATCCTTCCGTGTGGACCTTATTTGTATGGATGGATTACAATGAAAATTGCATTAATTTTCTACACAGTAAAGGTCAGTAATTGAAGCATGAACCAAGAAACTATTGTGTAAAATGCTGTATCCCATACTCAGGAAAGGTCATGCAAGACAATAATATCTTGTTTTCATTGCTGAAGGTATAAATACTTGCATTAGAGTTCCTTTCTTTTTCCAGCCCAACAATCACTTACGTAGACTATTTCAGCCTTTACTATTAACATCAGGGAGGAGGAATCATAAGGGCATGTAATAAAAGGAAAAAAAACACCCTTGTTATTGCTATCCGAAAGAAACTGTACTCTGATGCCTGCGTTGTAGGTTGGTTTATTTATAACTAGGCTGTCAGAAATAGGACTGGAATGAGCTGTTCTTTTAGGATCATCAATGAGGTCACAATTGACTGACAGAATTTATGAAAAAAGAGAATCACCCTTTTATATCAGTTATAGATGAGAGACAGATATGGACATTTTTCTTTAAGAAAAGAGGGAATATCTATTCCATTTTTGTTAGTTGAGGAATGTTTTATAATGGAAGGATGCAAATGGATATTTTATCTATATTGTCACAAATTAAGATGTCATCATTAAAATTTAAGTACATATTAAATCCTCAATTTCAGTGTTTAAAATGGTTTTCCATCCTTCAATTTGATTAGTCCCTTTGTTATTACCCAGGCATGGCCTCTATAATGGGAGAAGCACATGCCATATACATTTAGAAGGAGTTCTCTCTGTGAATCAACCTCGACAGTCCTTTGTATGATGTGGCTAAGTCCATCATGTTCATTCCCTGTGTTTCTTTATGCCAGAGAGAGAGAAGATGATCTGTAGTTTCCTAGAAAGGGAAGCCTGTTGTTCATGGAGGAGTCTTCTTGCAGTCTAATTGTGAGAGTGGTTTTGCTTATGATTCCTTTGTGCCTTCTTCATAATATCCAAAACACTGTAAATTGATGTGATTAGTGATTTTTTCCAACTCTTGCATAAGTAGAGGTACTTACTGATGATAAAGTATGGCAGTTTTAAGAAAATTAAAAACCAGAGAGCATCTGAATGGTGAACAATAGTTGTGAGCACGCACACATACTTTCAGGGATATATAACTTACACATGTAGAAGACCCGCTTATGGATAATTTTCAGGAGAAAAAATAAATGGTAATTTTGATTTGTCATTTTAATTTGATTTAATATTTTTTTAGTGATGCAGTGATTTAATTGCTAACATTTCCATCATACTATCTTACTTTCAAGCCTTTAATAGTAAAGTGGGGCCGGGCGCGGTGGCTCACGCCTATAATCCTAGCACTCTGGGAGGCTGAGGCAGGAGGACTGCTTGAGCTCAGGAGTTCGAGACCAGCCTGAGCAAGAGTGAGACCCCGTCTCTACTAAAAATAGAAAGAAATTATATGGACAACTAAAAATATACATAGAAAAAATTAACCAGGCATGGTGGCGCATATCTGTAGTCCGAGCTACTCGGGAGGCTGAGGCAGGAGGATCGCTTGAGCCCAGGAGTTTGAGGTTGCCGTGAGCTAGGCTGATGCCACGGCCTCTAGCCCAGGCAACAGAGTGAGACTCTGTCTCAAAAAAAAAAAAAAATAGTAAAGTGGATTTCAGCCATTTTTTAATTATCAGTTTTGTATGAGAAGGGGGTGCCCTCCCTATTTCCTGTAGTCCTTTGACATATCCACTTGCTCAAATTCCCTTTTAGAAAATCAAAACTCCATGCTTAGAAATGTCTGACTTCATAGACTTTAGAAATAATCCAGAAATATTATTAACATGGCCTTTTGGAACATTATTCAGAGTGTCCTACTTATTATCAGGCTGATATTCTTAGTAGTTGCAGATCTCTGCAATTTCTACTGTAAGGGTGTACTTGGTTTGTTACTCCCAAATATTGTGAACTATATACAGGACTTATAAATTAGATGACTTATCTTTCTCTCAGGTAACGTTTACTGTCTCACAGAATACCATCTGAGGCTCTCATATTTTAGTAGTCTGTACAAGTTTAGTATCCCTACTCTGAAAATCCAAAATCCCAAAATGCTCCAAAATTCAAAACTTTTTGAGCTCTGATTCTCAAAGCAAATTATCACTGGAATATTTTGGGTTCCAGATTTTTGCATTGGGATGATCAACCAGTATAATTCAGATATTCCAAAATCCAAAAAAAAAAATATGGAATCCAAAACACTTCTGATCCCAAGCACTTCAGATAAGGGATATTCAACCTGTACTGCATCTAGGTATTTAATTTCCCATTGCCTAAAATTATTACATCACCCTAAGGTAGAATGCATTGGACATTGTATAACCATTATCCACAAGTGAGTGTTTTTCTGAAAATAGTAGCTATTTCTTTTGTCTTTGCAAATGAAATACCCATCTGTTTCTGTGTTTCTTGTCCTAAGTCTCAATTATCCAATGATCTTACGAGATAATTGATAATTTATAAGATAACTGATAATTTATAAGATAATTGATAGAAAAGTGAAGATACCACTTTTTACCTCAAGGGAAAAGTAGTAATCATTTGAATTAAAAACATTAAATGAAATAAAAATAATAATATAAAACAAGACCATTTTGAGTAAGATTTAAGCAGTTAGATTTATATAAATATTAATGTTTTTAGAACGTTCACAGCTTGCAGGCTGCTTTTATGTTTTAGCTCATTCAGTCCCCATATTAAAATGTTTGATATTATTTTTCCTGTCTAAAAATTAACAAACTGAAGTCAAGAGAAATTCAGTAACATGTCTGAGATTTCTCAGCCAAGATGGCAGTCACACTAGAACCCAGCTCTTCTGACCTGTTGTTTATTTTTGACCATGCCAGATTGTTGTGAAGGTAACATGTCATAATTATGGGTTCGTTTTTCTGCATTATTTTGACAACACTTAATTGTTTTCTTTATATCAGAGACTTTATGAGCACAAAGGTTGCATCCATCAACAAGGTGCCCTTAGTAAATAATGCTAGCACCCTGAGATTGCTGCTTTCATCAGTGTTTGTAATGTGGTTGTGTAGCTATGCTGGGCATTAGAGGAGAAAGGCTGGGTGGGTCAGGGATGCTAAAAGAAGGTGATGTTTGAGCCAAATCTTAGGGTGGTAAGAATTACTTGTTGCCTTGCTTTATCACATAAATATTTCATCTTATATCCTCCCTACTTTCCCACCTGGGAGAAAATTAAAGGATGCATACAGCTAAAATCAGCAACTGCAGCTTATTGTGTATTTATCTACAGTAGTTATAGTTACAGAAAACCATTTTCCCTGTTTACTTGTGGTGGCAATGGCATCCTGTCACTTGGCTTAGAGAGACTTTTAATGAAATCAATCTACTCAGGGTCTAAGTTCCAAGTAATTTTTTCTCTAAATTGTTACCACTTTTTCAATTGTTTTATGAGTGTCTTCCTCTTAAAGTTGTTGTTCATTCCTTTTACTTTTTCATCCCTGTAATAGCAGTTGAGATTTCTATTACAAATAATAAAAAAAAAAAAACCTAGTAAATACCAGCATAGTGTATAAGTGCTTATGTAATGAACAGATAGAGCAGTATATGACCACTTAGAAATGATATTGATTCAAAATCCAAATACTGTTTTATATTCATTTCCCAAAGCAAAAGAACCACTTGAGAAATACTCTCCAGAAAGAGTGCAGCTTTCTCCCCCCGCCCCTATTTTAATAGCATGCACCATTGAGTTGACTCTGTGCGTGTGTGTGTGTGTGTGTGTGTGTGTGTGTCCGTCCACTACCCACAGAATGCCTCATGGGAAGAAATCCTAAAGACAGTTCCCAGTGCATTAAGCTGGGATTCCCAAAGAACAATTTTTAATCTCATATATCAAATATTGCTTCTTGTTCTTTGTTATGACAGATACTGAAAGGTTTTTTTTTCATGCTAAATGCCACTCAATCTATTTCTAATGTTTATAATTTTTCAAGTTTTCAAATTATAGGCTTTTAGTACTTAGTGGGATGAAACAGACCAAACATATTCGTGTTTAAAGTCTAAAGGTATATTTTTGCATCTTTAATCTGATGGCTGAAATGGCTAGAAGAATCTTGAGATACAAATTTTGCATTGATTCTTTTTGGGAATTCTGTGTATCCCATGACAAATACTACTCAATTTTTTTAGCATGTCAAAAGGATTTTTCCTGACATGGTCAATTTTTAGGACTATCTCTCTGATTTTGCTTAGGTAATAAGTAGGGAAATGAGAATTTTTCTAAATCAGAACATGCAGGGAAGATTTAAAGTAACATACTGATTATATAATTAATTCTCAGTTGTAAATTCATTTTGATGGTGTTAATTCTCTCCCAGAGGCTCAGAGCTAGTTTATTGTACCTACAGTGCTAAACTCATTTGAGACACTGGCAAAGCAAGGAAGGAAAGATTTGCCTTCTGGTTTATTTATTTTTCTGGTTTTGTTTCTAGAGAAAGAACGACTGTGTTACAACACAGACACATTAATTGTTCTTAATTCAACTGCTTATAAAACTTAGCAGAAAGACTCAATACTTTTGACATTTTGTAAACAACTGGACAATGAAAAAATGGTCTTTGTATTCATCTTTATATTGATATTCATTTTTGGGTTACGAAGTAGGAATTTTTCACCATTTACAATGAGTGCTACTCTTTCTAGTGTATAAGAAAACAAAGGAATCTTATGAAATTTGAATTCTAGATTTGAAAAATCTCATGCTTCCTTCTATTATTTGATGACACATGCTTGCTCATTAAGTGAACTCTAAATCAAGTGAATTGTATTAATACTTCTTATACGTCTATACTTTTTCAGGTTTGTAATAGAAAGTATAATCCCATTCTTTTTCAAATATAGGAATCTACAACTATGTGTTTAGCCACAATTTACCTTGTGCATTTACTTAATCACACCAGTGGCTATGACTATTTTTATTATACATCTCCCTGTATAAATTGGAAGCCTTACATGTGAAGGGAAAATACGAGCACATGTGACAGTACTTCTGTCTTTCTGAATGAATCACTGTTACTTTTCCTAGGCAATTTGGTAGCAGCAGCAGATGTAATGTTGTGTTTGCTAAACTGTGTTATCACCACATTCCCTGGTTCAATCTGAAATGTGTAAATCAAGCCAGCATGATGCAGATAGAACTGCAGATGATCTTTCATACAACTCAGGGCAACATGAGTAGACTTGTCCTGGAAGATCATTTTTTTTTTTTTTTTGGGAAACTTTATTAACCCTAGTATTCTTTAAACTAGACCAAAGGTTGTTTCTCCTTTTGTATCTTTGTCTTCTTGAAGGGAAAGGACTTATGTTTATGAAGCACGTCTTGAGTGTGCTGGTTACTTTATATATGTGATAATATTTAATTCCCCCAACACTCCAATCCTTAGATTATAATGTCCTTTTTTCAGATAACCAACCTGGGACCCAGCAAGGGTAAGGAATATGCCACGATCACTTGCCAGTAGGTGACAAGATCAGAGTAGAACCCAGTTCTTCTGACTGCACAGGCTGCTATCCATAGACACATCACTTAACCTCTCTGGACCTCGGTTTCCTCAAAATGGAAATCCTAATACCAAAGGCTATGTAATATGTCCATTGGTGTGGTATATTGGTAGATATAATTAGAAGCGACCCATAAAATCAATGGTATCTTATTTTAAAAGCAACAAATTGTGCAGTGCAGAGAGTAAAAAGAGGATCTGCTATGAGGATGATTAAAAGGGTAGAGATGTGATGCAAATTGAGAGAACAAACACAGTAGTCAGTGTAGACTGGAATGCTTAGGAGGAGGCTTCACAAAAGCCATGGAGCTTGAGTTGGGACTTTCAGTCATTCTGCTAGATTCACAAGGCCTAGAATCTTCTCTCAAACTCTAAGCACTTGCTTATTTCCTGAGTTGATGTAAATAATTCATTAATACTACTATAAATGTGAGATGCTACTCTCTTATTTCTCCATCAAACAAGTATTGTAGCAGCACCAAGGATGTACCCACCACAGCTGTGGGTGCTGAGAACACAGGCCAGATATAGCAGTCTCGTCTTATCCATTGGTCTACCAGTTCAAAAAAGATATAGCAGGGCAGGAGGGTTAGGGAAGATATTAATGAAACATCCAAGCGATGAAAATATAAACATAATCTTCATATAGTGTAGAAGCTACCATGCCTTAATAAACACACATGGTCCATTTTTAAAGCTATTCAGAGAACAGAAACTACATTTGCCACTAATCACAAAGACATCAACCCTCAGATGGATCTTTTTCCTCCACACACATGAATAGTAAATGCCTCATGCAAGGATTCTAAGAAGGGGTTGAAACGCATGAAAAAAAAAGTTTTCTTCCCTGTCCAGAGGAATGTTCTGGAAAGAATGGGTTCCTTACTGTGCTAACGAGTTTTAGGAAAAAACTGATTTAGGTTCATCGCAGGTCCCTGTTTTTCAAGAGGGTTTCCATTTACTAATGATCATCATTTTTAAACTAAGTTTATATTGTTTCCAACAAGATGAGATAGGTTTCTTAGGCTTTCTGTTTATGCTTTCAGCTTCTTCTGTGGTCATTGCTAGTAGCCCATGAGATGCACGTGCAGTGACCAGAGTTCTCAAAGACACACCGAGTTCCATCTGACAACCAGGAATGACCCACCTCTGTCCTCCTGACTCTTTTTCAGGGTCTGAGTAATTAACACCCAGCTTTAAAGGAAAGCTTGTGGATAGTCACTGAACAACGTGCTCTCAGATGAGCTAACCCTTTCTTGTCTCAGGCCCTAGCGGAGAAGCATGCGATGCCTCCGCCCCATCCACCACGTGGTAAACCAGCCCGTGGTGCCAGGCCTGTAAGAGTGAGAAGCCTCCAAGCTGCCTGTTCAGAATGGTTAGTGGAAAAGAGGAGAAATTATAGCAAAGGTTTATGGTAAATACATGCAAAATTTAAGCCATCTCATTGATAAGAAAATAAAGCATCTGAACACTCTTAGTACAATGTTTTATTTCATTCATTGTACTGAGTAAATCCGCACTTTTTTCCTTTTATAGTGCTTTTTCAATAAGTAAATAATAAAAAAAAAGTACATGTTTAATGAAAATCAAGTACTGATTTTCCAGTCATCAAGATAGTTGTTGATAAACTGATAAACGTTTGTTCACATTTCCTCTCCACCCGCAGCCCTGGCCGTGTCACTGACGTGTAAACCTAAGTCACAAACCTGCCAAAGAAGCTTCAACAGCTACTTCAACAGGAAGTTGTTACTTTAAGCAAACTTCTGAAAACATGCTTTTACACAGATAGCTGAAAATGTGCATTCACATATTTGTACATCATGATTCTTCATTTAGATCAAATAACTTATTCCACATTAATGTATCTCATGTTTCTTTCCAAGGTTTCATTATGCATGTATAAAAAATGGCAAAGTAGCTGTTAATCCGCCTGCCATCAAAGGATGCAAACAAAATATCAAATAATTGTGAAATCTTTTTGATCCAATGTATGGAAACAAAATAAAGCTTTTGCAGATTAATTTTTCAAATAATGAAATCCCACACATCAAGCATGCCATTGTAAATTGAAACATTTAGCATTGTGGATTATTTCAATTTGTAGTGATAAAATGAATGCAGATTTTGATGGAACCACTACTGTTTTTCCAAAATGAAGGAATCTATGAGTATAAATGTACTTGAGTGGCTATGGTTCCTTAATTATTCATGATTGCATTCAGACAAATGGGAATGCTTCACCAGTTGAATTAGAAGTCATAGTGTCCACATTTATAAATATATGCAGTTGGGATATCAACAAGTTTGTGTGACAAAGATACGTCAAATATAAAAATAAACTTCAGCATGTCAGGATGCACTTTTGGTTGCCCATCATCTGTCTGATTTTAGCAACCTTTGAACCTTGGAAGAGCTTTCAGTCAACCTCAGCATTCTCCAAGGCTGTTGTACTCTTTTGTGAAAAAAATAAATGTTTTACATTTTTGTTGTATTTTGGTCATAATCGGTGGGAAAGTTTTAATCAAACTCTTTGATGACTGAGATACTAAGTAACTTTATTTTTGGAAGCTTTTCTGGAATGAAAGTGGAAAAAAAAAAAAGCTGGCCAAATAAAAACATTGAATTTTTTTTTCTCTACAAAAGCAAAATATGAGGTCAAATACTATGTATAACTCAATTTTTAAATTCTACAGCTGTGCTTTAGATCATTTCAATTCATGGGAAAAATCATTTGATATTTAATATGATAAATAAGCCATTGATTTTTTCAGCATAAATTTTGTTAAATGTTCAAATAGTATTGTCTTGAAAAAATGTTTGACAGAGAATGTTCATATGAATGGGTACAAAAATACAGTGCCTTTGAAAATACTTGGGCTGACGTATATATAGATTTCAATATTTAAAAATAGAATTGAGAATATTCTCCATGTGTCACATTTTTGTTGTGAATTTTCAAGGTACCTAAGTGCTTGTAGAAAGAGTATTTCTTCATTAAAATTATGGTCTCCAGTGAAGTCCATTAAGGTATCAATTTAATGACCATTAAGTGCAACTCTGAAGATGATTAGGAACAACTTTATGAAATTTTAGAATTGAAAAGATCATATGTATTAAAAAGTATATTCTTTTGAGAAGTAACCCTCACATGGGATTATAGACAGATATAGCTAGAAAACCAACTAAAATGTATGAATTTATACCATAAATAATCATTCTTCATGTATTATTTCAAAACATTCAGATAATCAACAAATTTAATGAACACAAAATATATATTTTTGTTTTGAAACAATGTATTTATGAAAATAAAAATAATTGTATAGATCCACCACTATAATAAAACCAAGTTGTCCATTGATAATTATTTTAAAAATTAAATAATTCTGATTACTTTCACTCTTAAAAGTATACAGGTCTGCTTGATAAGTTATTCTGTTACCCTAGATATAGTGGGGCTCTTTAGCCTAGTGTTTGTATATTGAACACTCAAACTAAAACATCAAATTCATTAAAAAGTAAAAGGACTTGTGAGAATAATTTATTATTTTGGTATACTAACTCATACTTTCTTCACATCCAGTTCCTCAGTATTCGAATGTTTCATAGGGAAAAAAAGCAGACAACTGAAATAGGAAGTTCTTATGAAATTGAACCACATGGAAATTTGAGTCATTTTCCAAGAAATTGTTTTGACCTAAGCTCAGTGTTACTGAAAAGAGGAAGCCACTTTTGCCCTTTGGGTCAAATTCTCCTGTGCTTTCAAATGTTCCTTTATAAACATGAATACTTATGTTGCAGACAGAGATGGGTTTTCACCATTGTGCCCATTAATAGATGCCAGTGGATTACTGAGTATGAATGAGTTTGCTCTGGTAGCATATCTAATTTTTAATGCAAACTGCTTAAAGAATTAGATTAGTGAGTAAGGGAAAAAAGTATAAATGTCTTGCAAGTTTGATGTTACAAGAGGAAACAATGAGCCTGATTTTTCTTGCACAGAATGGTGGCATGAGGAGCACAGACCAGATGGTATGAAGTTATTCAAACCACCCAGCACCCTTTACTGGAGAGGGGGCGGCAATGATGCATTCTACCCTCTGCCCCTCCTTGGTCTGTTTCAGCCAAGAAGCTTCCTAAACAAGAGCAGATCCAAGAAGAGAAGTTTGTGCTTTTATTGACATTCCTGCCATGTGGGTGCTTTTACCAGCACTCCCTACTGGGTGCTGCTTCACTCCATCCATGGCTCCAGTTTGAAGGAGCAAAGAATACGAGATGAAAATGATTTCTTTTTCCTTTTGCAACATAGAGAATATTATAAAAATGTCCTTTTAAATTTAGAAGTGTTTGCTCAATGATTTAGTACAATTCCAACCCAAGTAGAATTCTAGATTAGGGGGAAAAAAAGAGTTTTTTAAGAGTTGTTTGAAGTTTTAGATTTCATATATTAAGCAAAGTGGCTACAATGACCCAGAAAGGCAGGAGTTGTGAGGACACCGGGTAATTCCTGATTACAGCAAAGTTCACAGGGGAGCTAGAACATAGATAGCATCAGAATATAAGAAATAGTTAAAAATACCAGAAGCCCATACATTAACAGACATTTTAGATTTCAGTTATAGAAAAAAAAAAATACCAGTCTTTTAGGCAATCTTCTTTTCTCTGATGTTTGCATAATTCTAGATTATTTTTATAAGCATTAGCTACCTAGCATGGTAAAACACATTTAAGGTTTTTTTATAAGCAATGCAAGGATGATATTCTTAGCTGAATTGCATTTCACATGAAGAATTGGTGAGTGAGGAAGATGAACTTACTTGCTTCCAATTTCACGAGGAAACCACAATGCATTGTTGAGCATCCTGCCAGGAATGACCTGGGTAGGACGCAGCCCCCAGCAGTGCACTGTTGGGTTACTTTGTAGCTTGTCTCCAGCAGCTGGCTCTGTTTCGGAGGGGGTTGCCAAAGGATGGCTAAAATGTTCGTCAGGACTGCAGTGTATTTAAAATATGCTTAAAATACAGCAGAGTGTGACTAAGAAGCCACAGTACTAGGAAACATATCTGTGTTTCCAACATGCCAAGTTGTTACCTGCTGGGAATATTTCTGAAGGACTGTGACAGGAGAGGGATAAGGTGAGTTTGCAGAAGACCTTGTGCAGACAGAGAGGAAATCAGAGTCAGCCAGACTGAAGGGATTGCAGAGTTCTCTGAGGGAAGCAGCAGCCTCCACAGGAAAATGAAGCCCTTGGTTCTGTGGGGCTTCCATTTAGCACCTCATGATACCATGATACTGAGGTGTAGGGACTGAGGCTTGCACACTATGAGTGGTAGCATCTGAGTGAGTGAACAGAGAATTTTTTTGAAAGTTGATAAATATTTACGTTGTAAAAAATGTGACATATCTCTTGGAGTCACTCTGATGATAAAAAAAATAATTTCTATAACAAATAATTAAAAAAATGAGGTAACTAAGTTAAATCTTGCCTTTATGATTCTTGCCTTTGTAGGAATCCGAGAAAAAGGGGTTAATTGAGAGAATCTATATGGTGCAGGATATTGTTTCAACTGTTCAAAACATCTTGGAGGAAATAGCTTCTTTCGGAGAAAGAATTAAAAAGTAAGTTCTAAATTTGTGTTGTGTTTGAAGACGACTTGCTATCTTACAAGGACATTGTGGGTAAGGTGGTGGGAGGTGGGATCAGAAAATGCCAAAAACAAAAGAAACAGTGTTGGGTCAGCCCCGTTTGACTTTGATTGGCTGTTTTTTGAGCTTGTCAACTTCACAGTTGGGTGGTGCCTCAAAACTGGGGTGACCACGTAGCCCGATTTATACCAGTCATCCCAGCCATTATTAATAGTATCCCCTTTCTCTCTCAAAAATATCCCAGTTGGGTGATAAATTATACATTTTTAAAAAATTACCCTATTCACAAATAAAAAGGGAAGCAAATTTGCTCTAAAGGAGCCTTTGGCATTTGAACCGCAGAACACAATAAATGCCTTGAGTAAAATTTTTTTTTTCAATTCTCCAAAGAATGGTGCATAACTAATAGCATAATAGATGGACAAACAGGAAGTTAATTCACCACGCACATGGATTTCTTAGGACTTGACAAACTTTCTCTGTACAGGGCCAGAAAGTATGTATTTCCATCTTTGTGGTTCTTAGGTCCTCAGTCACAGCTGCTCAGCTCAGTTGTTTAAGTGTAAAAGCAGTCACAACTGATATGTAAATGAATGGCTGTTATATGCCTTCCAATAAAACTTTATTTACAAAGCAAGCAGAGGGCTAGATTTTACTCAAAGGTAACCCATAGCTTGCCATAAAAACGAAATGCTCTAACAGAGCCCTAGTTTAGGACCCTAAAATTCATGGTTTTTGTTTGTTTTGTTCTATACATTGTGAACGCTGCATAACTTGGTTTTCATTGGTTACCAATGAAGGGGGAGGTTTTCCTTCAAATTATAAATGTATTTATTTCATCCTTTAATCCAGAATTGTGTCAACCATTTTCTTTCTAAGAATTCATTCTTATCAGTGCATGTTGATATGGATCATTCTAGTTTCTTTAAGTAAAGAAGATACTGTTTTGGAATTGCGTGGGTAAAGAAGAGCTTAAACTTAGTGCTAAAACCCAGGCGAAAGTTTTATGTGTTAAAAAGCAGGGAAATAAATGATGATGAACATCAGCAAATATAGTTAATATGAAACTTTCTATGAATACTGACCTTTCTCAATTGCATATCCAATGAAATTGCCCTTGAATGCCTATTAATTAAATATTATAAACATAGTAAATGTTGGGTCTGGAGCTGAGAGGGAGACACACGAAGCCTCATGTGTAGCAAAATCCTGTTTATTTTGGACATGTGAGTGCAGATGGGTGGAGGTTGAAAAAAGCATCCAGGAGAGAAAAGGGAAGAGCCTTGGGTTATATAGAGGTTTTTTCTGAGAGCAGTAAATAAATTCTTTTCGAACAACCAGGAGGGATAAGGAAAGTAAGTTCCCCTCTTGCTTTTCATTCCCTTGTCTTCCTAGGGTCTGGCAAAGGCTACCTGCCTCATATACCCCTAGGAAGGGGAGAGTGGTGGGTTTTATAGAAGGTTTGGATGGAAGTTTGGGGAGGGTGAATTCTTTAAGCCTAACATTCCACCCTTTTTATTATATACATATAAGGAAAGGAAGGGTAAGGTATGGGTAAAAAATTAAAAGGTTGGGAAGTAGGTGTTGTTGTCTAACTACTTTCTGCTGGTATAGGACGTTGTTAGGATCGGGTATTGATTTGGAGGTGTGGAAGGGCTTGTTCTATCACGAAGATCTCTCTGATTGATTAGTGGGTGATGGCTTGAATTCTGTCTTTAAGAAAACATAGAAAAAGTTGTAATGGACAAGGGCTGAAGAGGAGAGCCAGTAAAATCATTACTAGGGGTGCTAAGTAGGGTAAGAGCCAGGTCATTTTGGGGAGGACAGATTGGAGGGAGTTCCAGATTGAGTCTGCTAGGTCCTTTTCAGAGAATTTTTTAGCCACTCTGCATTTTCCAGAATCTGTTGGGCCCTTTCTTCTACCTGTCCTGTGGTGTTTACATAGAAACAGCATGAGGTGTGTCTGATCATACAAACTCCTCCTTTTGAAGCTAACAAATAATCTAGTGCTATTCTGTTATCTATTACCATGGTAGCTAATGAATTAGGGGAAGCTGATAGGAGTTTAAAGTTCTACCCTGTATCTTGAGCCACCGCAGCCATAGTGGTAGTGATATTTTTGGCCGTGAGTGCATTGTGTGTAATTCCTCCTGCCAATCCTGCTAGACTCAAGAGTGTCATAACTCTCACCAGTATGAGGCTTACAGCTCTCCTCTGGCGGTGTGGGTGAGGGGGGATTGCAGATGTTACTGATCCGGGGCGAAGGATGGTAACATCCTTATCTGGGGGTAAAACATACCCTATAGACCAAATATCTCTAGTTTTTATGGGATTTATACATTGTAGAGCAATTCCTTTGTTGCCTATGCCCCCCAAAAACATGAGACCTGATGGGAGACACAGTAGGCCAGGTTTAGTGGTGTACCTTAAGAGGGATGAATGATTCAGCCATGACACGAAATGGAGATTTTAAAGGGTGTATAGGGTTGCAACGTGGGTAGCAGCTGTGGTGTATGCTATTTTGGATGAATGAGTCCCACCAGTGATAAACGTACGTTTGGAGGGTAATATTGCACAGATTAGGAAAAGATGGGGAAGGGATGCAGTACAGTTTATGGCATGTGGGCCTGTGTAGACACCTGAAGCACTGCATACTCCTTTAGCTGATGTGTGATTAAGAAAGTAGCAGATAGTGTTTCCTGCCTTGGGGCATGAGTGAATTGGGGAAGAGGGATCGTAGAAGACAATGACACAGGTGGGGGCATGCAATCAAAGGAGCCACCTGTTGCCATCATGGACTCCATGGACGGTAGCAGATTGGTGTGGAGGATGGTGCTGGAGGGGTAAAAGCAAAAAGAGTCACCCGGATCAATAGACGAAGGGGCATGGGTATGGATGGAATAAACTGTGGGGTGCCCCTAACTGGCTTTGAGACACTATGGATGTATGAGCTGGGGCGGCCTGAAGACAGGGTTCATCCCGAGAAAGGATGGGTTGTTGGTAACAAACCCAGCAAGAGGAATTGTAGGCCTGGAATATTGGTCAGCCTGTTCCCTGGGAGGTGAGAAACAATGTGTTATAATACCACGTGGTTTTGGTGGGGGAAATGAGAGGAAAGAGGAATAAGGAAAGTGTCATAGAAGTAAAGGTGGCCATCTTATGCTTGGTGGGGAGTCCAAATCGGGGGATAATATGGTCTAAAAGCTCATGGAAGACCTCTGAGGCCTTTCCTGAGGGTGCGGGGAATGCCTCTACCCATCCAGAGTGTGTCAGCTATGGGGAAAAGATACCTGGTTCTTTTGATAGGGGGCAGTGAGTAAAGTCGATCTGCCAGTCTTGGCGGGAACATAACCCCATGTTTGATGAGTAGGAAAAGAGGGCGACCTAGCTACTTTCCAAGGGGAGACCCAGTAACAAATAGAGAATTTGCGGGTTATATTTTATAGAAGAGAAGACAGGTTTGGACAGTGGATGAGAGGTTTTAGGAGCTGGAGTAGAGGTTTCAATCCTACATGTAGTGAATTATGTATATCTCTCAGTATAGTGTATGTTTGTTCTTGTGGGAGGATGTATTTTCCTCGGTTTAGCAGCCAGGGGCCAAATGGAGTGGCCCCAGCTTCTGGTGGGGAA
This sequence comes from Varecia variegata, assembly GCA_028533085.1. Lineage (NCBI taxonomy): Eukaryota > Metazoa > Chordata > Mammalia > Primates > Lemuridae > Varecia > Varecia variegata. Next base: position 9,700,174 of record CM052438.1, read on the forward strand.
TGTTGTTCTTCAGAGGAATAGTTCATGGAGTCAGGAGAGAGAGCTCTCATTGTGTTGGCAGGAGTGAGAGGATTTCGCAAGGTTGCTCTTTTTGCCTCTTGGTCTGCTAAGTTATTGCCAATTGTAATGGGGCCATGGCCCTGTTGGTGTCCTTTGCAATGTATTACCGCAGCCGCCTTTGGTAGGTGAGCCCTTGTAAGAGTTTAAGAATGAGAGGCACACTGACTATTGGGGAGCGCTCTGTAGTGAGAAAGCCTCGCTCCTCCCATACGGAGGCATGTGAGTGTAGGATATGAAAGGCGTATTTGGAGTCTGTATAAATGGTAATTATTACATTCTCTGAGAGTGTCAGTGCCCTGATTAGTGCCACCCATTCAATTCAGCCTTTTGAGAAGATGTCCCTATGGGCAGTGGCTGGCTTTCAATAATGTTCTCTCGGGATGCCATAGCATACCTGGCTCTCCTCTGTTTCTCATGCGGATAGGAGCTGCCATCTATGAACCAGGTGTGAGTGGAATGAGGTATGGGCTGTTGAGAAATGTTGGGGAAGTGCGGAATTTTATAATCCAGCATTCCTGTGCAAGAACGCATGGGATGATCATGGGAGAGAGAGGTAAGAGAGTGGCCAGGTTTAAAGGAAGACTTTTGGCCAGGAATATATGTGCAGTTTCTGTGAAAAGTAGATGAAACTGTTGAACACGAGAAGATGTCAGCACTTGTAGGGCCTGGTGTGAAAGATCGGCAAGGGAGTGAGAGGACAGACAGTGACAGGCCGTCCAAAGTGAGTTTCTGACTCTCCTCTGTGAGAAGGGCAGCCGCAGCTAAGGCTCTCAGGCAGGCTGGCCAGCCCGATAGTGAAATCCAGCTGTTTGGACAAGTACGCTACTGTCTGTGTCTGGCCCATTATTTTGTGTGAAAATTCCCACTGCTACACCCTGTCTTTCATCAGTATATAGTAGGAAAGGTTGGGTAGGGTTGGGAAGTTTGAGTGTCGGAGCAGAGGTCAGGGCATTTTTTAAGGCTTCAAGAGAGGGCTGGATATTTATAGTAGGATCTAATGGCTCATTGAGATCCCCTTTGGTTGCTTGATATAAAGGGAAAGCTAGGATGATGAAATTAGGGACCCAAATACAGAAATATCCAGCTAATCCCAGAAAAGAGGAGATCTTTCTTATTGGTGGGAAGAGGTAGAGAAGTAATATGAGTTTTTGCTATCTACCGTTATTTCTCTCTTTCTGGGGGAGAAGGCTAATCCTAGATAGGTTACTTGAGGTAAGGAAATTTGTGCCTTTTTGGGAGATACCTTATAGCCTTTCTCCACCAAGAAATTGAGGAGTTGTATAGTATGTTGGTGAGAAATAGTCTCAGAGGAACTGCGTAATAATAAATCATGTACATATTGTAAGAGTACAGAAGGGGAAAGATTTAGTTGGGTTAGGTTGGAGGCTAGTGTCTGTCCGAAGAGGTGGGGGGCTGTCCCTAAGTCCTTGGGGAAGGACTGTCCAAGTAAGTTGTTGTGCCTGTTTGGTGTCTGGGTCTGTCCACATGAATGTGAAGATGTTTTGGGAGTTAGGATGTAGTGGGATCGTGAAAAAGGCATCTTTTAAATCTAGTACTGTGTAGTGGGTGGTGGAGGGTGGGATAAGAGGATAAATAGTGTCAGAGATTCCTGGGTAGATGGGTCTCACCACCTGGGTAATGAGTCTTAGGTCTTGGACTAGGTGATATGATCCACCTGGCTTTTTTACTGGCAGAGTAGGGGTGTTCTATGGGGAGTTAGTAGGGCAAAGTAAGCCTTGGGAGGAAAGATGAGTAATGATGGGTTTCAATCCCTGAAGCCCTTGTAAAGCAATTGGGTATCGGGCTTGGCGAGGAAATTAGGAAGGGTCTCTTAAATGTATTTGGATGGGGCAGTGGTGAGTGGCTATTGAGGGGGTTGAAATATCCTAGACTTTGGGGTTAACTTCAGATTCATAAAAAGGTACAGGAGATGGAGGGGAGTTTGTGAGAAGAAGAAGGGGGACAGTGTTTGCCTGTGGCTGATGATCGACAGGAAGGTAAATAGTAGCATGTAATTTTGAGAGAATCTCTCTTCCTAATAGTGGGGTTGGGCATCGAGGGAGAACTAGAAATGAGTGAGTGAAGATATTTGAGCCTCGATGGCAGGTCAAAAGGAGGGTTATTAGAGGACGAGTGGTAAGGCCGTCAATTCCCACAACAGAGGGTGAGGAGAGTCGTGTAGGTCCGTGGAATTCTGGCAGGGCCGAGAATGTTGCCCCCATGTCAATGAGGAAAGAGATCGGCTTACCTGGCACCAACAGAGCTACCCGGGGATCCGATGTGGTGCTCAGCTTGGGGGCTGCCAGTCCCAGGCGCCGTCGGTCTCCTGCAGCCAGGCCTGAGAGGTTCGTTAGTGCGAGATCAGGACTGTCTGGTTTGGTGGGAGGAAGGGAGGTGGCTCTGCCTTGACAGGCTAAGCTGCAGTCGACCTTCCCATGGTCCCTCATTCCACAGAGGGGACAAGGTCTGGGGTGGTTGAGGATTAGGACATTGTCTTGCCCAGTAGCCTGTTGTTTACATTTAAAACACGGGCCTGCTGGTGTCACTTGCCCCTTTCCTCAGTTTGACTGAGGATGTTCTAGGGGTCTATTGATGGCGGCCACCAACATCTGATATTTGGCCTGGTCCCTCTTTGATTTGAAGTTGTTGCTCCTCATGCTTATTATTAAATACCTTAAAGGTGGTTTGTACCAGATCTCTTTGTGGGGTTTGAGGACCATCCTCTAATTTTTTAAGTTTTCGTCTAATGTCAGGTGCAGCTTGGGAGATAAAATGCATATTGAGAAGTAAAATTCCCTCGGGGGTAGTAGAGTTAGGCTTGTATATTTTTGTAAGGCTTTGGTGAGCCTGGACAGGAAGAGAGCTGGATTTTCACCCCTTCCCTGTGTGATTTCGTTTAGTTTTTCATGATTGACTGCCTTGTGAGCAGCCTTTTTCAGGCCCGCTAACAAGTGTGCCATGATATGATCTCTTAGCCCGTCCTTCTGTCCCCGCTTGGGTTCCTATTTGTTAATCCCATAAGGGGTCTGTCCTGGGAATGGCAGTCATCCCCACTGGCTGGGCAGGGGTGCGTCTGTGGATTCGTCGCCATGTGCCTGGGCATTGAGCAAGACCATCTCCTCCTCTTCAGGAGATAAAATAGAGGAAAGAATTATGTAGAGATCATACGATTGAGTTAGATATTCAGATTGTTTGATAAAAGCATAAGGATGGGTTGAGAAGGAGCCTAATCTTTTCTCTACCTGGGAGAGATGGGAACGGGAGAGGGGAACATGTACCCGCACAACGCCTTCTGCCCCAGCCACTTCCCCGAGTGGGTGTAAGCCTCGTGTGGTAGAATCCACAGGTCCCGAGATTTGGGCAGAGTGAGAGCACGTAGTAGGAGGTCTAGTGTGTAGTGCAAAGATTTGTGCCAGATTGCAATTCTGACACAGAGAGGGTCGTGAGTGGAGAGTATAGAAGACTTGGACATAAGGGATTTCGGACCGTTTGCTATTGCAGTGACAGAAATTATCCAGATCCTGTAGTGAGTTAAAGTCAAAAGTTCCATTTTCAGGCCACTGAGGGTTATTATCTAACTTATATTGTGGCCAAGCTGTATTACAGTAAAAGATAAGTCATTTTGGCTGAATTTCATCGTGAGACCTAGTGTTTTGAGGCTTTGGAGAAGGCCCCCAAAGGGGTAGTTTTAGGAGGAGTAGACTGAGAGTTTCCCATGTTCCTGGAAAGTGTAGGGATCACACAGGGCTGAATCTGCTCCATTCTAGGCATCCCTAGAATGAGGGAATGGCACGGGAGTGACAAGAGCGTGGGAGTGACAAGTCACAACAGGTGTCCCTGTGTCCAACGAGGGCCCTAGGGGCCAAAGGTCCTCCAGCTTACCAGTAGGACTTTTTGAGTTAAGTAAACGAGAAACAAGAATGAGAGGGATTGGGAAACGAGAACACACTTTTGAGCTTCCCACTCAGCAAGAACAGGATATCTCACGGTGTAGATTTTGGAGGTCTGTAAGGAAGATCCGAGTTCCAGTCCGATGTCTGCCTCTCAGCTTGGTTCAGGAGGGTCCAGGTGGACAATTACCTTACCTCGGCCGAGCTAGAACACTCTGCCGACACTCTAGGTTCAGAGACAAGTTAGAGAGAGGCCTCTGCACAGCTCAGGAAAGATCCATGGAAACCTTATCGATCACCCAGGGACTCGGAGGGAGGCAGGATTCGGGAGTAAACCCAGGACGAGCTGCTGCTGCCTACTGCTTTCTGAGATGCAAGTCTTGCCTACTGGAGTCTCGGAGAGTGTGTCCACCCCGTGTGCCCTCCCGGGTTTCGGCACCAAATGTTAGGTCCGGAGCAGAGAGGGAGACACAGGAATCCTCATGTGTAGCAAACTGCTGTTTAATTTGAACATCTCGGTGCAGATGGGTGAAGGCTGAAAAAGGCATCCATGAGAGAAAAGGGAAGATCTTGCCTTGAGTTATATAGAGTGTTTTTCTGGGAGGAGTAAATAAATTCTTTTCGAACAACCAGGGAGGACAGGGAAAGTATGTTCCCCTCTTGCATTTCGTTCCCTTATCTCCCTGGGGTCTGGCAAAGGCTACCTGCCTAATACACCCCAAGGAAGCAGGGGAGCATGGTGGGTTTTATAGGATTTTTGGATGGAAGTTTGGGGAGGGTGAATTCTTTAAGCCTAACAAACAGAAAGCATGTTTGTTTTGTTTAAAAAATAGGTTAAAAACCACCTTTAAACAAATTGGGTGAGTTTTTTTTTAATTTTCACATTGTTAATCCTATTATTGATATCTTAAGAAAAATTAAAGAACAACAGAACTTTTTACACCAAATTATGATGCCTATTTGCTTTATTCTTCTAGGTGTCATATAAATTCACAAATGATTAACGAATTTACCTTCAAAAATATTTAATCAAAACATATGTGACCGTAGAAATAATGACGTGATGAGGAGGGCATTATAATTCTTTATGCAGCCACTCATTCAATTCTGAGTTATTGAGTTTCAGGCACTGACTTGGTCTAAGGGTGAGAAATGCAGCCATTAACCACAGTGATAATAATAGTACCAACTAATACCACGTGCCAACCTTGCATTGTTTCCAGACCTTTATTTATTTTTTATTTTTTCTGGATTCTTATTTTATTTTATTTTTTTTATTTTTTTTTTCTTTTTATTTCAGCTTATTATGGGGGTACAAAAGTTCTGCATAGATATATTGCCCATGTCCCTCCCAATCCCCCGAGTCCGAGCCTCAAGCGTGCCCATTCCCCAGACAGTG
>CM052438.1:9706022-9746805 GCA_028533085.1 Varecia variegata
AATACAGTATAATAAAAGCTATGTAAATATAGTCTCTCTCTCAAAATATCTCATTCTATGTAATATTTTCAAACCCCAGGTAACTGCACCTACAGAAAGTAAACTGCAGATAAGGGGAGCTACTGTACTACCTTTCTTTTGTTAGTTTCTTTGTGGCATCTGCTTTTCCGTCTTTTTCTTTCAGCCTATCTGTTTTTAGTTCAGATCTCTCTCTTGTATCTGACCATCACCATCTTTTAATTGTAGCCTGTAATTCATTCAAGTTTAATTGTGGTTGACTAATATATTTAGATTTAAATCTGTAATTTGTCAGTGATTACTTATTTGCTCTGTATCTTTTTATTTCTTCTATATTTTTCCTCTGCTAGGAATTGAAACACTCTTGGTATTCTTTTACTCGGTCACCCTAGAGTTAACAGCATGATTTATTGCAGTCTGATACTATTTGTTGCTTTTATTGTCTTCCCAGTCAACGTAGGAACCTTCGTAATCTGTATTCTAGGTCTCTTAAGCTCTCTATGATATCGTCCATCTTTTTGCCCTTTGTGATGCCTTCTAAGTACTTTTTTGGACAATCTTGCACTACACTGGTTTCTGAAATTTAAAATCCTGTTAAATTCATCCACTGGGTTTTTAACTTTAATTGTTATAGTTTTCTTTTTTCAAAGTTCCACTTGCTTTGTTTTCAGATCTTCTTGGTTATTTTTTCATTTTCTTCTTCTTGATCATATTTTCTAGCCTCTATTTTATAACTTTTAACATATTAAACATTAATATGTTAGGTTAGATTTCAATATGTGAAGTCTTTTGTTTCAGATTTTGCTGTTATTTCTGCTGGCTCTTACTCATGGTGCCATATGTCGTTTTGTATTTTGAGTTTTTCTTTATGAACTCACGTTACTTGGCTTTGTATGTGGAAAGTACTCAGACATCTGAGTTCATGATGCATTTCCTTGGAGAAGATTACTGCTTGAGTCACCCTGGGGAACTACCAACCTGAGATCCCTTTCCAAATTTTTTGCTTAAGGCTTTTGAAACTACACAGGTAACACAAACTCAGATGATAAATCTCGCTCTACCTGGTCCCAGGGTCATGATAGACATGGTTCTGTATGTCCACTTGTGTTTGGTGGCCTCCTTTCTTTCTTCCTTCCTTATCCATACCCTGAAAATGCAAGCTTTATGCAATGGTCTCCTATTAGAATCTCCCCTTGGGGAGGCCCTAGGTTTCATCGTCTGCCCATCACACACTATGTAGATAACAGAAAGAAGCTCAGAACCCCAATATTGGGCAGAAATTATTACAGTGAAAATTGACTTTGAAGTTTAGTTACCTCCTAGAGTTCTTGCAATTCATTTTATTTTTATACTCTATTTTTATTAATATCTTCATATCAGCCTAGTAATGGCATTTTTTTCTTTCTTAAAGAGTTTTAAAGATTGTTTACTACTTTACTTTTTCATAAAGGTAGAGCAGTATTGCTAGAAAGGGAATTGTAATGTATATTTCTTTTATAAAAGTAATTTTATGCATTTTATAGATTTTATTATTTTCAAAATGCTACCTGATATAATTAGCTTTCTTTTTATACGTATGTCCCTTCTGTGCAATAACAAGAAAAATGAGAGTAGCCATACTATATTGAATAATGACTGTGTGTCAGATATTTTAAATGCTTTATATTAACTTATTGAATTCCCTCAGCATCTTTATAAAGTAGATGAAGTTGTTATTCCCATTTTACAGATGGGAAAACTAAAGCAAAGAGAAGTTGAGTAAATTGCTTAAAGTCACGTAGCTAGTAAAAATTGAACAGGAATTATTTTTAAATTGTAAGCTACTGGTTGATAAGTAATCTGCCAGAGTGGAAAAAAAAAAAGGTGGATTTTGTTTTACCTAGCTGTGGATTTATGTCTAGGATCTGCCATTCACTATGTCTCTACTTAAAGAGTATAAAGTTGAATATTTCTTTTTTATTTTATTACATCTGATATTATTTATATTTTATTACAAATATATATATATATCCATTATAAAAACAAATGCAGCCTCCCATTAACTCTGTACCTCCCTCCTTCCTCCCCTGTACCCCCTCATCATGTTGAGTTTCCATTAACAGGTTCGAGTATAGACTTGAGATATTTCTTCAGTATAAAAACCTGTATATATGGTATGTGTCCATTTGTCAGTTTAGTAATTATTATTACATGTATGCATATTTTTTTATTTCTGTAATTTAGTATTTCACTATATCTGGCTTTGAGCCTCCAGGGTAGGGGTGGGGGTGTTCTTTTGGTATTCACCTGTTTTTTTTTAAGTTGCATTGGCATTGCAGAATATAAACCTAATTTGACTTTTTTCTTTATTTAGAGATTTTTAGATATTTATTTAGAAAATTTTGCATTGATAATACTGAGGTTATTTCCTTTTTCAAGTATTACAACCCATCCTGGAGCAGACACTCATGTACTGTCTCTTTGTCCTTGGGCAAGGAGAGTTGCAAATTAAATTTCTCGCCATGCAGAACCGGGGCAAATGTGGAGTCCATATAACATTTCAACACATATTGTGAAATTGCTCTCTAGAATGTTCTGCTGCAAGTTCTGTGGAAGAGAGAAGGTGGGAATGAACCTTACATATATGTAGAAATTCAGAATAACATAAAGAGGGTGTATTTCAAGACTGAGGAAAGTAGTGATTATTCAATTGGTGGTGTCATATCACTGGGCTGGGGGAGGGGTTTTGTAAGTCCAGCCAAATCTAGAAATCAACAATGATAAATTTGGTCATGTATGTAGAATATATAATTTTATAATTAAAACATTATAAAGGAAACAAACTGAAAAAGTGTTATATATAACAAACCTGACAAAGGAGTGATTTCTTTACTATCCAAAGGGATATTTGACATCACTGAGGAAAAAGTCAAAACAGCTCAAGGGAGAATTTGCAAATAGTAACTGTTTTCCTTTTTTTGAGTTTTTACTATGCCAGATGCTGAGCTAACTACTTAAATGCAAATTCTAACAGCATCTATGATATAGGTGGTGGTGTTATTCCCATTTTGCAGAGAGAAAAATTATGGTTCAGAGTGATTAAATCAGTTTCTGGAAGAGCCTGGACTCAAACCCAACTCAGTATGTTTATAAATCGATTTTCTTAAGCACTTCCCTAAATAGCCCCAGGCAAAAATAAATAAATAAGCTGGAAATCACTGAAAATCAAAATGACCAACAGACATGTTAAAAGGTGTTCAAATTTGCTTATAATTTAAAGAAGTGAGAAATTAAATATATACATATATATAAAATATTATAATTCTTAATGGGAAAACATTAAAAAATATTGATAACAGTCTTAAGAAGAGGATGACATAACTGTAGTTATCCTACACTGTTGAAGGAAGTATGATTATTTACATAAGTCAATCTCTCTCAGCCTTAATTTGCTCATCTATAAATTGGGGATAATACTTGGCAGAATTATTGAGAACATTACATCCTAAGTGTATGAAAAAATGTGAGCACAATGTCTGGCACATATGAAATGCATGACAGCTATTATATGCTACTCCCTCAAAAAATCCCTCCACTCACACAGAAGACAACAGAAAATATCTTTTACCTCTTTATATTGCAAGAACAAGGAAAAGGGGCAACAGAGAAATCTGTATGTGAAGATGAAGACCCCGGTAGGGTGTTAGATTTCTAGGACTGCACAAGAACCTCCACAGTGTATCTATTTCCACAGCCCATGTTCTAGATCTCCATTTCCATGCAACTCAAAGCAGGCAATAGACAGAATAAAAGGAGCCAGGAGCTCTGAGAAAATAGTATATGGTAAAATCACCTAAGTTTTCTATGGTGGTGTGATGGTATCGGCAAATACTCCCCTACCCATTTCAGGGCACCGTTAGCTTTCTGGAGTAAACAAGTCTGGAAATTCTAAATATAACTAACTAGCACAAAAGTACTAAAGCCCTTTAATAATATCCTCCCCTTTCTAAATATTTACTAGCAACCATGTATTCCTTGAGAAAGATACATTGGCTTGGAAGTGATCTCACCAACCCCTACTTTTGAAGATGGCCATGTACAGAGCTGTTGTGGCAACAATTGTAATCACTTTGTAGAGCTCAAAGTCTTCTCTTAGGATCCCTTGGTTCCAGAAGGGCAAAATCACCAATATTCTGACAAATTGAATGGCAGTTGTTCTGTGATTGTCTCCTCACGGATGCTTTCCCAGTACCTAATCCGTTTGGCAGACTTTTATCTCCAGGTTTCCAGTAGAGTTTTCCTTTTCTTTTTTATGTATATAACCATAACCGTAAGATAAACGTGACGAGATGACTTTGGCAGTTGTTGAACATCAGAGGAAATGACATCTGTGTGGTTTGTCTACAGCACATTCAACTGGACCGTCCCCTTCCTTTCATCGCTGGCCTGTTTGATTCTGGCAGCAGCCACCGTCACTCTGTATTTCATTCCGCTGCGGTACATCATTTTAATCTGGGGTAAGTTTGGCAGGGTCCTTTTGCTAGCAATCAATTCGAGGTAAGAACCAATTACTCATTTTTAAAGTGCAACTATTAACTTTAAATGTGCTCTTGTTGGCAATTAAACATGAGATTAAGGAAAAGCATTTTGGGAACAAAACTTTCAGGACCTCCCTGGAAAGGCCAGTTACATGAATAATCAGCGTAGATATTTATAGGCCTCTTGCATAATTGCAATAAAAATAAAAATGTGATTGTGCATACCCTTTCCCTTTGGGCTTCCCTAGTCATAAATCCCCTTGCATAATGTATTGCCCTGGCCCACTAACTTTATGGAAACTCTGTTCAAACAGTGAGCAAACACCTGCATCTTGCCCTTTATGTTATGTAAAAGTAGATCCGACCACTGCCAGCTTGCTCCTGACACTTCATCTCTCTTGGAGGAAAAAAATTAACCTAACCCCATTCTTAAATCCAGAAGCAGTGAGGGGAGAGGGAGGGGGTATTCTGTGACTACCTAACCAGTACCTGAAAGAGGAAGTTATTATTTATCAAGGGAACTGATGTACCTATATAAAGTTTAGCTGCTTTAAAAAAGTGGAAACAAAAATGGCAAACTGGAAATAAATTTCATGACTTGATTTAATACTCATGCTAGCGATTGGACAAAATACAAGCAGCTTTGTGAATATTTGTGTCTTGCTGGGTGGGCTCTGGGTTGATACAAGGAGTATGAATTGCAGTAACTGAGTTATGGGAGAAGCAGTCAGCCCTTATCCATAAGAGGATGTCAGTCCTGGTTTTCCATTACTTAGCTCCAGTGGCTGCTGCTGAGATCTCAACCGTCATCACTTCTAGGGATCTTCAGATGTTAGGGGAAGTCAAAGATGAGAAACCGTGTTGAGATGCATTCATCTTTAAGCAAAAAAGCTAAGAGCCTACAAGTGCCAGATAAAAGCTACAGCCTTTCTAAAACCATTAAATACAGACCCTTTCACAGAGAACCCACAAAGGTAGAAACCTGCTAACAAGGAAAGCCAAACATGGACATTTAGAAGGGAAAAGTCATGGGAAAAATAGAATAACTTATACAATTAGAGTAGTAGAATGATTTTTGAGGGAGTATAGTCCAAAGAGTATTCTAACCTCCTCTTTAGGGGCCTGTTTTAATACTTGATGATTCTCCTCCTTGTTGAAAGTCTTATATCCCTGCTTAGTTTTTGCTTCTTTCTTTTGTTTGCAACAATTCTAGAACATTTGTCCTTAAGAAAGAGCATGGAGCTAGTCAGGGCACACTGGTTAAGAAGGCATATTTTGCAAAACTATTTTCCTGAATACTTTATATACTAAATGTTTTCTGTATAGACCAAATAATCTTATTTTTCATAAGTATTAGTTTCTAAATGCTATGGTCAGCTGTTAAACACTGTTGCTTCTTGATTTCTTTATCATTCTGGGGCTTGCTTGATGTGTTTCTATGCAGAACTTCCTTCCACAAAGAAGACTAAGTCTGTGTTTCCTCCTTTGATCATCAATTTTGGGATCCCAACTCCTCTTTCTATATACCCAAATCACTTTGACTTCTGATCTTAGCCTCCAAGTTTTTGGCAGCTTTCCAACAACTTTTTGCATCTACTTGATGAAACATTGCTCTATTTATTATTCACTTTATGGATAAAATTAATTGGCATGGAGTTTATTATGCTCTCCAGCAAGCCTTTGAGCTCTGTACTCTGTGTTTGGTTCTTTGGTTTTATGTTTTAGCTAGGAGTTCATAGTTTATTGATGAGATTACCATGGATAATGTAGTCAGAAGCCTTCACAATCAACATGTGATCTATCCCCTCCTCTCATCCTGTAAGACCTGCCATGCAATCTTGGAATTATTTTCTGCAATTCTATTAGGAATTATGTTTTTCCAAAACAAGTTAGTTATTACCTAGCATGGGCCCAGGACATTCTTTTGCACATCTCTTATATGATTGTATCCCCTGCAGAGACTTTCTTACATAGCAGAAGATGAATCTTTATGTCTTAAACTTCTAGTGTTCCTTATTCATTTTCATTGAGTCTTAAAAATGGGATCTTTTTTATATACCCAAATAATATTTTTGTGTAAGTGTTTAATTATCAGAATTATTTGACATAAGCACATGGAAACAGCTTAATTTCATCATGGCCATGGGGAATATTCCTGGACCCACCAAAATCGTCGCAAGGTTTTGACAGGCGAGATACTTTTGTTTTCCTCTCTGCCCTCTAATTCCTAGTGCAACTACATATAGATAATAGATCGTTAATGAGCACTTAAAAATATTTTATGAGTGAATGAGTCTGTCAGCTTAATGCCTGTGTTCTATGTAGATGACATTTTGTCAGCCCACCACCTTTCTTGGGTGGGAGTGTGACTTTTGCAATTTAAGTGAGAAGTAGATTTTAAGAAGGCTATCTGAAATTTTCTTTAGGAAACATTATCTGAATTTCAGTCACTTATTTGAGGTATGCATTTCTAGAAGGCAGAGCATTCCTTAGGATTAGATCCCACGTGGGTCTTCTGTTCCTTTTGAAAGATTTCCCATATTTCTTCTATTCTGGTCTTCATCATAGATGCTTTAATTATAATTTTTCGGTTCTGGTCCAAGCCCCTTCTGTTTTTTAAATGTAGATATGAATTCCCCAAGCTAAATTCTAAGCTTTTTGCAAGAAGAAACTGACTTATTTATTTTTGTATCTTCACTTGATAGCACAGTATCTCGTACGTGGAAGATGATTGGGCTTTGATAAATGAACAAGGAGGGAACCTCTGCCCCACCTGACCAATGTATTACACTTGGAGCTACATGAAAGCCACTTATACAATATCTGAAAAATAATGCTGTAAAATTCTGTTTCAAGTGGTCCTTCTCAAGTGGCCAAAATACAAAGCAGCCATGTAGTTTTTTATCTTTTCTTTCTCCAAGTGATATTTTTCTTGTTTTTGTTTCTTTTACTGTAGAGCTCATTCCACCCCATTGATCAATTCAATCTATAATATAGGATCATTAAGTGATAGTGTCTTTTCCAAATATTATCCTTTGGTATTTAGATTTCATTTGCTTTTTTTTTTTTCTGGGTTTTTTGGATTAAAAATTTTAAAGTAAATATACCTTCTATCTATATCATTTAGGTTAAAAAAAATCTAAAGGTATGGCTAGCAGGCTACTGGATAAAGCCACAATTTCTGAATTTGGATGTGTGATCACATGCTTGATAATATAAAGACTCTTTTGCTTCACCACTTCCTTTGTCTTCTTAGCTTATTAATATCCACAGCACGATGATAGCCCTCTATATTATTGTGTAATATCAGGTTACACAATCCTTTTGCCTCGACCGTCCAATGTCATTCTCCCATCAACCCAGGAAACCCTATAAGGCAGGTCTTTATAGTTCACATTTTAATTTAAGAAATCTGAGATACAGGAAGGTTAAGTGAGTTGCCTAAAATCACACAGTTAATGATGATGCCAGAACAGGGGCCTGGGTGTTCCTGAATCATAACACTTGGTTTCTTGCCCTTTAAGGATGACCAAGGAGTCTACGACTTCCCGTTGACACTTGTCTCACACAATAGATAATATGGCAGAATTACTGAAACATTTGAACCAGAGACACCTTAATAAATAAGGTGTGCTTTTGAAACATGCAATCTGAGAGCCTTACATTTTTATTCTGTTTTTTTCCATCATAGACAGTCTCAGTGCATTGTGGACTACTTTTGCCCTTATTGGAGCATTCGAGCTACTGTGCAGGTTTATAATCTTCTCAGTCACTAAGAATGCAGTGTTTTGATCGGCTGTGATATTATCCCTGCCTTGCTGTTCATTGTAAAGACTCCAGATGCGCACACTATATATAATTAACAATAGAAGATATATCTTTTCTCAATACGTCTTTGTCTCCCTTCATCATTTTGCCTTGTCTGTTTTCTTTTGCCAAAAAGCCCATGCTACAATTAAATGTCTTTAGAATAACACAGTGAGAGTATTTTAGTGTAAAGGAAGGCTTGGGGGAATTTTAGCTAGAAACACGAAGCTTGCTGTGGGGGTAGAGGGAAGAAAGGCAGAGTGCAGCTTTGAGTTGAGGGAAAGGGGATCGTTTGCTAGGAACCTTCCCCAGCCCGACCACCAAGCCACCATTTACTCCTGAACAATGGCTGGCTCCCATTTGCAAAGCAGATGTAAATCTGACCCTCCAAAGAAATAACTGGAGGTTGGCATTGTGTCAGGTATAATGCCATGCAGGAAGCCTAGTCCTCAGATGAAAGCAAAGTAATATTTAATGAACAAAAAAAAAAAACATCAAACCTTCTGTGTGTTGGGGACTATGCACAGTTAAATGTTACCTTGGCTTCCGAGTAAGAGCCATTCAGAGTACAACGGAGCTAAGAATTCATTCGGCGTCATTGGGGATGACAGCCCTTCAGATATGATCCTTGTTAAACAAGCACCCTGTGGCAAAACTTCAGAAGGCCACCTAGTCTTTCTGCTTCTAAAACTCAACATGAAAAAAGGGATGACATTTGGTGAAAAGACTACACAGCTTATGAGCTCTGGATACAAGCAAAGCAGCTCCAAGGAACAGAGTAGAAGACAAAACGTGGTTGAGAGGAGCTCCCCTCTAAAGGGGCAACCGTGAGCAAAGCGTGTTCTGGATGTGCCCAGGGCCCCAAAGTGCAGCCACCAAAGAGGGATGCTCTACAGTATACTGACATCTTAAATGCTGAACCCCCTTCTAATTAGCATTGTCCTTGTCCTAAATTAGCATGTACTCCCTTGCCCAGACAGTCCCATGCGCCAGTGTTGCGGCCCATAAATTAAGTTAGCAACCATAGTAAGATAATTTTCCAATAATAACTTTTCACAGTTTCCCGCAGCATCAAAGTACAATCAACATGTCAAGTTCTGTTCTGCTGTGAGGGAAAAGAAACCTGTGAAAATGAGTTGGAGGTGGGGGCAGAGAGAGGGCTGCGGTTTCTTCGTAACAACAAAAAACAACTCCCGCCTTCCATCTCCCACTGCTACGTTTGGTCCAGAGCCTCCAAGCAGAGACTTGTTTGGGCTAATGAAGGCCTTTTCCCATCTGGGACATTTGTTTTCATAGCAGAGGAGACTGTTAATCAGCGTATTCCAAAAAAAGCCAATGAACTCCCCAGTTTGAGCGCCTGTTTCTGTCGCCCTGCTGCTGGGATTGTAATGGGATTTTCACAGCTGAAGAAGGCAGAGCGCTTCTTCCACGGCGGCCCCCTCCTGCCTTCAGGAAAAGGCATTTGTGAATGATTCCACATGACAGCAACATGTGCATGACTTGAGGGCTAGTAATTGTTTTCACACTAATTTTTACTTGTGAATACCCCTCCTTCCCCCCAATCAGGCAAGGTTTTAAAGATACATAGATAGATAAAGAGATCTCCGGTGTTTCTGTTTTTCAGGAATAAATAAATTTACTAAGAAGCTTCGAAATCCCTATTCCATCGACAATAATGAGCTACTAGACTTCCTCTCCAGGGTACCCTCTGATGTTCAAAAGGTATGTAATGAGTGGTCACCACCAACAGGGGCCCCAACCCGAAGTCTGGCCGGCCCCAGAGCCAGAGGAGCACAAGGCTTTGCTTGTGTGAGTAACTGAGATAAGGAACCTGAAAATCCTTAAAGAGGCCTGGCTTGCGGGGAGGTGGCTGGAAAACCTTTGTCCAAAGCAAGAGATGGTTGGGGAAAATTATTCTGAAAAAGAGCTACTTAAGAATGATCTGGAACGCATACTGCGTGGGTACCATGCAATGGTGTAGTCCCCTTTCTGATTGCTTGCCTCCCTAAAGAGGATAAAATGGGCTCAGTGAGCAGAATCCCATATGCCATCCAAAGCTGGGCGTGTTGCTTATTTTCTTTCTCTTCCGGATGGCAGGCATTTGAGGGGAAGTAGGAGGCAAGAGGATTATTCTTTTTATTCTCGTTTGCCCTGATTATCTCCTAGGCCTCCTTCCTCTCCTCTTCCCTCTGAAGACTTAGGGGTGTCGAGGGCAAAGCCCCCACTTACTCTAATACACACAGAGGCAGAGACAGCATGAAATAATTTGAGATCAATCAAAAGCATTATTCACAGGTAACGGTCACATAGTCCCGTTTCTGTGGATACACAGAGATTAACGAAAGCAACAATACCAGAAAGTCTTGTAGAGTAGCTCAGTCTGGGCCCCTGCAGATCAGCCTGCTCTAATTCCAGGGGGAGGAGGGCAGGCAGCGATTTCTCTAATGGAGAAAAGAAATTACTGCATAGGTAGATGGGGGAGACCAAAGAGACAATCTTTTATTATTTGAGAGAATCCCAAATCAAGTATCGATTTGTATCTCTGGGCCACCATAACATAATTGGTTTCCTGGCAGATCCTGGTAGATCACAGGGACGTGGGGCTGAAACGCCTTAAGAGTTTCTTTCCCCTGCATTCCTGGTTTGACAGACTAAAATTGACTTTGTGATGCTATTTTTGTCTTTAACCTTCATTTTATGATATAATTAGCTGTGAAAATACATTCTGTAAAGATGAATTTACTCTGTAACATTGCATTGCATAATTAAAAAATAATAACCTGACCCATGCATGTTTTGCATTGAAGATTGACAGGTATAGCATCCTCTGCTCCTCTAGGGGACCATTACAAAATCCTGGAAAGAAAGGGTGTTTTGTTTTGTTTCCATTTACCTGCTTTTGACAACATATAACCTAACTTATGTGATTGGGCATCATGTCCTTGGGAGGTTTGGCACAAATGCTAGAAACAGGGAACTCATGTGGTCTGTAATACAGTATTTTCAATAAAGCCATTCCACCAGCAGCCTATCAAACACACACCAAAGCAATATGTTTGCAATGTACCGTCACTTGGGTCACAGTGTGAGTGCATGCTGTATCCTTGAAGAATAGACATTTCCATCCAGGCCCCTAAGGATTATCTGTGCATTGTCCAGGCCCTAGCCCTCAGAGTGGACACTGGGTTGGAGTTGGCATGAACACAGAGACAGACAACAAAAGAGCATTCCAGAAAGATATACAGAATGCTAGTAAGATCCTCTGTATATCAACAAGGGCACTTTCTAATAACACAATGACAGTTTGCCACTGAGGACTCTTGAGTACTCATATTTATCCCAGATGTTTTAACCATTACATTGCAAATAAAATGAATTTTTAAGAGAAATTTCTGTAAGTCTGGGTCCCAGTATCAATTTCAGCATGTTTTCCTTCTCGGGCAAAATAAATGTATATAATTTGCTGAGATGTTTTCCCCAAGATTTTAGATATTTTTAAATGAATAATTCTCAGTAAGTTGCTGTATCATATACTAAGATAAACATTCCCGAGGGGCAGTTATTAAGCTTACTTATGGTTGAAAGCTGGCACACACAAAACGAAGATCGTCTAGCAGTGCCCAGAGCAGGTAGAAACCCATGCATCTCATTAGAAAAATCTGTTTTTAATATTTTGGTTTCAAGAAATGATGCATGACTTCTCAAATCCTTCCTGCAATTAATCCCTCCATGTTCCTGTGTTTAGAAAATGATTCATTACCTTTGAACCTTCCTTCCTTTGCCTTGGTTTGTCCTTGGGGAGCCATTAGCACACACTGTGGTGAGCTAGGGTTACCTAACCGCCAGCCTCACGTCTGTTTGTTTTCACAGGTGCAGTACGCGGAACTGAAGCTCTGTAGCAGCCACAGCCCCCTGCGGAAGAAGCGCAGCGCTCCCTAAGGCACACCCCGGCTTTGGACACCATCACTCCACACTGCGTTTGGTTGATAGACCGATGTGATGGCTGTTGCGGTGGTACCCGCAGTGTCCTTCCGAAATGTGTGCGGCGTGGCACCCTCTTTCTTCTCCCCCCTTCTTCACCCGCACAGATGCACGCGTGCATGTGCGCACCTCCCCACGCGTGGTGTGTCCTACTTGCATAGGGGGTCAGCCCAGCAAAAGGAAACAATTCCAAGACTGTGAAAGACTAACATCCACCCTGAAATAGGAGGTAAAGCAAGGCTGCCCCGGGTCTGAACGCCCTCCTTGAGAACAGCCAGGAGACCACTTGGATTGGAGAGTGACTTTGAACTTGTTTTCCCACCTCCAACGGATTCTCATTAAGATTCAGTTAGTTCCACTCCCCACCCCCACACTCCTTTCAGATTATTATTCATGTAAGTTTCTTCGGAGTTAACAAGTCTTTGATAGCCATCATCTAAGTAATGTATATTATAAAAAGATTTTTTAATAATTACCAGAATTATCTCAGATCTTTAGGAGTGTTTCAGCTGTGATTATTAAGGTTGTGTCTGTACATTTTGGATCAAGCCCTCAGTGCTGGATGCCAGCTTGTGTCATGGTCCTTTGCTGGCAATGGATGCCCCAGGGAGGTCCCCAGGGATCCCTCCCTCGAAGAGTGAGTGTTTCATGAAAATATTTGGCTGCCATAAAGTACCCTTTCTTCTGATGTTACTTTTTGCTTATTTCCAAAATATAATGTCAACATGTAGTTCCAGAAAGGTAAAGAAGAGGATGAAGGAATGAATTCTGCAAGGATTTAGAAAGCTAAAGGGCTACAGACCAAGGGACTAATATATGAGGCTGCTTACCCAATGATCATAATAATTTCATTTGCCTGAATGTTTTGAGCAGAAAGTAAAAATACTTCTGCTGTCCAAATTTATCTTTTGTTCCTCTTAAGAGCAAAATAAGCTACATACAAACAAAATTTATTCCAGAACCCCATTCCTAGAAAAGTACCACCCCAAAGTCCTCCTGTGATAGCACCTGTCTCCTACAGACCCCACCATTCCAAAGTATTCCCCTGCCAAGTAGAAATCTTGATTTTGTGCAGATACAAAATATGTACAAATCTCTCTCTGTTCCAATGATATTTAAGTTTTAAAGACTGTATTTTGTGGACGTATACTTTGTGCAGTTTTTATGTATATATATATATGTGTATTGTAAAGGAAAGCTAAGGTAAAAAGATCTGATTTAATAGTGAGTTTACTATTTTTTTTTGTCTCTGGGTTGTAATTTAATAATCTTCAAACAAAATGTTTATGAAAAATGCCAAAGATTCTAAACCTTATCATCCCGTGTCTGTTTTTCTTCATGTTGTATCTCACTGGGTTGCTTTCTGGCTGAGCCAGATTTCTGCATGATTTGATTTACTTCAAGTTAATGAAGCTGACTGGAAAAGAGCCTTGCAGAAATTATAAAAGCTCCAGTAAATCTCTTAGTTGTACATACAATAGATACCCAAGAACCTCTTTTGTGAAACCAGTTACTCAATCTTCTGTGTAAACAATGCCTCATTGTCTTGCTCCTAACTATCATCTAGTTTATCATAGTCTGTCATTTTGTAACGACCTAAGTCAGACATTTTTAAACAGACATGTGAGATCTGATCAGTCATTTGAATGAAAACTTTCAGCAGCAAAATAACCCATTTATTTAAAAGTGCAACCAATACTTTATTATTGTTCTTTTGCTATAGAATTTCAGAATGAAATAATTTGCCTGACAAGGAGGCATCATTAGACAGACTTATTTCCTCTGTATCCCAACTGAAATTCTCAGCATTAAGTTTAGGATCCAAACACCAGTGTAAGAACAGGACCAAATCAACCTTTAATAAACTGCATATGGAAAACAATTGTTAATTGATTAAGTAGACATCAGATGTTAAAAATGAATGTTAGTTGTAAGTGACATGTTAAGATTTATACAAGTAATCAGAAACTTTTAGGAAAGATTCCAGAATGCTTTGGATAAAATTTATGGATTATGGACTCACAGTAAGATAATTAAAGATAATTAAGTACGAATGTTAAAGTCTTGCCAAGTTTTCCTGGCTCTCTTCTCAAACCTCATCTGCCCAATTCTAGCCCTGCCTGGGTATCTTACAGGCATCTACACACCTCAGCAGATCAGAAACTAATCATCATTTCTCTCTCCCTGTCTTCAGAACCCCGACCGCCATAAACTCCTTCTAGCTTCCTTATTTCCCTTATTGACATTGTCATCTTCTGGCCTGGGAACCTCTCAGACGTCCTCTTTTTTGTTCCTCATGCTTTTGTCCTTATCTCCCAACCATAAAATCTAGTGCATCCAGTGTTGACGTGTTATACGCTTCTGTTCAGGTTGCCACCACCCACGTTGAGGCCTTCATAACCTCTTAAAAGTCATGGCCATGGTGCCAGTTGCATTATGTGAAGTTAATCCTCATTCAGACTATTCTTTTAACTTGGAATAAACTCTGCCCAATTTCTGCATGAATGGATTCTACTCTCCTTCAGAACTCTCAAGTCTCCTTCCCCAAAGAGGCTTCCTTAGTCCTTTGGCTGGATTTGGTTCCACCTTCCTTTTTTGCACCCTCACATCTTATGTATCATTCTAGCATCTGCCAGAGGCCATGAGAGGTCATAGTCACTGTTATCCCCAGGTAGCCCCTCCTAGCTGGCACCTAATAGATACTCAGGAAATACATGTTTAACATACCAGGTCATAGATGATTTCTCTCTCTCTGCCCTTTCATATACTGCCATCAGAACAGAGGCCTGAGCTGGATAGACTGGTGTGGTCTGTCCTGGAGAATAATTTCTTGCATTAAGAGCTTATTTTGTGTGATATTATTTATAATCCCTGGCTATGTAAATTAAACAATGTCTTATATTTGGAGAAGTTCATACCTATATGTCAAAAGAAAAGATAAAGTTTTTTTTTTGGGGGGGTGATAAAAAAATCTTTTGATTCTGTATTTGTAATTTGTCATTTAACAAACATATATTGAATTCTGATGATACACCTGAGCAAAACAGACAACATTCCTTTGGTAGAGCCAGATATTAAACAAATACTTGCAAGCAATGGCATGACATACTCAGATTTAAGTTTGAAAAAGATCATTCTGGCTGCAGTGGCTAGACTAGCAATTATGAATGTTCAGAGAAGAATTATAAGCCACTTATAGTATCCCTGATAAATGAATGGTATCCTGCACTTTCAAATAATGGCACTGGAAAAAGAAAAATACATAAGAGAAATTGGGAGATAGGAGACAAAGTGAGCAGGATTTAACAATTGCTTCACTGTGGGATGAGGGTGAGAGTAGAGTCAAGGACAGCTCTGCATCTTCCTGTCTCCAGATCTGGGAGGATGGTGTTACCTTTCTCTGAAGGAGAGAACTATGAGAGCAGCCATGGTAGGAACTACATGTGCCCATTTTAGACAGTGCTGGATTTGGGGTTTCTGAAAAGCCTTCAAACTGGAATATCAAAGAGGTAATGGAATATATGGATGTGGCTCTCAGAGAAGAAATACACTGTACTTTAGATATATACATTTAAAGGGAAACAGTGTCTAGAAAAGTGATTGAAGCTATATGTTTCAAGACATTGAACCTTGAACTCAACACTCAAAGTTATATAAATGAGTTGGTTAAGGGTGTAAATAGGAGTAACTAAAGAGGAGAAAAGCAGTAAGCACTTGCTGTCCTAGAATTCAATGACAGAGCATGTTTCAAGAAAGCAGGTGTCAGCAGTGCCAAATGCCACTGAGATCACATAAAAAGAGTGCAGAATAATGAACTTTAATGACATGGCAGTTAGGGGGCCCTTGGCAGTGAGTCATTTCAGTGCAGTGGCAGGAATGGAAACCATATTTGGGTTAAGAAGAGAGTGGATGTAGGAAAATTCAGCCTCTAAATGGAGGTAACTCTTAGAAGGGAGAGAGAGGGCAGAGTCTAAGAATGAAAGAAGGTATTTGGGATGATTTCAGTAAGGAATAAAATAAGATGTGTCATGACCTCATTGTACAACTATTAGCTACAGAGAATTCTTCATGGGCATGAGATGGAGTTAGCCGTATTCATGACTTAAAACTATGCTCTGTCAAAACCCACCTCTCCTTTATGTAGTAGTAATTTTATGGCAACCGAAGAAAAATTAAAATAAAAATCTTCTGAAAATATGTTGAGTAGTAATTGATAATTGAATAAAGGTTGCCATCCGGAAGGGTTCTAAAAGAATGGCTTAAAGCATATTACCTGTGTCTAAAGCCGGCTACTGTTCTATCCGGCATCTTAATGTAATGATTTACATGGGCACTCAAGCAGGTAAGAATGTTAACGTTGCATAGTACTCATCAAATGCCATCTACTTTCTTAAGTGTTTTAGATGTAATAGTTAATTTAATGATAATGATAAAAACTATGAAATTTCTCTAAATACTTAAGGGAAGAAAAACTCACCAATCTTATACAAATACCCCTAGAAAATGGCAAAAAAAGAGAACACTTTCTCATGCATTTTATGAGGCCAGAATAACTCCCTTCCAAAACCCAACAAAGTCATACAAGAATGAAAACTACTTAACAAAATTCCTTAGGAAGATACATGAAAAATTATGAAAGATATACAAGCCTCTACATTGTTACATTAATGCATCTTTTAGATGGCTGACTAGAGACATCTGGTACTTGCCTCCTCCACAAAGAAGAACCAAAATAGTGAATAGATTATCACACTTCTAATATCTAACTGGAATTCTACAAAGTAGTAGCAGGAAACACCTAAAGCAAGGAAGGAAAGGGAAGCAAGGCAGTCTGCTTGGGCGGGATCAGCTGGGAGCTGGGAAAGACTCCCCCATGTGGGGAAAGGGTAAGTGAGTGACTCCCAGTAGTCCACATTCCCATTGTGGACTCCTGCATCCTAGCCATGGGAAAGCCCCTACTCTTGCAGGCCCCAAGACCAACTAAAGGAGCTACCTGAAGACCATGTGACAGCCTTGCTTCAGAGAGGGAGCTCATGCTGGGTCCCACCCCTGCCCCAGGTCTTAAGAAGCTACAGTAAGGTGCCATTTTGAGAGCCCAGACTTCACCAGACTACATCCTACCACGGGGCCCAACAGCCCCTGCATCTCCACAACTCTGTGTCCTCCCACGGGGCCCAACAGCCCCTGCATCTCCACATCTCTGTGTCCTCCCACGGGGCCCAACAGCCCCTGCATCTCCACATCGCTGTGTCCTCCCACGGGGCCCAACAGCCCCTGCATCTCCACATCTGTGTGTACTCCCATGGAGTCCAACAGCCCCTGCGTCTCCACATCTCTGGAGCCCCATTGCTATTTCCCAGCCATGGCTACTGCCATAGCTGCCTGCTAACTCCAGGACTGAAGCACTATTTGTAGGGATCCAACTGCTCCGAGAAGTGAAGCCTACTGTGCATTTTAAAGTGCCTGGAGGACAAGCTCCCCTGCCCACAGTGCCCCCCCTCAAAGTGGGTGCTGCAGTTGAAGCTGAAGCACAGGTGAAGTGAGCTCTCCCCAGCAGCCTGCATACAGCTGCTACCATTAAAATCCCTACCCAGCAGCAAGGCTGCAGGGCAGTCACTGCCCACCCCCAAGCAAGAATTCCACCTTGGGCCTGCTACCACAGCCAGTGCCTACAAGCACCACTGGGGATCCTAAGGATCTGCCTGGCCCAGCCCTCCCCCTGCCCCAGTGACCTAACCTGTTTAGCAGCCTGGGGATGACCCAGGTGAGTCCACCAACATTGGCACCTAAGTACTCCACCCAGAAACCTGAAGTTGGGCCCAGCCCATCTGCCACTATCACTACAGAGGGCACTCACCCATAGGAGTCACCCGCAGGCATGGGGACTGACTCACCCAGCCCACTGCAGCCACTGCCAACACCAGCATGGACCGCTTGGGACCCAGAGGTTAGTCCCACCACTACTACTGCCATCACCAATGCCACACCTGCTGCCCAGGGTCCCAATAACTTGCCTCCCTGCTCTGCCCACCAATGCTACTACCATCACTTAAGCAAGCCATCTGGAGGCCCAAGAATCAGCTTGCCTGGACATACTAACACTAGTGCCAGCATACGCCATCCTAGGGCCCAAAGACAGGCATGCTCAGCCTACTGCTGCCATTACAGGGGCCCAAGGACAGGTGAACCTCGTGTCCCTGTCCTCAGCAAAATTTTACCAGAGACTTGACTAACAACTACCCTAAGCCACTGAGTAAATCACAGACATCACTAGAGATGTTTACAGCTGAAAAAAAAAAAAAAACACAGACACTATACTACTGCACACACCAGAATCAAAGCCAAAGTGCCCTACCCAACCAACACCACAGGTACATGTTCAGAAAAATGTTCTCCCTTATAAAAGCAAATTCAAACAATTGAAAAATCAATTGTTACATTACACCAGAGGCATAGATATCAAAGACACAAGAAACATGAAAAAACAAGGAAATATAATACTTTCAGAGGAACACAATAATTCTCCAGCAACAGATTCCAATAAAAAGGAAATATATAAAATCTAGGATAAAGAATTCAAAATAATGATATTAAAGTATCTCAGCGAGATACAAGAGAACACAGAAAAACAGTAAAAATATATCAGGAAAAAAAATTAAGGATACAAATGAGATTTTTCCAAAGAGAAGATATCATGAAAAAGAACAGAAACTCTGGAACTAAAGAATTTGTTAAATGAAATATAAAATGTATTCAAAAGCTTTAATAAAAGACTAGAACAAGCATAAGAAAGAATTTCAGAACTTGAAGACAGGTCTTTTGAAATAATCCAG
The DNA here is from genome assembly GCA_028533085.1 of Varecia variegata. Taxonomy (NCBI): domain Eukaryota; kingdom Metazoa; phylum Chordata; class Mammalia; order Primates; family Lemuridae; genus Varecia; species Varecia variegata. The sequence continues at coordinate 9,725,179 of CM052438.1, forward strand.
GCAAACAAAAATTAAAAAACAAAAAAGATTGAACAAAGCCTATGTGACTTATGGGACACCATAAAATGACCAAATATTCATTTTTGGTGTTCCAGAAGACAAAGAGAAAAGAAAGATTTAGAAAACCCATTTAAAGAAATAATAACTGAAAATTTCCCAAGTTGAGGAAAAGATTTAGACATCCAGATACAGGAAGATCAGAGATCCCCACACAGATGCAATGCAAAAATGACTTTTCCATGGCACATTGTAGTCAAAATGTCAAAAGGCAAATTCATAGATTTCAAAAAACAGCAAGAGAAAAGTATCTAGTCTCTTATAAAGGAAATTCCATCATACTAAGAGCAGTTTTCTCAACATAAACCTTATAGGCCAGGAAAGAATGGGATGATATGTTGAAAGTGCAAAGTCAATCAATCAAAAAACCTGTCAGCCAAATATACTATACCCAGCAAAGTCATCGTCTATAAATGATGGAGAAATAAAGTATTTCCCAAAAGAGCAAAAACTGAGAGAATATATCACCACTAGACTGGCCCTATAAGAAATGCTTAAGGGAGTCCTAAATCTGGAAGTAAAGGGATGATATCTACAATCATGGAAACACATAAAAGGATAAAACTGACTGGTAAGAAAAAGACACAAGTAAGGAAAAGACTCAAATGTTACCACTATAGAAAACCACCAAAACACAATGATAAATAATAACAGAGAAAGAAAGGAGCAAAGGATATACAAAACAACCAGAAATGAATTAATAAAATGACAGGAATAAGGCTTCATGTATCATAATTAGCTAAATGTAAATGGATTAAATTTTCCACTTATAAAGAATGACTGAATAGATTTTTAAAAAATGGCCCAACTGTATGCTGCCTACAAGAGACTCATCTCACCTGTAAAGATATATATACACTAAAAGTGAATGAATAGAAAAAGCTATTCCATGCAAATAGAAACCAAAATGAGCAGGAATACTTAGATAAAAATGACTTTGAATCAAAAAGTGTAAAAGGAGATAAAGAAGGTCATTATGTAATAATAAAGGGATAAGTTCAGCAAGATAATATAGCAGTTCTAAACATATATGTACCCAACACCAGAGCACCCAGGTACATAAAGCAAATATTACATCTAAAGGGAAAGATACTCCCCAATATAGTAATAGTAGGAGATGTCAATACCCCACTCTCAGCACTAGACAGATCATCAATAAAAAACATTAAGACAGAAAAAGTGGATTTAGGCCGGGTGTGGTGGCTCCCACCTGTAATCCTAGCACTCTGGGAGGCCAAGGCGGGAGGATTGCTCAAGGTCAGGAGTTCGAGACCAGCCTGAGCAAGAGCAAGACCCTGTCTCTACTAAAAATATAAAGAAATTATCTGGACAACTAAAAATATATACAGAAAAAATTAGCTAGGCATGGTGGCACATGCCTATAGTCCCAGCTACTTGGGAGGCTGAGGCAGAAGGATCGCTTGAGCCCAGGAGTTTGAGGTTGCTGTGAGCTAGGCTGACACCATGGCACTCTAGCCCAGGCAACAGAGCGAGACTCTGCCTAAAAAAAAAAAGTGGATTTAAATTGCACATTAGGTCAGATGGATCTAACAGACATATACAGAACATTTCACCCAGCAGCCATAGAATACACATTTTTCTCATCAGCACATGGAACATTCCATATATTAGGACACAGGAAAATCTCCAATTTTGAAAAATTGAAATCATATTAAGTATCTTCTCAGACAGCAATGGAATAAAACTAGAAATCGGTGACAAGAGAAACATTGGAAACTGTACAAATACATGAAAATTAAACATCTGCTGAATGACCCCAGAAATTAAAGGAGAAATAAAAAAAATTGTTGAAACAAATGAAAATCAAAACATACCAACACCTATGGGATAGAGCATAAGCAGTGCTAACAGGGAAGTTTATGGCAACAAACATCACATCAAAAAAATAGAAGATTCCAAATAAATAATCTAATGATACACCCCAAGGAACTAGAAAAGAAGAAAAAAACCAAACCCCGCATTAGTAGAAGGGAAGAAATAATAAAGATCAGAACTAAAAAAATAAATAAATACAAAGGTTCAATGAAAAAAAAAGTTTGTTTTTTGAAAACAGAAAATTAAAAAAACTCTAGACTAATTAAAAAAAGACCATACGATTCTCTCAATAGATTTAGAAAAAGCATTTGACAAAATTCGTACCCTTTTATGATAAAAACTCTTAACAAAAGAGGCATAGATGGGACTCAAAATGATAAATGGTATATATGACAAACCCACCAGCCAACATTATACTAAACAGGGAAAAATTGAAAGCATTCCCACATAGAACTGAAACCAGACAAGGTTGCCCTCTATCACCACTTCTATTCAACATAGTGTTAGAAGTCCTAGCCAGAGCAATCAGACAAAAGGAGGAAATCAAGGGCATCCACATGAGGCAGAAGAGGTCAAACTACCACTCTTCGCTGACGATATCATCTTATATTTAGAAAATCTCAAAGATTCTGACAAAGAAACTATTGGAATTGATAAATAAGCTCAGAAAAGTCTCAGGTTACAAAATCAAGATACGCAAATCAGTAGCATTCATATACATCAACAACAGTCAAACCGAGAACCATATCAAAGACTCAATACCCTTCACAACAGCAACAACAGAAATAAAATACCTAGGAATATATTTAACTAAAGAGGTGAAAGACCTCTACAGGGAAAAGTATGAAACACGAAGGAAGGAAATAGCAGAGGATCTAAACAAATGGACAACTATACCATGCTCATGGATCAGCAGAATCAACACTTAAAATGTCTATACTACCCAATGTAATCTACAGATTCAATGCAATCCTTATTAAAATACCAATGCCGTTTTTCACAGAGCCAGAAAAAATAATTCTACGCTTTGTATGGAACCAGAGAAGACACTGTATAGCTAAAACAACCTTAAGCAAAAAGAACAAATTTGGAGGCATCAATTTACCAGACTTCAAGTTATATAATAAAGCTATAGTAACCAAAACAGCATGGTACTAGCACAAGAACAGAGACATAGACCAATGGAATGGGACTAATCACCCAGATATAAAACCATCCTCATATAGCCATCTGATTTTTGACAAAGCAGACAAAAACATACCCTGGGGGAAAGAATCCCTATTCAATAAATGTTGCTGCAGAAATTTGATTGCCACATGTAGAAGACTGAAACAGGATTCTCACCTCTCAGAAAAATCAACTCACAATGGGTAATAGATTTAAACCTGAGGCATGAAACCCTAAGAATTCTAGAAGAAAATGTTGGAAAAACTCTTATAGACATTGGCTTAGGCAAAGAATTTATGAAGAAGACCCCAAAAGCAATCATGGCAACTACAAAAATAAATAAATGGGACCTGATCAAATTAAAAAGCTTCTGCACAGCCAAAGAGACTATCACTAGAGTGAATAGACAACCTACAGAATAGGAGAAAATATTTGCATGTTATACATCCCATAAAGGGCTGATAACTAGAATCTATATAGAACTCAGGAAAATCACCAAGAAAAAAAATCAAACAACCCTATTAAAAAGTGGCAAAGGACACAAACAGAAACTTTTCAAAAGATAGACTAATGGCCAAGAAACATGAAAAGTGCTCAATGTCTCTAATCATCAGCAAAAAGCAAATCAAAACCACAATGAGATATCACTTAACTCCAGTGAAAATGGCCTTTATCAAAAAGTCCCCAAACAACAAATGTTGGTGTGGATGCAGAGAGACAGGAACACTCATACACCACTGGTGGGACTGCAAATTAGTACAACCTGTATGGAAAGGAGTATGGAGATACCTCAAAGAACTAAAAGTAGAACTACCATTTGATCCAGCAATCCTACTACTGGATATCTACCCAAAGGAAAAAAAAGACATTCTATAAAAAAGACATCTGCACTCGAATGTTTATAGCCCCACAATTCGCAACCACAAAGATGTGGAAATAACCCAAGTGCCCATCAGTACCTGAGTGGATTAATAAAATGTGGTATATGTATACCATGGCATACTTTCAGCCATAAAGAAATGATGAACTACCTATTGTATTATCCTGGATGGAGCTGGATCTCATTCTTCTAAGTGATGTATCAAAAGAATGGAAAAACACTACATGTACTCACCATTAAACTGGTATTAATTGAGCAACGCTAATCTGCACATATGGGAAGCAACATTCATAGGGTGTCAGGCAGGTGAGAGGGGGAGGAGGGGATGGGTAAATTCACATCTAACAGGTGCAGTGCACGCTGTCTGGGGGATGGGCACGCTTGTTGGGTGGTGCAAAGGGAATTTATGTAATCAGAGGGTTTGTACCCTAGTAATACTTGAAATAAAAAAATAATGTCAATAAAGTGAATATAATCCCAATAACCGTCAGATTTTTTTTTTTGCAAAAATTGATCAACTGATTCTAAAATTATGTGGAAATGCAAAAGTCCAAGAAGAGCTAAAGCAATCTTGTAGAAGATTAAGTCCAGCAGATACGAAGGCATATTGTAAACCTATTGGTAGTAAGACAATGTGGCATTGACACAAGAGTAGACAAATTGATGAAAGAAGTAGAAAATATCAGAGGCAAATCCACACGTATTTGATGACTTGTAACCTTATTTATGTCAAAGATAACATATTTGCCGTACATAACAAAAAGGCCTTTATGAAAAATGATGCTAGGTTATTTTAGTATCCACATGGATAATTGAACCTTGACCCTTTCCTTATACCATACTGAAATATTAATTCCATATGAATAGTAAATCCAAAAGTGAAAGGCAAAATAAAGATTTCAGAACACACACAGGAAAATATTTTCACATCTGTGTGATAAGCAAAGATCTTTTAAACTGGAAACAAAATTTTAATCATGAAGAAAAATCATAATAAATTAGAGAACATTAAAACTAATCTTTTTTTTTTCAAAAAACAAGACTAAGAGTAATAGGATAAGCTGCAGAGTGGGAGAAGACATTACATATATATGTGTAAATATATATATATAATCTAAAAAAGAATTCTTATCCGGAATACATAAAAAACGTTTACAATGAAAAGTCAGATAACCCAGTAGAAAAATTGGCAAAAGACTTGAACAGGCACTTCACAAATGAGCTTATCCAAACGGCCAGTAAGAATATAAAAAGTTGCCCAACAATATTCATTATCAGGAAAATGCAAATTATAGCCACAAAACAATACAACTATACATAGCCAGAATGATTAAAATGAAAAAGACAGTATCAAATATTTCAAGGGTATGGAACAATAAATTCTCATACACTGATGGTGGATGGGAATGTAAATTGGTACAACCACTTTGGAAAACTGGCAATATCTATTAAAACTGACCATATGCACACCTTATGCTCTTTCTGCCAGTTTCACTCTTAAGTATATAACCAACAGAAGTATGCATGTGATCAATAAAATACATGTCTAAGAATATTTATAGCAGCACTACTTGTATTATTCCCAAACTGTAAACAGTCTATTTCCATTAATATTTGAGTTGAACAATAACTTGTGGCTATAAAATAGAATGCTATTAAGAAATGAAATGAAAAACTAATGTTACATGCAAAAAAGTGGATAAACTTCACAAGGTTGAGCAAAAGAAAGAAGACTTACATGCAAATAAATGCAATGTATGATTTCATTTATGCAAAATCCAAAGACAAACAAAACACAATCTATGGTGTTAGAAATCGGGAGTAGAAATCAGGCGGCTAGGGATGTAGTGGTTAACAGGGTTGTAAGTGGGTTCCTGGGATGATATTAATGTTTTGTTGTTTTCGTCTGGACTGTAGTTACATGAACTTTTTCACTTTGTGAAAATTTGCAGAGCTGTAAACTTATGACTTGTGTAATTTTCTGCATGTTTACTTAAAAAAAGGAAAGCTATTAATATGAAGTATGACAAATTTACCTCTATTTTAAAATGAATGAAACTGAGGCCAATCATTGTTAAGTGCTTAAACAAGAAAAGAAAGAGCCAATGACATTTTTTACATTTTAAATGTATTTCTGCAAACCAATTCAAATAAACATTTAAATTTTGTGTAAGGGTTGGGAGTTATTTTAAACAACCCCCAAACAGACAGTTCCTACATCATCTTATTACATTTGAATATTTAATTCTCATCTTAACAAAAGTCAATCATTTTTAAAAGATCTTTATTATCAGGAGTACTAAAATGACTTCCCCAAACTGATCACCTACTGACACATTAAAAAGTTGCTTTACAAAATCAAACAAACAAACAAATGTTTTACACCAGCAAACTGGGCCATAAAACCTCAAAATCTGAACTGTTCCAAAAAGTTTTATTTTTTTACAGGTCATACTTATGTTCCCTTAGTGCGGCATCCTGAAACTACATCTCTCACATGAGTGATTCTTTGTCCTTTTCACACATTAAAGCTTGTAGAGCAAAAGGTCATAGAGCTTTTTGAGTGTCTAAGGAAGGTTAGGTGTTTTTTCTCCCATGGGGAGAGAGAGAGGTGAGGGAGGGGGGGAGAGAGAGAGAAGTACACATACCTACATATACAAACATACATATTTTCATAAGTTTTTGTATAATTTCATGTATTTCCAAAAATTGATAAATAGACTTCAATTAAAAAACTAAGAACTTTCATTTTCAGGGAAAATATTCAAAGTTTGCCTCTTGCTACATTTGAAACCCCCAGGTAAAGAATGTATTTTCCTAGGACCCAATGTCAGTAGTCTGCTCAATGCCAGAATTCAATTAATTCATTATTCAATCCAGCTTTTCCAAGGGAAGATTTTATTATGATATTCCTTATAGCTGAGAAATCCCAAGATTTCTGTTTCTCATTCCTTTAATTTATTACAATAACACATACATGCTTCTCTTCTCCATGTATTCTCATTACAGGAATAAAGTAACTGATAGGAAAAGTAAAAACACATGAATCATTTAACTGCATAATAAATAGCTGGCATACCTGATTTAGTATGCATCCACCAGATAATTTATGATATACATAGTGATAAATGCTTGCCATATTTTCATTTGTTTGATTGTTTTTCTTTAACCCCCAAAAGGCCTGCACAAGCTGGAGAAGTGGTCCAGCAAAGAAGAGTTCACAAGGACCAGTGGACCATTCTGTGCACAAAGGAGATAGTAGAGGTGTGTATCACCTGCATTTGATGTGTACTGCATGTTAGGCTTGGCTCCAGTAGACACTGGAGGTGCTGTGCTAGGATCTGGTATAACAAGTGGGAGACAGAGTTAGACAGCAATGGCCAGGGACAGTCCTCAGCTCATACAGTGAGCCATGATTTGGGGCAGCGCTGAACTGATCGCCATCTTTGACAGTAGAGTGAGAGGCAGCACTGTCAGCCAGTAGACAGGTGCCCTGCTCCCAGAGGCAGAAGGGCAGGTCGGAGGCGGGCCCTCTGCCTGTGGCCTCCATCTTTGCCCCAAACCCTGCCTGGGCTATTGTATCATTTTCTTCATTTTTTCCCTTTTGCTTTCATACACTTTGTGATGACTCAAATATAACCTTGTTATACCTTTTAGTGTCTGTATCTAGAATGATGAATCTTTTGGGCTCTGCACTTGGGTTTGAATACAACCTCTTGGTGTCTTTCCATCTTTTGGGAAAACAGGTAGTAGCGGGGGGTGCTCCCTGCTTATTTTGGAATTACCCTAACTTTTGTCTCTTCCCTTTCCTTTGGTTCTCACTCATTTTCCCAGTCCACTAGGGTTATCTGTCCAACCTGTGTCCCCTCTGTGTCATGATTTGTTGTTTCAGAAGAGCCTAGATCTTTTTGATGGCAAAAACTAGGAAATATGGTTTATATGTCTGGAGAGCACTCCATAGTAGTATTTAATATATAGAGATAGTGCTCATTCTGTTTGTAGCTGTGGATGTATTAATACCAAGTAATAGAAATTTGTTCTTCCTATCTATTGCTTTACAAATTACCCAGTAATGAATTGTTTTATACATACATCTTTTTATAATTTTATCAGTTCCTTCAGATAGATTCCTAAAAGTTGAATTTCTTGGCCAAAAGGTAAATATATGATATTTTGCTGGTTGTTGCTAAATTCTATCCCATAGAGCTTTTATAATTTTGCAATCTCACCAGAAATACTAGACAATATCTATTTTCACCAGCCTCATCAACATGGTAGGTTAACAAACTTTTGGGTGTTTATAATGAAATAGGTAAGAAATGGTACTTTAGTGTAGTTTTAATTTGTATTTCTTTTATTATGAGAAAGTGAATGTTTTTCATATGCAAACAATTCATTTGTGTTTCTTTTTCTATGAATTGTCTGATCATTTCTCTAGTCTATTGTTGCACAGGAATTTTGGTATTTTTCTATGTTTTTAGAATATAAAATATATTCTTAATTAGATAGGAATATTATCCCTTTGTCTATGATGTAAGTTGTAAATATTTTCCAAGTTTGTCATTTTTTTAAACTCTAATTATGGTGCCTTTGCCAAAAAATTGTTTTAGTTTTCATTTTTTTGGTCCTATAAAATCATTTTATCTATATTTTTCCATGTTGCTCCTGAATTTTGATTCATCATTAAAGAAGTTTTCCTCATTTATAGGTCACAGAAGAATCCACCCATGTTTTTTATTTAATTGTTTTGGTTTTGTTTTTTAAATACTCAATTGATTTTCATTTACAAATTTAAATCTCAGCTTTGTTTCCTTCTGGCATGGAGGTTGCTCAAAACGTCTCATGTCAGTGTTATTTTCTATTAGTTATCAGTGGACTTACTATTTTTCCTTGGAAATTCAATAGTTTTACTAGGAAAATATATCTCAGTGTTGTCTTTTTAATTCAATTAGCCCAGGACCAGGGTGTTTTTTCAAAATGTAGTTTCAAGTCAATATATAGGTTCTGCTGGGTATATTCTAGAAGTAGAGTTGCTGAGTCATAGTCTACACATATAGTCAGGCTTTAATAGATACATCTAAATAGTTTTCCAATGTGATGGTACCCATTTGCATTTCAACCAGCAATGTAAGAAAGTTCTTATGGCTCCACATCCTCCCCACCAATTGATATCACTGTCCATTTCATTTTAAGCATTTGGAGATATGTGCAGTAGTATTTCATTGTAGTTTTAATTTGCATTTCCCTAATGACTAAAAATGTTAGACACTTTTTCATGTTTCCTGGCCATTTAGATATTCTTTTTTGTGAAGTGTCTATATTCAACTCTGTTGTCATTTTTTCAAAGTCAATCATCCTGGTTTTGACTTATTTGTAGAACTTCTTTACATATAATGTACATATGAATCATTTGTTAGAAATATATTTTACAAATATTTTTCCCATGTTATGAGTTGACTTTTCACTTTTTATGATTTGTCAGTGATGTCTTCTAATGAAAAGAAGGTCTAAATTTTAACACAGTACTATTTGTCACTTTTTTAATGGCCCATGCTTTTTCGTATCTTGCTTAAGAAATCTTTGTGTAGTCCAAAATCATTAAGATGTTCTTCTATGTTTTCCTTTGAAAACTTTATTGTGTTACCTTCACATTTAGGTCTAAAATCAGTCCAGAATTGAGTTGGTGTGCTGTATGAAATAAGGCTCATGCCTAGTTTTGCTAAGTGGATATTCAATAGACACCTTATTATTTACTTTTACATAAAATTCTTTTCCCTGATATTTTAGGGTGAAGACATGAAGCCAAAGTGATGTAAAAACATGCCCTTGTACTTTGAGTTCTTCCTCCACTTCCCCTCTCTCTACCACTGGTATCTAGAACTTCTCTTTCCTTTGCCCTGTTTCCTAGTACAGCTCAATTTCATTTCCCTTCACTGTAGTTCTCCCTCTCTATAGGACTTTGAGCTTTGAGAGTTCATAGTTCTCAGACAACTCCAACCCCTCAGAGCTTATCAGGCACTCACCTGAAAATTGGAGTGTGCAAATGCTCTTCCTAGTGTCAGCTGATGCCCCCACTTTGCCTGCCATACTTCTCTGAGTGTCTGTCGGAAATTTGAAGATTCTTTTGATCCAGGTCCATCAGACGTCTCATGCTTCTGCTGCTGGTACCGTGGTAGGTTTTAAAACTATCAGCACTTTGTCATCAGCCTTTTATGCTTTGGTGTTCTTGAGGATGTCCTGTTATTTAGTTTGGGTGACTTATGCTGTATGTGAGTTTTTGGTTATCATAGTTTCTCTGCCTTTATAATTTTGGAAGGAAGATAGATGCATGTAATCTCAAAGAACAAAATAGATGCCCCTTTAATAACTAAGATGGACCCTAAGGTTAAGAAAACAAAAGTTACCTATGCTGAGGATTCAGGGCTCCCCTGGCATGGTACCTTCCCAAATTCCTGTGGCTACAAGGAAAACCACACTGTGGTGAAACTCCCTAATAATAGGAGCTATCAGGCGAATTGTCAGACCCTTCCTAACTCAGATTTACAACCCAGACCACTACGACTATGATGGGACAGCAGACTGGCCTTACAAACATTCTTTCCTGATAAGCAACTGTAGATGTCAAGCCAGTTTCAGCCAGCTTCTACAGACTGTGCACAAACTATTTTTGTGTCATATATTTCACCTTTTGATGTAAAGAGCCAAGTTCTACCTCATTTTAATGCTAATACTCTGCCCCAAAGTGAACATGGGACATGTATTACATATATGTTTACCCACTGCATATGCACTCAACTCCCTCCGAAATATGTATAGCTTTTCCCCAAACCTGCTGAATATATATAACTATATAGTGTAATACAGACCCTGTAAGGAATAAAACCCAACTTGCTCTTTCCCTCTTCGAGGAGAGAGCACCTCTGGTCCACATCAGAGACTATCTCTTCCCAGTTTGCAAACTAATAATGCCAATAAAGCTCTCCTTTCTATGCTAATTAGCCATCCTGTGAGTCTTTTTGATGATATATATATATATATATATATGTGTGTGTGTGTGTGTGTGTGTGTGTATATATATATCTGCCTTCACCATCTTCCCTGAATTTCTGTCACTGTAATTATTATTCTTATTTTGTAGAGGGGAGACCCAAGCCCTTAAGAGAGTCTGGGTCAAAACAAGTTAATGGTAATGGATGGAAGAATAGGATCCAAACTTATCTCTACAAACTCCAACACATTTAATACTGTTGAGTTAGCTAGTGTGGGCTGTTATAAAAAACATACCATAGATTGGGTGGCTCTAAGCAACAGAAATTTATTTCTTACAGTTCTGCAGACTGGGAAGTCTAAGATAAAAGTGCTGGAAAATTTGGGAGGCAGGTTTCTGGGGTCTCTTTATGAAAATACTAATCCCATCATGAGAACCCCCCTCATGACCTAATCACCTCTCAAAACTGCCACTTCCAAATACCATAATGGGGGTGAGGTTGTGACATAAGAATTCTGAGGGGACACATTCAGTCTATAGCAATTGTTTTACTTCTGTTATTCTATGGCCTATTTATATTTGTTTTTTGTTTCATTAAAAAAATCCTGCTCTGGCATGATTCATAATGTATATAATACCTCAATAGATATGCATAAGTAATTTATAAATAAATAAAACTACAATTATTGAGGGCTACTCAGAACACTGACTTGCTTAGTATGCATAATTTTTAAGAAAACATAAAGTAACTTAATCACTGAACATTAAATTATGTAAAAGGAAGATGTTTGAGTACTAGTTATAATGAAAGAAAATAAGAATCTTAGAAAACAAAGAATCATTTTCATCTTCTTTATAACAGCCAGTTGTTATGAGGGAAGACAATGAGAATACATGAGAAATTATAAACAACTGCTTTCATGTTGTAGATTCTGATGCTATAGATATACAAATTTCATATGCAACGGAAAATACAAATTACTGAAGTTTCACATCGCATTAGCTGAAGTGGAAAAACAACAGTTATTTAGAGAGAAACATTTGATGGAAATTGGCTAAACGCTACACACCTGATTATTTCCTCCCTTCTTTCGCCATTTGTTAAGAGTATAATAAAGAGAACCAGTCAGAATGTCTGGAACTGTAATGTCTAGAATCATTAAAAAATTAAATTCAAATTGATAAGCAAAAATATTCAGTGAGGTTTAATTTTGATGCAGTGTCTGCTCTCTAGTTCAAAATTGATAGGCTGGCCTGTGGGGACCTGCGGGTCACAGGCAGCGGCTACTGTCCCTACAGCACAGCCCAGAAGGCAGTGGGCAAGGACAACTTCACTCTGATCCCCGAGGGCATCATGGGGATCGAGGAGCCGATGACCGTTGTCTGGGACAAGGCAGTGGCCACTGGCAAGATGGACGAGAATCAGTTTGTCGCTGTCACCAGCACCAATGCAGCCAAGATCTTTAACCTGTACCCAAGAAAAGGGCGGATTGCTGTGGGCTCGGACGCCGACGTGGTCATCTGGGACCCAGACAAGGTGAAGATCATAACGGCCAAAAGCCACAAGTTGGCGGTCGAGTACAACATCTTCGAGGCCATGGAGTGACAGGGCTCCCCCCTGGTGGTCATCAGCCAGGGCAAGATCGTCTTCGAAGACAACGGAAACGTGAATGTCAGCAAGGGCGTGGGCCGCTTCATCCTGCGGAAGCCTTTCCATGAACACCTCCACCAGCGCGCCAAAATCAGGAATAAGGTTTCTCGATGGCAAGGGCTTTCCAGGGCCTTGTATGATGGTCCCGTGTACGAGGTGCCAGCTACACCCAAATATGCAACTCCCGCTCCTTCAGCCAAATCTTCGCCTTCCAAACACCAGCCCCCGCCCCTCAGGAACCTCCACCAGTGCAACTTCAGCTTATCAGGTGCCCAGATAGACGACAACCACGCCAGGCGTACTGGCCACCGCATCGTGGCGCCCCCCGGTGGCCGCTCCAACATCCCCAGCCTGGGATGAACGCGGATGCGTGAGGAGCTAGAGTGAAGGATTCTGGGAATGAATACTGTCCCTTCCTTTTCCTGTCAGTGTTTTTGAAACCCACGGTTTTAGTTGGTCCCGGTGGAGGGAGGGGGAAATTGAATGATGTTCTTTCCTTTTTTTGTGTAGGAAGAAGTGGTGCTAGTGTGGTGTGTTCGCTTGGAAATTCCTTGCCCACAGTCGTGTGTTCACGCTGAGTTCGCCTCGGAGCATGGTGTTCTCATTTCCCTTCCTAGTGAACCACAGGTTTTAGCATCGTCTTGTTCTGTCCCTTCCACTTCTAACTCCACTGGCTCCGTGACTCTCTGCGTGGTGGTTCCTTTGCACCCTTGTAGCTGTTCTAGGATAGTTGAGGCATGTTACTAAATTACGTATGCGAGTCTGTGAGTGTGTCTGAGGGGACATTGCCAAGGACTGACGGCGACACGATGCCAAGACCTTAAGCCTTCAGGGGAAATTCCAAAACTCTCACAACGAAGATGTTTACTCATGGCTCCCCCACCAGTCTGCACTAGAAAGAAGCCAGCCCCGCCCCACGCCCACTGAGGCCTCCCGTGAGTTCTCGGGACGGCAGGGGACGCCCTCCACTGGGTGGCAGAGAAGTATCAGCCACGTCCTGTGTCAGAAACCCAGGTCTCTGTGGCACTTGGGACTCGCCATGCTGTCTTTCTGGTCTGTGTGTGCTCTTCCACCCAGCTCTGGGCTTCAGGCGAGCCGGGTTCACACTAAGAAAGGGGTCTCCCCATCCCCATCCAGGGCTGACCATGGTGGGGCGACAGCTGCTCCCGGGTTGCCTGAGTCCTGGTCCCTCCGAGGCGGTTGACGGGGCAGTCATATTTTTCAGGTTTTGTACAAAGTCTTCCTTTGTAATCACCCCCATTTTTACATAACAACCAACCTATTGTGGCTCTATGAAAAAATAAAGAGAATAAACTGCCAAAAAAAAAAAAAAAAGATAGGCTGCATTATGGAGTCCCACTAGTCTCTGTTGCTGTTATAAGGGAGAGTGACATCAGCAAGAGGGTTGACTGGGGGTACCTGGCACTCATCCCCCTCTCAAGAAAGGGCCAAGGCAATGACTAAATGACTAAGATTCAACTGGAATGTCAGAGAAAGAGCACTGAGTGCAGCAAGGGAGGGTGTGGTCCCTGTGATGTTCAGAAGCCCAGATGACAGGCATGAGCATGCTGACTCTGCCACCCCATCTCCCCTGCCAGGATAGGCTCTGAGTCAGAAGGAACTTCCATTTGTGGGGAAAGTTAAGCAGAAAAGCTCCACCAGCTCCCACTGACACTACAGACACCTATAGTCCTTACAACAGGAGAATTCCACAGTCCTTACTAGCATGAGCCCAGTTTGGGAAGCTGCCTAGAATTCATGCCATTGTATTGCTCCAGATTAGGACAAGTTGTATACTTCTCTTCATATGCCCCCCAATCCTTTTGTGACCCAAGTTGCTGCAGCGGGGCAACATCTCAAAACAAGAGCCACTAATGGAGTATGCCTTGCTCTGGGGACCAGTAGCACATGTGCCTCTCCAGCCTTAGGGCTCCATCATCATTCCACCAAGCCCACACCGGTGGCTGCAACACAACAACCCCAGGTGCTCAGAGCCTTAGCTCAGAAATGGTGGTTACTTTGCTCCTACTGAAGTGGAGAAACCAGCCCCAGGACATCTGGAGCACTGCTTGCCTGGACCCCAGGCCACACAAACATCTGGCAAATGTGCCCCCAGCAGACAGGTCCTCAAGCAGGTCAATCATTGGTGTGTGCACACACCTGGTCAGAGAAACTGCCTGGTGGACCTTCCTCTAGTGGATTCAGCCCTGAGACAGCCACACAGCCACACAACTACCCCCTGATTAGAGAAATAGCCCTGCAAAACTGCTCATGGCAGACTTGCCCCAAAGTTGCCTAAGCAGCCATCAGCACATTCACCTGGCCTGAGAAAAATCCTGGCAGACCCATACTCAGTGGATAGCCACTTGAGCTGACTGAGCAGGCATGGCCTGCACCCCCAGCCAGAGTAACACCATGGAAGCCTCAACCTCGGTAAACTAGTCCACAAGCTGTCCAACCCATGATGTGCATGTGCACACCCCAGTCTTGGAAACAGCCAGCAAGCCCCGCCCTAGTAAAGCTGTGCTACCACTGCTACAGACTTTCATGGCTTATACCACTGAGGAACTCACAAGCATCACTAAAGTATTAAACTAGAAGAAATTTCAAGGAGACTACACTACTGTGTCCACCCAGAACCAGAGCCAATGCACCCTACCCAACCCAAACCCCAGGACCCAACTATAGGAATAAGTCTTTCTCTATAAAATCTACCCCATAAAATGGAAGAGGGGACTGTTCCACCAGATATGTAGACATTAATGTAGGAATACCAGAAACATGAAAAAACAGGGAAATATGACACCCCCAAAGGAGCAAAATAATCCTCCAGTAACAGACCCCAAACAAAAAAAAATATATGAAATTCTAGAAAAGGAATTCAAAATAATGGTCTTAAGAAAACTCAGTGAGATACACAAGAACAGAGATAAACATTTCAATAAAATCAGGAAAACAATTCATGATCTGAATGAGAAATATAACAAAAAGATAACTATTATATAAAAAAAAGAAACAGATATCTTAGTACCAAAGAATTGAATCAATTAAATACAAAATACAACTGAGAGTTTCAACAACAGACTATACCAAGCAAAAGAAAGAATTTGAAGACAGGTTTTTTGAAATAACTCAAGCAGACAAAAAAAAAAAAAAAAAAAAAAATTAAGAATAAAGAATAAAAAAGAAAGCAAACCTACAGGACTTATAAAACACCATTAAATTAAAACAAATTTTGCCTTATGGGAATTTAAGAATAAGAGTAGAAGGGAGAAGGTGTAGAAAACATACGTGATGAAATAATACCTGAATAGTTCCCAAGTCTTGGGATAGAGATGGACATCCAGTCTTCTCTCTCCCAAGATGGAAGGTAGGACAAAGGAAGCTCAAAAATCCTCAGATATATTCAACCAAACAAGTCCTTTCCAAGGCACATTATAGTCAAGTTTTTAAAAGCCAAAGACAAAAAAAAAAAAAAAAAAATTAAATAGCAAGAAACAACAGTCTACTAACATTTAAGGAAATTCCTATTAGAATAACAGCAGATTTCTCAACTAAAACCTGCAGGCCTTGAGATGATATATTCAAAGTGCTGAGGGGGAAAACAACAACAACAACAACAAAAATTTGCCGTTGTCAACCAAGAATACTATACCCAGTAAATCTAGCCTTCAGAAATGAAAGAGAAATAAAGTGTTTCCCAGACAGCAAGAACTAAGGAAATCCATTACGACTAGACCAGCCTGACAAGACATGCTTCAGAGAGTACTATATCTAGAAGAGACAATAACTATCATCAAGAAAATGGGAAATTGGTAGAGCAAATATACAAAGGAGAGAAAGAAAGGAATCAAACTTTGTTATCACTACAGAAAACCACTGAAATGCAAAGATAAAAAATTAGAGAGAAGAAAAGAACAAAGAATATAAAAAACAACTAGAAAACCATTAAGAAAATTATAGGAATAAGTCCTCACCTATCAATACTGACTTTGAATATAAACAGATTAAATTCCACAATTGAAAGATATACAGTGGCCAAATGGATGAAAAAACAAGACCCAACTGTATGCTGCCTATAAGAAACTAATTTCATGTATAAAGACACATATACAATAAAAGTTAAGATATGGAAAAAAAATATTTCACACAAATGGAAACCAAAACAAGCAGGAGTAGCTATACTTACAACAGATAAAATAGACTTTACATCAAAAACAGTAAGAAAAGACAAAGATGGGACTTTATATAATAAATATATGGATAAATTTAGCAAGAGGATATAAAAATAATAAATATATGTGTACCCAACACTGGAGCACACAGATTTATAAAGCAGATATTATTAGTTCTGAAGGGAGAGATAGATTCCACTACAATAATAGTTGGGGACATCAATACTCTCAGCATTAGAGAGATCATCTATACAGAAAACCATTAAAGAAACATCAATTTTAAACTTCACTATAGATCAAATAGGCCTAAAAGACATTAATAGAATATTTTTTCCAACAGTTACAGACTACATATTCTTATCAGCAATGAAATATTTTGCAGGATTGACCATATATTTGGACACAAAACAAGTCTCAAAAAATTTTAATTATTGAAATCCTATCAGGAATATTTTCTGACCAAAATGGAATAAAACTAGAAAACAAGAAAAGAGGAACATTCCAAGCTGCACAAAACATTGAAATTGAAATTAAATAACATGTTACTGAATGACCATTGAGTCAATGAAGAAATTAAAAAGGAATATTTCTAATCAACATAGATGTAAAAATTCTCAATAAAATACTAACAAATTGAATCTAATAGTACATAAAAAAGATTACACACAATAATCAAGTGAGATTTATACCAGGATGGATCAACATATGCAAATCAATAAATGTGATACATTACATCAACAGAATGAGGGACAAAAACCACATGATCATCTCAATAGATGCAGAAAAAGTATTTGATAAAATTGAACCTGAGGATAGAAATTACCACAAAATTAAGTACAGAAGGAACATACCTCAACACAATAAAGGCCATATATGAGAAACCTATAGGTAACATCATATTGAACTGGAACAAGACAAAGATGCCCACTCTTACCACACTTATGCAACATAGTACTAGAAGTCCTAGCCAGAGAAATTAAGCAAGAGATAGAAATAAATAGCATCCATATTGAAAAGGGGCATGCCAAATTGCCATTGTTTGCAGAAGAAATAATCTTATATCTAGAAAAACCCAAAGACAGCACATAAAAAAACTTAGAACTGATAAACAAATTTAGTAAAGATGCATGATACAAAAATCAATATATAAAAATCAGTAGTGTTTCTAAATACCAATAATGAAGTAGCTAAAAAAGAAATCAACAAAGCAATTTCACTTATACTAGCTACCAAAAAACACACAAAACCTAGAAATAAATTTAACCATGGAGATGAAAAAACTGTACAAAGAAAACTATAAAATAGTGATGAAAGAAATTGAAGAGGACACCACAAAATGGAAAGACATTCTATGTTCATGAAGAATTATTAATATTGTTAAAATAACCATACTACCCAAAACAATCTACAGATTCACTACAGTCAATATCAAAATACCAATGACATTCTCACAAAAATAAGAAAAAATATCCTAAAATTCATGTGGAACCACAAAAGACCCTGAAAAGCCAAAGCAATTCTGAGCAAAAAGAATAAGTCTGGAGGTATCAGGTTACCAGATTTCAAAATATAGCAACCAGAACAGCATGGTACTGGCATAAATACAGACACATAGACTAATGGAACAGAATAGAGATCCCAGAAATAAATTCACATATTTACAGCTGACTGATTTTTTACAAAAGCATCAAGAACATATATTGGGGAAAGGACAGTCTCTTCAATAAATGGTGCTGAGAAAACTCGATATCCGTATGTAGAAGAATGAAAATAGACCCCTAATCTCTCACCTTATACAAAAATCAACTCAAGATTGATTAAAGATTCAAATATAAGACCCAAAACTAGAAAACTTCTATAATAAAACATAAGGGAAATGATTCAGGACATTGGTCTGGGAAGAGATTTTATGAATCAGACCTTGAGCACAGGCCACAAAAGCAAATATAGATAAATGGGATTATATCAAACTAAAAAGCTTCTACACAGCAAAGGAAACAATCAACAGACTGAAAAGAAAACATGCAGAATGAGAGAAAATATTTGCAAACTTTTCATCTGACAAGGGATTAATATCCAGAATACACAAGGAACTCAAAGAACTCAATAGCAAAACAAACCCAGATAATCCAATTAACAAATGGGCAAAACATCTGAACAGAGTTTACTCAAATGAAGACATACAAATGGCCAAGAAATATACAAAAATGTTCAAGATCACTAATCATCAGGGACATGCAAATGAAAACCACAATGAGCTATTAGCTGACACCTGTTAGGATGGATATTATCAAATTTACAAAAAATACAAAAAAATAACAAATTCTGGTGAGAATGCAGGAAAGGGAACTAGTATACACTGTTGGAGGGAATGTAAACTAGTATAGCCATTATGGAAAACAATATGGAGTTTCCTCAAAAAAAGTATCAATGAAAAAGAACTACTATATGACCCAGCAATCCCACTACTGGGTATATACCCAAATGGAAGGAAATCACTGTATCAAAGAGATGTCTGCATCTCCATGTTTATTGCAGCAGTATTCACATAACCAACATATGGAATCACCCTGAGTGTCTATCAACAGATGAATGAGTAAAGAAAATGTGATATACATATACAGAATGGAATAATATTTGACCATAAAAAGAGAATGAAATTCTGCCATTTCCAGCAACATGGATGAGCCTAGAGGATATTATGTTAAGTGAAATAAACCAGGAAGAGAAAGATAAATACCACATATTCTCACTCACACACAGAATCTAAGAATGTAGATCTCATAGAAGTAGAGAGCTGAACAGCAGTTATTTAGAGGCTAGTAAGGGTTGGGGGAGGGAGAGACAGGGAAAGATTGGTGAAAGGATACAAAATTATAGCTAGATAGGAGCAATAAGTTCTAGTGTTCTATATAGCATTGCAGGCTGACTTTAGTTAATAATTTATTTTATAATTTCAAATGGCTAGAATAGAGGATGTTGAATATTTCTAACACCAACAAATAACAAATGAGGTAATGGATTTGGCAATTACCCTGATTTTATCACTATACACTGTGCGTATGGAAACATCAGTATGTACCCCATAAATAGACTTTTATATGACAATTAAACTTTTTTTAATTGCTACAAAATTCACAGCTTTAAAAAACACAAATCTCTCTTGGCATTCTGGAGGTCAGAAATCCCAAATATCTCACTTGGCTAAAATCAAGGGGTCAACAGGGCTGCATTCCCTCTGGAGGCTCTAGGGGAATTATTCAGTGCCTTTTCCAGCTTCTAGAGGCCACCTTTGTACCTTGACTCCTGGCCCCTCCCTCGCCTTCAGAGTCAGCAATGTTGGGCAGAGTCCTCCTCTCTTGGCCATCTCTCTGGTTTTCTTTCCCTATTCTCTTTTTCACTTTTAAAGATGCTGTGATTATATTGGCCCCACCTGGATAATGCATGATACTCTTCCTGTTTTAAGTCAACTTATTAAGCAACTTTAACTCCATCTGCAACTGTAATTCTTCTTTGTCATGTAAGCTAACATGTTTGCAGGTCCTGGGGATTAGGATGTAGACATCCTTGGTGACTTACCACTCTGCCTACAACACCTACTAGAGTTTCATAATCTAAAAGTTAACCAGTCTTGGCAGGAGCACGTTTATCTGTTTTCCTTGGGAGATTCTGTCATGCATATCTATTTTCAAAGCAGTATTTCTTATACTTGTATGGGTTAAAACTATACATTCACATATGCATGCACCTGTACACATAAACACACTCCTGATTTATTCAGAGCTTCACTGAAAAACAATATGTGAAGAAAGACATCCTATTAGTAATGGGAAAATCTCCTTATTAAAGGCTGAAATGAAGTAGGAGATGATATAAAGAACATCCAACTAGGAATCAGAAAATCTGTGTTCTCAACCTGGATCTGACCTTTTATAACGTTAATGTAAAATAGTAGTAGTAATAGTACCTGAAAGAGCTGCATAGAGGAGTGAGGAGCATTTATTTATCTCAAAAGTATTCATCACCACGAAAAGTACGTTAAGGAGTCTCAAGACCAGCTAATTAAGTCAGCGATTAGGCTGAAGGTTGGAGGGTGAAAAATCCTAGTGTAAATTTAACAGACAAGGAAATGCTTTTATATAGTTGGTCCTGGCTAGGAGGCTCATCTCAGCTGAAAAGACACCAGGCTCCAAAGCTCAAATCCTTGATGCCATCACTAATTTTGAGACATTGAGTACAAACATTCAACACACCTTACCTCAGTTTCTCCACTATGTAATAGGATTAAATAGTTTGGAATAGAACATTGCATAAAATGTTTGCATCTATGGAGATCTTGCTTTGGATTAGTCCATTTTGTTCTTTAACAATACTCCCTCAATGGTTAATAAAAGTGGATGTTGAAACTGATCATTAGATATAGTTTGGTTTTACATTTTCTCCAAATATGGGTTTCAATTATACATGTTATATAATACTTATCTCCTATTATTTCATAAAATCACAAGTTGGTAATCAAAATTACATAACTCTTTTTGAACAAGCTGTCAAAAATAGAGGCTTAAAATTAAATATTCGAGCCCTTTAAATTGATTGGTTTGGAGAATTTTCCTTCTGGATTTGGCCATGATTGGATAGAAGTAGTTGATCCTCTTAATAATATACTGACATTTAAGTAAAATGTGGTATTTGTATACCATGGAGTATTACTCAGCTATAAGAAATAATGGTGATACGACACCTCTTTGGTTCTCCTGGATAGAGTTGGAACCCATTCTATTAAGTGAAGCATCCCAAGAATGGAAAAATAAGCACCACATGTACTCACCAGAAAATTGGTTTCCCTGATCATCACCTAAGTGCACATTTGGGA
>CM052438.1:9747305-9781624 GCA_028533085.1 Varecia variegata
CTACAAGAAGAGTGCGATGTGCACTGTCTGGGGAATGGACACACTTGAGGCTCAGACTCGGGGGAATGGGAGGGACATGGGCAATATATCTAACCAGAACTTTTGTACCCCCATAGTAAGCTGAAATAAAAAAAAAAAAAGAAAGAAAAAAAAATAATATACTGACATTTTAAACACAAAGTTGCATTACTTTTAACTCACACTAAGAAATGTTTATGTCAGAACTAGAAACTATTAATATTAAGGTAGAAATTACATAATATTAACAGTAGATATATGAGTTAAGCTGTGATTTGCAGATACAGATTTGAATCTTTGCTCAAACTTAAAACATCAACTGGCAGCATTTCTTTTGTTTCTGAATCTGAGTTCTATTGGTAACAGTGAGCTGCACAGAACTCAGTCTGCTAAGGAGATATTAGGTGTGCACATTTGGGAATGCACATATGCTTTTCAGCAAATAGACAACAGGTCAAGCTAATGAGAAG
This sequence comes from Varecia variegata, assembly GCA_028533085.1. NCBI lineage: Eukaryota > Metazoa > Chordata > Mammalia > Primates > Lemuridae > Varecia > Varecia variegata. The sequence continues at coordinate 9,747,794 of CM052438.1, forward strand.
TGTTGACCTGAGGAATTCATCACATTTATTAATAGGTTTGTCATATTGACATGGAGGACTGCGTTGTTAGTCATTATTTGCTGTAAAAGTGAGTCCCTGAAATGTACATCAGTTCTGCATTTTATACTTGATGAATGAAAGTTCCACTGAATGAATTTTTAAAAAGACCCAACCATAAGTTGCCTACAGGAGACTCACTTCAGCTTTAAGGACACACTTAGATGAATGACAAAGGATGGAAAAAAATAGTCTATGCACATGGAAACCAAAAGAGAGCAGGGGCAACTATAGTTATATGAAACAAAGTAGACTTTAAGTCAAAAACTGTATAAAAGATAAAGGAATATTATTATATTAATAATAAAGGGGTCAATTCATTATAAATATATATACACTGAACATTAGAGCCCCTAAATATATGAGACAAATATTAAGAGAACTGAAGGGTGAGATAGATATCAAAAATGGATAGATTATTCAGACAGAAAATAATCAGGAAACATTAGACCTGAAGTACACCTTAGACCAAGTGGACCTGACAGACGTATATAGAACCTGCCATCCAATAGCAACAAAATACATAATCTTTTCACATTGTACATAAACATTTTCCAGGACAGATAATATGTTATGCCACAAAAAAGTCTAAACAAATTCAAGAAGATTGAAATTGTATCAGTATATTTTTTGACCACAATAGTATGAAACTAGAAATTGATAACAGGAAGAAAATTGTAAAATTCACAAATATGTGGAAATTAAACAGCAAACTCCTTAACAACTATGGGTCGAAGAATAAATCAAAAGGGAAATTAAATACTTTGAGACAACCAAAATGGGAACACAACATACCAAGACGTATGAGACGCATAAAAAGCAGTTTGAAGAGGGAAGTTAATAGTAAGAAACACCTATGTTATACAAAAAGAAAGATCTCAAAGGATGCATAGGAATGTAGAAAAAAAAAAGAAGAAAGCTCTCAAATAAACTATCTAATATTACATCTCAAGAAACTAGAAAAAAGGAGAACAAACTTAAGACCAAGAAAAGTTAGTAGAAGGAAGGAATAAAGAATAGAGCACAAGTAAATGGAATAGAGACTGGAAAAACAATAGAAAATGTCAACAAATCTAAGAGCTGGGTTTTTAAAAATATAAACAAAATTGAAAAACCTTCAGCTAGGCTAACTTAGAAAGAGAGAAATCTCAAACAAATGAAATCAGAAATGAAAGAGGAGACATTACTAATCATAACAGAAATACAAAGGGCCATAAGAGACTATGATGAATAATTATATGTCAAAAAATTTGATAAACTGCAAGAAATGCATAAATTACCAGAAACATACAACCTACCAAGACTGCATCAGGAAGAAATAAAAAATCTGAAAAGACCTAAAATGAATAATGAGATTGAATTGGTATTTTAAAAAAAAACAATCCACCATCAAAGAAAAGCCCAGGACTTAACGGCTTTACTGATAAATTCTAACAAACATTTAAAAGAAAAATTTATATCAATGCCTATGAAACTCTTCCAAAAAGTTGAATAGAAGGGAACACTTCCAAATTTATTCTTATGAGGCCGGCATTACTTTGATAACAAACCCAGGAAGGGATACTACAAGAAAAGAAAATTGCAGCCCAATATCCCTGATGAACATAGATGCAAAAATCTTCAACAAAACACTAGTAAACTGCATTCGACAGGACATTAAAGGGTCCATACACTGTGTTCAAGTGGGATTTATCCGTGGGATAATGCAAGGATGATTCAACTTACGTAAATCAATGTGTGGTATACCACCTTAGCAGAATGGAGGATAAAAATCATGTGATTCTCTCAATAGATGCAGAAAGCATTTGACAAATTCAACACCCTGTCATAATAAAAACTCTTATCAAACCAGGTATAGAAAGAGTGCATTGTATTGTTTAGAATGTATTGTATTGTTTAACACAATAAAGGCCATCTATAACATAGCTAACATACGCAATGGTAAAAAGCTAAAAGCTTTTTTGCTAACATCAGGACAAACAAAGATGAATATTCTTGCCACTTCTACTCAACATAGGATCGGAAGTCTTAGCCAGACCAAGCAGGCAAGAAAGAGAAATAAAAAGCTTTCAAATTGGAAAGGAAGAAGTTAAATTGTCTCTGTATGCAAACTACATAATCTTATATATAGAAAACTCTAACTCCACCAAAAAACTGTTAAAACTGGTAAACAAATTCATTGAAGTTGCAGATTACAAAATCAACATACGAAAATCAGTTGTAATTCTAGTGTAACAATGAACTATCTGAAAAACAAATTAGGAAAACAATATCACTTATAATAGCATCAAAAATAATAAAATACTTAAATATAACCAAGAAGGTGAAATACCTGTACACTGAAAACTATAAAATAATGATGAAAGAAATTAAGGAAGACAGAAATAAATAGAAAGATATCTTGTGTTTATGGGTCAGAAGATCAATATTACCAAAATGTCCATACAATCCAACGTGACCTACGGATTCAATGCAATCCCTATCAACATTCCAATGGTGATGATAGTTAATTACAGGTATTATATACTTGAAATTTACTAAGAAAGTAGATCTTAAGTAGTCTCACCACACACACACACACAAAGACAACTATGTGAGATTATGTAAGATTAATTAATTTGATTGTGGTAATCATTTCACAATATATATGTACATCAAAATATCACATTGTATACTTTGAATATATACAATTTTTATTTGCCATTTATACCTCACTGAAGCTGAAAAAAATAATTATTTTAATACTCAATAAAACTGTGAGATAATAATATCATTATCTTCCATTTTGCAGATGAGTAAACTGAGGCACAGATGGTTAAGCTCAGGGTCACACAGCTATTAAGTTACAGAGCCAGTCTGGCCCTGTGCCCTTGGTCATTACATATCTGCCTTAAATTCTCTTCAGAAACTTCATTGACATTATGAAAGAAATAAAGTCTAGCTTTATGGACTGAGACCACACTGGCTCTGTGGCTCTCTCTGTGTAAACCACCTATGAATCTTCCTCTTCTCAGTCATGCCCGTGGTAGACTCTGCTAACTCCAAGCTGAGCGTTTTGAGGATGGCGAGGACAGAAGGGACAGCAGCTCCCTTGTCCATTCCACTGGTGTGATCTCCGATTTGGCACTGCCACTCCCCGGACACCACCGTGTCCCACACACCTACACACCTCTCCACAGCTCTCATCTGGGATGGCTCTTCCTACACTCTCTTCTACTCTCTTAACTCTTGTGGATTTATTCTCTTTTATTCTATGCTCTCATTTTATTGTCCTCTCATGATAGAAGAGCCATCCTACCACGTTCAATTAACCAGATTTTAAGGAATCTAAACTACGCACAATCTGTGGCCCTTATTCACATATTCATTTGCTCAAAAGTTTTAAAACAGCTTGTGTCAATTAACACGAGGACATAATATTTCTAAACTAATAGTTAACTTTGATTAATCTTAAGTCTAGTGATAAAGACAGGAACTTATTTTATTGTTTTCAATATGCCTACACTTAAATATGTACTTTGACATATACAAGACTAGGTATAATAACATGTCTGAAGACACTTGAAATTTTATTCTGAAAGAGTATTTTGTGAGGTCTAATTTCCACTAGTTTCTTCCATAATTTTTCAACAGTGAATATGCATAAGCATTGAGTGAAGCTTGAGTACCCACAATGATAAAAGTTCTCTACCTTTTAAAGTTCTCACAATTTTGTGGAAAAACTAAATGTTAAGTATGTTTCTCAGTTTCTAGAAGCAGGTTCTAATAATATATTACAAATTAATATTTTAAAATGTAAACTTCTTTATTAACTAAATTTGAACCAATGAAATGTCATTTCTTAGACATTTCCAGTCACTGAATATTATTATTTTCCTATGAGAGAAGTGTTGTGGAATTTCAGCCAGAAACTTTACTGAAAGTCAATGCCACCTCTTTGCATTTATCACTGCCAGTCTTGCTCTGCATATTTTTTTGGTATTCGCCATGCATTGTTAACAGTGATTGTCATGTAATTAAATCACTGCTCATCACAAGAGTCTGTTTTTATGCTGAGATAAGCATCAGAAGCCTGCTGCAGGACCCCTAGATCAATAAAGATGTTCCCAGTAGGATTACAAAGAGGATGGGGTTGAGTAGGGCACCAGAATTAATTAGGAATGATTTCTCTTTTTCTTTCTACTTTCAATATATTTTTAATTGTTTTTCCATTTTCAGTGGACTCTACCCCCACCTCTTTTTTTTTTTAATTCTACACTGACACTCAGACACTTCTGTCCAGAGATCTGTAGAAGTCGAACACGCAATCCCTTCTGCTTTTTCAGTCACATCCCCAAACTGCAACTTTGTTTAGTCCCAGCGATCTCTGAGTTTTATAATTTTCAAAGAATTGTTGGAACTTAAGGGTGGACATCTATCTAATTTCCGAAGCTATTTGAACATTAAAACACAAGCTTTGAACTGCAGGTGGAGTTCTGGCTGTAGTTGGCCTGCAATTGACAAAATGGGATATCTGGTTTCTGGGGGTATCAAGGTATTCTAAAATGAAACAAAATCTAAACCAAACCTGAATTAAAAAAAAAAAAAACCCTTCTTGCTCTTCAATCAACTGTGCACAGCTTTGTGATGAGTGACATATGAAGGAAGAAGGAAGACGGGGACCCAGTTTCGAGACTGCAAACATCATGTCCTAAGGCATGTCCCCGTGCAAGTGGGGCAGTAAGAGCACTGATCCTCCTAACTTCAAGGATGACTAAAATTCCTGGCTGCAGAAATGGAGACTAGAAATTAGAGAGGCAGCAGCTGCAGGAGGTGGTGGCGGGGGGAAGGACATCATGGTGCCCACAGAATAAAGGGGATAGGAGTATTTCTAAGAATTGGAAAATAGATTTTACATAAGAGGAGAAAAGAAGGAAATAATTAAGTATTGTATTCAAAAAATTGGAAAGATAAAATGGTCTATTAACAGTGTCCCCAAATGACATTATGGTAAGATCCCATTATCAGGTGTAACTAGTCAGAGCTGAGCCTTGACAAGGCAATAGAGTGACCAGATGGTGACTGAGGTGCTTCTTGCTTTTATAATATGTGTTTAATAATTCAATCATGCAAGCATTCTTTCATTCAACACGCACCTACTGAGTGCCTACTCTTAGGGTTTGACAGGATTCATGGGGGCCACGATAACTCTTTTTTTGACTCGAGTTCAGAAACAACCAAAAGGTAGATACAGGAGTCAAATAAACAAAGATGAAATACATAGTTATTACCACTATTACAAAATGAGGACAAGAGTGCTTCCCAATACTGAACCCTGGAATTAAGCAGACTTATTCAGCCGGGCACAGGGAGTATGGCGACCATAAGCCTCCCCCTGCAGGAGCATAGCCTGCTCCTGCGAGACTCAGGGTGAGAGGAGCAAAGTGCCTGCTCTCGGCAGACAGGCTGACTCCCAAGAGAGAGAATGGGGCTGAGTACACCAGCAGCCACTTCCTCCTTCCTGGGGAGGTGGGTTAATGGGGGCACTGGAGGGGGGTGACAAGAGTTGCTTTAGCATGGCTCCCTTCATGACAGCCTCTTGAGTGGTGGCCTTTGGCAAAGGACTCTCCCTAATAGGAGAGATACACAAAGAGATTCTGGCCAGGCAGGAACCACATAGTCCATGCCTTCAAGGAGCTTACAGTCCAGTGTTGGAGATGAGCAGTATATAAGCAATAACGACACATGTAACCAGATTTCTTTTCCAGTAAGTATAGCATGTTGGACTACGTGGGAAGTAGCTGGTCCCAACACAGCTTTCCAATCCTATATAACACTACCATCTCAGCGATATGGTTGATTTCAGCCACATTGTACTATTCTTCGATCCTAAATGCATACACCTGCTTTGAGAGAGAATAGTCTTTTCTCTCTCTCTCTCTCTTTACCCCCCAGGGGCAATCTTGGCCATATTTTCAATGCTTTTCCCCTATTGCACCTCTTTAAGAAACACTTATTGATCCCTGTAACCATGTATCACCTTTCTTGCTTTTAAGTTTACGTACCCCTTCGTTCCTTTCTAGTGGTGGCTGTTTCCTTCCATGTTATATCGGAAGAATGTGTATGTCCATTTCATCTCTTTCTGAACTGTGGCATCCTCATCTCTAAATGTCTCCTGACATCTAACCCAGAGGCTTTGCACAGGGACACACAGTGAGTGCTAAGTGGCAAGCAGCACTCCAGAAGGCCAGCGCTGCCTACATTTATTTCACTTATTTATATTCATTCATTCATTCATGCGATTAGTCAGCCAACACTTACGAGTGGCTACTATGCGCCAGGTCTTTTTGCTAGGTGTGATGTGAATGAAAAGCAAGTACAATGTAGTTCTGCAGTTTAAATAGGAAAATTGAAAATAATATCAATACTTCACCATCGTATCTGGTACGGACATTTAGTATTAAAAGGTCATAGTGACACCCTCCTTGGAAGTCCAAGTCCAGGGCAAATGAGGGGAGGGAAGATGGTCCCAGGGACCCTCTCTTCTCATGACTGGGCAGGCTCCGAGCAGCTTTCTCTCTCTCTCTCTCTCTGTCTCTCTCTCTCTCTCTCTATCACACACACACACACACACACACACACACACAGAGCCACTTCCCTAAGCCCTGTACTGGCCTCATCTCTCCATGGAGAACTTCAAGTGCCATTTACCATTCGAAGGCATTTAAATCTGGAAGGTGGCAGATCTGTTGTCAAAAGGAATTCAGAGATTTTTTTGTTTTGTTTCGAAAAGTTCTATGGGAATACAGAATTTCATTATTTTCTCTCCACAGTCTTCACATCATCCCTTTGTAGTCTCAATTACCTCCACATTTTGTGTTTTTCATAAAACAAAACATTTTCCCTTCGTAGAAGCTACGTGACCTTCGTGCTATTTATTGCCTCTCTGGCTGTATTAAACCTTCGACTCTGCAGTGGGATTTCTAAAGGACACAGGCTCAAAACCTGCCAACTTATCAATTTAGTGGGGAGAAAAAATAAACAGTGAATGTTCCTCTCCCGTGCTTGGGATTGTATTTGTAACTAACCTTGAATAGAGACCACATTGTTCACTGAGAGAGATTTATTCTTGCAGTTCAGATCAACTGTCCCTTTCCTCTTCCTATCTTAGACCTCTCCAAGGCTCGCTTTTGTCACTCAAGATGGAATTGTAAGCTCCTTTTCTCTCCAAGGACTGTGATATGTCTAACACCAGCCATTCTGGCTCACAAGTCCGCAGTGGTGGTCTGGGAAGTGACTTTTCATATAATGAGGTCTTGCTGCCACCAGGGCCCTAAAGAAAAGTATGAGGGGACCAAGTATTTCTCTGGAAACGTTTTAACTTCAGATTGGATCCGCTCCTCAATCAAGCAGTTTACTGGTTTTGTTTCTTTGTTATTCTATAATGGTTTGTGGTTTTTAAAAAAATTTGAACTTGAAAATACCCTTCCAAGTTCTTTCTTCTGCCTGTGGAGTGTTGCTCTCTATTCTTACTGATAGGTAAACTGGTTGTTTGCACCACAGACTAGGAATATAAAATTACTTGTGTACAAATTACTCTAAAAAAAAAAAAAAAAAGCAACCCTCTTCCCTCAACTCCATGTGATCCGGTGGGATTGTCAATCCCAGTGTCAAACCTAGTGGCGGGGTCAGTGACATGATCTAGGCTAAGCCATCCTAATGCAGCAAACTCTTAGCTACAGTGTTTGGATCAGCATAAGCAAGTGATTCAACTAGGCCCGGGATCTTTCGTAGGTTTCATATACTGAGATTAAAGAGAGCTGTTCGATTTTATCTCAATTTTCTAGGCTGAAAGGAGCTAGTACTGGCAGCTATTTTATCTGCCATTCGGACGAACTCAGCATGCAGAATCTAATCCAACAGCCACATCAACTGTGAGATGTGAGCTTTTGCCTTCACTGGGACTGAAGAACCACCCCGAGATATCTCAGTTAACTGATCTGCTAATTTCTCTTTTTGCATAAATTACATTGTGTTGGGTTGCTGTCACTACAACAGGAATCCCAACGAATGCATTTAATAATGCAAAAAGTGCTTTCTGCTGTTAATTTACAGGTTTTTGATTTTCATATAAGACTGAACATTTATTCATGTTTGCTGAATACTTCTATTTCTTCTCTTTTTAAATTGTTTCTTTATGGTCTTTGTTCATATTTGACAATTTTCTTCTTGTTTTGGAATAACTTTTTATATATTTAGAGTACTACTTTCTTTTTTGTTATATATGTTGCAAATATTTTTTCCCAAGACTACAATTTGTCTTTTTAACTTTGACAAGTTTTCTTGGCAAATACATGATTTCCTTATGCATTATGCTTATAAAATCATTCCCTAATTCAAGATTATTTTTTAAAATTCAGCATTCAAGATAAAATTTAAAAATCAATAGCATTCTTCCATGCTGGGAATAGCTATTCAGAAAAGGAAATAAAAAATTAAGGTCCTTTTAAAATAGCAGCAAATGCTATTAATATAAAGTAACTAGGGTTTAACCTAAGAATGAATGCACAAGCATTTACAAAGAAAATCTTGAAACAATTAGAGTACATAAAGAAAAATTTGATTAAATAAAGAGATATGCCATGTTCTTTGATGGAACAACTTAATGAACTTAATATTGGTTAATATTAATTGAACAGTTACAAAATGCTACATATTCTATAAAGGGCTTCCCATGTGTTAATACAGCAGTCCCCAGCCTTTTTGGCACCAGGAACTGGTTTCATGGAAGACAATTTCTCCATGGACCGGGGAGAGGGGATGGTTTCAAGATGATTCAAGTGCATTACATTTATTGTGCGCTTTATTTCTATTATTACATTGGAATATATAATGAAATAATTGTACAACTCACCATAACGTAGACTCTAATGCCGCCGCTGATCTGACAGGAGGTGGAGTTCAGGCAGTGGGGCGAGTGATGGGGAACAGCTGTAAATGCAGATGAAACTTCACTTAATCACTGTCCACTCACCTCCTGCTGTGTGGCCCAGTTCCTAACAGGCCATGAACTGATATCGGTCTGTGGCCCAGGGGTTGGGGACCATAGTATTACTATCTAAACCTCTTATTAACCATAAATAGTAATATTATCAAGAACATCAGTGTTGGGTACTTGGTGGGGTTGAAGGGTGCAGAGTCACAGAGGTAGCACAGCAGAAATGTCTGGGAAGGAAATCAAATACAAAGACAAGAGAGCATGTTGTACTGGCCAATGGATGACAGTGGGTCATGAACTGGGAATATTTTATAATGTGTTTGTTCCTAAGGTCCAAAGGCCAAGAAAGAACAATGTGAAATAAAATATAAATATAGACCTACACATCTTCTATTATTTTTGATGCTTTATTTTTTGTTGCTGTGTTTCCAAGAAAGATATTGACTTTATTATTTTCTCCTCCTCCCCCTCAAACTTTAGCCAATTACCAAAGGTATTTAATGAATAAACCATTCTTTCCCACTATTTTAAACTACCAGGTATATTTGATAATGATATTTATGACTCTGTTTCTGGGTTTTTGTTTTGTTTTGCCCATGAGCAGTCTGCCTTTTCTTGTATCAGTGGAGAACTGTTTAAATTATATCAGTGTTATATAGGTCTTCTGACTTTCCACTTGATCAACCACCAATTATCATGAATTCTACCTTTAAAACATTTCTCAAAGCCTTCATTTCCATTTCCGGTGTCCCCAGTCTGGTCAACCACACTACCATCTTTCTCCTGGAATACTGCGTAGCTCATGTTTAATCTCCCTATGCACATTCTTAATCCATTCCAAGCATTCTCCACACAATAAAACAAATAAATTGGAACCATTAGTTTTATCATGCTCAGTTCTCTTAGGGAGACTTTCACTGCACTTGTACAAAATCAATTCCATTTTTCATGGTCTACCTGTGGCTCCTACTGACCTGTCTCTCTCCATTCTCACCCTATGTCTCTCTCTGGAGTTCCACACTTTGTCTACACTGGACTCATTTTGTTTATTGACTATGCCTGTTGTAGGGCCTTCAAGCCTATTTTTCCTTCTACTAGAAACTCTCTTGTCCTTCCCATCCTGGGTCAGGTTGAATGCCACTCTTCGAAAAGCCCTAATCATCTGGCTACTGGTGTGCTGCACACCAGCCCAGTGACACCATTTCTGGGGCCATCAATGTGAATGGTGTCCTCTAACGTGGGCAGAAAACCACCTGTGTCACCAGATGCTGCTTCTCCATAACCTGTACCTTTCTTTGAGAACACTTATCACTATTTATAACTATTTATAATGTCTGTGTTGTTACTCTTTACTGTCTCTCTCCACTGCTAGCCTGTAAACTCCTTGAAGGCAGGAACTGTGTCTGACCACCTCAGCTCTGCCATAAGATGCATCCACTAAGTCCTCCAGTATTTCCTTAATGAATTATTAAATCTGAATGGCCATTTCATCCCTTATTCTTCATTTTTAAAAGCCCCAGATAAACCAGCTTATTCTTCTACATAAACTTTGGGAAGTGTTTTTTTTTTTTCCCCCCCCACTCTAAAATATCCTACTGAGAGTTCAACATCAGCCTGGGCAACATAGCAAAACCCCGTCTCTACAAAAAATAGCTGGACGCGATGACATGCTCCTGTAATCCCAGCTACTTGGGAGGCTGAAACATGGGGATCGTTTGAGCCCAGGAATTCAAGGCTACAGTGAACTGTGACAGCACTGCTGTTCTCTAGCCTGGGTAATAGAGAAGATACTGTCTCAAAAAAAAGAAAAACAAATTGGACTGGAACTTTGTTACATTCATGAATTATTTGGGGACAATTTTCTATCTTCATGGTATTAAGTCTTTCAATGCATAACATGACATAATGATGTTTTATATTCTACACATTTCCTGTAAGGATTATTCCCACTTATTCTATAATTTTTGGTTGCAATTGGGTGCAATAGTTTCAGAAGGAAGGAATCTTTTTCTTTTCTTATACTATTTTAGAAGCATATATATATTTCTAATATAGGAAATTACTGGTAATGTATATATAGTTTGTAATCAGCAAGTATACTTAAATTATTTGTTATAATCACTTTGTAGTATATCTTACTGAGTTTTCTACATAGGTAATCATATGTTCTAAAGAGATATTTTTTCTTTATCCTTTTCATTTTTAAAGCTTTTATTCCATTCACATTTAATTTTGGTTATTTACATAATAATTTTAAATAACAGTTAAATGAGGTAACTTAATCATGCTTCTGAACCTAAAGGGAATTTTGTGTTTTACCATGAAGCACAGTGCAGTCACTAGTCAAGAATAGATTTGTCGTCACATTAAAAAAGAATTTTTATCTTTTTATTTATATCTTTTATTTATCTTTTATATAAAATTTAAAAAAATTTATATCTTTTATATAAAAACTTATTTACAAAGTTTTTATATAAAATATATGCAATTTTATCAAATATATTTGAATCTCTAATGAGAGGAACTGTAAGAAATATGACTAGGGAGACAAAGTTGTGAGAGCTCAAATCTGAGCAGCCTCATAGGCACTTGGTCCACCTTTGACAATGAACTATGGTCTGGGAGCCACATACAACGCCATGCAGTGCTGGCTTCACTGGCTTTTTATGGGCTGCAGTGCAAGTTCCCTAGTTTATTGGATGTATCACCATACACCGGTCCCTTCATAATGACTTTTCTTCGATTCTGCTACAATTCAGGAAGGGGCTATTCCTTAGGTGCTCGTTTTGTAAATAAGATGGTCGAAAAGAAAATAGCACGGTATAATAAGTCGTACATATAAAGGACTCTGGGGCTCATTATTATTTATTCTGAGATACAATTGTACCATTCCAATTTGCTTCATCCTCTAAGCCACTGCCGAATTAAATATGAATGTTTCCAAGAAAAATAAGTGATTTCTGTTGTCTTTATGTTACTTTGTATTAGTCTGCTCATGTGGGTTAAAAAAAACTTCAGAAAATTATTTGGAGAGCTACAGCTTCTTGATCATTTCTGTTAGAGGAGACTGAAACTCTTTTGTTTCTTATTTTGAAAAGAGTTTTGATTGTATGCATGTCTGTGTATGCAACACTCTGAAGAAGAAAAATAAAACACGAGAGCCATCCTATAAGGAAACAATGAAGTCACAAGAGGTACAGACCCCAAACTACTGCCACTGCCTGGAGTTGTAAGGACCCAACCCTCTCTCCTTCCCAATCTCTAAAAAACTGGCAACGTTCTCCTCCTCATCCTTGGGCGTCTGTCACCCCAGCGGCCACCAAAAAATTATTCCTCACTTTCACAGAGCTGACTTCTGTTTATGGAGCAGCTGGCAGGAACATTCCAAGGCCAGGCGCTCCCTGAGAAGCAAGCCTGCTTCTCTCAGCTGTCAGGAGCTTTTAGAAATAACACCCTCCCTCTGAGGAAGTCAGAATAGCAACAGGAAAATAAGTAAAACCTATTATAAAACAGTTGTCCAAAAACTTGGGCACGGCGCGGGGTAGAGATCGATACGCTGTGAAGGTTAAATCTATTTTCACACTGTGTTCTATTTCACAGTTTAATGGTGTTTTAATGTGTCTGTCACTGAGCCCCTTCATGTGATGCAGGTAGAGCCTTTACAAAGGAGAAAGAACCCGGCTTTTCAAGCTTCGCTGTAACATCTTATTTACCAGCTGCGATCTGACAATTTCTTTTCCCTTCTGGAGAGACAGCAGATCTGGCTCTTCCCTCAACCCCTTCGGCTCTGTTCTCCTCGTCTCTTTCTTGCTCCTAATTCTGCAGAAGGCAAAGTTGGGACCCTCTCAGTGACTTTTAGTATCTTTCTGAAAAGCCCCCCAGGACAGACACCTGTATCAAAGAGGACAATGACTAAAACATTTCTGACCCTTCCGGCCGCGTGCCCTGTGCCACCGCCCTTCCTTTGCCGGCGCCTCCAGCTGGTCCTGTTCAATGTCACTGCTGTCCTCTCTTTCTGCAGGGCTCTTTGCTCAAACCTTAGCTTTGTCTCTGTCTGTCCACACGTCAGGTCACTCAGCACAGCCGAGTCAGGGGTCTTGCCCCTGCTTCCCAGCCCTTTTGAAAGAAATCTCAGTTATTTATTTATTTTTACCCAAGAACAGTTTTTTTGCTTCTACCTTTACACACTTCCAGCTCTATGGCGATACAGCCATCGCATTAGCGTCCTAGGGCTGCTGTAACAAATGATGACAAAAGATGGAGGCTTAAAACAACAGAAATTTATTTCCTTACAGTTCTCAAGGCTAAAATCTGAATCCAAGGCTAATGTCTGATATCAAGGAGTTGGCAGGGTCACGGGGCTCTAAGGGAGAATCTGTTCTATGCCTTTTCACTTAGCTTCTGGTGTTGTTGGCAATTCTTGGTGCTCCTTGGCTCGTAGACACATCACTTGCCTCCATTACCAGATGGCATTGTCCCTGTGTCTCTGTGTGTCTCTTCTTCTGCTATGAGGACACCAGTCATATTATATCAAAGAGCCATGCTATTCCAGTAGGACTTCGTCTTAACTAATTGCATCTTCAATGATATATTTTCAGTTGTGGTCACTGTGGTTTTGAGGTTCTGACAAAGAGATGAATTTTGGTAGGCACTGTCTGTGATAGTTAATGTTCTGTGTCAATGTAGCTGGGCTACAGTGCCTAGATATGTAGTCAGACATTATTCTGGATGTCTCTATGAGAGTGTTTTTTGGATGAAATTGGCATTTAAATCACTGGACTTTGAGTAGAGCAGATTGTCCTTCAAAATATGGGTGGGCCTCATCTGATCAGTTGAAGGTTTTAATAGACTGATCTCTGCTGAGTAAGAGGGAATCCTGCCAGCAGAAGGCAAAGGGCAGAGACTTGAATTGCAACATCAGGTCTTCTTTGCTGGCTCATCCTACAGATTTTGGATTAGCCAGACTGTTATCATGTGAGTCAATTTCTTAAAACAACTTTCTCCCTTTATATACAGACATACTTTCTATTGGTTCTCTCTGAAGGACCTTAAATAGTACACTATCTAACCCAGTGCAGCCATGTAGATGAAATATGTAGAAGGTATTCCAGGGAAGAATAAATTATTTATGCTCGATAATGGGGAGCTTTAGAAACTCAGATATCTGTAGATTAGAGCAATGGAGTCAGTATGACATCTTCCCACTTGTCACAATTTCTAAATGGCTAGATTTTCCCTGGAATGCAAGTTCCAGCAGAGTGGGGGTGGGGATATGTCCAGGATAGCTTATAACAGAGGTTCTCAAAGTGTGGTCTTCATAGTCCTTGGAGGTCTCTGAGACCCTTTAAGGGAGTCCACAAAGTCAAAATTATCATAATGATACTGAGATATTATTTGTCTGTTTCACAGTGTTGACATTTACATTGATGGCACAAATGCAAAGGTGGGTTAAACTGATGCACCTTAGCATGGATCAATACAATACTACCAAACACTGTTTCTTTACCACCATGTACTAGCAGGGAAATGAAAGTCAATTCCACTTAAGAAAGTTCTTGAGAAAGTAATAAGAATTGTTTATTTTAGTTTCTGACCTTTTTTGTGGGAAAATGGGAAGTTAATATGAAGAATTTCTTTTCCATATCGAAGTATAATAATTATCTTGAGGGAAAGCACTTGGGTGGTTGAGTTGCTAGCTGAACTAGCCAGTTATTTTTTTTCTTTTCTTTTCTTTTTTTTTTTTTTAATAGAACACTATTTTTACTTGAAAGAACAAAATGTAGTAATTCAGACTTGGGTATTTGGCTGACATCTTCTTGCAAGTGAACAAAGTAAGCCTGTCACTTTAAGCTAAACAACTGACAGTGTTTGTCTTGAATAATAAAATGTAAATGTTCAAGAGAAAATTGTAATTTTTGAAAACTTGCATCTCTCATTGTGAGTTTAACAGCTTTCTTATGAGATTTGTGGTAATATTAAATGGACATGATATTTTCTATTATATATAAAGCATGTCAAGATTTGGAAGATTTAACTCAGTGTACCAGTATTTTCCAAAAGACCAAAGCAAGATGGTACAAAATCATGGATGGGTAAAAGATTAAATTAAACTAAAAGACAAAGTGTAATGGATTTTAATTTTTCATAGAGTTTCAGATTTCACATTGCAATGCACCTTTAAAATACTATCACACTTGTCAAGTTTTGGTACCCATATATCAAATGGGCTATTATTAATAAAATACTCTCCGCTTTCCTAACTACATATCTAGGAAAGGTCAAATTTTCTTCATATACTTGAACAAAAACAATGTATTGTAACATGCTGAATACAGAAGCAGATAAGAGACCTCAGCTACCTCCTATTAAAGCATACATTAAAGAGATTTGCAAAAATTGTAAAACAATGCTAATTTTCTATTTATTTTAAAATATAGTTATCATCAAATATGCTATTTAACATGTAGTAAATGTTATTAATATATAAAGAACTACTTTTTAAAATTCTCAGTTTTAATTTCTAATACAGTAAATATTGATGTATTCCACATAAACAAAAGCTTTTTATGCAATAGGGGGAATGGCCTGAACAAAAAGGGTAAAAATGTTTTCTGTCTTTTTAAAACCTCCCCCACTATTTTTGGGAATTGAAACCTGCTTCCCTGCTTCAGGCCAGTGGGGGGTGGGGAGAGGGGGCAGAGGAATGTTCTTTGTTCTTTGTACCATAGGAGATGGTTCAGTGGAACTGTGGGGGGGGAGGCAGGGAGAGGTCACTAGATTATCTTCCCCAGAGATGGGGAGATGGGACAGATCAGAATCGTCTAGTTCAGCAATAGCCTGAAGCTGAAAACCCTCCCTTTAAAAGCTCTGTAATTCTGCTTATGATTAGGATGATGGCATTTTAAGACAGGAGTCTCCATCCTCATTTGCTGGCAAATTAATAAACTCCTCTTTCCTTTTTCTCAACCACTTTTCCTCCTTCTTCTGATGCAGCTTCTGGGACAAGTGCTGAACTTTCAGTAACATTTAGGGCACTCAATGATTTTGAAGAATGGAAATTTTGGTCCTGAGACCAAAAATTTCTCTAGAACATGGTAAGAAATTTGGATTTTATGGGAAGTACAGTGAGAAGCCATTCAAGAATTTTAAATACAAGATTATCTTTGTTTGGACCAGATTATTATTAGTAGAGATGTTAAGTCATGATATGCTTCATTGTACATTTTGGTGATAGTACAAACAGGACTTGCAGATGGATTGTTTGGGGGCATAAGGGACAGAGAGAGAGCATTCAAGTTGACTTCAATGTAGGGTTGTCAGATTTAGTGTGTCAGGGTCCAACTAGAGAAGGAGATTCAGTAGGAGATCTATATTAAGAAATGTATTACCAGAAATCAGCTTCCCCAGTTGTTGAGGCTGGCTAGGAAAGTCTAAAATTCATAGGACAGGCCATCAGGAAGGGAAGACTGATATCCTTGGCAAAAGCTAACACTGCTCAACAGGCAGGATTTCTTCTCCCAGAGAAACCTCAGTTATGCTTTTAAGGCCTTTTAAATATTAAGGTCATTAAATATGAAATGTCTGATTTCAAATCAAAAGTTTCTTATATCTCAAACAAAAAGCAGTACAATGAATCAAAGTATGCATCTAAACTATCCACACAGTTTTGCCATCTTAATTAGGTAGCTTGCTTATGCCAGCAGCAAAGAAGCCTTGGAGAGCAAGTGGCAATGAAATTGTTAAAGGTGTTTTCCACAGCTTGTTGAGAATTGAATATTTTTCCTTGCAAGAAGTGGTCCAAAGCCTGGAAGAGGTAGTAGTCAGTTGGTGCCAGGTCTGGTGAATACGGTAAATAACAGAGAATTTTCAAGTCCAGCCTCCGTAGTTTGAGCAGCATTGTTTGTGTGACATGTGGTTGAGTGTTGTCTTGGAAAGGGATTGGCCTGTGTCTATTGACTAATTTTGGCTGCTTAATCACAAGTATCTTCATCATTTCATCCAACTGATTGCAGTAGACATCGGCTGTAATCCACTGACCAGGTTTCATGAAGCTGTAGTGGAGAATACCAGTGCTGGACTCCCAAACAGACACTATTAGCTTTTTTTTGATTGCCAACACTTGTTGAATTCATGCAGAACCCTTCTAACCAGCTTTTTTGCCTTGCCAATTTGTTTCAAATGGTCCGATGTTGTTGGAATAGTACCATCAAACCTTACCACTAATTCACGCATAGGTTGAGATGGATTTGTTTGTTTCTACTAGAGCTTTTAGCTCATCATTATCTACCTTGGTCTCAGGTTGCCCACGTGGCTCATTTTCAAAATTAAAATCACCAGAATGGAACTTCTCAAATCATCAACGCCCTGTGTGTTCATTGGCCACATTCTTCCCAAACACTTTGTTGATATTTCTATCTGTCTGTGCTGCATTGGTTCCATGATGTAACTCATATTCAAAAATAACACGAGTTTTTGACTTATCCATGGTTTCACAAAAATTACTCTAAAAAATTTGAAAGGCAATCACAAGCCAAAATATGTGTTTGTAAGACAGATGATGTACCTTCACAATAAAAATAAAACAAGTATCAAAGTGAAATGTCAGAGATATCAACTGTCACACTTAGTATTTAAGGAAATCAGACATTTCATACTTAAAAACCTATTACTTGATTCAGAACCACCAATAGTATAATATCTATAATAATGCTTATTTAGGATAATTTCCCTTACTGCAAGTCAACTTAGTATAGACTTTAATCATATCTACAAGATACCTTCATAGCAATGTAAGATTAGTGTTTGGCTGAGTAACTGGGGTCTACTATCTGGTCAAATTGACACATCAAAAAACTGTCACAGTCTAACCACTTTTCAACCTGGCACCCATACACATCTCCTTAAACCATACTCAATCTTCAAAAGAGACAATAACAAAGTTATACTTATACCTAATGGTACATTCTACAGCCCAAAACATGCTTACCCTTTCCCCAGAAGAGAATGCAATGTACCTGGGGGATATTTGCTCAGCTCCTTTGATATTCTATAACTTAAGTATCATAATATTAAGTTAACTATTATTAATACATCTTATGTTAAATGATAAGGGAATAAGAGGGCAGAAAACAAAAATATTTGGCTAATATATATGCAAACATATTCAATAATAAGGAAGGAATATTCATAACTATTAAGGTCCTCATTTCTGCAATTGGTCATATGGTCATAGCTGATATTTATAACTACCTTCTTCTGCTATTCATTGCATATTCCCTTTCCCTAAGAACCTCAGATAATCATGGTTATTTGTCTGGTGGGGTGACCAAAACATTAATTCCTGAGGGGTCTGAGCTGTTAGCAATCCTGCCTGATTTGGGTTGTTGTAGTTTTCAATTGACTTTAATCATAGGACTGGGTAGTACTAAGAGACACCCTAAAGCAGGGGTGGGGAACCTGCCGCCTTAAGGCCACACCCAATATTCAGTCAAAAGGCGGCACTTAAGGATCTAGAAGGCCACATGTGGCCTTAAGGTGGCAGGTTCCCCACCCCTGACCTAAGGGGTCTCCTGTATTCCACATATACTCTTCTCATATTCCTCTATAGTCTTATAGCCACAGCCCAATTTACACTTGTTAATAGGTACCCATTACTCTAGCTAGTAAACTCCTTCTTTGCTGTCTGATTCAGAAGTATGAAAATTCCAAAGTGACTTGGTGGCAGGTTAGTAATATTGGATGCTTTGCTGGTCCTGGAACAGGCACTTATTCTGCATATGGATTTGCCTTCCCTGCATGCAATACTTCTGTCAAAACTATTATCTGAGGACTTACAGAATACTCATTGTCTTGTGTTTTACTTGGAAACCTTACTCCTGGGATTGTGACTCCAGTAACGGTCACTTACTAATATGGTCAAGACTGAAAGAGGAATAATTTGCAGTCAATTGGATAAATGAGTTTGGTGTCACTTGGTCAGGTCAGGGCTGAAGATAAAATCTGCAGATCGTCAATACACAGAGGGTATTTGAACCATGGTACTAGATGAAAGAAGAGAAGGGGAGGGGACAGGGACACTCCCATCATTGTAGAGAAGTGTTACAGAGAGGAAAGAATGAGCCAAGAAGAGTAAGGAGGAGTAGCCAGGAATGTGGGAGGATAATAAAATGTGTTTGATTCCTACATGACTTTTACTGTTTTGAATTTCATGGTGTTTCACAAAGAGAACCATGCCTTCTGCTGGTCTGCCACGCAGACAAATGTAGGCATCATGGTGGAACGTTTTATGCTACAAACCAAATATTTATTGATCTGTGTTTCAAAGCAAGAAGAGTACAATGAAGGCTTAGGAGGACTCATGCATTCCTGCATTCATTCATTTAAGGAGCATGCATTCAGAAAAAAATTATGTGACATTAATCTGGGCACTGAGAATATAAAATTTAATAATATTTGTTTCCAAACCTCAAGTAATTAAGGAAGGTTTTGATACAAACATAGAATTCAGCATTTAATTTTGGTAGGGATACAAAAGACTGAGAAATGCCCAAGAATCACGGATTTGGATTTAAACATCGAATCGCAGGGTTTAATGATGCTCAGTGAATGTGAATTTGGGAGAATTAGGAAAAAAAAATGGCTACCTCAGTTAACTCCTGAGACATTCCGAAACATTATTATTTCTCTTAGAATTGAGACACTTTTTATTACCATTTTGCACTTTCCCAGTGAGGTTATGAACCAGCTGCCTATAGACCAAAAATATTACTATCCAATTAATATTTTGGAAGCAATGACAGACTATTCTAACCTCCTGGCTCAGCAGTCTGTTCCGAGCGTCTGATCATACAGGAAGTGGGATAAACGCGGGGCCAGTCAGTTCATGGGGTCCTCACCACCAAGAGCAGAGGCCACTTACTGAAGTCTGTGAATCACAGAAGGCTGCAGCAGGGGAATTTGCATTTGAATTATGAATATTTAAACAGGCTTATTAAAACTGTGTCCACAGAGAGCAAATGCATTTGCTTTTACAACAATTAAAAATATAAGGGGCAGTGCGGAACAGTCACTAAATGCATAAAATCTAGAGTGAGAAGATGCAGAGTTTGAGTCCCTAGCTTTAGCACTTCCCAGCTATGTGGAATGGGGAGATGAATTTGACCTCTATAAGCTTTATCCAAGCCCCTATACTTTCACTTCTTCTCATTCTTTAGTCAACCAACAATGCTAAAAGCATGGTCTCTGGGGCCAGAATGTCCAGATTTGAACACAGGCTGTGTCACTTACTAGCTGTCTGTACATGGCACTTAGCTTCTCTCTACCTCAGTTTGCTGCTCTGTAAATGGGGATATACCAGTATCTATGACAAGGGATTGTTGTGAGAGTCAATGAGTTAATTCATAACCCTAAGCCTAACCCCAACCTTAACCCCACAGCACATTCTTCGCATGTTCTCTGTTGGTTTTTTTCCCTCTTAGGTTTCTGACTCACTAAAGACAGGAATCAAGCATCCTTTTTCTTTTCATCTCTCTCACAGGCTCACCATTTCTTTGAATACAAAAGTTATGTACTGATTAATCCATTACATTTTGGTGACCGAGAAGAGTTCTTTGTAGTTTCCTATATTTCTTAGCCCTTAATTAACCTCCACTGGGGGGGGGCGGAGCTTGGGAAGGTAAGAGGACAAATGTGATTTTATGATTCTGCCATCAACCACAGAACTATTTGGAGTATTATATTTATGATCTCAAAGTCAGCTTGATCTGTTACCATTGGCTCAGAACTACTTGGGAGGATGTCCTACTCAGGCAAAGAATGTGCTTAGTGAGGAATCGGGGGTATTAGGAAAGAAGCCCAGAGGGCTCCTTGATCACTGTCTTGGGCTCGGTTCTTTCAGAAGCAAACCTTCAGACAAGAGTCAAGTGGTTTCCCAAGAGCACCTGTAGGGGAGTGGGGAGGTGAGACAGGAAATGGAGGAAGCAGATGAGACGCGTTAAAGAGCAAATTACCTCTGCAACCAACTGGAGCTCCCTCTTGCTAGGGAGCTTTGGGAGACAAGTGAGGAAACTGGGGTATTTATACTCTAAATCCCATCCCTCATTGACGGGGAGCTACTCTTAGGAAGCAGTGAATTCCCAGAGCTTCTGTCCTGCCTCTCGTGCATGCTGTGAGGAAGTTCTGGGGAAGAATGTTGGGCAGAGATGCCTAGGGGAGGACAGCACTGGCATATCCCACAATGGAGAGAGCAGAGGGACTGTGGGTTTGGTCCGCAGCAGTGTCTGCTCCAGTTCCATCATCCAAGACATCCAGACTGAGACTTAACGAACACCACACTCAACTAAAGACAGTGACAGCCAGTCCTCCACACACCTGGGAAGCAGGATAATCTTTATGTTGTGTCAGTAATCAATATTTCGCTCGCTGTTGATTTCTCACATATTTATTGGATATCTTTATCTCTCCTTAGTCTTTGGATTTTTTAAAACATTTTTTTCCCTCTTCCTGGTAGAAAATATATCGAATTTAAAGGAGAATGTTTTAGTGGCAATCACACATGTCCTGGTTTACTAAGATGCCTACAGGGCTAGGTGGGATTTGGAATATGCACGGTTAGAATTTTAAAAATGACTTTGTGTTGATTATTGGAACAAATCCATTTTCTTATCTGAGAAGTGAATAATCAAGTTGATTTTAGCATTCCCTACTTTTTTTTTTTAAATAAATTTGATTTTGTCTCACATCCTCTGCCCCATTTCCCTTTCAAGACTGCTGGAAGGAATGAGTAGAAATAATCGCTATTTTATAATAAGTGCTTAAACAGACACCATCACATGGCTCCAGGCACAGAACTGAAGTTTTCTCTGTGAGAAATAGAGTAAGGGCTGAAAATTAAAGATGGTCAAAAATTATAATTATGAATGTTATTTTTAAAACTCTGGGACAATTAGATATGATGAGATATGAATGCTATCTGAAGCATTGTAAGCCTCAAAATATTAGCATTGCAATATTAGCAAAATACTAGCATAACATTGAAAATGTTTTCTGGAGACAATATTTTGTCCAGAAATACATACTAAATTGTCCAATTATCACCATCGAAATTCTCTGAGCCCTTCTAGCCAAAGGCAGCAAAGACAATGTTAGTACAAGAGTTAGATGAAAATTTTAAAGAGAAAATAGTT
This sequence comes from Varecia variegata, assembly GCA_028533085.1. Taxonomy (NCBI): domain Eukaryota; kingdom Metazoa; phylum Chordata; class Mammalia; order Primates; family Lemuridae; genus Varecia; species Varecia variegata. Next base: position 9,770,012 of record CM052438.1, read on the forward strand.
GGAAGTTGACATTAATAGTGTCCTTTTTGTTAAAAGCCCATCAAGTCAACACTGTTATAAAATCACCTGTTGTACTGGTCGTCAGGGACAGTTCAGTCCGTTCTTGTGTGTGCCTTTGGTCAAGAGGGGATTAGAGACCTGAAGGGCCAGATCCAGTTTTGCTTTGTTAAATTGGTCTTTTCTTTTGGAAGGGAACTTGGAGGTGAGTGGTAAGAAAATAATTATCTATATGCTTAAACACTAAACACTGGCCAGGCCATTAACTACTGAAAACTTGAGACAAGAAGAGCTTCTTCCCATTCATGTTTTTAGAGAAATCATTTTAATATGGTACTTACTTCAACAATGTGTTTCCATAACAGCCCGAGTCATAAACCGTCTTTTTTGTACCTTTGCATGGAAGCAAGAAGCCCTAGTAGCCTACACCACCGGGAACATACTCCTTATCTGCCCCAACATTGAATGGCTGTTTAGTCTGAGGAGCGATAATGTGGAAGTTTAGGACTAGAGAAAACAGACTAACTTGTTAATATTATATAGATTTTAGGCAAGTTTATATATTTTGGGGGTAGCTATTAATAGGATTCTTTGCTTTTAACATACGACAAGGGGTCCTTTGCTCCCTGGGACTTAACTTTCCTATATGAAATTGAGCAGCCACCTGCATTCTGTGGAATTCCCCCATCCACCAAATATTACTGAGTTCTCTTCTATGTCAGAGTCTGCTGTAGGCTCTAGAGGTACTTACAGAATTGTTCCTTCCTTCACAGCCTTTATGCCCACCTTTCCCCAAGCCGTATCTACTGTTGTGAAACAGTAGTCTGCTTAGTCTTCCTGCTTGCTTCCCAACTCTCACTTCCCTCATTAGTGATTATTACCCAGAGGTAACAACTAATCCATATGTAAGGACCATATGAGGTCTTAATATATGAACTTGAAAACTTTCATTGCTCAACACAAGAGCAGGACTACCAAAGTATATTTGTAACATGGAAGTAGAATCTAATGGTGCCTTTTCAAAGATATTTTTAGGAGTAGTCCTAAAATGAGGTGTCAACCACATATTTTGGTTCATCCAAGAAAGTCTCTCAAATAATAGAACATGCTCAGGTATAGTCTCCATAAATATACTTATTCAGTTAACCATATGACAAACTTGTTGTTCAAGAAATAATGAAGTATTTCCTTTTATAACTGTAAAATTGGTATTAACCAATATAAATAATTAAAGCATGGAGTGGCTCTAGATGAAGGGAACATTTCTCATCAAAGATGACATCTTAGATGACAAATGTTCTGGGTGCTAGAAATATAGTAGAGAACAAGAGAGACATGGCCTTTCTTTTATGCAGCTTATATTTTAATGAGGAAGATAGATATGGTAGAAAACTTTGTTAATAATTAACTATAGTTCTTATTAGGGAGAACAACCAAGATTAATAGAAAATTCCAAATGACGATTTGAGATACCAGAAACCCAACATTTTGCATGCAGCTGACAAATATTGCCTTCAGTTGACTTAACTTATTGCCTCTGGAATCATAGAATACTTGTCTTCTAAGGTCCTAGAATTTCTTCTTGAGAAATAACAAAAGCCATTATTATTCTCTTCCCTTCAGATATCAAAGAAGGGAAAATTATTAATAGATTCTGGAAGCACAAGAAAGACCCAGGAGAAATTTGCACTGCTTAAAGTTCATTTTCTCAGTAAAATCCTAAGGTCTGCCCAGTGTTATGACAAGTTCAGGTTGTGCTTTCTGTCCTCACAGAGAGGCCTTCTTTCTGTCCAGTGGATTCGGGCCCAGCATTCTCCTCAATTCTAATTAAGGTGCTTTGCAAACCCACCTATCTGACATGAGCACAAGCAAATAATAAAGTAATGGTGCACCACCATTCTGCAATGAAAGCTTTTTTTAGAATCCAGGCTTTTACCCGCTCCCTCTTAAAACTCCCATTGCCTAGAACACAAAGGAAGCCTTGACAATCCTATCCCTGGCTCCAGCAGATGCCACAGCGGCAGTTGCTCAAATTGCTTCCTTCCCAGTCTATTCTGCTAAAGACAGAAGGGAAACCGCTCCTAGGAGTAACACATTCAGCCATTTTATTGACACTGCCACATTGGCCCAGATTAACTGCATTTTTGTATTATTTTGCAGTCACCTAGCAGTAAATTGGCACTTGACCATTTGACAACAAACAGGCAAACAACCACATTTTAAATGTTGCAATTTGCAAATATTCTGACTTTACTGGAGGGTTTTTGCTTTCCAAAATAGCAGTGTCTTGGAGGAGAGTGAGCTTAGGGAAGGTTTATGTGACTTTCTTTTTAAAGAAAGATATAAAAGTACACTGACATGGAAGGCATGCAAATGGATTAAAGCAGAGGGTTTCGGTGATGGAAAGAATCTTGGGGCTTATATGTTCCTACATCAACTTTTCTGAAGAGAACACTAAGGGACAAAAAGGTGAAGTGACTTGCTCAAAGGCATATAGACAATTAGAGGCTCGAGATAAGAACCACAGGCATGCCGTTTTATCGTGACCATGCAATCCCCTCTGCTTGATCACTGACTTAAAAAGCAAAACAAGCAAGCAAAAACATGATATTGAATTGTCAAATAAACATTGACATACATCCAGTAATCACTACATTTCAATAAATAATAAACATCAAATACAATGAGGTCAGGAATTTTAGGGAAAAAATTCAGAATTCAGATCACTCTTAATAAATAATAATAGTCCATAAAGACCAAACACCCAAAATCCTATGACATATAACCACTTAGGGTAAAAGGTGCTAATCACATTGTTTCATGTGTGTTCACTGTATGAAAAAGCATCAAATTGTTCACTTTTCAGTTGTGCCTTCTTCTATGTTTCAAGACAAAATCTATATAAATTTTATTTTTTCATGGGAGATTATTAGCCTTCCTTGAATTTCAAAACTAATGTGGCTGAGTGTTAATTCGTATTTTTCAAACTTTACACTAGGGACACAGGAAGCAGTAGTCTTGGAATAAACTCGGAAAATCAGATTAATAGCATGGATTTGGTGGAGTCTCCCAGTCGTATCACAAGCCACTTGGCTCTCTCGTTGGTGGTCTTCTATAAAACGAGAGATGATAAGACATTTATCTCCATGAAGGCTATCGGCTATATGGAAGTGCTATTGAAATCCTTCCCATTAAAATGGATGAGGTGTAGTGGTAAATAAAATATGACCAGCTTAGTTCAAGCAACACCCCTGACTACCTTTATCCCTATGTGTCTGTAGAATCAATAATACTAACTTTTCTGCTCTATAATTTGACCATAGTTCTCTATAATCCTTCAAAAAACATTCTACTTCTGTCTAAAGCAAATATAAACATCATTCACCATCACACACCATGCAGTCTTAGGTTTAATTATTCAAAGATTAACCATTGGTTTGGATTTCGCTTTAGCATTTTTGTCAAAGCCATGTATCCAAAGATGAGGTAGTGGATTTTGGTTACCAGCTGTGGTGGTTTTAAAATGTGGCCCCCAAACTCCTTGACATTTCTTCCCATTGAGAAGTTGGGGCTATTGTCCCATCTGTTGAATGAATGGGCTTTCAACCCTTAAGCTAGTAGAGTACTGTGTGAGTTCGAAAGCTGGGTCATAAGAGGTAAGGAAGCTTCTACTTTGCTCATTAGAATGCTTGGGCTCGGAGTCCTGAGTTGCCACATAGGAAGACTGACCCTGAGACCACCATGTTGAAAGGAAGCCAAGCCACATGGAGGCATCATGTGATGGGGCTTCTGTCTTTGAGTTATTCCAGCCCAAATACTGGACACAAATGAAGGAGATCTCAGATAATTCTAGCCCTAGTCATTGTCACCCCCATCACAGCCATCTACTAAGCCATCTACTAAGGCCCTAGACATTAAAGAACACAGACAAGTCATTCCCATTGTGCCCTCACTGAATTCCTAATCAACAGAATCCCTGAGCCTAATAAAATGGTTAAGTTAGTAGGTTTTAGAATAGTTTCTTATGCAGCAAGACTACCAGAAGAAAAGCTTAAGGAACTCTAAAAATTTAATTAACTTTAGCTAATGTCATTCTGCTGAAGAGACTGGACTCACTTTGCATGTGAAAGAATGAGTCCTGGCCACGTTGGAGTGTGGAATAGAGAATTTGTTGTCAGAAAGACATGGGTCCTGACACCACAGGTGGCTGTAGACCCTCAGCTTTAGTTGTATCATTGCCAGAAGAGCAATTTCGATGCCTTCCCTAACATAGACACAAAGTTATTATAAGAATCATGATAATGCTTATGAAAGTACTTTTTAAAGTATAAATCATTATAATAGTAGCTATTATTAAGAGTTATGTTTTCTCCTTGGTGAAGATTATTTCATGCTGATCCTATTGACGAATGCTTATCATCTAGCCCACTTGAAAGCATGAGAGAGCACAGGCAGATCTAGAATGACTGGAGTAATTGAGAAGAGCCGTCATGTTGGCCATTAGCATACAAGGCACTGCTTACGGTCCATTTTGAATCTGCTTCTAGTTACAGTATTTGAGTCGCAAAATGAACACACGTTCTAGTTTGAAGCAGAAGCAGAGTGAATATCAGAAGAATAGAGCAGTCTGCATTTGTTGTGGCTGAGGCACTTCTTACTTCATTTTTTTACTCCAAGGGGAATGATATTTGCAGAATACTGAATAGAGAAATGGTGTTTCCTAATTGCAAGATCCTATATCTTCTGTCACCAACATTTTAAAACCAGGAACTTGAGCCATCCCAGCTGAAAGAGAAAATTCTCCCTCATTGGAAAACTTAAGGCCATCCCCAAGTTTTCCTGACCACAGAAATCTTCATCTTCAAATCTAACTCCTAAGCATAAACAATAGTCTGGTCATAATGCCTCATTTGGTTCTGCTATATAATGGGGATAACATTCCTCGTTAGAAAAACTCTTAATTAATGTAAATATTTGGAGTTCACGGTGCAAGGAAAGGATTAGATAATTGTTCTACTGTTGAAGCAGCTTTCGTAGGGGGGTGCTAAGACCAATAATGTATAACGGAACTAATTCTGAGTATCAGATTAAATTTGCTCTTGTATGTTTTTTTTTTTTCCCCTTCTCCAAACAGTATTGTATTTTATACATCGTGTGGAAGTCTCCTTGTGTGAAGGCTGGTTTATATCCCCCACCCTCTATCTCCTAACAAGCTCCTTGGTGCAGCTGGAATTAATGCTTCCTGTCGTTTTAAATAATGTGACATTGAAATACAATTTTTTAATGTGCTGGCATTTAACATGCCACAATATTTCAGTTATTTTACATTCATTTGGGTGCTCTAGTGTTATTACAGCTGTTATGAGATTCTGACAAAGAGGTGCATTTCTTTCTTCTGTTCCACCATAATTGCTTTTTGCTGCATCTCTGAACCGTAACCATGGCGATCTGCAACATTCATCAGAGGACCTCTTGTTATTTCCCTTGTGTGAATGAAAAACAAAGTGGTATAAATACTGGAAGTTTTTAAAAGGCAGCTTTTTCTGTTTCTTTTTTTCTTTTTTTTTTTTAGTTTTCAAATGTGGAGGACATATTAGGTAGAAATTAAGTTACATGGCTTGATAGTTTTCATTTATTTTTTTAAAGAAGGAATTCTTTATATACAGGGTATTCCTGTGGAAAACATGGAGAGAAAACGAGAATGTAAGCCAGTGCCTTCAGAAAGAAGGAACTGTTGTCATCGATAAAATAAAAGGTTTAGTGAGTCTTTCTAAATTTGACTTGTTACAAACAAGTCCTTGTTTGAGCTACTTCATGTGGGATATCATTACCATATTGGAACCATTTGGTTGATGTTGGGGTGCTTCCTTTGGGGCAGGGAGGTTGAAATGACCAATGTCCTAGTTTCTCTTTAAATTGCCATCTTTCTGGCAATTTGTAAGGAAGTTGGGAGGTCAACCCTATCTCATTTCTCTATAGTCTCAACTCTTCTTTAGTCTTCCTGTTCAAGATTACCAGGTCAAATGTGAGGTTTCAGGTAAAACTGATATAGAATTTCCATTGGATATTCTCTGTGAGAACACAGAGTAGGGAAACTGGAGGGGCCCTGCTGTACAGTATGCCAAGACCAGCAACACACTGAGAGTCAGCTTCATCAGTTAATTCTCAATTAACTATTTTAATGATTTCAAGGTAAAGCAATGTGGACCCTTCTTAATTTTATTGGAATGTTAATTATAGATTTTTTTTTCCCTAGAACTGACTTCAAAAATTTACTCACATTTTTCCCTATAACTTCTCCACCATTTCTTTCTGGACACTTAAAACTATTAAATATTTCATACTTTCTATTAAGCAGAGGATTTATAAGAAGGAATGTAGTAGTCCTTGGTGCTACCTAAAGCTAGCACACTTATTTCCGCCAAGTCTTTGGTATTCACTTTTTAACCACTATGTCTATCAAAGTCAATCTATTCTTGGTTCTTGTGGCAAGATATATCAAAAACAGCAATATACTTTTGAGTCACCATTATTGTAAAAGCAACTGACTATGCATAAGGAGCACTCATGGAATTGTCTGGACCAAACCTTTAAGCTTAATAAGAGAAAAATATTTTTATAGAAATTAAACTGACATTGCCTGTTAGAAGCATTTTGGGTTTGAATTGTGGTCTCCTTATATAGTATTGCCTTCTCTCCTAAAACTTTCAGCCAGCCCAACAAACAAATTCTGCTGGCCCATAGCAATAAGCCAAAAGTATCAAGAGATATTTTTAGTAATTTTAGTGGCCATGAGAATGTGCTTTCCTGACATGCAACTTCATGGAGCCTGATTAGCCAGAGCCCCAGCTACTGTGCTTTGAAAACCATCGCCCTTCGTGTACACAGGCCACATTGCCCACAAGCTGCTCTGAGCCAATGATTGAGCGAAGATAATATTCTACAAGCCATTCATCTTTATATGCCACTATATAATTTGTGAAGTACTTACACTTGAGCATCTCATAATTGCCAACATAATTCAATAATTTTGGCAGGGAAATGATTATTATCTTTATTTTTCAGATAAGGATACCAGAGCTCTGAAGTTACATGACTTAACATGAAGGTATTTATTCTAAATCTTCTAGAACTACTCTTTTATATGAGCAAAACTTTATTTATCCACTTATTTAACAAATATTTCATGAGTATCCCCCAGGCCAGACACTCTATTAAATAATGGGAATAAGTTGCCAAAGCAAAATCTGTGAACTCAGAAACAAATGCCCAGGTGATATACTCAACCCAAGGGGTTGACAGGGAACAGCATATTCTGAGGGTAGAGGACACAGACAACTAGGCGTAAAAGTATTTTGAGATGCCAAACACAATTTGAGTGGCCAGAGGTCCACCCGGATCTCTTGCCTCTTTCCATGCTGATTCTTGAGAAGCCTGAGGTAAAAGAGTTGCCATTCAGACTTGAATCATAAACAGCAAGGTCTATCTAACATGCTACAAAAATGAAGGAAATTCATGTGAAAAGCTAAAAGGCATTAAAACCGAATTTCAGCAGGGAGAGGGGAAAAGTTGGGATGGTTAATGGATGTAAAAATATAGTTAGATAGCATGAACAATATTTGATAGCACAACAAAGTGACTATAATCAATGATGTTAGGGCATACTTTAAAATAACAAAAAGAGTGCTATTGGAATATTCCTCACACAAAGAAATGATAAGTGCCTGAGGTGATGGATACCCCAGTTACCCTGAGTTGATAATACATATTGTATGCTTGTATCAAAACATCGCATGTACTCTATAAATATGTACCAATGTTATGTACTTATAATGATTAAAGACTAAAAAAGAAAACTTAGGAGAACAAAAAATTAAAGAAAAAACAACCCTGCATTTCAGAACAATTACCTTAGGGAACAGGAAAACAGCAAAAATGATACATAATAAAGAAAAAAAGTCAAGTGGAAGAACCCAGGAAAAGTACTAAACATGATCTTAAAGCCAACACACACACACACACACATATACACACATACATACAAACCCACATATGAAGTAACAAGTAGAATAGATGCTTCTGAAAATGGAAGCCAAACTTGAACTACAATAAGCAAAATTGTTTTTAAAAAAGAAAAAGGTGGAGCTTTGGCCACTCAAATTGTGTTTTGCATCTCAAAATACTTTTTTACCTAGTCATCTGTGTCCTCTTCTCTTAGAATATACTGTATCCTGTCAACCTCTTGGGTTGAATAAATCACCTGGGCATATGTTTCCGGGCTCACAGATCTTTCTTTGGCAAGCTATTCCCATCATTTAATAAATAGAGTTCAAGGAAGGTTTGAGTAGCAGCTAGATGCCGAAATATATGTAAGCAATAGACCATAGTGCCAGAAATCCCACTGACAGCTCTATGTTCTATACTGTAAGATTTCTACCACCAAATAGGGAATGACTCAGTGTCTCAGTTTTAGTTGAAAAATACCAGGCATGGATTCTGAATGTCCCAATTCTTGACTGATTAGCTGTGGCCAGGGGAGGGCAGGGTTAAAAAGAATGGGAAAACATTGAGGTGGCCATGTGGTTTGGAGAGGGCAGGAATAGGATGGGAAGTTTCCCAGCAAGGGGAAGAGGGTGCCGGACAGACAATCCCACATCCACTACAGAAAAGTGACTGGGAGAAAATGTCAAATCCTGATGGCAACACTGCCATCAAAATAAGTTCCAGATTGAATACAATGTAAAAGAAAATCTGCAGAAATTAAACAAGAGAGAAAAGATAGTTCTAAGAATATGTCTTCAGATGGAGGGAGATAGTCTAAGAATGGGAATAAAAATTGTAAACCATCAATACAGTGATCACATAAATTTCCATGTTCCATGTGAAGAAGATTAAAAAAAGGAAACTAAAAGGCAAATATCAAACAGGAAAAGTATTTTACAACAATTATTACATAGAGTTGATACTCATAGTAATATGTAAAATAATTTTTTCTATTAATGAGGAAAACAAAATATTAAAGAAAAATATGGGCAAGGGACATGAACAGATAATCTATGGAAAAAATATATTTATTCAAAAACCCCATTGTCAATTAATCAATCGTATTACTAATCAAAGAAATGCTAAGTGGAACAATTAAATTTTTGTTTATCAAAATGGTGAAGGCTTAAAAGAAAAAACTAAATGCCGGTAAAGCTGTGGTGAGCCAAGCACACACACATATAAGCTAAAGGAAAAATGAATATAACTTTTATAGGGGCAACCTGGCAACATGAAGGTAATATTTATAATAACTACATCATTTGATTCTATAATTCCATTTTTAAGAGATACACCTTAAGACATTAACCAAACATGTGAATAAGATTTCTACATAAGGAGGTTCACTGCAATATAAGTAAAAATGAAAAACTGGAAATTATCTAAGTAGCTGACAATAAAGTATTGTCCTGGATTTTTCATGGGAGGGTGCCACAAGATGACTGGCTAAGGACATTGGTCACCAGATCATCTCAGAAAGAAGGAAAAGTTTCAGATGAAAACAAAACAAAACAAAACATAGCTCAGTTGTAATTTGAGGGAAAAGTACCAAAACCTTCTGAAGATTCTACTAGAAGAAGTAGCAGAGCAGAACAAGAAGGGACAAGATTTCAGCAGAGATCAACCCCTGAGAAATTTGGATTCCTGTGGAAAGAGGCATGGATGACTCTTACTCACAAGCACCACCTACTGTCTCAGAGGTTAAACTGGGCATCCCAATATAATTCACACTGTTAAGACCACCACAGGGCTCATTTCAAAAACTTCCATCTTATCTTGTCAACAAGAGATAGGGAATCTTCCCATGCCCCTAGTACACCACTGCTATAGCCTACAAATACTAGCAGTTGAGAAAACCACCACACTAAGGGCATCTATAACTAAGGTATCCATCTAGAACCTAGACTCCTATCAAAGTACCCACAAGCAAAGCCAAATATCCTTACCCAACATATGCTACAGACATACCCCTAAGAGTGGGAGGGGGGTTAGCCCTACCTAAACAGAAAATCCCAAACCAAGAAGTGACAGCTGCTCCAGATGAGAAGGCATCAGAGCAAGAACTCTGGAAGTATGAAAAACCACTGTGAAGGGACACCCCCAAAGGAGAACACCAGTTCTCTAGCAATTGATCTCAACCAAAAGGAAAACACTGGAATTCTTTATCTGTCATTTCAAATATGGATTGTAAGGAAGCTCAATGAAATCCAAGAGAAAATGGAAAACCAATTTAAAAAAAACATAAAAATAATTCAGGAAATGAATGAAAAATTTACTAAAGAGATAAATATATTAAAAAGAAACTATAGAATTTCTAGAAATGAAAAATTCATTTAGAGAACTACAAAACGCAGTAGAAAGTTTTAAGAATAGACAAAACCAAGCAGAAGATAGAATTTTGGAGCTTGACGATAACTCTTTTGAATTAACCCAGTCAAAAATAAAGAACAAAGAATCAAGAAGACTGAATAGAGTCTATGAGAAATATGGGATTATGTGAAACAGCCAAATATAAGAATCATAGGCATTCCCTGAAGGTGAAGAAGAAAACCTAGTTGAGGGAATAGTTGAGGGAAACTTCCCTGGTCTTGCTACAGATTTAGACATCCAGATACAAGAAGTTCAAGAAACATCCAGCATATTTATTGCAAAAAGGGAATCCCTAAGGCATATAGTCACCAGATGAGACAAAGTCAACAAGGATGAACTCCTATGAGCCATGATGTTAAAACATCAAGGAACTTACAAAGAAAAATCCATCAGACTAACAGCAGACTTCTCAAGAGAAACCTAATGAAGCAGAAAGGAATGAAGTCCCATCTCTAGTCTCCTTAAACAGAATAACTTCTAGCCAAGAATTGTGTATCCTGATAAAATAAGTTTCACAGATGATAGAGAAATAAAGTCTTTTCCAGGCAAGCAAACACCAAGGGAATTTTTCACTACTAGAACTGCCCTGCAGAAAATGCTCAAAAGTACATTATACATTCAGTAGCACAAAATAGATACCAAATAGATACTAAATAGATAGATACCAAAATAGATACCAACCAGCATAAAAACACCCAAGAGTCATAGCTCACAGATCTTATAAAACAACAGCGCAAGAGAGAAAACAAAACAATAACGTGTCATCCAACATGTTGAACAGAATAGCATTCCATGTATCAATACTAACACTCATCATGAACAGTCTGAATGCCCCACTTAAAAGACACAGACTGAATGGGTGAAAAAACACAACCTAAGTATCTGCTGTCTCCAGGAAATACATCTCAGCCACAAGGACTCACATAGACTTAAGGTAAAGGGTTGGAAAAAAATGTTTCATGTAAATGGAAACTTAAAGAGAGCAAGTGTAGCCATTCTTATATCAGATAAAATAGGATTTTAACCAATGATGGTAAAAAAAAAAAAAGGAAAAAGTAAAAGATGGTCATTTTTAATGGTAAAGGGAGCATTTTAACAAGATGACATAACAATCCTGAATATATATATGCATCTAACACAGAAGATCCCAAGTTGTATAAAGCAAATTCTTCTATTAATAGATCTAAATAAAAAAATAAACAG
>CM052438.1:9782124-9814359 GCA_028533085.1 Varecia variegata
AGAATTCTAATAGCTTCACACCTAAGGTTTAAGTCTGTTAACCACCGTGATTTAATTTTTGTGAGAGGTGAAAAGTGTGGGTCCTGTTTCAGTTTTCTACATGTGGTTATCCAGTTTTCCCAGCACCATTGTTGAATAAAGAATCTTTTCCCCAGAGTATATTTTTGTCTGCTTTGTCAAAGATTAGATGGCCATATGAGGGTGGTTTTATATTTGGATTTTCTTTTCTGTTCCACTGGCCTGTGTCCCTGCACTTGTGCCAATACCAGGCAGTTTTAATAACCACAGCCTTGTAGTATAGTTTGAAGTCTGGCAAATTAATACCTCCCATTTTGTTTTTATTGCTTAAAATTGTGTGTATGACTTTTATTGACTTGTTTCTAATTATCTCGTACTTTAAACATTTACTATGATGAGTTTATAGGGCTTTTAGTATCAGAAAAATACTTTTAAAAATGATGTGGACTATAGCTAACTCAAACCAGGGGAATTCTCAAGACGTTAATTGTTTGCCTCCTCAGCATCCCTTGACCTGTGTTGAGGGATCTCTGGTAAATGGATTTCTCCTCTTGGCCCACATTGAGTCTCTACCTACCCTCCTGATTTGTGGACTGGGGCTACAGTTATTCACCTCCATGTGATGTTTAGAGCAACATGGCATTGAAGTGTCCAGATTGTTTGGGCATCCTGTCCTCACCAGGAGTAGTATTGGTCCTCACTGCTCGTAGTCTCTGAGCTTTTAGTCATTTAACTAAGATAGGTCAAATGTATCTTAAAATTGTGGGTGACTTTTTTATAAGGGCTAGTTTTTGAAAACCTAGTGACAAACTCTAAGTGTTAAATTTAAAGTATATAATGACACATATAAAATATACATAAAGTGATATTATAATATATATATAAAATAATTTATACATAAAATAACATATCTACTTACCTAAAACAATAAGGGGTAGATTTTTGTCCTTTAGGATTTCATATGTTATTTTTATTAAAATATGAATTGAATTAGATCCCAACAGTTTTTCTGGTGGTACCTCAGGACAATTATTGGAATCCTCAAGGGCCGAATGGTAGAAAATAAGTATTAGAGAGAGCATGGAAGTATTGCTTTTGACAGAGTAGTTTTGAAACACATTCTTACATTGATTTGCCTCTAGGAATTTACTTGATCCTACTTCTGATCATTGAGGAAGAATATAAAACTCTTTACTACAAAATACATAAAGTCAAAACAAACTGAAATGTACATGCTAGCTTGATTGTCAAATTAGCAAAATTAAAATAAAGGATTTTCTTTTCAGTTGAGGAAGGTTGGCCAACATATCTTTTAACTGTCATTAAAATACATGACACATATGCCATCTCATTCTAAATTTTTAACAAGTATCTCAGAATCTATCTATTTGGGGGAATTGTGCTTGGCTTATCTAGGTGAGAGAAGGGGAAGTGGAAAATTTGATATTTTCTTACTATTTTCATGCAGCAAGGAACTTCTGAGACCCTGTCTTAACTTTTCCCACTTAAAAGTATTTACAGATAAATTTAATTCACTAACATTTATAATGATAGGATATATATATCCTGTCTACATGATATTTTGTTTTATAAATAAAATGAGCAAGTCAAATTAATTTTTTTGTGTTTCCCTTTGGGGTATCTAATATATGTAGTACTTATCATTTTCTATTAAATAGATAATTTATAGGACATGATTTATTCTAAAGCTAACTTATTCCTCCCAAATTTTTTATAGTCTATTTATAAAAAATATCATTGATAGTATTTATTAGGTGTTTCTTATATAAATATCCAGCCTTCCATCAGAGACTATGAGCTGTGTTGCTCAGGAAAGGCTAGTGCCCTAGAATGGGGCAGTATTCCTTCTCCTCCCCTGTACGGTACAGAAATCAAGTTTCTATTCTTCTCAAATTAACTGAATATTGAAGCATTAGGAAGAAGTGGGCATTTTAAAAGAGACTGTTTTAAACACCGTTGACCAATTTGCAAAAGCTGTAGTTACACCCAAGGATGACCAGATGACCAGAGGAAAATTCAGACCTTAAAAGAATTTTCAAAACAAAGTCTCTGATTTATCCAACAAAATCCTTTAAGGGAAATATCTAAGAGTAGTGAGTAAGGGGTTGGGCAAGAGTTTTCCCCTTATATCATGGTGCATTGTGGGAAGAGCCACAACCACTCCTTGAGCTTGTGGTCATGTGCTGATGGGGAGATCATTTTTATTCCAGCCCACAGAAGGATGCTGGCTGAGCAGTGGAAACAATAGGTCATTTTTTGCAGACATGAAACAGATTATGAAGAGGTTCTTGGAGTATCTTCCCTGGAGTCTTGAGTGCTTGCGGATGTTATGTAAAGATAGAGTCTGTTTCTGCATTGACCCTGTGAAAGGGAAAGTAGGGAAGCTGCCAGGAACTGCACAAGATAAGTTACATTTGCAGAGTTCTGTGGGGCAAGGATGCACAGGTTTTGCTATGGACCAATGGATACTGCAGAAGGCAGCTGGGCTGGCATCCTATGGAAAGGCCCCTTCCTGAGAGGAGTACCTGCCAGGACATCACCACTTCAGGGGAGTACTGCAAAATGAGCATAGGATATGTGCCAGAGGCCAGAGTGTACAGCACGCTCTTCAGCAAACTATGTCCAAAGGAGGTTGCTGTGGGGGGTTCTCCAAAGAACCTAAAAGAATTCTATCCCTATAAGAAAGAGCTGGCAAGTGAGTCGCTGCCATCCAAAGGGCACAAATTCCAGGTTATAAAAGCAGTTATTCAACTAATATTTTATATCTTTTCTTAATTTTTTTTCTCTCTTCCTCCAGCTGGAAGAGACAAAAAGGGCAGAGCAAGCAGGAAAGAGTGCAGATCCCCAGAACAGACCTTGCCCTCCTTGAATCAAGCTTCCGCCTTGAATCAAGCTTCAGCTAGGAGGAGGGATGAACTTGAATTCAATAAAAGCTTTGCCTGTTGAATTAAATTGGACTGGACTTTTCAACACCTTGAAGTAGATTCTTCCCATACCCAAACACTCGGTCAAAATATCATCACTGGGCATGGACAGAGGACCCTCAGCATCTTACTTGAAGAAAGTGGTCAGAGAGGGTTTTTGTGTCCTCTACTTCACCTTTTGACATCAGAGCATCAGAAACTCCACCCTGGGAACATGCTAAGGCAGCTCATATACAGTCTCATGTAATGTAACATAGCCATGGGAGTGACATCGTGTGACCTTTGCCATATTCTATTGGTCTGAAGCAAGGCATAGTTCTATGCACACTCAAGGGCAGGGGATCATGCAAGAGTGTCACTCACTGGGGGGAGGTCACTTTAAGGTATGTCCATCATATCCTGGTTCCTTCTCCCACCAGATGACTTGTCTATGAGATTTCTGTTCTCTTTTGCACACAGACTTCTAGAAGAACAGGCTTATCAGTCAATTGGACATGCCTAGATATGCCTTCTTCCCTCACACCCACAACCAAGCTATTGGCAAGGACTTTAAACTCCACCTTTAAAACCCGTCCCATTCCTACCACTTCTCACATCTCCACCTGTAACCTCTTCTCCAAGTGCTTCTCCAGGTCTCCATCACTGCCATGCTACTAAGTCTCTATCCTTCCACTTTCTTACAACCCATTTTCCACATGGCAGCCAGAGTAATATTTTCAAAAGTCATGAGTCAGATTATATTGTTACCATGTCTTAAACTCTCTAGTGGCTTCCCACTGTGCTGAAAATCCAAACTCCACATCATAGTCTATAAGGCTCCACTTAACCAGACCTCTGCCCTAAGAAATAAAAATAAAATCCTAAGTACCCCCTGATGACTGAATGGACTCTTTCTTGTCCAAGGGGACCCCAGAGAAACCTTAAAACTGAATTCCCAGCCATGATGGGATGGGAGGTCAGACATGCCTCATTATACTCCCTCCCTAGTTAACCACCCTCAGGCTTTCTTCCCTGAGGACTAAACAGAACCAGCCCTTTTTAAAGACTTGCTCCACCACTGATTTCAGTCAACTGCCTAATGCCACTCCTTCTTTTTTGTGGTTTCAGCACAACAACTAACTAGCATTCCTTCCTGGTAAGAGGCCAGGACCATGGAGTGGTTCTGACCAGTCTACAGAGGATGCACAGGGAGGAATTTTTTGTGTCTTCTGCTTCACCTTTTGACATCAGAGGGACAGAAATTCCATCCTTGAAACATGCTAAGGCGGCCATTTTCTGAACATGGATCCCATGAAGCAGCATAAAGTTTGATTGTGCATGGGTGTGTATCTCCTTTCATAAACATTCATGACTCCTCCTATAGCTTGTTAAATATGGATATTTGGCCACCCCACTCAGCATGAATTCTTGTTCTCATTGTCCCTCCTGAGAGGCATATATCCCTGGATTCTGGCCTGGGCCTTGGCTTTCCAGCCTGCTGGAATGGCCGCCCACAGGCTTCAGCACTTTATGAGAAATATAGCTTTCCTTTCCAAATTATGAACCTCATCATTTCCTTCAGTTTGATAGCCCTACCTCTGACCTCACCTCTTCCACCTCCCAGGAATGTGAGGTCCACTAAACCTGGGACTTTAACTTATTCACTCTTGGAGTTTTTAGTGCCTAAAATAAAGCCTAGAACCTTTAAGAAATCCTTAAGTCTTATGGATGCTTCTTAGCCTCAAGTGGAATATCCACTGCATAAAAACAGAGAAATGAAGGTTCTAAGTTCAAACGATGAAACAATGCTGTAACAATTGGCTCCAGTTTGGAATAAGAACTAACTTGGGTTAAAAGGGCCAGCTGACTAGGGCCCAATGCTTCTATAATTGTTTTGAGTTCCAGCGTCCATCAGCCCTCAGCCCATGATAGGACCCAGTGTAGGAACTTGCCTTTTCTTACCAACCCTAACTTCTAGCGAGATAGATACTGCTGATAAAACAAGGTACTCCCCTACCCCAGTCCACCAGATACTCTCCAAGGCTATTACCTTCTCAAGCCATCTCAAATGTGCTTCAAGTAGCAATGGGTTGGTATTCAGGATGAAGACCATTTGGCATTTTTACTTTGGGAAATAGGAGACCTCACCTCAAAAGAATTAACCTTGTCATGTCATAAGGAAAGGAGGTTTGATCTCTTCTTCACAATTTTAAATCCTCAGGGGTAAATGCATCCAATCTAAGTTGCAAATTCTCATCAACTATCAACAGCTCCTGGAATGTAGTCATGAGATCACTAAGGTTATGTGATCACTAAAGTATGTGCTGGTCAAGGAGGGTAGCTGCTACGAGTTTCCCAGTTTTCCTTCTTGTTCATGTTCCAAACAGCCTCCCTCTGGGTGAGGTTGACGCCACCAGGTTTGACAGTGAATAGGCTCATGGCCCAGAGTTGCTCTGAATTTACCGACTCCTTATTTTTCAGAAATAATAGAAATAGCCTATAAAACTTACTTCTGCCTTCTTAAAAAATACGATCTCATTTCCTGACCCAGACAACTTTGGAAGCCATATAGGACACCTAGTGTTTTATGTTAATCTAAGTTTCCCCTTCTTTGGTTTCTGGCAACACAAAACAGAAATTCCAGGGACACAGAGCAAGGCATTAGCCACTGAAAACTCCTCTGGCTTTTCCCTTCACAGTATACTGGGAGACACCATGTGGTGTGAGGCATGCATTTGCAGGTATAGAGAGAATCTGTAAAATTGTGTTCTAAAATTAAAAAAAATTTAATTAGAAGGCAGCATCTGGGAACCTTTTGCTGGAAGCCACTCTTTTTTCCTGATAAATTATCCCGGCTCTGTTCTCCTTCTCCCCCTCCCACCATGTCAGAGATTGTAAAATCAGCCTTCACTCTCATTGCAATGCTCTTGTAACAGTCAGATGGAGATTTCTCTGCTTAATATTTAACAAGATACCAATACCTCCTGGAAAACCTTGAAAAATAGTTAATTTAGAGCCACTTCTTTCTTCCTAGATTCTCATGGCTGCCCTGTTTTCTCTCAATGCCTTATTTCCGGAAACTGTGTGAATTGAAACTGGATCTGGGCTTCTGAGGAGAGCATCGGCTTCTTAATCCCTACCTGATGCCATCTTTTACTGTTTGAAACAATACAATACAATCCACACAGCAGCCAATTTGGGTAGCCACAGGTAAAGATTTTTTAATTTCAAGTGGGAACTATGTTATCAAGTGCAAAAAAAAATAAAAAAGGTCTGCCTAGCAACTATGGTCTTATGCTGTCTTCTTCTGAGCTGAGTTGGGCAGGAATTGAATGGGCAAGATGAGATGCAGCACCACAGTCAGCAGAGCTCTTAGGCCAGAGGTATCCGTGGATGCTGCAGATCTGAGCAGACAGGGTTCAGGTCCGGGAGGGGAGTTGAAGACGGAGAGCTAATCAGTGCAGGTGGGCTGTCAGGGTCTAGGACCTGGTGGTATGTTGAGGAGGAAAGCAGCAGGTGAAGGACTGGATGTGAAGACCAGCTGGGGTGCAGTCAGTAAGTGAACACAGAGGGAACAGATGAGGTGGGCACTGCACTTCTAAGTTTTGGGAACTGGGATTCAGAGATGGCAAACAGCGGAGACAGAAGACACAGAACTGGGCTGGCAGTCGCCTGTGGAGCACAGAGTGGAGAATACAGAGGAGAGAGGCGGGGCTGCAGGGTTTCACAGACATTACAAAGCTGGTGTTATGGGCTGAATGATGTCCCCCTAAAAGAGACTAGAGTCTTAACACCCAGTACCTGGGAATGTGACCTTACTTAGAAATAGGATCTTTGCAGATGATCAAGTTAAGATGAAGTCATTAGGGTGGTCCCTAATCCATTATGACTGATGTCCTTATAGGAAAGAAAAATTTGGACACACAGAGGGAGAATTCCATGTGGATATGAAGGCAGAGATGGTGATACATCTACAAGCCAAAGAATGCTAAAATTTGACAGCAAACCACTATTGCTAAGAGAGAGGCAGGAAACAGGTTCTTCCTTAGACCCCTCTGAAGGAACCAACCATACCAGCACCTTGATCTCAGACTTCTAGCCTCTAGAACTGTGAGACAATAAATTTCTGTTGTTTGAGCCACCCAGTTTGTGGAACTATGTTATGGCAGCCCTAGTAAAGTGATATAGTAGGTACCAGACCCAGGAGGCAGATATGGCTTCTCTCCCAACATCCAGTCTCTGTCATTCCTTAGTAAAAGAATTTACTTTTCACTGGTAACATTGCCACCAAAAATAATGCCTATACTTCCTGGCTTTCTTTGCAGCTGGCTGTGGCCCTGTGCCACCAACACAGACAGTGATGAGTAATGAGAACTTTAGAAAGACTCCTGAAAAGTAAGGGAATGGATAGGGTATTTTTTTCCCTTTTAGTCTACTTTTCTTCCTAATTCTTTTGGAATTCAATTCAGGTATTAGGGCTGGATCTCTAGAAGCCACAGAAGCAGTTCTAGAAATGTCAGACAGAAAGATGGAAGGGCCTAGGGTTTCCTGCTAATCATGGCGTTATCACACCAACCCTATACTGCTTTCTTCCACTCTTCTTCGGTGTAAGAGAGACAAAGCTCTATCCATCTCTATGACCAATCTCCAGAATGGTCATTTGGAGATTATTCTAAGAAGTATAACCTATTCCTAACCAATGATTGTATATACAAGGAGACTTAGGTTCAGGGAGGTGATGTGATTCACCCACAATCATACAATAACAGTGGTTGACAGAAGCCTGAATCAAAGTGCACCTTTTCTTACTGACATCAGCCTTTATCAAAGTGTGGTCTCTGTGCCCCTGCTCAGAATTACTGGGGATGCTGGCTAAAATACCAATCCTCCTCCGTACTCAGCCCTTTTGAATTTTAGTCTCTGGAATGGGAGCCTGACAATCTCCCCTTTAATCAGCAACTGAGTTGATTCTTAAGCACACTGAAGATTGAGAAGCCTCTCAATTCAGGCCACCTTGTGATCAGGTACTAAATCCAGAAGGCAAATTCACAGGACTAGAAAGAACAATGACATTTTCCCCCAGTCGCGGTTTCATAATCCACTGTCCTGAGGACGCAACTGCAGGGACATCCTCGGTAGTGAGGTGAACAGGAGAGCAGAGCCCTCTGCCACACTTGCCTCAAGGACTGAGAGCTGGGGTTGTCAGGGATGGAGAGTTAGGGGACTTCCGTATTTCACTGGGAATACAGAATGAATTAGAGAAAAGTAGTGGTCAATGCAATTCCTGTGAGTCCTTCCACACCCCATAGATATCAGGGTCTGAAGTGGGCGTGAGTCATCCTTGCTGCTTATTTCCAATTCCTCACCATTGTTCTCCCTCCTTTCCTAGAAAACCTCTGATCCTTGCATATGTGCTTGACTCCGTTGCCACTTTGTCCATTCAGCATGAGCAAAATCCCAATGCAGAGAGAACCCAATTACTCCCATTCTCCCTCTCACATCTATCCTAAAAGCTACACCCTACTAGGGGGGAAATGCATGATTAGGCAGATTGGAATCATTATGAATTCATAATCTTTTAATCACCTGCCTCAGCTGGGCTCTTATTAAAGTCTAGCAAATATTCTATTTCTCTCATCAGCCCACCCCTCTCTGTCCTATCAAAGGAAGATTCGTCTGCCAGTGCACAGGGATTGCACAACCTTGTTCTTCCTATTCTACCCAACATCTTAATCTTCTTCCCCACTTCTTCACCCTTATCATTAGCATACAAGCTTGTCCAATGCTCTATAATTAGGAAATTAAAAGAAAAAAACAGAAAAATAGGCATGAAAGCTGGAACCTTTCCTTGGACCCACACCACTCAGGCTATCACCATGTTGCTTCGCTCACTTCATTGCCAAGCTTCTCAAGAACTTGTTACACATGCTACTCCATACCAACACCTCCTGATCACTTTGTGGTCTGCTGAAGTCTGCTTCTACCCTTGCTACTGCATGAAAATTTTTATTACTAGAGTCACTGGATCCAAGAATGGAAAGAACATAAATCATCAAAAAATGTTCCAGTCCTCATTTTAGGTTGGCTATGGCTCTGTTTTATGTACCTTCAGCCCAGTGTCCAGCCTGAACAGGCAGCCCACTTTCATGGATCCAATCACAGAACAATTTTAAGCCCTTATTTCATATTGGCTGTGGGCTGCTATGGCTCTGTTTCACCTGTCTTATTCCAGGGTCTAGGTGATAGGCAGTCCCTATCTGGATTATGCCCTAGGACATACCACTCTCACAGCAGAGGGAAAAAATGCAAGAGCTAGTTGAACAAAGTTCTTATGTCTTCTATTGGGATAGGACATGGGTTAAGCCTAATCACTCTACCCAGCTGAAGTCACATGATCAGACCCAATGTCGATAGCAAGGGCTGTACACTGTCATAGGTGGGCCGGGGGATAGTGGTAGCACATTGCTAGACAGATAGCAACCGATGAGAAAGTATGATCCTCTTATGGGTAAAGGGTGGGCAAACATATGGGGTTAGTACTACAATCTGCCACAATGATTTGAACCCCTTTACCCTTTTCCAGTTCCCTTATTTTATCATGTACATTAATCTCACTCCCCCCTGGATCTACCTGAAGCTCATGTCAACACATTCAAACACAGTTCTCTGCTAATTCTCACCCACTTGACTATCTGCCATTTCTGTTTTGCAAATGCTTATGCTTCCTGCCCCCATTCCTATTGTCACACTGATTGATAAAGGGAAAGAGAAAAAAAATGTTGATTGCGTCAACTATGTGGTTATGCCTTTGTGGGTCTCTCACTTTCTTCTGTCCCGTTTCGACTGAAGTGCATTTGTTAGCCTGGCTATCAAAATAGCTACTGCCCTTCTTTCTCTACTCTCTCCCACTGTGAACGTCTTCATTTCAGTGGATAAACAAATCTTTGTCTACATGAAATGTTTCAAGCCATCTGGTTTGAGATCCATCAATTTTCTTCCTTGCTATTTCCAAATATCAACTCATTCTCCCTCTTACTCTCCTTCATCCTTCACAGCACAAAAAAGAGTGTTCTTCTCTATGGAAGCATCCAATTCTTCTCCCTTTGTGTTCACTTGTGACAACATTATAACCTTATCATACTCCATTTAGTGCTATTTACTGAGGATGCCCTAATGACTGGTGTATGGAAAATACAAAAATAAATAATGTGACTTTATTTTCCCAAAGACAACTGGGGTTACATATGTGTCAAATAGAACATAATAGATAGGGATTTATTCCTCCATTAGCTTTTTAGGTTTGCTTATCTTTCAGAGTAATTTAAATTGAAATGGAAGACAAATCCTTATTTGATTGTTAGGCAATTCAGTGCTATTTATTTTGTGTAAGTTGGTGTGGGATCTAAGTGCATTGTTGTTAAAAGGCTATTTAATGTCACATAGAGGGCCTATTAATTTTTTCAATAAATTGCCAGCATGCTGGGCCAATTGCATACATTTAATAGAGAGAGTCTGATCTTCTAAAAGTCTGCCTCCATATTTTGTGGTAATGGTACTATAGCTTATATTCTGTTAGACATACTAAAGCACTGCCTTTGTCATCAGAAGTCTGGGGATAAATTTTTAAAGTAAATGTGTTGTTCTATTAGGAAAGGATCAAAGAATGACACGAGTTTTGTAGCACAGCATATATTCCATAGGCAGAGCATGGTAGGGAAGGTTTGGTTTATGTTAATAAAGAAACCATTTATAATCAAAGTTGAGTTTTAACATATTATTAGTAAGGTAGCATACATACATAGATGAAATAGAACTTTATTATGGGCATTGCTTTCTTACTGGGTCTGAAAGAGTAGAAGTCACAAAGCTGTTTTCATTTTCTTGCCTACAATTGGCATATAATGCTAACTAGTTAATGCTTACAAGTGAATGGTTTTCTTTTTAATACAAATCACTGACAAACAATGTGAGGTAGAATATATGGTCCATGCAATAAGGAGTCTTTTTGTTCTTGGCCATTATTTCCCCAGCACCCAGCACAATGCCTAGCACATAATATACAGTCAATAAATATTTGTCAAATGAATGAATGAATGATAAAGGCATGATAAAGAAATACAAATGGCACTTGTGGTTTTAAAATGGATGTCTCCTTTTTCCTCTTTCCAAATATCAAATCACTCACAGGTTAAAATTTTGATAAAACATATTGCTATGAAATGACAATAGCAATAATTAACTTTAATGAAGTTGTGGTCTTAAATTTTTTAAAAAGTCATAAGAAAAAATATAGGCATTCAGGGAAGATATGGCAAGGCAACAGATGGAGGTAAAATACTGACCTGTCACACTGTGGATATGGCACGAGGAAAAGAAAAGCAAATCATCACAAAAATGAGAGTCATATTGCCAAGAACATAAAGGAAAATAGGCCATGCTGAAAATACGACTAGAAACATGGGGATAGGTTGAAATATATAAGAAAAAAAAAAGTGTTAAAAGGACTAGAGGAAATAAGAGTTATTAAGAACAAAGATGGTCTAGCCCACATACTATTGGTATTTCCAAAGAAAAAAGACTGAAATAATGGAAAAATAAAAATTTAAAGAGAGAATTTTTCAAAAATTTTATAATTAAACACTTGGATCTATAGATTTAAGAGGTATTCAGTGACTACAAAAAAATTATCACAGAATTGATCAAAAATAAGGTATGTTATAATGAATTTACTGCACTTCAAGTATAACGAAATATCCTTTGGAAATGCAGGTATAAATACCTAATCCCTAAAAATTAGAAAAACCAGGCTGGCCTAAGGTTTTAGGTTTTATCTCCTTCCCACTCCCTCTCTCTTTCTCTCTCTCTCCCTTATTTCCTCCCTCTCTCCCCATTCCTCATATGTATACCCATATGTGTATATATCTTTATATAGCTCTTGTATATATGTGTTATATATCTCTTATATATTCATATATACATATATGTATACATACTATGTATATATTACATATATGTACATATACTCTGCGTGTATATATATATATTCATGGTACAAGAGATTGGAGTAGTGGTTAAAACATTATCAAGAGAAAAAAAAATTGTGACCCCAGAATTTTATACCCAGCCAAACTAGTATTATGGTATAGATGCAACAGATAAACACTTTCAAACATTTAAGAATTCAGGAAATAGTTATCATAAGTCCTTCTTAAAAATATTCTAGAGTTTGATGTAAAAGAAAAAAAACCAGAATTTCCAGGAAAAAGTAAAAGAAAATAATGACGGAGATCTAGCCAAGCTATTAATAGTTATTAAACTTCTTGTAAAACTCATAGTGATTGGGCAGTGTAGATAATAGAAAGTCCAGCAATGGCCCAAATGCATATAGGAATTTTTCTTTTAATGAAGGATGTATTAGTGAGAAAAATATAAATTACTGAATAAATGATGGATGCTAATCTGAATTAAAAAGTTGGATTTGTTCCCAACTTTTGCTTTATACCAAAATAAATTCTAGATTCATAAGGGTTTTAAAAGTAAATATTGAAGCCATAACATACTATAAACAATATGGGGGAATTAATTTTTATGATGGTAGAACAGAGAAGGCTATTCTAAAAATGATAAAATCCTAGAACACAGAAAAAGTAGATAAAGTCAAATAGTCAAAAACTGATACACAGCATAAAAGTCCATAAAATAAAAATAAAAACCACAAAATGGGAAAATAAATATTTGTAACTCATCACAGATCAAAAATTATTTTTCATAATATATTAAGTGTTCCTAGTAATAAACAATGAATGGTCAAGAAACTAAGGTTTAAAGGTAAAGAATCAGTCAACAGAAAATGGCTATTAAACCTCTGAAGAATTGCTCAAACAACAACAAGCATTAAGAGAGATATAAGTTAAAACTATGGCAAAACGTTTGTTGTGTAAAAAATTGGCAAAGATCTGAAACTTTGAGGTTGAAGTGAGTCTAGGAAAATTCACACCCTCATACTTTGCTAATGGAAATAAAAATTGTTATACCTTTATAAAGGGAAACTAGGAAAAAGCTATTAAATTTTAAATTTGGACATATTCCTTGACCTGGCAATTTTACTTCTAGGAACTTAAACTACTGACAAAAGAACACAGACAATTACGCGCGCGCGTGCACACACACACACACACACACACACACACACACACGTATCTCTCAGGGTAGAAGGAGGGGTGGGAAAAGAGGGCTGGCTATTTCTATACATCAGATTTCCACCATGCTGCTAGCTCCTCTGAAGTTTGCCATCCTTCTCCCTAACACCTTTGCGGAAATTTGTTCCAAAAAAAGTTTTATTGGAAGACAGCCACACTTACACACTGTTTTGACTGCTTTCGTGCTACAGTGGCAGAATCAGATGGTTGCAACAGAGACCACGTGGCCCACAAAGCCTGAGGTATTTACTAACTGGCCTTTTATAGATAAAGCTTGTTGACCTCTGGTCTAGATCATACAAAGTCTGTAATAACTGGTTATATTTAGTGTAGCTGGACACATTGATTTTTCTGAGTCCTAGACACGTCCTCAGTTTCCTTCTAACAGCAACTCCCTCTCAGACTTGTTCCTCTTCTCTTCCTCCTCTGAGATAAACAACATCTAGGAAAGAAAAGATCTTCTGGAGCAGAAAATGGGAAGATGCTGATTTTGTGGGCTGGTCTCTGCAGCCTACTGTCTGGGTGTCATCTTAACTCCATCACTTCCCAGCTGAATGACCTTGCACAAATTACTTAACCTCTCTGTGCCTCAATTTCCTCATCTGCAAAATTAGAGGAATAAGTACCTACTTCGTAAAGCAATTATGTAATTCAAATGAGATCTTATACTTAAAGTACTTAGCTCACTGGCACATAGTAGCAATCCTTTGTTGTTCCTCAGATACCAGTGACTATGCTACTTATTACATGGCTGCAACATTTCAGTCAGTCTCTTTGGAACAAAGATGATTCCCTAATTCAAGAGCTAGTAGGTCCATTCCAAGGGCTGTAAGGAGGCAATGAGGTGGCCAGGAGCAAAGCTTTTGCCGAATTTGTATGACTGATACTTAGGGAGAATACATATATCCTAATGTATATGTAAATATTAATAGCTCTCCTTTTTATTCTTAGAGTGGTCCAATTTGGATGATAAACTATATGGCTATTGTATCCCTACTGAATGGTCAAAAGCAGATAGCTTCATGAAGCAAGTTGGTATTGGGAGAAGTGTCATGGAAATAAATGCTATTAAGAAAAGGCTCTGAGGCAGCGAGAGACACCAGGGTAGGCAGGCACTGTGAGATGCACCAAGACAGAGAAAACAGTAGGCAGAGATTCTACCGTGGTATTCAAGTCTAACTTCAGAGACAAAACTTGTATTAGGTATATGGCTGTGGTTTGATGTAAAGCAACAAAAAGAAAGGCTGCCAAATCCAAGTAGAGACAAAGAGGAATCTGAGGCTGCAGGTTGGTCGAAGGTCCAAGTTTCCTGGAGTTAACAAGGACCTGTGGGGACCTAGGTTAGGGATGGGGTCGTCCAAATAACTCTCAGGGACTCCTGGGGCTCTCCCTCCATAGTCAGCCTCTATTCATTCATGGAAATGTCAATTCTAAGGCACCTTTAAATAGGATAAGTGAATTTGATAACAGCGTTTTTTTTTTTTTTTTGGTGGGGAGAGGTAGGTAAAAATATGCAGGGATATAGGGATATGTAGAAACAAACAGATATTAACAAAAACAAAAGCAAAAAAATCATGATGTATACTCAATCAAGACAAATCTTGATTTCAGAAATGTTGAAGTATAAAAATACGTGTGTCGGAATTGTAGAAATGTGGTCTTAGGACCGAGGTAGTAGAGCTCAGAGCCCCCAGGCAGGCAGGCTGCTTGAAGGAGGGATCTAGGATAAGGCTCAAGGCCTGTGCCCAGGGAGAGGTGAACTGAGGGGATGGGCTCAGCTGCAAGGACTGGCTCCCAGGACCCAACTGACAGGCCGGTGTCTAATTACGAACCATAGTTCCAATCATGTGGGTATAGCATTAGTGGATCCACTAGGGCAGGATGAGGTTAAAAGTGAAGACTACAGACGGTGGTCACCTGGACACCTGCCACATTCAGCATGACCGTCCAAACCAGGCTGGGGTTAGGAAGGTGGACCCTGTCCTTAAAGGTGATCTTGGAAGAGATGAGCCTGTCTGTCCTATTTTCTTGTGGTTGGATTGGTGCTGACTTTTTTGGGTAGATTATAATATGGGATCACATGATGCTACAAGCATCCACAGAAAGACCTCTGGCAAGAGATTTAGTACAATGAACTTTCTAGATTGTACCATGTAAGTTAATGAAGAGCTTCCTTTTTGACCAGAAAGGAACATGCCCACACCCTGCAACTTGGGAGTTACTTTTCTATAAGGCCAAAGAAAGAAGAATGGGGGGGGTAAGGGAGGAGAAGTGGAGGAGGGGTGGGGGAAGGAGAACAAAGGAGGAGGGGTGGGGCAAAGAGGAGCAGGTGGGGCAAAGGTGCAACAAGCAAAAGAAGAATGTGCAGGAGGAGAAGGAGGAAAGAACATGACAATTATGTAAAAAATTCAGTATCATAATACACCTTTACAATAAAGTTAATTTGATGAATGTTTTCTCAGCCAAGCTTCCATCAGAGAAAAAGAGCCAATATGGTATATACATATATATATATATATATGTATAAATAGAATTATTGCAAGAAATGGGTTTATACTATTGTTGGGGCTGGCTATGCTAGCCCAAAGTCCAAAGGGCAGGCCAGAAACTGCAGCAGGAACTAACTCTACTGTCCACAGGCCTGCATTCTTTTTCCTAAGGGAATAAGTACCGTTCTTAGGGCCTTTCAACCTCTTGGATTGGGCCCACCTAGATTACCCAGGATAAACTCTTTTTATATAAAGTCATTTGACTATAGATGTTAATAACGTCTACAAAAATACCATCACAGCAACATCGAGCTTAGTGTTTGATTAAACAACTGGGACTGTGGCCCAGCCAAGTTGACATGTAAAAATGACCATCACACATACTGATTTATTTTTATATCTGTTGTGCTTAAAAATTAGAACAAATACTTCCCAAGTATAAGCTGATCTATTTTTCTTATAGAGTCAAACCAGAGATTTAACAAGTTATGATGAATGGAAAAGAACAGAGTTAGGCATTGTTTTAGACCAAAGATATTCCACAGTCTCCGACGCTGCCCTAGTCCCTCTAAAAGAGTCCAACCTGGTCCTAACCTGCTATTCCCAATCCTTCTTTCTTTACTTCACACCTCCTGATTTCAGCTACTCAAAACTTCTATCATCATATCTTGAGGGCGCCAGGCCCTTCCATGGCATGTATGCTACCTGCTGTTGGTTCAGCCTGGAATGGAAGGGAAACACCTGAGTGAACAGGTGAAGGAGTGAGAGCAGGCGTGGATGAACCAAAGTGCAGGCACGCACGGTGTCAAGGCCAGAGGCTCAGTAACCACTGAGAAGAGCCCAGGAATGGCTTGGTCCTCCGTCACCATCCTGCTGACTCTGCCAGGCACTGATCCCGAGTCCAGATCCTGGCTCCCCGTGCTCTACACAGCGAGCCACGGCCCTGGAACTGTGGAATTCTTGCCTGGGCATCAGGTGCTCTACACAGTCCCTGGGAAGGCTCCGTGCTAGGGCTTTTGGCTACAGAAAAGGCATAAGATCCTGAAGTCTGGTTGGTTGAGTAGAGAATGGGGGCAAGAACAGGCCTTGCAGAGGTGCCTCCTCTAGAGAAGGCAGTGGGGAGCTCAGCCAGTCTCACTTCAAGCTCTAAAAGTGCTGGGGACTTCATGAGTTACATACTCCCAGCGGCAGGGGGGCCTGCCCTATGTCATCAGGGGAGGTCTTTATGGCAGAAGAACCAGGGCCTCCTCTCTTTTGCAAGATGTCAAATAGGGCTGAATATTTTCACGCTTGGGGCTAGAGTTTAGACAAGATTGGTTAAGTGTTTGAAATAGCACTAACTCCGGTTCAGGATTAAGCAACCCCAATTAGAGGTCAATTCTTCAAATGATTAAAAGACACTAAACATTGGTTTTATTGGAAGTCTAAGTACAGGAGAAGGGTCATGAGTTAGAGACAATAAATCTTTTGGCCAGAGCTAAAGATAAACTGTTTCCGTTGGAATTCAGGCTGAGGCCCATAAAACTGGCTCTTAGGCCTGTGGTGGTTAGAAATCCCCCCAGGGCAACGTTTCTGACAGGTGGAGGCCATGCTTAGCCTACGGAAAGATCCACACCAAGGGAATGAAGAAGGTGCTTTAAAGCTCTGCTCATTGGGACAGTTCTGCAAGATCCCAGCCTCAAGGTGGCTCCACCTGGATGAGATCAAACTTTTCCATTAAGAGATTGCTGCCAACGGATTACTCTCAAGCAGTAGAAAAATACGGGAGCACCAGACACTGAAGTCAAAGAGGAGAACCTGTCTAGTCATCTATTCATTCCTGGTGGCATCACAGCACTTGACTAGTTTACTAAAAAGGCCATTATCATAACGGTTAAGAGCCAGGCTACAGGAGTTCGAATCGTCTAGCTGCCCACCTTCTAGCTGCACAGCCAACACTGCGTGCCTCACCTTCTTCATCTATAAACAGGGTCTGCTGCTGTTCCTCCCTCTCTGGGATGTTATAGGCAATAAATGAGTAAGAATCACCATGTTTTATGTCTCTAAAACAAACTCAACCTGAATCCAAGCCCCTACACCCCTAGATGTGAAAGATCCAAACATAAACCCGTTTTGGGGTGTCTCCCCTTCCTAGGACGGCAGAAGAAAAATGCCAAGGGCTGCTTAAACCCTGCCTGCAGGGAAAGGACCTTTTGACTAGTGACTGCCATGATCATGACATGAGAAGCTTGCTGTCTAAGTCCATTTTCAGGCCTGTTGCTCTATCCTCCAAGCCAATATTTGAGTTTATCCCCCCCAACTATTTCAGGTCACCCCACTGGAAGTCCTGAGATCAGTCCAGCCTCAGGTACAAGGTGTGCACTCCCTCAGAGGAGAACAGGGAGATAAACTGAAGAGGCTGCTTTTAATTAAATATCTGGGAAGATTTTAGGTAAGGGTGATGGCTTGAAGTTGGTAAAATTGATTAGAAGAGATTTGTGGGGCAGCAGTCAAGCTGTTTTGAGACAAAACAGTTTGTGTTCAGGCAGAAAGAAATTTTTCCTCCATCTTCGCTCAGAGCACGGTGATGTTTGGCAACCATAAGCTGGAAAGTTCGAGAGCATCTGGCACCGGTGTCTGGTTCCCGTGGTGAGCAGTCATAATCAGGCTGAGGCCTTGTGGACAGCAGGTATGGACAGGTGGGAGAGGAGCAGGGAGCAGGCCCGGTGTGGTATGGAGCCTACAGAACACAGACTGGTTTAAGAAGCTTCCAGAAATAACTGGAGGGCACTTGGAGGAATATTAAATTTTAGCAGTCAGGCCTGCAGGGGCTGAAATGCCATAATTAGGTCATTAAAAGTAAATGTGATAGAACTTTATAACAAATCAAATGCTTACTCAACAGGGACTATGGAATAAAATTATCAGATATTAAAAGGATCTGAAACTTCATCTCATGTACGGACAGGTAAGATCTGGGTAGTATATCCATCTTCACATTGACAAATGAGAATGTGTTTCAAATCGGACACAGTCACCATTTCTACTGACTCCTTAAGATACAAGGTACCAGTGACTTTCTATTCCAAAGCTAGGTTCTAGATCACCTAAGCAAGTTCTCTAAAGGAGGTGAGTGAGCGCTGGTTTGGGGACCTTAAGGGACCACCTACCTCTAGTTTACGGTAGAGGCTGCAGAGGCCTAGACAGGGGAAGCTTGAGAGTGGCGAGCATGGTCTGGTGCTCTGCGAACCTCCAGCTGGGTGAGAGGGTAAAGACACCTCAGAGAGTTCCACGTGTGTGCTGGAGCCTGTGCTGCCTGTTTCCTCAAATGAAAGGAAAATCTCCAGGGTGAGTCCAGGGTGAGGCTGGCCTTAGCCGCTGGGGAGAAGGCAGCTCTCCAACAGACAGCAGACAATGCGGGACACAGAAAAGTGGCAGCTAGGAGTTTACTTGGGTGTCGAGGGGTGGGGAGGTCATCTCCTCTGTAAGGGGCTGCTGGAGAACGTCCAATTGCCCGAGGAGACAAGAGAAACAACAGAACTATGGGGGAGGGACCCCTAGTTAAGGCCGAGGAAAGGGGTGTCTAAAAGCACCCAGGAAGAAAGAAACTCATCTTCAACTTCTGCCTCAATCGGGTAGAAAAAAAACAAACAAGGAGTAATGGAGACAATCAAATAAAACCTTTCTGGTCCCTTGCCTCTTGTCCCTTCTGGTTTACCACTAATAACCATTTTAAAAAAACTAATTTACAATTTTAAATAAAATGGCATGATGCCTTTTTATATTCACCTTTTACAAAAGAGGCAACCCCTGCTTTCAACTTTATCAAGTTGTCTTTGTGAATAAAGTTCGTACTATTAAAACACAAATAATTAAAAAAAAAAAACACTTGAAATCAGAAACATCATGAAGCAAGGGCAGGGCAGGGGCTGGCAGAGAAGGCAGCGGGCTCATCCCACCGCATGGGCTGCAAGCTTCAGCCTGGGGGAGAGAAGGAGCTTTAATTTATGACTTTTAAAATATCCATTATTATACTGGACAGACCACTTATTGAACCAAGACATTTTTTAGAGAATAATGTGATGGGAGAATGTTTTATTATGTGGGAAGGGCTAGCAAAAATTTGAGACCTGTCCTAGATTTTGTCAAAGTCACGAGGGGAAACCTAGTCCTACAGAGTATATTTGAAGGTGAAGTGGAGGAAATGTGTTTTCTTTAATTGCACCATGGAAGTTTGTGACTTAACACAACCAGTTAGTCAGACCCACCACAGATATGTCCCTTCTGCCCATTCACTGGGCCCCCTCCTCGCTTTCCTTATTTGTATCTTGCCCCATTTCTCAAAACCACGTGTTGCTCTCCCTGGTTACCCTGCTTAGCTGTCTCTGCCCCACAGAGGCACTCCTGGGCCTGGCAGCCTGCCCTCACCCCTGCTTGCTTAGCTGCGGCCCTGAGATGCCCCCTAGCTCTCAGCAGCCCTTCCCTACCACTGGATCATGCCCTACCTGGTCCAGCTCTTGGCTGAGGTCCAGCAAAGGTAAGAACAGGGCCTGTGTGGCTTTCTCCTCCTCCTCTTCCTCCTGGGTTACTATGGGACTTTCATATGTCATGTCTGAACCTCTTCAGTATGGCTTTGGGGTATTTCTTTCTTTCTTTTTTTTTTTTTTTTTAAGAGCTCATGCTATGGAATAATGCTAGTCTTATATTTAAATATTTTTTTGGGGGGAAGAAAAAATCTTGCCCATTATTACAGGCAGCACCTGTTAAAAATGCATCACTTATTTCTGGTTTCATAACTAAACTCTTTGATAGCTCCAAGGGGGACTTGCTATTCATTATAGTTGACTTTGAAGCAAATAACTTAGAGTGAAGCAATAGTTTAGTTGACAGAATATATGGGGCATTAAGTTGGATATGAAGTTATGATTGGAGAGAAGCAGGGAACTCTCACACTCCAAATTTAAATTTAAAACTATATTTATTTAAAATAAAAAGGGGAACTATAATTATTGCAAGTGCCAGTCGAGTTACAAAAGTGTGGGTGACCAGAATCTTTTAATATTCTTGTGTCTTCAGTCACCTTGACAGCTAAATTATTAGGAAGTATGATGAGAACATGCTTTATAGTCAAGAAGGTGAATTTCTCAAGAAATAGACTAATGTTGGGGTTAAATTAATTTTTTGAAAATATGGAATAAGCACTTTCTTACTTTCCTCACAGCTAGCCCTGACCTCTGGGAATAAAGAGGTTTTTGTTATTTCTATCCTCCCTAAATCACCTGTTTGGTAGTAAAGATGCTTTATTCCTTATAATTATTTTCTTTGCTTGTAGAAATAGAAATCTTGAGTTTTCTTTTTTTCTTTTTTGGTTGTTTCCTTGTTTTATCTCCTTATAGATAAAACAATATTCAAATTATGGACGCTCAGTTAAAGGACTTTCTTTTATGCTAACATATGAGAGCGTCAATATATGATTCTTTACTTACAAAAGTGGCAATTGTATGCAGTTCAGCTTAACACATAGGCCTTGGGTTCAGTTATTGGCCAAAAGATGAGATAAACCATCTTCTTTTATAGACAACAACCACATAATCCTCGATTCCCACTGATTCCCCATATGGCTTGCTGGTTTAGTAACAATTTGAACTCAGTGTCATTAACCATAACCATTTCAGGCAGTGTACTTAATGGGGAACCAAGAACATGGCTGGCATGGTAGAAAACACAACATTCAAAACCACCAGTTAAACATCTTGTCTCAAGTCTAAACGGGGCTGACTTATACACCAGATAAAACCAATCATGTTGCAACTGGTCATAGAAAGGATGAAAACCAACTCATTCAAAAGTGGTCTGTTCCATGGTTAGCAATAAATCTACTGGATATGCTTGTGAAATGGGCTGGGATGAGCATTAAACTCTTTATTGTGGGAATCCCGACAGAAAAAGGACAGAACTGCTGGAGTAACTGGAGATTTTCCTTTCTCACATATTATCACCACCGGGGAAATTGGAAAACTATTAACTGGGAGTTTTCTGTTATCTTACTCGTTGGGAACAATCACTTGTACTAAAACTCAGACATTGTTGCTATGGTACAGACATACCAGAATGGTGGAATTCCTAGAACCAGGAAACCCAGAAGGATGTATTAATAGAACTATGGCTAACAATGGCCACCTTCTCCAGGTGCACGGAGGAATCCCAACTGCCAGCTTCTCTGAGGGCAGAATGGGAAATGGACTCTGAATTATAGTTGAGGCTCATTCTTCTGTGAACAGCAACAAGACGGACAGGGGTCAGATAGCGAGGCACCATGCAGAATTGCAGAAGCCAACATTTCCACAAAGAGTTAAAGTAAGTGTGATAAATATTGAGAACAGTTAGAATGGAAAAGTGTATTAGAGTTAAATCAGAAAAGTAGAGCCACTGAGATCAATTATGTGTGTGCATACAGTTTAGAGATTACGGTGATTTGACCCTATGCAATGGTGGGAGCTGGTCACGCAGTCCCTATAGGCACGTATGTGTTTGATGCTGGAGCTTGAGGTCCACAGGGCAGGCAGGAAGTGAATATGGACAGGTAGATGAAAGGTGAGGAAGAGCAAAAGCAAGCAGGAACCTACAAGCATGAGCTGGAGCCCAGGAAGATGGATTTAAATGAGTGTCAGCTGTTTCCTCTAACTTGTTGTGGGCACTGTGCGGGTCCTCATCATGGAGCTAAGCCCACACCTGGCCCAGGAGTTGGAGAGGCTCCAGGAGGATCCACGGGGAAGGTGAAGTTGTTGCAGTGCCAACACCTGCTTCTGCCACTAAGGAGAGTCTGCAGTGAGCAACGTTTGTGAGCTACAAATGGCTGCTGCTTTACTTCCATCCCCAGATCTCTCAGGAGAGACTCTCTTGTGGCCCACCCTGAGTGGAAACATACAAGTCAGGAAATTCTGAGAAACATGGTTCAGCCTAGCCAAGCTGACGCATTACAAAGCCATCACAGAAAGAGTTACATAATTTAGGGAAGCCTGATTTCCACGTATTTACCTAATTTCATCGTTGATATGTACTTCCTGCCTACGCAGTGCAGGCCTCTGGATACAGCCTGGGTGAGGAGAGCGAGCAAAGGCTTAGGGACCACCTAGCCTGGCCTCACTCCTGCAAACATAGTGTCTTACATTTCTCTCAGACACAAGCCAAGAAGGAAGTCAGCAAGCCTACGGCTACAGGAATGGGCAGAGCACCACATTCTGTTGCTAAGAGACAAATGTGCAAAGGTGGGCTGGGCTTCGGGCTCAAGTCAAACAATTAAACAAGATTTCTCGTGTTAGTTATTAGAACACACACAGATTTATTGTGCTTTTCTAGTTATGGTTTCTTTCTAATTTGGTTTTGAGGTCTCTCTGGCCATAAGCCAAGACAGCCATTCTCTTTTCCTCGCTCTGTCACCCCGGCTGGAGTGCAGTGGCATCATCATAGCTCACTGCAACCTCAAACTCTTAGGCTCAAGTGATTCTCCTGCCTCAGCATCCCGAGTAGCTGGCACTGCAGGCACGTGCCACCATGCCTGGCTAATTTTTGTATTTTTTGTAGAGACGAGATCTTCCTAATTTGCTCAGGTTGATCTCAAACTCCTGTCCTCAAGTGAACCTTCCACTTTGGCCTTCCAAAATGCAAGGATTATAGGTGTGAGCCACTGTGCCCGGCCAGCTAGGCAGCCACTCTCTAGGAGAGCCCTGAGTGACAAGAGAAAGTTAGGTTCAGGTGTGTCATTCAGGGGAGACGCAATGAGGAGGTGAAACCAAAATGCATGAAGCAAAAGAAATGTATCACTTACAGATCCTGGAGAGGTCAGGGAGGCCGACAGGGAGTCTGGAGGCAGCAGGAGGCTCAGCCAGAGGATGGGGCCCTCTGGAGCGTGAGGGCTTGTGGGACTAGCGTTTATTAAGGTCCATAGGTGTCAGCTGTTAGGCTTTCCCTCAGGGGTTGTGGATTGGCCAGTTTAAAGACAACACGTGCAAAAGCAAAAACTCATTTGCATGACTCTGGCATTTGCCATTAGGGTTTGATCATGATCAGCAGCTGTGGGATGTGTTGGGGTTTAGGTCCATAAGATGAGGAACAGGTGGGCCATGCCGCAGACAACCACAAGAGGAGGGCAAGTTTTCACAAGCCCGAGGTGACAAGTACCACTGGGTTTCAAATAACTTATGCCAGTCCTAAAAATTGAGGCAGAAACTATGTTAAACAAATTTATCACAAGATTCCAGAACTCCAGCAGAGCAACTGCCTATGAAGGCAGTGTGTTTCCAAAGTCCAAGCCTGGCAGACCAGGGCTTATGATTGCTCCATTGCTAAAGCAGCCCTGGTAACTCACCTGTGTGAAAGTGACTGCTAAAGTGCACCTTCTGAGGTGTGCTCCCAGAGGGAAATGGGTGAGCGTGAGCCGCCGCATGATCTAGGTGTAAGCCATTGCCTGATTGGAGACCTCATCGCAGGCCCTGGGGGTGAGCCTTGAACTGCTCTCTCCGATAGCACCGTCCTGTGCGCTGATGAGCCCTGGATGGTGTGTTCCTTTTTCCAACTCAGGATTGTTTGTGTACTTAGATCACCAGAGTAGGGGCTTCCACATCGGGACCTAGTGAAGAAGAATGCACGTCACCCAGAGCTTGGACTTTGAGCAAGATGATATACATCGATGCACCTTTGTGTCAACTATCTTTGGAAAGGAGGAGAGTGGGTTGCATTTCATGCAAGAAAATGATTTTAAATGAGTATAAGGCAAAATAGCAGGTACATGGTTGCTGGGTTGCCTTGGGGCAAATGTAGTAGCTATATTGCTTTTGTCTGCCCAATATGCCTTCCCCTTTGGGAGAATTGTCTCCTCCCCCAATCTATATGAGTTAAGGGGACCCTCAATCACAGCACAGACCTCTTCTCGGTCACAGCAATGGGCATAGGATCAGAGATAGATCAATTGATCTATCTTTACGTCTCTATCTGCTTACCTATCATCTATCCATCTATCTATTTATCTATTTCTCCATCCCTTCCTATTCATTTCTCTATCATCTATCTATAGATAGAAAAGGGTATAGATGAAAGTGAATATGTGTGTGTGTTTATGTATACATGAAAAACAAAGTTCCTAGAGGCAACAAATTTCCTTGAACCAGATTGCATTTCATTTCTGATACTTGTATATAAATGGAGCTTGATTTACATTGCATGTCTCTATGTCTGGGTTTCCCTTACATAATATATAATCCCCCAGACAAAGCAGGGAGTATCATTCTCTTCCTTTCCTTTTGACATAACAGACACAGTTTAAATAAAATATCCAAGGTCATGTAGCTTTTAAGTGGCTGAACTGGGACTGGAGTTCAGGACTGGGTGACTCTGAAGCCCTAGCACATTCCTAGGGTCCAAATCTTTTTTCCCCCCTATTCTGATAAATAAGACGTCGCTTAGACTCATAGGCCAGCTAGTTGTAGAAATAAAAATGAAGCCCTATCTAGGCATTATACAGGAAAAAAAGAGTGTTTGGGCATTCTCCTAATTTTTTTAGAGGGAAAAATGTGAATGTAGCCAGAATCATGCTAATAAATAGAGTTATATATTAATAGCACGTGACATCTGTGTGCCTCTTTCTGTTTTACCCAGTGTTGTGATATACCCTGCCCTTCTCGGTAAATCGTTTCAATAATTCTGGGAAGCTGGCATGGCAATCACTGTGACTGCACGGAGGCTGGGTGTTAGGGCTCAGAGAGGCCAGGCTCCTTGCCTGGTGTTTCACAGCCAGGACGTGACTTGACCCAAGTCTCCTAACTCCAAGCTGCAGTTCTCTGATTAACAGGGAAAATGGCATTTCTGATGCAGTGACCATTTTGAGCTTATTCTATGTGTGATATTTTAAACTCTGCTGAGGTAATTTAAGTAAAAAATAGCTCTTTTCTCCTTACTCAGAAAGACTCTGTTTATATCCTGTGTCGCCTCCTCTCTGAATCCTTTTTATACCCCATCTAACCATTGCCCTGAATGTTAAGCCCTGTCACAATAAGCAGATGAATATGTTGATTTCTATGTACCCGACTAGTGTATATTAAATAAAACCACCATCACGCTCCTGAACTCCTGTTGCTCACATTCATATCCTCTCTTTTTATTCTTTTAAAAGTCCTGCTGGAATTCTCATCCTGTGGGTCCCTTGTTTTAAAATTCAGACTCTGCTTTGTGTCACATCTCAGCCCTCACCGAGTGTGGGTCTGAAGTTCGGCCAGGATGGGAATCTGGCCCGTGAAGGTCTGAGGTGAGTGACAGAAATATGCTGGGATTAGTGTTCTCTGAGACGCAAGGTCAGGACGGCGGCAGAGGGAGAGGGAAAAGACACAGACCCTTGGCAGCAGCCGAAGGACAGTGGGCTCATGTGTACACAGAGCTGCCAGTGGGCCTGGGCGTGGTGGGCAGGCAGAGGAAGGAGAAGAAAAGCAGCCACGAGAAGGCACGTCACAAGCGCCTGGACAAGAAGCCCGCGGCGTGTGGCGCTGCCCGGCCAGCTTTCCATATAACCAATCTTGGCTCGTGGGGCCAAGATTAAGAGAAAGAGGGGAAATGCTCTTACTCAAATGAATAATAAGACATTAAAGCCTGTGATTTTGCTTTAAAAATATCTATGAGAAAGAAAACACTTAAAAATGTGCCTTCTCAATAACCCCCAAATTAATATTAGAAAGAATAGTACTGTGTAAAGAGTCTGAATCTTAGCATTAATAAAATTAAATGGGAATTTGATTATGCTGTGTTACAGCTACACATAATGTTCTCAAGCATAACTTTTGCAAATCTGTTAATTCCACTGGTGATTAGATATGTGCATTTCAACACATCTTGCTGCCCTTTGAAATCTAGTACAATCAAGATGTTAGATCGTAAGTTATTTTCTGGTTATTAAGATGCATTTCAATCCTCATCTTTAATCAAGTGAAGATTCACAAGATGGCTTTGATATGCACACTGGCGTGTGTGTGTGTGTGTGTGTGTGTCTGTGTGTGTTGTGCACACTCCAAATGGATGTGCTGTCACTCTCATTTCCTGCATCTCAGGATGTCCCCTCTGGTATATGTTATTAATAAAGAATTTGTGTTGAGTTTCATTCATTTAAAAATTGGGGGGGAGAGTGTTGGAAGACTCTTTACATGTCTGAATCCTAGGGGGGAGCCCTGAGGGTTGGCCCCTCCTGTCAGAGTCTATAAGGGAAGGCGGAACTCAGCCAGGCGGAGGGATGCAGCCGGTTGGTAGATAACGCCTGGCTGCCCTCTGACCCTCGGGTTAAACTGCTGTCCAGGCTGTTCAGTCTGGTAAGCTGAGTTCCAGCGAGGGAGACCTGCCAGTTATCTGTCAGTGCGCCAAGGCATGGACTTCATCACAGAGAGGCACACGGCCCAAATCTTCCTAATGACCTTCTCTTTCTGCAGCTCTGAGGCCGCTCCAGTGTACACAATTTAGGGACTTCCCAAAGCACCGAGAAACTGATGACTTCTCTAGGGCTTCCAGGGAAAGTAAAAGAAGGAGGTAAGGTGTTTACGGAACATTGTATTTTCGGTCATCGTGGGGTCGTCTAAGCTGAGAGGATGGTGAGGCACATTCCCCCAAAGCGGGGCTACTGGCACGAAAGACTCTGCAGTCCTGTGATTTGAATGAGTTGTGCAGAGAGCCCTTACCAGGGAGCTTAGTCAGGAACCAGGGGAGGGGTGGGAAGGAAAGACACATTTTTTTAAAATGTGTCAGATGCCACTAGAATATACATAAAGACAAAGCAATTTGTTGAGCGTAAAGGGAACAAGCACAGAGATTATGATGCAGAGAGATACATACAAATAGAGTAAGGAAGGCAGCAAGAGAGACAGAGAGACTGACAAAAAGACAGACGTGCAGAGAAAGATACACAGAGGGACAGAGATAGAGACAGAGGGACACAATGGCACAGAAAGACACAGAGAGAGGTAGAGAGAGACACACACAAAGACAGCAAGAAAGACAGAGATGACAGAGAGAATCACAAACACAGAGAGGGAAAGAGACAGAGACAGGCAAAGAAAGAGAGAGATATCAGAGAGGTCAGCAGAAAAACAGGAGGAGGCAGACTGCCAGGCAGACGGAGACAGATAGAAAGACAGAGACAGGCTGCAGAGCTTGTTCCAGGAATGACTGTTTGGGCTACAAGGTGGAGGGCACAGGTGACACCTGGGCAGCAGGGCTCAGCCACGGGTCGTCTGTAGATGGGGACCCAGCACTCGTCCCCCACCCCCAGGGGGCTCTCCCCGGAGGATGGGGATTGGAGCAGAGCCTTGGGGAAGGGGCGAGGGGGGGCTGGGCAGGTGGGGGTCACAGAGGTGGCAGCGGCTAGAGCTGCTCCTTGGTTGAGCTCAGGAGCCAAACACATGTTCGAGCTTTTCCTCTCCCTCAGAGGCCCATCTTCCTCTCTCCTCCCCTTTCTTCCTCCCCTGCATCTCTCTGCTCCTTCCTTTTGCTAATCCTTCCTTCCAGGAAGGCTCCTTTGCCAGCATTTTCATTCACTCTCTCACTCACTCTACACATTTTATCGACAACCTACTATGTTCTATGCCTTTTGCTCGACGCTGGAAACAAACCGGTGAAGTGAGCCAAGTCGGGGCTCTCCTTCATTACGAGTTTAGCTGTCTGGGTCCCCCAAGCATCACACATTTGCGCCAGGGTGGTGGGTTATAGACTGTGGGGCCAGACACTGGCACCTCAAAGGCAGGAGGCCAAGGTGTCGAGTGGAGGGGACTTGGGTGGTGTTTGCAGCTCTGGGCATCAGGAAAGGGAGAGAAGCACCTCCCAGTCCCAGGCCAGATGGCGGTGTGTTCCATTCATTGGTGTACCAAGCGCTTATTCAGCATCTACTACACACTGTGTCAGACGCTTCAGACAGTTCAGTGTTAGCAGGCCCAGCATGACCCGGACTTAGACATCGGGTTCTCCCACTATCCCCCTCCACTCGCGTGCAGATGCTGAAGCAGGATACGAGTAAACTGAGTCAAAATCCAGTGTTGTTTGCTTGTGACTCATTGAGGAGAGAAACCCAGGCCACGATGGCCTTAGCCCCTCACCCAAGGCTATCCTGCTGTTGACACATTTCAGGATAAAACAAAACAAAAGAAAAAAAACACACCTCTGTGACCTCCAATAATGTCTATACAAAAGTGACGCTATTCTTAGTGAAATGCAGCCGAATTATGACAAAATGAATTCCAGGGGGCTCCTGTCTGGTCCCTGGCAGAGGCTGAGATTAGAATCACTAGATAGGCTGCTGCTTGCCAGAGCCACTGAAACACTCCAGCTCATTAAAGGGTGGCCAGCCCTGCGAGCAGAACAAGCTCTCCCTTCCTGGAGACACAATCACGTCGCGTTCACTTAAGCTCTGTTTAAGCTTGGAGTTAAGTGCCGTGGCGTGGCCTTGACACCATTCACAGTTTGGCCTCCTTCTGCAACGTGGGAAACCACAGTTCAGTAGGTGGTGCTGTCGGCCTTTAAGTCAACCTCAGACCGTACCCTCGCCTTGAACTAGGGCAGTCCCTGGGTAGGAGAGATCACTTGTTATATAAAAGAAAATTTTAAACGTCACTGCAACATAAAAGAACATGCTCTTTCATTAATAAGGTTTTTAGGTACAAACTCAGCCAAACGTGACCATTTTCTATGTCCTTCTAGAATTGTTTACTTATAAGTATTTATTTATGCATTCACTTATTCAGGACATAAATATATATTGAGTTGTTCTTCTGTGGCAGGCAACATATGGGATTCTTTCTGAGATTTGGTTAAGAGGAACAAAGAAAACATATAAAATCTGATCCCTGCTCCCTAAAACTTTCAAACTAGTATTAATAAAATATATTTATTGTATATCTATCATATATTGGATACTAGGCATTTGCAATACATATATTATTCCTATAATCTTTTAAGACTTTCTACTTTCCAGCTTTGAAATGTAAAATGACTCACCCAGGTTTGCACAGCTATTAAGGGGCTAAATGGAATTTGAGGCCAAGTCTGTGACCTTCAACTCTATTTCCTTTCCACTGCAATGAGATTACAGCACCAGGACTACTGCGAGACCAGTGAGGCTCCAGTGCACAAAATTTAAGGACTCGCTCCCTCTACCCTGATAAGCAGAGCTGTGGTAGCAGAGAGCAGTGTAACATTTAAATAGCTGTGCAATCTTGTGTAAATTTCTTGATTTCACTGTATCTCAGTTCTCCATCTGTAAAATGGGGATAACAACAGTACAAGGCTCACAGAATTATTGTGGAGAGTAAAGGAGATAATGTATATAAAATGCTTAGAGTACTAATTAACACATTTGTAAGAATTAGATATTTTTATTATTATACTGAAATAATTATATGAAGTAGCTGTATGTGAGAAATCTCCTTTATGCAGTTTAGCCATACAGGGTTTAGAGGGGAAAGGGATTGATTCCAAATGTATGAATATTAGAGGTTGCATTTGGATTAAGTCTGGACAAAATTGAAGGATTTTGACAACTGGAGGTAACAATGTATGTAGCAACAACATCCTCCCTTTCTTTAGCTTTTACTTTATGTCAGGTGCTCTGCTAAATCCTTTATACTCATTTTCTCGTTTAATCCTTGCAAGAATCTAATGAGGTGGAGACTCTTACAATGACTTTCAATTGAGTCAGTGTTTTTTCCTCTGCCCAAGATTGCCTTGCTGATAAGTGACAGGACGGAGAGTCAACTCCAGGTCTGCCTTAACCCAAAATTCATGCTGTCAGTTCCTGGGCGGCCCCACAGGGCGGAGGGTCACAGGCAGGCGCTGGAGTGGAGGTCGCTCCCAGTGTCTGGACACCCTCAGCCTATTGAGAGCACAATGAGAAATCAACTTCCGTACCTGTGATGTACCTGTTGGGAAGCGTAAGAGAAAAGACTTGAAAGCTGGGGTGGGCCAGGGCCTGAACTTGAGGGGCCTTCAAGACCAGGCTGGAAAGTCTGCATGTTAGTTGATGCTGAATGGGGAACAATTACAATTCAGGGATTGGGAGTAGCAAATATGTTTGCCAGACACACTTCTGTGATCATCGAGAAAGAGTTTGACCTGTAGTTTGGTCACACTTACTATGTCTTACAAATGGACAATTTAGGGTTAAATCTCCCTATGGTTTTATAATTTTGAAATTATAGGGTCATTTGTATCTATCCTAGAAGAGGCTGCTTGGAATTTTTGGTAAGTTAAAAAAAAAAAAAAGGTGCTAGAGAAATAAGAAAATTTTAAATGCCAGTTGGTGACATTGAATTCCCTGCCTTTGGCTCTTCATTTCTGCCTTTTTCACTAATTCAAATGCATGTACTACCTAGAGAAGCATTTGGAAAATGCAGCCAGGCGTTCTTTAGTGATAGCATGAGCTAGGGCATTTCTATAGAGCCCAAAGGACACAGAATGTAACTCTAAATTGAGATCTCATTATTTTCCAGAAAGATCTATCTGCAGTGCTTTTTCTCGAATATTTAAATACCTTCATCTCTCCCTTCACCCTCATCCCATAAATTATAATGAGGGTACAGGATTTCTGCTCCTCTTTGCTGTTCTAAATTAACTGTACCCTACAGGAGCATGGCTAGGATCTGGCAGGAGAGAGGGACCTAGTATGCTTGTCTTTCAGCAAAGTGTGCTGGAAAAGAGAACTCTTAGTTATAGTGCTTGTGGTTTATTTATTGTTTTAATGAGCCTTTGCTGTGTAACCACAGCACCATTATGACCCGGCCACACCACAAGGAAAGGAAGTTCCAGTAAGCCGCCTCCTCACTCATCTTTTCATGTTGCTGGAAGTCAGCTCCTCTTGGCGGTGTGCTGCACGGGCTTCCGGAGTTGGCTGGGTCTTTGTTCTTATCAGTGATGCCCTCCTGTCTCCCATCGCTCCCTCTCCCCCTTCCTTCTTCCTCCAGACCAGGAGGCCTCCAGTATCAAGCAGAGAAGGCCAAAGCAAGTGTAATGAATCACATTTCTCGGGCCTGAACCATTGTGGAGAGAAATGCTGGCCAGGAAAAGGCGGCGAGCCACGGGGATGACAGGGTCCTCTTTCTCCTCCTGCCTTTGTCAGTCTTAAATAGAAACAGATACATTGCACGTGGCTTTCCCAGGAGACCACAGCTATTAAGAAAGTGCCGATAGTATATTTAAGAGAAATAGCACCGAGTGAGGAAGTGTGTGTGTGAATTGGTATGAAATTGTACAGTGGGATTTCACGGACTTTGGGGACAATTTGTTCTTTGAGTTAGGAGGACGAGGTAGAATATCCCAAAATAGAGAACAAGGATTCCAGAGTCCCAGGTCTTCCATCACCTTTGCTACATCATCGGTGACTTCTAATGACCCCTTCCATGTTATCTACCTCAGGTCGCTCCATGTGAGCCAGCTGCTATGTGCTGTGAGCTTAGCTCTTCCACTTTGCTTGGGCAGTTCAGTGAACTGGTGAAAAACACAAGCTTAGGTATTATTATAGGAACTTGAATTTGAATCCCAATCTCACCATTCTCTGGTGGTCTGATGGGAGTACAAGGTTCTTAATTCCTCTGTGCCTCAGTTTCCCCA
>CM052438.1:9814859-9859080 GCA_028533085.1 Varecia variegata
GTGGCTGGCGCTGCTTCCTCCCACGCTGGCAAAAGACCACCTGCATGCCTGGCGGCCCCCAGCACGTTGACACGAGCTCTTCCCTCTGCCAGGGTCGCTCATCCTTTCCCCCAACACTGGGAGAGGCTTTCTCATCCCTCAGGTGCCCTGCTCGGATGCCATCAGCCGTCCTTGGGAAACCTTCCACATCTCCCAGTCTGGTACAGAGATCCCACCGCCCACAGGAGGAAAACCAAGCCAGGTGAAGTGTTAGACTGGAGAGAAGGAAAGGACCCGGCAACCTTTGCAGGGAGGAGTATTTCAGTATAGAAAATGGCAATGCAAAGCCCTGGGTTGGAAGTGAACTTGGTAGGTTGATTTCCAGTTTGTGTCTATCTTTTGAGCTCTGGGCTCCTGGGGTGGGGGGTGGGGAGTACCCATAGCTTATTCAACCTCCCCCAGTCTCACCCTCTTTCTGACCTGGTATTTCAAAGAAACTTAAAGTAATTTAGAGGGGGAAAACAAAACTTGTGGTACATTTATTAAGTGACAATATTAAAATGAATTCTACTGTAGCTTCTATCATGAGAGTCATAAATAGTATTTAATGTTTATAATCTCATTTTGGGAGGACTTTAATTTTGTTGTTCCAGGAATGTTTATAAAGTGAAAAGGTACTCCTGGTTGCATCAGTGGGGGAGGCGGTTTCAGGGGGACCCAGGAGGAGATTTAAGGCACTCCTTGTTCCTGCCCTAATTAAGGCATTTGTTACTATGTTTTAATAGCTC
This sequence comes from Varecia variegata, assembly GCA_028533085.1. Lineage (NCBI taxonomy): Eukaryota > Metazoa > Chordata > Mammalia > Primates > Lemuridae > Varecia > Varecia variegata. The sequence continues at coordinate 9,815,627 of CM052438.1, forward strand.
CAAGGTGTCTTGCACTCGCTGTGGCTGGGTTTGTAAACAGCTTCCTCTCCGGGCAGAGGGGGGAACTTTGCTTTACAAGTTATACATTGTAACTCCTTGAGGGCAGGTGTGATGGCTTGTGTGTCTTCTGCACTTACTGTCCTTGCCATGCCCAGGCCTTGCTCCAGACCTGCTGGCTCCTAAACTCTGGAGGTGGAGCCACAGCCCTCAGGTCATTACAATGCCTTCTCAGCTTCGGGGACCACTGACATAAGGGAACAATTGTCACCGAGCTTACATGGGCCAGGCCGGGTCCTTGCTATTCAAAGTGTGGTCAGACCAGAAGCATCCTAGTCACCTGGGAACCTGTTAGAAGACTCCAAGGACCCACCTGAGTGAGACCTACTGAATCAGGTGGTTTCAGATGCATCATCTCATTTAATTCTCAGAGCAAATCTCTGAGATAGAAATGATTATCGCCACAAACATCCTTGTAATTTATGCTTTTTCCCTAAAAGTCAGTATTTTACCTTTAATTGTATTGTCTTATTCTGTTCAGCTATTTCAAGCACAGTGTTTTGGTAGCAATTTTTCTGTTCCCAGTAAAGCTTCAGTTCAACCCCGTGCACTCCACTTGCTGAGCAAACGCGATCATTGGCTTTACTTCTCTCTTTCCCCAAGTTTCTTCTGTCATTTTCCCTTCCATCACCAAAATGTCACACACATTTCCTTGACTAGCCCATTTATTAAATGTTCTAGTCAATCACTCCGTTGCCATAATTTGGGCAGTTAGAGTTGTCTTTTTCTATGATCTCTGTGGCAGGTGGCTTCTAAAATGACTTAGAGTAATCCCTGCCTCCTGGTATACGTGCCCTTGTAAAGTCCCCGACCCTTGAGTGTGTTGAACTTAGTGACTTGCTTCCCTTGAATGGATTATAGCAAAAGTGATAGACTGTCCTTATGAAATTGGGTTATAAATGACCATGGGTTCCATCTTGCTCACCCTCTCTCCTGGGCTCTTCTTGGGCTGTTGGGCCAGCCAGCTGTGTTGTAAGCTTCCCTAGCAAGAGACCCACACATCACAGGGCAGGGGGCAGCCAACAGCCGTACGGACCTGAGTCCCTCAGTATAAGTTCCCACTGGGAACTGAGTCTTGCCAGTAGCCACTGCATGAGCTTGGAAGCAGATCAACCCCTTGGTACAGCTCAGAGATGACTTTAGCCCTGGCCTACACCTTCATTGCAGCCCTGAGGAACCCTAAACCGGAGGACCCAGCTACTAAGTCACACTTGAGATTCCTGACACACAGGAATTGTGGGATGATAAATCGTTGTATACACCCACTAAGTTTTGGGGTAATTTGATATGCAGTAATTGATAACTAATATAATCTCCCTGCAGTTGAGGTTGTGAAGCTGTAGCTTGTGGGACTGACAGAGAGAGGGTTTCTATGTTCGCTCCAAAACTACACAGAAACATCTAGTATAGGAGGGAAAATGAGCCTGGAAGTGATGAACGCCTGGCAGACGCACCCAGCCTCGTTCCTAAAACATCCCATTTTAGGAGATCCCTTCGTGTTCTTAGACTTTACTGTCAGCTGGTTGGGTGAGAAAGACCCAGAGGAGGACTTGAAGGAAGACTTAATGGATAATGAGCTGATGGGAGGCCCCTGGTCCTAAGTGACCACTTTGAGGAAATTGTCCCAGGAAACCGGCAACCAGGAGCTTTCACACTGGACTTCGTGTGAACAAAAACGAACTTTTGTTGCATTAAGCCCTTGATCTGCTAATGGTGTCTGTTATGCAGCTAACCTAGCCTAACCTGACCAAAACACACATCATATATATTTTGTCTATTTTGTACTTCTTTAATACTAATTTTAATATCAATTTATTAATTTTTCAGTCCCTTTAACAAAGTCCTTTGATCTCTGTTATACTTTGCATAACATTCATTTATTTATTCACTTTCACTTTCCAAATATATATTGGTTCCCAGGCACAGGGCTTACATTGATAAAGGGGCACAGTTTTTCTCCTTAAAAAAAAAATCATAGTGAATTGTGGAAATAGATACACAAAGAGGCAATTGAATTATAATATAATAGAGATAAACTGATGTACCTTGTTCAAATAACCTTTATACATCAAGCATTACCCTCCTCACTCAGCTTTTAACAGCGTGAACACTTAGAACTCTCTTCATCACAATTATTGAGTATCTAGTGTGTGTGGAGGTAGCAAAGTGTGGCTGTTTTGGAGCACAGTGAATTTGGTTCAAATAGAAATATTCTGTGTATAAAAGACAAGAAATGAAGTCATGGGAGAAAAACATATCTAGACATTTGAAATTATTTAGTAGGCACTAGGGAGCTATTGATGGTTGTAGAGGGAAGATACAGGATAACATTGCAATTTAGAAAGATTTACTGGGCAGCAATATGTAGGGTGGTCTGGAAGAGGGACGGCAGCATGCATGTAGGGAGACTAGGTGGAGGGATGACTACATAGTAGATCAGGCATGTGTCAACCGAGCCTTGCCTGGGGCAATAGGAGAGGAAATTAATGGATGGAAGTTAGCTTAGAGAGAAAAATCTATCAATATGGCATAGAGAAATTCCCCCACATGATCTGAGAACATTGCCTTGTGTTTAATGTTTTATTTCTTCCGTTTGTGTTTAGGTCTGTGCATATATATGTGTGTGTGAGTGCATGTGTGTGCATGTATGTGCATGTTGTATCATTTTCTCCATTTAAGATGTCACACCATATCTAGGAAAGGTACTATTTCTAATAATGCTATAATGGATTGTGTTTGTTTTTATCTTATGCTTTATGTTTAAAACAAATCCGACCATATGTGAATCTCCTGTATTGCTTAGGGAGAATTAAAAACACATCCTTTAAATTCCTTTTCGGTGTGACATGGAGACAGCGCTAGATTACGTAAAAAAGGCTGAGAGCTCATTGAGAATTTGAAGGCTTTCTTCAGAGTGCAGAGTGCAGGTGGGTTTCCCACCCCTCATTCCCGTGGGAGAGAGGATACGCTTCCACTTTTCCTTGACTAATTGGTAGGTACCTTAGGAGAACCATTTGGAAAGTTTGGCACATGCTGCTGCTGGATGTGTGTGGCTGTGGGGGTGGAGACAGATGTTTGACTCTCAGCTGGATGCAAATGACAGTGATTAGAGCTGCCCTGGGGTAGCATTGGAGCTCCCCTGCTCTGAGGTTGGCTGGGCCCGTGAACCTGACTTCCTCAGCGGCTGCCTACGGACCCCTTCTAAGAAGACTGTGTCCCATGGAGAGAGACCCATCCAAGAGAACTACTGGAGAGCCTTAGGAGTGAAACAGTAGGAAACAGGGCTGAGGGTGTCTTAAGTGGCCATCAGGAGAGACTCTGTCTATATCAAAGGAATCACAGAATAGAGACCCACAAATTAGAAGTTATACAAAGATGCCCCTGCCCCAACGCCAAGTGGTTTCATGAGAAAAAGATTCAGCATCTGGATTCTGCCACAACCAGAAACCATCCATACCAGATTTCAGCAGTCCCTGTCATAGAAGCGTTCTCCTCACCGAGTTCCACTCCTGAGGGTCCTAAACAGCAAGAAATAAGTGGTTGCAAAAGTGGTTCAAGGAAAAGAAGAATCCGACCCTCCCTTCCTTTCCTGTGCAAGTTCCCCTGGCCAGGGATTTGCTCCTCAGCCAGAGGACTGCAGAGGTTTACAATGGGCCTGGGCTAGATATATTCTTACTCAAAAGTGGCCAGGCAATTTTATTCACTGAGAAGGGACAACTAGGAAAGGTTTGGGTTGTGCTGAGGATTTCAGGCAGGGAAGGGAGCTTTGGGGTCCCAGAGTGGCTGTGCCCCACATAGCCAGGAGAGAGAAAGGATCTGTTGTTTCTTGTAACCACTGAGTCCAGTCCTCCAAAAAACTGGGTAACTGCATTTCCTGCCTTCTATTATTAGGTTATTAAGTATGGAATGTCCAATTTCCTTAAGTACTAAGTTTGACAGTTGATACTATGACATTTCACTTTGACACTTCTTGTTTTTTTTTTTTTTTTCTAATTTTTATTGTGAACGTAACATCCTCATTCTTTCAAACGTACATATTGGCTTGTGATTACCCTTCAAATTTTGTTTTTCAGAGCAATTTTTGTAAAACCATGGATAAATAAAAAATTCGTGTTATTTTTTAATATGAGTTCCACCGTGTAACCAATGCAGCATAAACAGCTCAAAATATCAACAAAGTATTTGGGATGGATGTGGCTAATGAATGCACAGTACATCGATGGTTGAGAAGCTTTATTCTGTTAATTATAATCTTGAATATGAGTCACATGGGTTACGTGAGACCAAGGTGGATAATGATGAGTTGAAAGCTGTAGTGGAAGTGAATCCATCTTAACCTATGCATGAATTAGCAGCAAGATTTAATGTTACTATTCCGACAATATTGGACCATTTGAAATAAATTGGCAAGGTAAAGAAGCTGGATAGATGGGTTCCACGTGAATTAAATGAGTGTCAGCAAAGAAATCGTCTCGAAGCTTGCCTTTCTTTGCTGTCACAACATAAAGGTGAACCATTTCTACACCTTATTGTTGTGTGTGATGAAAAGTGGATTCTTTTTGACAACCACAAGCTTTCCACACAATGGTTGGATAAAGATGAAGTGCCAAAACATAGTCCAAAACTGAATATTCATCAAAATAAGTTAATGGTGTCTGTTTGGTGGACCAGTGCTGGTATTATCCACTAGAGCTTCATGAAATCTGGTCAGTAGATTACAGCAGATGTCTACTGCAACCAATTGGACGAAACAATGATGCTTGCAATTAAGCAGCTGAGATTGGTCAGTAGAGATAGGCCAATCCTCTTGCAAGACCACATGTCACAAGAAACAATGTTGCTCAAACTACAGAAGCTGGACTTGGAAGCTGTCTGTCATCCACTGTATTCACCGGACCTTGCACCAACTGACTACCACTTCTTCCAGGGTAGTCCACTTCTTGCAGGAAAAATATTCAATTCTCAACAAGCTGTGAAAATGCCTTTCATGATGTCATCACCACTCACTCTCCAGGCTTCTTCATTGCTGGCATAAGCAACCTACCATTAAGATAGCAAAACTGTGTTGATAGTTTAAGCACATACTTAGATTAATTGTACTGCTTCTTCTTTGAGATATAATAAACTAAACATTTGATTTGAAATCGGACATTTCATATTTAATGACCTAATAGTATAATTTAAGCAACATTCCTGGCTGGATCTGACTCAGAAAAAGACCAAGCAGTAAAGATTTTATAAGCTCCCTAAATTTAAAACCCTTGCCCAGATTTCGTCTCTACCTGGTGCCATACTGAGCTTATATTGGAACCTGAAGCAAAAGGAAAAAAATCAGTGCTATAGATTGAAGGTTTGTGTCCCCTCAAGATACCTATGTTGAAATGCTAACCTTCGATGTGATGGTATTAGGAGGGGGGGCTTTGGGAGGTGATTAGGTCATTACGGTGGAGCCCTCATGAATGCAATTGTGCCCTTATTAAAAGAGACCCCAGGGAGCATCCTTGCTCCTTCTGCCTTGTGCAGACATAGTGAAAAGGTGGCCGTCTCTGAACCAGGAAATCGGATCTCACAAGACACCGAATGTGCCAGTGACTTGATCTTGGACTTCCCACCCTCCAAAACCGTGAGAAATACATTTCTGTTGTTTATGAGCCACCCAGTCTGTGGTACTCTATTATAGAAGCCTCAGTGGTCTAAGACAATCAGTAATACTGATCCTGTGTTTATGCAAAATTTTGCTATTTTGTTCATCATGGTTTTTTGATTAAAATTTTAATGTTTTAAAATATTGCATTAAAATATTATTTATCTTGATTACTGACTTTTTTCTGATGTCTCTTAAATTTTGTGCTCAAGCTAGTCCCAGCATTGCCTTCACCCTACTTCCCCCAATTCAACACTACAAACACACACATCTATTCTTTAGGGGAAGAGGAAACATGGAAAACCCTTAGGATGAGTGACAGTTTCCTATAAAACCTTCTTCCCTGTAGCCAGAAGTCTCATACCCCAAAAAGGCAATTATGAGACTCGTTGGTACCTCAGACCCCACTGCCAAAATCTTCAGCTTATATGTTTGCTAGAGGGAAGCATATATTCTTCACATTTCCTATCTAGACTACTGTTTACGGAGAACTGGAACTGCCCCCACCATCTCCAGGTGAACTTGTTAATGGAAGTATTCATAGACAACCACTGTACGTAGATCCAGCCATTCAAAGCCATGTGCCCTGAAAATGTTCTCTCTTAGCCTTTGGAAGAGGGAGAAACTTGGAAATACATATATTTTTTGTACTCTACTAGCATGATTTAAAGGTTAAGAGCATGGACTTAAGACATACATGAGGCTTTTATTTCCAATTCTGCTACATCCTCTTTGTGCAATCTTGCTTCCCACTCCAAACCTCAGTTTACCCATTTGTAAAATGGCACCTCATAGGACACATGCAAAGCATGCAGGAAGAGTCTGTTTAGCTCAGGATGACTGGGAAATATGGTTCAAAGTGGACCCATTGAGCGATGAATCCATAAAGGTACATGGGGTCAGATTGTAAAGCACCTTTAGTTTCACTGAGGCTCCAGTGGGATAATCCATGCACAGCACTCAGCTGTACATGGATGGTTCTTGCACTAAATGACAGCTATTTTCATTATTAGACTTGGACATAATCAACAATCTTGCTAACACTCAGTGTGGGTGAGATTATGCATGGCAAAGGGTGCTCTTCCTTGTGTGTGTCACCCTTCACTTGGCCATTTTAGCTATTTGGCCTAAATTGGGAAGGTTGGCCTGAGTATCATGCTGGGTCCTCAGCAACATGGAAGGGGGGTAGAAAGGAAGACTTCAGAATTGGGTGGGCAAGGGGCCCAGCCTGGCCTGAGAAGACCAATATGTGTCTGTGGGTCTAGGGGCAGCAACTGTGGTTCGAGTAGGCACCAGGGTTAAAATTTGATGCCACCATAGGATTCCAGGCAGTGAAGCATCCTTGGTGTCAAGTGTGCAGGCTGTGCAAGCAAGGCTGGGGTTCAGGGGTGAAAGGTGAGCTTTGATGAGATGTGCCAACTCCATCTGAAATGAGGCTCTGCCAGGCGGTGTTATGAGGAGGGTCCTGAGGCCACGTCCATCTGAGTGGGGAAAAGTATCCTGATGGATGAGTGATGCCATCCACATGGATCCACGGGTTCCAGAAAGTTGAGGTCCCCTATGTGATAATCTAGACTATTTTTAGCAAGGCCTCAGGCAGTGGCTAGGAATACACAGGGCAACTTTCCTGGAGAAGGAGGCCATGCAGGTTTGCAGAAGAAGAATCAGGAGACACTGAATGGAGTCTCTCTCCACTATGTGCCTCCTGCTCCCCACTTAGGGAATAGAGTTTGCAACACCTACATATACTGAGCCCACCAGACTGGGCTTCAGCCCTGGTGGGCAAATGGGTAACAGGGCAATGGGCAGGAGCCTTGAAACCATGTTGACGTGACCATCACTTGAGTGGGGGAGTCTTTGACTCATGAGGCTCCCAGGTGCACAGATACCCCTCGGTCTGTGTTCACAGAACCAATCCCCAGTTGCATCTGCCAGAGGAGCAGAGGCGGCCGTGATAAGTTAGTCTTGAGGGAGGATGTCCTGGGTGGCTGGAGCAGGGTGGGTTTAAGACATCAAAACCCAAACCAACTGGCAATAAAACAAGGATACTTTTCACTGGAATGCTACATTTAAAGTGTATGTCTACCCTGCAGACATGAGAGAAATGAGAACACAGAGTCACAAATAGGAATGGGGCACCAACTTTACAAATCTCTTGACCAGGATGGCAAATGCTTCAAATGTAGACAAAAATCACTCAGTTGTTTAATGTTAAACTATTTCAAGAAATGGCTCTTCTATTTGGGCAACCTACACTAATGTGTCCGGACAGGAGAATTTTTCTGTATTTTGATTTACTCTTTTGTCATGCAATTTCTATTTTATATTCTTGCTTTGATTTTTGCAGAGATAAAGAATAGTTCATTATCCATGTGCAAGGATGGATGGACTTTGAGCGAGACAACTAATCTCTTGGTTCCTTTGTCTCTGCATCTGTTGGGTAGGGGGTATGGTGATTGTTTGGATAAGGTGGGAGCAGGGATAAGTTAACACATGTGAAGCACTCATAGTAGTTCTTGCATGACTCTGCAGAAGTTAGCTATGACTGTTATTGCTGTTATTGATCCAATCCTGAACAAAGAGATACTTGCAGATCAGTCTTAAAAACTAAAAAGACAAGATCAAAATAAATGATCCATTTAATCAATTTTAGAAAATAAAAGTTATTAGCGAAACATAAAAGCATCTTAGTCAAATTGTTATTTTGTCCCATGAAAGGAGAAAACATGATTTAATGTATTTTCCTGTTTAGCTGCATTTCTTGGCTTTTTGCATATGCGTGGGAAAAGCAAACCTTTGCATTTATTTTATACAGGAAGGTATAAACTTAGAAAAGTTCAACAGGTCATATCACCTATTTTCAATATTCATTCATTCATTCATTCAACAAATGTTTATTTGCACTCTTCCTACATGGCAGGCACTGGGTTAGATGCGTAAGATGGATGGTCTCTGTCATCAAGTATAATAGCTTTCAAACTAGCCAGTGAGGCAACAATGGTCACATCGATAGGTATGGGGGTAAAAAAAGTTTATACAGTAGTCCTCCCCTATCCACAGTTTCACTTTCCATGGTTGCAGTCACCTGCGGTCAACCAGAGTCCAAAAATATTAAATGGAAAATTCCAGAAGTAAATAATTCATACATTTTAACTCTGCTCCATTCTTGAGTCACATGATGAAATTGTTCTCGCCGTTCGATCCCGCCCTGGACGTGACTCACCCCTTTGTCCAGCACATCCACACTGTCTACGCTACCCATCCCTGAGTCACTTAGTATCGGGTATTTTGAGAGAGAAAGACACCACATTCACGTAACTTTTATTACAGTGTACATATTGTTATAATTGTTCTATTTTATTATTAGTTATTGTTAATATCTTACTGTGACTAATTTATAAATTAAACTTTGTCATAGGTATGAATGTGTAGGAAAAAACATAGTATGTACAGGGCTCAAGGTTTCAGGCATCTACTGGGGGTCTTGGAATGTATCCCCCAATAATGAGAGGGGACTACCATATGTACTTTGGCAAGAAAGATGCACCTAAGACTCTTGGGGGCCCTAAAAAGGATGGAGGCATGTTCAGAAAGGACTGCACAGAAAATGGCAATGTCCTGACAGACAGGGAGGAGGTTAGTCTGCAGAGAGAACGTGCATATGAAGATATAGAGGCACGCAGGAGTCTGGCCAGCTCGGCCAGCTCAGCCCGTGCTGCCCCAAGTGTGGTTCAAGACCAGCGATGCCAGGCAGAGATTGGTGTCCCCACCTCCACCCCACAGAGCGAGATGGGCAGCAGAGCTGGGAGAGGCGGGCTCGGAAGGCTGTCACAGGCAATGGCATTATTTGGAAATTGCTGCCCATGCGCTCCAGGAGGGCAGTAACCCAGATGACTTTATCTCAGTATCTTCCCACCGTGCTTTGCATGTGGGCACCCATTTATTTGTGCAGTGAACACAGAGCTAAATAACAGCATGACAAGGTCTTTATCAACTGACCAACCTGGGTTGTTTCATCTGACCCCTCAATCTCCTTTATAAAGGCAGAGTAGTACCTTGTCTCTGAGTCAGAAAAAAGAGAACTGAGTGGTTTTTGTTTATCTTTTACAATAGCTCAAGACTGAGATGGGAGATACGGAAAAAAATAGATCCTCATCTTCCTATTTTGTTCCAGACAGATTGTCTGCCAGGTCTCCACAGAGTTTTTGCCCCTCCCACCTCCCAGTCACACAGACTGGGGAACTGACCCTCGGAATTCAATGGCAGTCATAGCAAGCCCCAGTTATTGTTGGTAATATTTCTAAAGCGCTTGAAGGTCACCTGGGATTAAGACAGGTGCCGCCTGCATGCAAGGTAGCGTGCTGCTATTTTAATTATGAAAGACAGGATGAATAAAAAGAAGCCCTTGGAAAGAAAAGAAGAAAATCCCCGCCACAGCCCAACAGGTGAATAGGCTTTTGCTGGAGCCTGGGGCTCGGGCTCGGGCTTCCCAGGGCCTGTGATCAAAGAGGAGGCCTGGGCAGTGTGAGAAGCCATGTGGTTCCCATCTCCTTGACAGTGGGATTTTACTAACCCATTTCCGTCTGCTCCGTCCCCCTCTGGGACTGAGCAGCAATGTCTTGAAGAACACCGAGATTTGAGATAAGGACGCGTGTCTGTTTCTCTCTTATGTACTCACCATCAAATTGGTTTCACTGATCATCACCTAAGAGCACATTTAGGAATAACATTGATCGGGTGTCGGGCAGATGTGGGGGGCAGGGGATGGGTGTATACATACATAATGAGTGCGATGTGCACGTCTAGGGGATGGACACACTTGAAGCTCTGACTGGGGTGGGGGGTAGGGGGCAAGGGCAATATACATAACCTAAACTTTTGTACCCCCACAATATGTTGAAATAATAATAATAATAAAAAAGATAAAACATTTACCTACAAAAAAAAAAAACCAAAAAAAAAAAAAAAAACTATGTTTATGGACAGAAATCCCCCTCCACTCTTGCTTAGAAAGCAGCAGCGATTTGCTGGACGGAGGGGCACGTGTTTACTCCCACCGATGCTGTTGGAGGCGATCCGTTTTCCCGTAACAGACCGAACGTGTTCCTTTCTGCGAATTCACAGAAGCTCTGACGCTGCTGTTCCTTGGGAAGCAACTCTGCCGTTAGGCTCTGTAATTTTTTGATTTTGTAGCACACATGATGTCTCAGAAGAGGGATATGTCTTTTCTAACAACCATCATTTTTATATAAAATGGAAGGTATTCACATTATGTCTTCATCTTCTATATCTCGACTAGTAACAATATCAAAACTACTCCCTCCTGACAACTATATTCATTTCTCATTAAAGATATTTCATGTTTTATTCAGGAATTTAAATGAAGCTATCAGAGCCCGGAATGGCATCCGTTTGGTATAATTGTATCTCACTGATGCCAGCCCCAAGAGTTCTAATTAATATATATTTAGCTCCCTGACTGTCTTTAGACCGAACGGTTGAGTGTAGAAGACAGGAGGAAAAAAACACATTGAGATTAGAACAGGAAAGTCTTTTTTAAAGGAGGGAATTTTTGGTAATTGTGCATTTCAAGTGCTTTGCTCTTATATCTGTGTCAGAAATTACTTTCAGGCCACTGAGTGCCTTATGAAAAATGGACTAGAAGATGATAATTATTTTTATTGATCACACATTCAAGTTATTAATTTTTTAATCTCCTTTCTTTCTTTTTTTCCATAAAAATGTTCATGCCCAGGGAATTAAGTGCATTCGCAATCCTCCTCTGGTTTGCTCTCCCCTCTCCTCCCTCTGCCCTTTTTTCCTCCGACCTCACACTATTAAAAAGCGATATTGTTCCTCTTTGCCAACGTGAAAATGACTGGAGCCATCTTGGGATTACTTGGCCTCCCTAAACCCATAATATGAAAAGAAGCTAATTGGATACCAACCTCATTCCTTATGGGGTTTGCCATTCCCCCTAATTCTCTTCGACCACATCCCCGTTCTCACTTGCAGGAAATGAGTTTGGGGACATTTCTTGTGCTGATCTAACATTGGAATTCATAGCACTTGTGTTCACTTAGTAGCCTCAATTCACTCTAGTTCCTGGGATGCTCTGGGGCTGTGGTTTATAAATCACTCCCGTGGTGCACTGTGTGCAGAGATCAAGACCCCTGCAAGCTCCAGTCATATTGAATTGTACCAGGCAACAGAGCGTCCTTAGGAGTTTACAGTAAGGAAAAACAAAGGCCTTATAAATAGGACAATTCGACTGACACTTAGACCATTTACAAGGCACTATTGGAAAGAGAGAGGATGCTATTTTCCTTTGTCCCCAATCTTGGTCTCATTTACTGACTGCTGAGGGGGGCTTTTCAATAGGACATGAATTGAGGCTTAGGAATAACCTATACACAAATTGAGTTGTTATTTAAACACTTGTTAGGGGGTCATTACTGGTATATTAGCCTTCCATAAACATACCATAAATCTGGTTCACACTACAAAGATTTGTGCGACTCTCTGGACCTCTGTAGTGAGGATGTCACTGCCACTTCTCCTGGCTGGTGTGGGAGAGGTAGGCAGTTCTTCTACTTATTGGCTGTGTGATGTGGGTGAGGTCAGTCAGTAACTTGGTCCCCACGAGCAAGTTTCCTTACCTGCAAGAGAAGGATGTAAACATGTGTTTACTTCATTGGGGTGTTATTAGACTCAATGTGATAACGACAAAACAAACAACTTAGAGTAGTGTCAGCATACTGAGTGTCTATCATCACGCCCAGGCACCGTGCTCAATGCTAAACATCCATTTTCACGTTCAGTAACAAACAAGGATACATATAAAATTGGTGAATGATACATTTTTACACTCATGTGAATAACAATTTTAAAAACCTTTATTCAACTAGATTAGTTTGTTTTCCTCCTGAAAATCAGACTGGGTGTTTTGTGGGAATGAGGACTTGGAAAAGATTTATATTGGAAGGTGGATCCAGGCTGTTTCCCTTTTAGTCCCAGACAGCAACTTTCTGCGTGGAAGCGGTCCTCCCAAAGCGGGGGTTGCAGCGTGCAGGAGAGTGCTCAAGCCCTCATGCTCGGTTGATTTCCAGATACATTAGCCCACAGCCTTATTGACTACCACGTCCATTTCAACAGGCTCTGAGGGGTTTTTATTTTCTGAGACGCCTCACTGCGTGGGCATGATGACAGGTGTGTCAAGAGGAGAACAATAACCAGAAACAGATGCATGGAATATTCACTAATATGTCAGCAACTATGATGCATTTCAGTCCTGTCCATCCTCACCCTAAAAGAAAAAAAAAAAAAGGAAAAAAGAGAATATTTTTTTCCATGAGGCCAATTTCCATGCCAAACTGAGCATCTGTCTGGCTTTTGTGTTTGGTATAAACAGGACTCACACACACTCAAAAATAATGTCAAAAGTTCAAAGGGTGGAGAGTTGAGAATTCTCACATGGGCAAATAAATGAGGTCTGCCGATTGGCTGGCCTTCACTCGGCTTTACATGAAGTGTCTCCTTGGGACCGGGGTGATGTGTGGCTTTGATTCTCTGCCCTTGTTCTTCCATAACCTGGTTTGGAATGTAGCCCAGTCCTAAGAGATTGGGGGTCACTCTGGCTTGATAGTGTAAGGTCAGAAAATGGAATGAAGCTCGGATATCTCAATTGAGATTTGAGTGTATAAAAGTATAAATCAAAAAAGCAAAATCCTTGAAGGGACACCTTGCGGCTGTCGCCACAAATGAAAGGTTTCAAAATAAGTAGGTACAAGAATGCTGAGACTAGTGCAACTAATAATTGCCCTCTGGTCCTGCTTGAAGAACATGAAAGTACAACTGAACATTGAAAAGCAAAGAATACATATTATCCCAAGCAAAGATGCTGGCCTGAATTCTTTAATAAATTTTATATCATTTCAGGGGCAATATTTAGAGTATTTTGAAAAAAAAATAAATCCCTTCCTTCACATGCCTTTTGGCAAGATGCAAATTAGAAATTGTATTCAGTGACCCAAGTAAACCTCAGAATTTATAGGATTATTTGTTCTCTGTTCTTGAAAAATCTGGATAGGATAATCTCAAAGTTGAGTCATTCATTAAAAAAAAAAAAAAAAAGTAAGCAGATTTTGTCCGCCTTCACTCCTAAATGCCACTGTCTCATTTGGCTGTAGGATATTCATGATTTTATGTTTATTTAAACAGACATATCTCTAGTTTATAGGCATATTCCAGAACAGAACTGCATGTTGCTTGGAGTGCAATTCTTATGGGCAAACACCTGATCCCCTTTAATAAAAGATAAAAGGGATATGATTCCCTTGCCATTCAAAGACCTTACTGTGCCTTGCTCACAGACACAACCTTGTTGCTTGACCTTCCTTAACCAGAACAAGCATCCCATGTACTGAGCTCCAGGTACAGTGCTTATAAATGACTCTTCCGACCGCTACTTCAAATCCACTGTCGAAGAACTTGTTTGTTCTAGGATTATGATTACAAAGCAAGTCTTGGGAGTTGCAGAAGTGCATGTGTTAAGTGTTTAACATGCTGCTAAACTATTTCAAAGTCACTCCTTTCTAAATTATTTTCAAGGCAAAATTTTCTAAGAACCCTTCTTTAAAACTTGGAGTTTCTACCATCATCAAAAAAGATAATTCCATTTTCAGAACACTTACCCCTACAATATTCCTTTTTCAGGTTATTTTTCCTTGTTTGGAAGAAGACAGTGAATCATAGTTCTACAATTGAATTTGTATACTTACCAGCCAAATGGACATTTCCCAAAGTCTTTTCTGTGGAACACAGAGCCCACAGGAAAATTAGCAAATTAATTTGAGTAAATTTTAGGAAAATAAAGAGACCTTGAGCCAAATAAGTTTGAGAAATGCTGAATAGTCAAAGAGTTGTAGTAAATGAAGAGTTTCTCAGAATATTTAATATGCAAAATAGCACGTCAGTGGAAGATGTACTTATACTGGTTTTCCATTTTTTTTGTTTGTTTATTTTGTTTTAAACTGTGGGCTTCCCTCTCCACCCCCCCCCCCCACACACACACCGAGACCATCTCTACTGATCTAATGCTCCAAAGAACTTACTTTAGGAAATTCCTAGCTAGGCAGAATGGCAGATCTCTTAGGCTTCTCAAAGGTGAAAAATGCAATTTTTAAGATGGCTAAAGTCAAGAACAAGCGACGTTGGAGTTTAAATTAGATTAACTGTCGTAGGATTCTGTTTAAACCAAACTGAGAGTTAAAAAAAAAGAAATCCCACAATGGTTATGTACTTGAAATGGAAAAGAATAAGGGAAAAAAAGGCATTAAAACATGTTCAGTAACCTCTTTAGCAGACACCCACATATAACTTCATAAATCATTTAAAGTGTGACAAGGAAAAGAAAATCTGATCAAGTGACTGTCCAAATAATTATAGTTTATTCTTCAACTTTTTCTCATTGAAATCACATTGTCATTTGAGTAGTCATCTTGACACGACTAATTATTGCTATCCAAGGAAAAGGAAAAACGCCTCAAAAAATGTAGTTTAACAAATTCTTGTCTTTATAAGCAATTATAGGGAAAAGGGAGTGTGGGGAATGGAAATTTAAATATTTCCCTCTCTACCCCTGGAGCTCTGGCTTTCCTATAGGAGTTTCCTTGATCTCCTCTTGCCCCTCTGTCCTCTCCCCTCTAATTTCTCCTGCCACCCTTCCTTGTGGCTTTGGCCCACAGTTTTAGCTTTTTGCCTCTTCAGAGAAGACCCAGATGGACACAACTGAGTGAGAAAGGCAGCCTGACTGTGGGAAAGGCTCACGGATGACAGGGGTGATGTGGGTCCTGCCCACTCTGCCATTCAGGGCTGGGACCTCGAGCAGCACTCAATCTGCCCTGGCTCCACGTCTTCCTCCATACCTTGCCTCTGTTGGACCAGATGGCAGCTAGAGTCCCCCAGAGCCCTAAGGGCATATGGCCCTACCTCTCTGGGGGTTTTCATTCCCGCTCTCCGACAGGAAGCAAAGCAATGAAGTCTACAACTCCGAGGTAACTTCAGAGTTATCAATCATTGGCTCACTATGGTTACCCCTGCCCTTCTAAGAAATGGCACTTCATAGAAGAGAAGAATAGAGACAACTCCACCTGTGAGAAACTTCCTGAATGTGTGTGTTCTTGAATTCTGCTATTTGCCTGGAAGTCAACATGAACTTCCATTCTGGGGCTTTGTCATGGACAGCTTCAAAACAAGCCTCTGATATTAATCATCTTCATGACTATAACTGAGAAACTAAGTTGAATGTGCACCTGGGTTCCTGGGCAGCAAAGACACTGAAGGAAATAGTCTTTTAACCATTTTTCCCCCCAAAGGGAAAGGAAATTGCACACTGTTCATGCTCACATCCAAGAGACAGGTATTAAATTGCTTCTGAAATGGAAGCATTTCGCTCTGATCGTTGCTTTTTCTCCACGGTTATTTCTTAAACATAACCTCCTTTACATGTAACCCCAAATCAAGGAACACGAAAACACCTCATTGAAAATAAAATTGCCTAAATATTTCAACACAAGCACAGTTTGCTTCTGCCTGCATTCAGGGTTGCTTCCTTGTCCTGGCTGGTTACGAGATACTTCCAGGGAACATGTTTCAGGGGATGAGAATGAGGCCAGTGGCTGCTGATGTTAAAAGGACATGGCATCTGCACTAGGCCAGAGAGGGGGGCTGGTTGCACAAATTAAAGTCAAACACATCACAGCCGGATTAGCAGACATGGATTTGAGTGTGTTGTCTAGGTTTCCTTTTTTTTTTTTGTTCTTCCAAGTAACAGGGAGGCAATTAAAAAAAAAAAAAAAAGACAACTCCATTTGTCTCAAATCATCATTTCTTCTCACCTTCCTTAGTCCTGGTCTCTCACTCTATTTATCTGGCAACACAAATTACAATTGAATATGAGGAAGAACTTTAAATATAGGTGGCTGTTTAATCTGTCTCTGACTTGTTCTGGTCAACAGGAATTTTCACCCAAATGTAGCTTGAAAATATAAACCCACTGAGGAAAAAAGAAAAAAATGCACGTGTATTGTGTTGGAACAAAAGTAGTTCATTTACTGCCAAAAAATCATAAAAATAATATGTTGGATTTAAAAAAAAATGGATTTAGAATTTGGTGGAGCCACTTTTTCTTGTACTAGAGAATTCCTCTCAATGGGTGAGTTCACCCACGAAAAGCTTTAATTACTTGATATTTTAAAAGAATTCTTTATTACATTAAGGGAGAGAGGAGAAACGCAGAAGTGAGGGAGAGGCATTTGCGTGGAAGAAGCCTAAAGCTGCATGTGGGAAGCAGAGAGTTTAAAAGGCAATGTCTTTAATGAACAAACTTTTCATTCCCACAGGACAGAGCTGTTTTTGAAATCTTGCATGATCCGCTATCAGGGTATGGGGGACAGTTCCATGAGGCAGCGGCAGGGCTGTGAGTTAAGCTTGCAAAACCGGTAACTGCTACTTTAAACCAAGCCAAATGACAAACCCCATAAAAAAAATTTGTGTGGTTTTATTTTATTTTTTTCTCACATTAATTGGTCTCAGAGAATACCGTGTGAAAGGCTCCACAGCCCTGGTGCAGGAGGAACTACAACAGAAACTCAGAGGGGCAGAAGTGGCTTCCTGCCCTCCTTCCGGCCTGAAACTTCCTTTGTTCCTATAATCTCAAAACAGCTGTTTCCTCTGGAATCACAAACCCCAGCTGGCGGACTGTCTACCTCTTGAATCCTGCCACACATAACGCTCATCAAATTTGAATGTTGATATGAAATCTTGTTTTTCCTCACTTCATACTACCCCCCTGATCCCACTCCATCCTGTATTCCTGTTGACCTTCACCCAGAGGGGACAGCAGTTAGAAAAAAAAGTGACACGAGCATCTCCAATTCATACCTTCCAAATGGCATAGTACATTCTTGAAAATATTTAGAATCTCAGGTAGCTGGTTGGGAAACACGTTTCCAGAAACCTCCTTTGTGAGACAGAAATTGATAGTCAGCGTCACTCTTCCAGTTTGCTCATAAAAATCGGAACCTTTTAATAAGCATCAGTGCGTTACTGTATCCTTTGGCAGAAACCGGGATGTAATTCCACATAGGAGATGCAATGAACTATATGTGCTAGTTTTTCCTTAAAAACTTGACAATTTTATTGATTGGTGTTTTCATTGAGACCTTTGGGGTGAAAAATAAGGAAGAGGCTAGGTTCTACTCATAGAAGAATTTACTAACAAGTTTGGAAGAAAAGGCATGTAGAAGACAAGAAGTGGAGAAATGCAAAGCCGCATTTGAATCATTTCAAAATTATATGCCCTAAGGTGTTGATGGAATGAGGGGTAAGAAAGTGTCTGTGTGTTGGGGAACGGAAGAGGAGGGAAGGAGTCAAGGAAGGCCCATGGATGGAGGGGTATTAGGTTCTCTAGAGAAACAGAACCAACAGGAGATAGGTAGATAGATGATAGCTAGCTAGCTAGCTAGCTAGCTAGATAAGAGGATATTTATTATAAGAATCAGCTCACATGGTTATGGAGATCAGGAAGTCCCATGATCTGCCATATGCAAGCTGGAAACCCAGAAAAGTTGGTGGTATCATTTAGTCCAAGTCCAAAGACCTGAGAATCAGGGGCGGATGTTATACGTCATGGTCTAAGTCTGAAATCTGGAGAACCAGGAGCACTGATGTCTGAGGGCAGAAGAAGGTGGATGTCTCAGCTCAAGCAAAGAGCTCAAATTTGACTTTCTTCTACCTTTTTGCTCTATTCAGGCTCTCAGTGGATTGAAAGATGCTCACCCATGTTGGGGAGGGCCATCTTTTTTACTCAGTTCACCAATTGCCAGTTACTCAGTATTTGTGACTACTGACCTCCTCCAGAAATACCCTCAAGACACATCCATAAATAAAGTTTCATTTATATAGGATGCCTGCTATCTGGGCATCCCTGAGTCCAGTCAAATTGACACAAAATTTACCATCACAAGAGGTACTCTGTATGGGTGAGTTTGGAAAGGAAGTCAAGACAATAGAAGATGGCTTGAATAAAAACCCCTAAGGGAAAGCACATGCTTTGGATTTGGGATAGACCTTGGAAGTCATATGGGCTGCTGCCTTACTAATGAGATAGTACAGTAAAATTCCAGAGAAGGACACACTGTGTTCCAGGTCACAGAGGGACCAAGAACAGGCAGGGCTGCAAGCAGGGCTAGTGCCCTGTGTCTCCTCCAGGACACCACTCTGCCACTGGTGTTCCCCTCTCTGAACTCTGTATGGTTGATTCTCATGTTGGGTAATGGTTAGAGACTGTCCTGTACATAGCAGAAGAGAAGGTAGCTTCAGATCTTAGCTCTGCCACTTATTAGTCACAGGAAATTAGTCAAGTCATTCTAAACTCTAAGTCCCTCAGATTTCCTATCAATAGGCTGGAAATAAATTGCATCTAACTCCTTGGACTATGGTGAGGATTAATCAAGTATTTAACCTAATAGCTGCACAAAGACAATTTGATAAATATTTGCTTTATTACAACAATACTACAAATGATTTTATTATTATTGCTATAGAGAAGGATAAATTTAAGTTGGTAGAGGAATTATTTAGCTAGAGTCAATATTTTCTCTGGAAAAATGCAAAGAAATTAAGCAGATAAAGACATCAAAGTGATATGAGAAACCAAGTGATAACAGCTAATGCTTAACATGAAGAAGGGAAATTTTTGTACCTTGTTTTGTAAAATGCTGTCTTCAAGTGCAAGCTTTCTTAGCAATTCTTAATCAAAATTTAATACCTGATGAATTATTGATGTTTACATGCATTTACTATACTTTACTGAATAATCACATAACCACGGAGTGTGGTCATTAAGAGTATGGATGGTTGAGTCAGGGTGGCTAACATTGGTTTCCAGTTCTGCCACTTAGGAGCTGTGAGACCTTGGGCAAGTCACTTAGCCTCTCTGAGCCTCAGGTTCCTTATCTGCAAAATTGAGATGAGGTTGTGGAGAGGATTGAGTAAGTTCATAGATGCAAACATCTCAGGACAGTGCCTGAAACACAGGTGTCAGTATTAATAATAATCTTTTGATTTGTAGTAAATAATAAAAATAATAATAATTAAATAGTAAATACTATTAATATCTTAGAATGGTTTTGTGGTTAAAAACATAACTAATTAACTTACAAAATTTTGAACTACTCTCTCTACTATTTATACTGAGAAAAGCTAAATAATTTGCCTAAATTTAGAGTTTACTATGTACCTGGTGGCAGCAATTGCAGTGATAGGCTCAGTGCGTGAGGTGAAATAATTAGCTTTATAGAGGTTGAAACCGAAATTCCAAGCCTGTCAGTACTTTAAATTCTATAGAACTTGTAATCATGTTTGTGTTTGATTTATGTCAGTTTTTATACTTACAGTACCCATTGTGGTTGGAAACTCTCTGAAAGCCAAATGCAATGGAGCTAATTCTTTGCTCTTCGCCAAAAGAATGAGGAGGCATCCATCTAAACCAGTGTTTTTCAAAGTGTTATCCCTGGGCCAGCAGCATCAGTGTCACCTGGGGGCTTTGTGGAAATGCAAGTTCGCAGGCCCAGCCCAGACCTGCTGCATCAGAACTCTGGGACGAGGCCAGACATCTGTGCTCTAACAAGCCCTCCCGGGGATTCCGGTGCTTGCTCAGTCTGAGGAGCACTGCAATAAACCAACACCAACAGCAGAGTCGACACATATCAAGCATTAAACGTAGATATTAGAATTGCGGTTGGACACTATTGGAGGAACACTCGTACATTTCCCCCCTCCCCGCCATTTTCCATTTGGTACCTCCCTCTGCTGACACATTCTTCCTTTTAGATGTGTTAATGTTACTAACCAGGCTGTGGTGAAGTGACTTTCCCCTGAGCCTCAAAGTCATTTCTGTCACCTCCTATTATGTGTTGACTTAATTAGTTTAACTCTTGGAAGGCAGCTCTACTTTCAACTTCTTAAATTGCACCTTCCTGTCCCTAATTTACCCATTAGACTACTGACAGTGGTTAGAATACTAATTTTAAGAGGACCACACTCTATGGGTGTTTGGCAATGATTAGCTTTGTCCCTGGAGTGGTTTAATAGGGTTAGGGTGTTTAACTAAAATGCAGGTGCTGTGATCTTGCTGTTTAAAGGAGCATCCACCACTAGAAAACCTCTGGACATCCTGGAAAAGGGAGTGAACAGGGAACTTATAGAAGACTAGGCACAGAAGAAAACCTGGAAAAAGATTTCAAAGTGGGACTGGAATTACGGAGGGCTGAAGGGATGGTGGTGACTGTCAATTCTAAACATATCTCAGATGTTCTGGACTACTTTGGTCCATATATGCTGTAGGTAGGAGTAGACAGGTATATTTATACATTCCACCCATCCATCCCTCCACTCATCCACCCACTCATCCATCCATCCAACACATGTCTATTGAGCATCTACTATATGACAAACCCTCTTATAAGCAGTGAACAGACAGAGAAAAACTATCTGCCCTCACGAAGCTTTCCTTCTAGTGGGGAGCATGGATAAAACACAAAAATGTGAACTATATGAAATAATTAATGGTGATAACTTTAGTGGAGGAAGCCAAAACAGAAAAAGGAAATCAGTGGAGCCTGAATACAAGGGGCTCAATTTGAAATCCGTGATCAGGGAGAATCTCTCAGAGGATATGACATTTGGAAAAGACCCTGGAGGAAAAGCTTTCCACCTAAAGGGAACAGCAAGTGGAAATTCCCATGGGTGAGGGTGTGTCTGGTGTGTTGAACGTCCAGGAAAACATCTAGCACAGAGATGGAGGTAGCACAGTGATTGAGGGAGAGTAGCGGAAGGTGAGGTCAGAGGGCCAACGATGGCCAGGTCTCCCAGAGCCTTGAAGACCCCCAAAAGTTGTTTTGCTTTTACTCTCAAAGATCTAATGCACCCATTCTTTTGACACTTCACTTAGAAGAAAAAAAAAAAAAAAAAAAAGATCTAATGCACACAGTCAGGTAAGCCACTGACTTGTCCCTGCCAGAGAAGGGTTGATGCCACAAGAAGCTCCCTGAGAGCCAGCAGAATAACTGGGAAGGATTCTCTGCTGAATGATAAAAAACCTTGCAAAAAGTGGGAAGAGAAAATGGTCAGTGTCAATAAAGAAGAAAATGGTGGCTCAGAGAGCAAGGAGGTTCGTCTTCCTTTCCTTCATGAAGGCTCCGAGTGTTGAACACAGGGTGTGAAGGTGTCGGTGTGCCCAGCCAGGCCCTCTGTACCCAGCGACAACTGAGTGGAGGTGGTGGCTCAGCCTAGGAGGGTGGGATGAGAAGCCTAGTGAGACAGAGAAGACTGGTACAGTGGAGAAGCAGGCCTTCCATGCCTCACACACCAGCCCCTGAACCCGGGAGAGCTTAACCGACCATAATGCTGTCAAGAGTGCTGCATTCCTGTCCACATTCTAATATCCTAGAGTACTGGGAGGGCTTACATGGCAGTAAGAGTAGTGGAAGTGAAGTGGCCATGTCCTAGGACAGGTTTAGATATGAGTGCACTCATAGGGGTACTCTACATCCAACTAACTTGACATTGAGCCATCTATGGAAAACACTTGGTGTGCAGGGTATTTCAGGCTCACAGAGGATACATGATCAACTGACTGGAAAATCCAGAAAGGCTTCCCAAGGGAGGTGACATTGGGCTTGGGGGAGGGGCTTGAAGGACTCTAGAATTTTAGAAGGCAGAGCAGGTGGATTTGGTGTGCTGCATTTTCTGGTATAATTCTGGGCTAAGGACTCTTTGTTTTTGCCTTTCTTTTATACGAATGCACCACTTCTGAGGATGGCATCCTCAGGTATATTAGGCACCCTATCACTTCCCATTTGCATTTGCCCTTTGTTACCCTGGTCTCTAATCTTTCTAACCATCCCATCTCATGGTGCACTCTGGGAATGGCAAATAGAGCCCTCTCTGATGGGTGAGTAGTGATGCGGTGCTGAGGATGGTGAAGGTGCCTCCTGACTAGGAGGAGAAGAGGGTAACTGTTAATTATTGATGTCTGCCATCTACTAAGGGAACGTCCATGAGGTTCAGGACCCCTGTGCCTTGTGCCCAGAGCTGTGCCCTCCCTAGCACATGCCCTCCTCCCTTTAATGGATGTGGAACTTGCAAACGGTACGCACTCTTTCAGCACTGCCATTTCTTTGTCTGTAAAATGACCATACGCAGTTCACAGGTATTTCTGGAGAAGAGATGTGTGTTGGAAGAGGTAGATTTCAATACAAACAGCAAAAGGACAGTTCCTGATAACACACCAACATTTTTAGTTCAATTTTGAAGAGGCTAATAGGGTTAATCTAAAAACCTACAGTCAGAGTAATTCAGTCAAGATTCTGCCATTAGTCATGTGGCACTTTCCAAATGAGTTTTCTTTTTCTAGAAGCTCTATATAGAACAATATATACATTGCCTAGAAAGTTAACTTAGCAGCAATAAACTCTCATATTTCTAGAAATTTCTCTCTGGAATTTTTAATAGTCTATATAATAAAGGGAAAAGCAAAGTTGATGTATCTGTTATACTGTGTAATCTTTTAAATAAAATAGTGTATAGTATAGTCATGTGCTGCATAATAATGTTCTAGTCCATGATGAAACACATCTACAATGTAGATCCTATAAGATTATAATACTGTATTACTGTACCTTGTCACGTTTAGATATATTTAGACACACAAATACTTACCATTGTGTTACAATTGCCTGCAATATTCAGTACAGTAACATGCTGTGCAGGTTTGTAGCCTAGGAGCCATAGGATATACCATATAGCATAGGTGTATAGTAGGCTACACCATCTAGGTTTGTGTAAGTACACTCTATGGTGTTAGCACAATGAAAAAATTGCCTGAGGATGCATTTCTCATAATGTATCACTTAACGAGTGATGCATGACTGTATTTTATTTTGTCATACTGGCTATAATAGAAAGATAACATAAATTTTAAAATTTGTGCAATTACAAATGAATGACATTGCATGTATTTCTTCTTTTATGTTCTTTTCTTATGGTGGCAACCTTGTAATTTGGATGTTGTTAAGGATCTTATTCAAGTTCTCATTGAGATAACATTTCTTCTGGAGGCAAGAGTGGGCTAGCTTCATGATGGCTGGCATAAATATGGCCACTCAGTATTACCCATCCTTTCTCACACTTTTTCTGCCTCTTTCTCAAATTTTTCCCTGCAATTGTCAAGATGCTCAAATTTATCACTTAAAAGAAAATAGAGATCATTGCATGCAATTCAGAAACTTCCCCTATGGGGAAACCAGGCCACTTTGAAGTTCTTTTTTGTTCTCAAACTTCATTAAGTTTATGCCAGTGGTTGTCTCAAATTAGTTTTATAGAGAGAAGCATTTTGCAAATTTGTCATTTATAGATTGCATTAAGCTGACCTGATTTAGCTATGTTGTTTAGAGAAATGATATAATGTGCATTTATTCCCAACTATTAGTAAATATATAGCAATTACTAGAAGTGTGCGTATTGGCAACGAATCCCCTAAGTGATGCACATATTTTACCTAGCAGCCCAAATACTTTCAATTTCACTTGCTTATTGAACAACAATTTACTGAACCCCTACTATATTGCAACATTGTGCTAGACATTGATACTTTAAAGCCAATAAGCCTGGAGGCAAACAAAGAGCCCAAACACATCTATACAATCAACACAAAGGAGTACGTGTTCTGAGGAAGGACCCACTGAAGGATGGAGGAGTGGGGAGTAGAAACTCTGCTGGAAGTCAGGAAGACTCTGCAGAAAAGACTTGACAGAAGACTAGAATGTGCAGGGGGTCGAGGAAGTATCTTGTAAAGAGATGGGCCATTATAGAACCCACCCATCCTCAGGGAACATGGATCAGCCTTAGAGATGGGGACAGAGTGGGATTCAGGGAGAAGCAGGAGCAGTGAGAAGCAGACTTAGATCTCAAGTGTCATGCTAACATTCGACTGGCCTGAGAGTGGGGAGGTTTATAAGCAGAAGAGAGACCTGGTTAGATTTGTGTTTTAGAAAACTCACCATGAAAGCAATGTGCAAAAAAACCCAAAGGGTGGAGGGTGAGGCTGAAGGTGGGATAAAAAACAGTGCCCAAATGTATACAAAGTCCAGGTAAGAGATGATGGATCTGCTCCATGGAAGTGGCAGTGAGGATAGAGAGGAAAGATTTGAGAAATGTTTCAAAGCTTCGGTTAACCACTGAGAACCTTCCTCCGGATCAGTTCATATCGTGGATCTAAGACTAGTCTTTAACTAAAACAGAGGTGGGGGAGCATTTTTTTCTCACTGGGCTGATTGGCACATGCCACAGGCTCCATTCCCTCCACAAATCAACACATGAAGGAGAGAGGACACTGGCCTTTTCTATCCAGGAAGTGCTGGAACACTGGGCTGCTAGTATCTGCAGATAAACCACCTCCTACCTAATTATCCCTCTTAAGTGATAATCACCCCTCCCCCTTCTTCATTCTCCCTGCCCAGGTGCTGTTCCAATGGTATGGTGTTCCACCAGCCTCCTTTCTCATTCCGGCAGTGTCAAAAATTCGGAAATCACACTGTCAGCTATACCTCCCGTAATGCAAAAAGGATGATGACAAGAGGTGCAGAGGTTTCTGGGCCACAAGTGTCTTTTAGGCCCCTGCAGATTCGATTCCAGCCTGTAGGGTGGATTCACAATGATGCTTCTGTTTCAGTTGGTCTGGTCTTCTCTTACATAAGGCATTGCCAAGAACAGGGCTTGCCAGAAATAACGTGAGTTTAAGAATCCTAGAGATCTGGTTTGCAATCTCATCTATGTCAGCTCTGTTATTTCAGGTAACCTAACTGACTTGTCGGAGCCTCTGATTTCCTTACTGGCAAGTGGGGGGTCGTAATCTCATTTGCTTTCTTGCTATGAGAATTGAACGTCATGAATAATACAAAATTCCTGACATGTTGTAATATCCTCAATCTTGTCTCACCTCCCACAGGGAAGGAAGGATACTCTATGACTGGACACTCTAGCTGGAGGCACCTATGTGTGCTCTATGGTCCCCAATATGACTCAACTTTTTCCTTTTCCCATGGTTGCTCAACTTTTCTGTAATTATACTCACCTCTCTGATTATAGGCATTTTGAAGATAAGCAATTCAAAGATGTATTTCCCTCTCCTTTAAGTGGCACAAATCCACTCTATTTTCTAGATCTTGGGCCCTGCCCCATCTTGCTTGTATTTATTTATTACCCATAAGGTTGCAAAAGATTAAACAATTTAAGAAAGATTGGAATTCACTGTCATAGGTGCTGGTACAGTTAAGGATATGCAAGGAAGACAGGGAAGGCAATAGCATTTGCTGAATATGAGACAGAGTGTTTTTCCATAAATTTTACATTTGACCCTTTCACTAACCCTGTGAGGTAGGTGTAGCTGTTCACATTAGATCACCTCCCCATAAAAAAAATATCAGTGGATGGAACAAGACAAAAGTTTATTTATTACTTATGTAAGAGAATTCAGAAGGGCAGTCAATATGATGGCTTCACAGACATCCTTCTATTCTGATGTTCCACAATCCTCAGCATACTTCCTCCTGGTTCATGATGGCTGCCTGAGCTCCAGCCCTCACATCCATATTCTAAGTAGAAGGAATGGGGGAAATATAAAAGTTATTCACTCTCTCTTTTAAGAGTATTGCCCAGCTGTGTGATGTCTGCTTTTCTCTTACTTCTCTTTTACCAGAATATAATTTCATATTTTCCCATAGCTGCAAGGGAGTCTGGCAGATGTAGTCTTTAACTAGGCAACATGTGCTCAGGAAACTGAGGAGAAAGGACATAGGCAGCTATAAGTGCCTGGTGCAGTAGGTGTCATTGTCCCCACTTTTTGAGGAGAGGGAGCTGAGGCCCAATGAATTTAAGAGTGTTCTGGTTATATATTGCTTCATAAGACACTAACACAAATCTAGTGACTTAAAACAACAAACATTTTTATCATGTTCATGATTTTGTGGGTCAGAAATTTGTGTGGGATCCACCAAGGATGGTTTTGCTCTCTACCACAATGACTACGGCCTCACCTGGAGTGATTTGAAGAGGGAGAGATGTCTGGGATGACAGACCTAGGCCCTAATGTCTGGGTCCTTATTTCTGGCATTATCTGGGTTCCTCAGTTCTTTTCTGCTTTGTGTCCAAGATGGATTTTTCACTCTTACGCCTGTCATCTTAGCTGGGATGGCTGGAACAGATGAGGTTGGCCAGGCCTCCATCTCTCTCTGCATGGGGCTTTTCCGCATGGCCTGCTTGGGCTTCCTCACAGCATGGCAGTCTTTGGAAGTTGGATTTCTTCCAGTAGTGACTGACTTTCTCCAGAAGTAATATTTCAAGAGATCAGGGCAGAAGCTATAAAACTCTATATAATAAGCCTCAGAAGTCATACTTCTGTCATAACTCACTAAGACCAATCCAGATTCAAAGGATCAGGATTTAAACTCCACATGCAGCAAAAAGTTTGCAGCCATCTTTAATTTATCACCAAGTGATTGCTTAAGAAAATACAGCTAGGAAGCCAACCGCCTAGGCCTAAAACATAGACTCTTCTTTATACTACATGGTTCCAAGCAGCAGGTCTTGGGTATTTCTAAAGAGTAAATTAAACAAGTTGATTTTTTTTTTCAGACTCAGAGATCGTAGCTGGCTATGGAGCAGCAGGGTGTCATAAGATTTGCGGCAATGGCATCTTTGTTGGGTGCATAGACTCTAGCTCTCATTGGAGTGTGCCCTTGGGCCTTGCACTCAGCTCTTCAAGCTGAGTCTCTTACTAAATGTAGCTGTCCTCCCCACCTCCCCCAAACACCCTCCAGCTGAACAACTGGGCTGCTGCTCTGCTTTCTCTTTCATATTTGCCAATACTCTCTCAGGTCTGGGAAATCAGATTGTCTCATTTAAATTTAATTTGAATTTCTGTTTGAAGAATCAACCTGAGACATCAAAGGGAATCCAAAAAATGCACTACACAATAAATGATCAAATGACTTCTGAAGACATTGCACTTTTATATCTAGAAATATTGGATCAAAACTCCAATTTCTTTTATTGCTAAAATTAAAGAGAGACTTAAAAGAAACTGATGTAAGTTTGACACTGCATTTAACCAACAGACAAATTGTTATAACCTGGTAAGGTTATAACTACCAATACACACATTCTTTCCCTAATTCATAATGAGCCAGATTCTTCCAGTCACTAAGCTTCAACTTGGTTTCAAGTTAATTTTCTTCCAGTCATAAAAACATTATTTAGAGTACAAGTTGCAGATGCCTAATTTACAATCTGGGCATAATTAAATTACCAGTTTATCTGCTCAGAATAGACTGATTTTGGTGATGAAATGTAGCCTTTGAGAAACCAACTTCTTAAAAAAAATTTCACCTTAATTATTTATGCATTTAATTTTTGAAAATCTAAAGTCCCTTTCCCAATGTCCACATATTTAGAGGTGGACACAGGTGTAAGACCACAGTGAATTTGTACTTGCTGAGGGTTCTGGCAGGTGCCTGGGAAAGCACACAAGTGGAAAAGCATGCAGTTGGCCTTGACAGGTGCAAATGCACACCCCCTTTTAACCAAGAAGGGGCCTGAAGAGCACCTGCTAAATGAATGAGTATCAGTATCACTGAATGAATGCATATCTTGCCCCATCAAAAACTTGACAGATGGTCAAAAACTTGAATGAGTGATGTCTTAACTTTCCATGAATGAAAAGCATGCAGTAAGGGTACAGAAATGTTGAGTCCCAGGGGCAAGAAGCTTCAGCTGAGGGCCATAGTCCAGAGAAAACATCACCTGTTCTACCTGTTTGAGCAGGGGATGATTTGTTTGTTACATGTTAATCACATAGGGCTGGATTGGAAGAATCAACAATAAAGAATTAAAATCAAGTAAGGATAACATTTTTAAAAATTAAATTTAAGTTTTGTAGATGTCTACAAGTCAATTTTTTTAAAAAGTGGAAAGAAATGACCATGACATTCTAGTGGAAAGAATAGCATTGTTCTCAGGTGCCCAGGGAAGCTGGTTCTTTTATATTTAGGAAAATCTGTTGCTGAACCTTTTGCTAGCTCCCATTCACCTCCTTCCAGCTCTGGAGGTGATGGTGAGAGCTCTAACCAAGAGAATTGAATTTGTCTGTTCAATAAAGTTATAGTAATGTGAAGTCTCTTCCCTGGCAGTATGGTTTGGATTTCAGAAGCTCTGGAGAGAGCTAAGAGGAGTGATGAAGGAAAAGACCCATGGTAGGGAGAGCAAACCCCTCCAACAAAACAGCAAGAAGCCATGCAAGAGCAAGTGTGCTGGGGAGAAGCTCCCTGTGGCTGGGAGTTTTGAGAGAGTGAATATTCACATTTACTTTGGTTCCTGTTGTGATCTGTGCCAATGCCCCTCTATGTTATGCCCACTCTCACAAGGTCACACAGATAGCCTAGTAGTGGCGGTGCTTTGGGATAATGAGGAGAAGAGGCTCTTCTGTACTTGAGGTAAGGAAGAGGAGGACCCTGAAGACAGTAAGAAAAGGATATGAGATGCTGGTTATTATCTGGGCTACAGTGGCTAAGCACATTGCAACTCAGAAAGATGTGAGCAGAACATCCACTCTGCCCACGCCCCTTCAAATACCAGAGAGAGTGGTCCCTACAAAAAGCCTACATGTGGGCATGTGTGTGAAAGAGAATTGGGGAGGAAGGGCAGACCCTATATTTATTTGCAAGACTATGAGCTGGTCAAGAGTCTCACCCTCAGATTGCATGTTTATACATTTTCAAAAAGGGGGCAATGTGCACATGGGTGCCAGAGTGGGTTAACTGCCAGCTTTCCTCAGAAAGGAAATGTCTCCACATTCCTCTCTCCAGCAGCTATCACTCTACATCAAAAAGCCCCTCGTGCACTCCTCCTTCTGCTCTGGGCTGGTCCCTGCAGGATACTGCAAAGGATTTGTCTGGTCCTCTTTTTAATAAGTCCGGTAATAGGAGTTTCCACCATTTCTCTTGGGGTATTCTTTTCTATTTCTATGTTATAAACTCACTGTATGGATTTTGGAAGGTGTTATTTTAATTGAGCAGTCAAGCAACAGAGAATTTTCTGCCAGCCCTGACTCAGTAGAATCTGAGACTGTTCAGAAATTAGAAAAATTTCCAACAGAAAGAGATGATGGAGGAAGTGGGGTGGGGGTGGGGGAATCACAGATCCCTGCTCTGCCAGCCTCATTCATCTCACACACTAACTCCCACTAGATTTCAAAAATACTGTGTAACCTAAGTATCTTTTCTTTCTAAAGACCAAGAATAATGGGGCATTTCTAACTGAAAGGCAGCAGTTGCAGCTTATCAAAATCTATTGATTTTGATATATTCAGTCAATGTGGCTTTCAACTCTAGCCCTGCCTCCATCTGCTTGGGCTCTGCCTTGGATAAAACCCTCATCCCCTAGCTTCTCTGGCTTCCAGTCCAAAGCAGTGAAGACACTGCTGCCAAAGCCATTTTTCTAAAACACAGGTCATGTCATGCCATTTTGCTACTCAAAATGCCACAGTGACTATCCATCAATCTTTCAAATTTGGCTTCTCCTAGCCTGTCACCCCAACCTTCGCCCACACCCCACCATGTAGAAACTTTCAACCAGCATTCTCCACCAATGACTTGCTCTTGCATTCCTCCATGCCTTTTGCACTGGCTCTGCCTAAATGGTCTGCCCACCACATCCCACCCCATCTACTAATTGACCTTTAACTTTTGGACACAATCTCACTTCTGTTCTTTTATCAAAACATTTGGTTAACAAGTCATTAATGAATATTCTCGATGAGTTATGTACTAGTCTACGTTAGTTTTTAAATAATGTCATATTTTATGGTTATGAAAGGAAGTTAAGGACTATGCTTATATTCAAAGATTTTCATTGTAAGGGAGAAAAAGGAATAAATAAGTATTTTCATAAATACTACATCATTGATATTGACTTGAGGAAAACAAGCAAGGACATAGTGCTCAGCCTCTAGCACACAAAAAAATAAAAGAGTAAACCCAAAGGGATAAACACAGCAAAAATACTTCTATGAGGATATAATTTCACAGGATTCCAATAAATTACATAATTATAATAAAATAAATTATAATTTCATTATGCTATTACTGGCTATATATACACACTATGATATAATTATTTAAAATTAATTTCAATGCAAAAAATAACTGTAATGGATTGGGTTAATGTGTTGAAATTCTGTGGTATTTACATGCCAAATAGCTAGCTAACATGGAAATATATTAATAGTACAAAATATTGTGTAAACTACTAAAACATTGAATTTTATAGAAGCAATATATTCTAAGTCATGGGATATTGTTTCAACAAAGAAGCTTCCTAATGACATTTTTGAGCAACCCCATATTATAATAATGAGCTAATATCCAGGATAAGCAGGTTAACCATGTAGAACATGTAAGTGAGCCACAATATTAGAATGCAGGGGGCACAGTGAAAATAGGGAGATAAGGCAGAGGAGAGGGGCAAAGTGAGTGGTGGGGATAAGTGGGTCTCTGCCAGTTCCAGAGTGGAAGAGAAAAGAAATTGGGAAGGAAGAAAGAAGCCTGCAAAGATAAAACCGAAAGAGAGGAAATAGAAAAGACAATCACTGACATAAACTTGAAGAAAGGTAAGCTCCTCCTTGAGTCAAAGTTGAACCTTTATGAAGCTTCATTAAATCTTTCTGACCTTTCTAATAATATGTAATTAACCAAGAAACAATTCATTTCTAGATAATTGGGTAAATTTGAATCCAGAGTGTATTTACTAGCTTTCACTTTATATATTTTTATAGAAACAAGAAACAGCAACACACTTTGCTACAACTGGAGATGATTCTAAAAATAATTTAAGGTCATGTAAGTCTAGGCCATTAGCAGCATATTTGTTATGTCTGGCATAGGATTGAGATGTTTCAAAAACAAAACATATTAACTCTATCAAATCTGATCAGAACCAATGTCAAGGAAAGTAAGAAAAGGTATAATTATAATTATTAGTACAGATGATAAAAAGTCAAAGATGATGAATAACATGTCAAGTGTACATGCCCCTGGAATGAATTATTTGATGGTAAGAATTATTTATGAGGGCAAAGAACTTATATTATGACATGTAAAAGTTAGTAACTGACAAGACAAGAGGAAAAATAATTGATTTAGTAGGTTATAAACAACAATAAAAATACCCACAACTCTAGAGTTTGTGACTAGGAGCTCATCTCATGTTGGTACGTATTAGTTTTATATTTACTCAAGTGCAAGTTGGAGGTTTGTTAAGCCCTCAGAGGCTAAGCATGGTGAAAGCATTGCTGCAAAGATTTATGCCACAAAACAAAGATTCAAGACCCTCTCCACTGTGTATAGTATCCAAGGGAAGGGCAAGTTGGTAAGTGTACAGTTCTGAGGAAAGCCACCCAAGTCCCCTATAGAGTAGTGAAGGAGAAAAACAAATACTGATTAAATAATCGAATCAACAAGGTATTGCAGGTTAAGAAGTGCTATGCAGGAAAAAAATAGTTTGCTGAGAGAGTATAATGAGGGGGACTGTTTGTACGGGGTGGTGAGGAGTCAGGCATGCAAAGACCCAGGGGAAGAAGGTCCTCTGAAGATTGAACAAGGTGTTATTTCTCTAAATTGCAAAGAACTTGGCTTGAGTGAGGGATGAGAAAGCTCTTGTGCCCAGAACAGAAAGACAACATAAAATACGTGATCAGAGATGTAAGTAGAGCCAGAAGTTGGTACACATGCCAATTGTAAGGTGTTTGAATTAGATCCTGAGTGCAATGGAAAGCATGGATTTAATCAGTCTGAGGATGTGATCTGATTTATATTTTTAAAAGGTCATCTAGACGCTGTGGAAGAATACAGTAAAGAAACTCATTTAGGAGGCTATTGCTGAAGTCCAGGCAAGGAGAGATGGCAGCTGGTACTGTGATGGTGGAAGGAGAGATAGAAATGGATGGATTGAAGATACAGGTTGGGAGCAGAACTGATACAATTTTCTAGTATGCCAGGTAGTATGAGAGGAGGGGCATATGCTAATAAGAAAGAAGGAGTCATCTAGGATGACTCCCAGGGGGTTGCGTTGCTCACCTGAACAGTTGGTGGAAGCAACTGTAATGAGGAAGACTGGCATAGAGATAGGGTAGGGCACAAGTTTCAGGGGGACGTGAGGAGTTCATTTTTGGCCACATCGTACTGTAGATTCTGTGAGGCATCCAGATGAAGAGCTAAGTAGGCAACTGAATGTAGAAGGCAGGGCCAGCTGGACTGGGTATGTGAATCTGGGACTAATGATACACATATGGTACTTAAATACTTGCAAAAGGGTGAGATTGACTAAGAACAAAGTATAGAGAAGAAAATGAAGGGGTTCTATTCTGAAGTCCCAACCTAAGAGAAAGGTTTAACAGA
Organism: Varecia variegata; assembly: GCA_028533085.1. Lineage (NCBI taxonomy): Eukaryota > Metazoa > Chordata > Mammalia > Primates > Lemuridae > Varecia > Varecia variegata. The sequence goes on from CM052438.1 coordinate 9,848,900, forward strand.
GGAAGAAAAGCCCAGGAAGGAAACGAAGATCAGAGAAGTGGGAGGAAAATCAGGATTGTATTAAAGCAGAAGTCAAAGGAAAGTGTTTCAAGAAAGATGGAGCAGTCATCATTTTAAATATCACTATGTTTCAGTGAGAAGAGAACAGAAAAGGGTCCATTGGGTTTGGTAACTTGGGGATCAATAGTGATGCTAATAAGTAAAAAATTCTATGGCCCAGTGAGTGGACAGACATCAGTGAATTGAAGCATGCACGGAGTTAGAAAAATGGCTACCAGCTCCTGGAGACAATTGCAAGAAGTTTCTACATACCTAACAAATGGCTGAAAAACAGAAACAAAAATGTGACCATTCCAAGTGTTGGGGAGGATATGGAGAAATTGAAACACCTGTATATTTTTAGTGTAACTATAAAATGGTACAACTACTTTGGCAAAAGTTTGCCAATTTCTTAAAAAGTTAAACATATACCTACCATATGATCCAGCCATTCCACATCTAGGACTTGTACATGAATGTTCATAGCAAGTTTATTTATAATTTATCAAGTTACACTTTTTAAATGTGTGCAGTTTACTGTACACCAATTATACCTCAATGAAAAAATATTCCCATGGTAAAGAAAACATTTTTAAAAGGAGGGTACTGGTGTGTAGTAAGAAAGTGCTTGGATCAATGGTTTAGTCATCTCAATGTGGTTTAAGAATTGATTTTATGGGAGTATTTCAGCAAATGAACTTGAAAGTTAGAAGTTATGCTTGAAAAATGAAATGGATAGATTCTTTATTTTTGAGATGGAGCTATTTCTAGTGATGACAAGGTTTGGCAGGGGAGTTGAAAATTCAGTTGGAGTAAGAGGCAAGGTCTTTAGACACGAGGCAGTCTAAGAACTGGGAGGCTTCCACGTGGTAAGACTTACCTATGTGCACATTAAAGACATCAGAAATTATAGCATAGTCAAAGTAGGGAGAGTGTGAATTAGGAGCTAACAACTCCAGAGAATTGGGGAGTCACTAGGGGGTTGGAGATTATAGCAACAAAGAAGACTTGGGAATGGTAAAGGAAAATGGTGCAGATTTGGGAGTAGGGCATTGCCAGCTGGGGCCTGGGGGCACAATGGTATGAAAATGGCAGTGGGGCTCCAGAAGGTCTGAGATCCTGGGCAGAGCATTTGAGAGACCAGTTCAAAGAGATTATGGAGAGTTCGCTGTTCCCATAGAGAGGTGTTGCAGAGGGCCTGGAGGAGGGGTTTGAGAAAGTGTTGAACAAAGCAGGTGAGGCTGATTGATCATGGAGGGTGAGTGTTCTTGCAACCCCTGGCCTAAATGGAAATGTGAGGCAAGATACTATTGATCCCTATGTTCTCCAATGGGATGGTGCTGAAGTGGCCCAGCAGAGGAGAACACTGTGGAAGTCATGTCCTGCTGTCTGCTTGGCACAAGGGCCTCCCTAGAAGCCTCTGAGTGGCCCTGAAGTCTGTGGTGTATGAATGGCTAGTGCAGCAGGCCTATGGCAGAGTTACAACAAAACCCAAAAGAAAGTAGAAGGTGAAGAGAAGAGATGGCACCACTGGCTGGGCAAGGGCCATATCATTTGGGGTAAGATACTGAAAACTTGCACATGCTCTGAGTGGCCTTGAGTAGTGGGATCTGCTGCAAATTGCAGCCTGAGGAGTATGGAGGTAAGGACTGGGGAAGGACCCAGGGTCTCAGTCTACAGGCTTTAGTGAAGCTTGTCCCGTCTCCCGCATGGAGTTGCTATATTCTCTATATTCTCTAAGCTCTGATCTAACTCTCTACACACCTCTATTATGAGACTGCAGCATTGCCTTGGAATTATTCTGGGCTCTGTCACTTTCATACAGCTCATTTTTTAATGACAAAGACTTTGTTATTCATTTCTGAGACTTGCCTTTCTCTATCCCATCCTTTACTCCACCCCCTATCCCAAACCCAGGGCTTGGCATTTGGTGCAACTTAAATTAAAAAAGTGTTGAATAAATGAATACATGAATGAATTTCTCGTATCAATTTTGAATAAACAGAAACAACTTTTCTGTGTTTTTTGACCAAGGCCGCCAATTTCTTTTTGTGGGAACCCTTGCGGAATTCGTTTCATTTGAACATTCCTCCACGTTGAAAAATGCAGAACTTAAAACCCTGAGTTTGTACTTTTTTTTTAGGATTTCAGGCATAGAGGTTTTATTCTTTTTGTTTTTCTATCTGATCAAGTCCCTGTGGATATTAGAGACAGTGCTAGACTATGTACTGGCTTCGAAAGGATAAATACAACCAAGCCCTTTATTTCTTGACTTATTTGGGAGAGTTATAAACATAGCCTGCTACAGAATAGAAGGCAGCTGCGGAAGTTGGGGCAAATTATTGAAAATGGAAATAGCACAGATCTTGATGGAGAGTGAAGCTTTCTCTGCATCTGTTAGTGCACGTGTGGGGCAGTGTGCCGCAAGGTGGGCGATTTGCACTAACAGGAGTGCTAATATGATGTATTAAATGTCAGATCGGCATTGCTGGGTGTGCATATCTCTCCTGTTGTACTGCCTGTTTATGCTTATTCAGCCCTTTGAATAATTTAACACATTTCATACTCTAAATTACTCTCAGCAATTTGATGGGGCTTCTGGCAGTTTACTTGAAACGCTCAGTGTTAGGTCAACATGGGGTCCCAGCTTCTGCTAAATAGAAGTACTCTGCCTACTTAGAAAAACATAATTAGTTTTCTCCATGGATCTCCTCAAGGGTGGGGTGAGGGGAAGAGCAGGGGCGGGGGGAGCTAGGCAGGAGCTACTGCATAAGTACATTGGGTCGTCAGTGCAGAACAGACCAGGGATCCAAGGGTTAAACATTTAATGGGGCAGGAAGCTGGCCTTCAGGAGGAGGAAAAGTTGAAGGGCACAGAAAATAGTTTGAGTGTGCTGTGCAGATGCGTGTGTATGATAAATGACCCTCATTTAGTCAATACTGACTGCGGCTGAGCCCTCCTTTCAATTTAATCCTTATGTAAAACTGGCCTGCCCCGATGAGGACTGACCACAGCGGTGTGGTCTAAATGCTGCGGCACCGAATAATTTATGCAAGTGAAGCAGCGAACCACTATCCGATTGGGAGCCTCTTCCTTACTTACCACAGTCCTAGGTTGACCTGTGTGTACACTGCGGTGACAATGTGAAGTTTTTGCATTTCTCAGGTGAAATCCCAAGTATTCTAATGACCCCAGCCAGGGAATGTGGCAGCAAAGTGATGATGCAAGAGGCCATGGGCTCTGCTCTTTTTTATGTGACAGCAGGACTCTGACTGTCCCCTCTGGGTTTGAACTCCTCCACCACACTCTGGATATGCTGAAAAATCTTATTGGGGATTTGAAAAGTCCTACATACACTAAGACTCCGTAATGAAGTGTTTGCTTATCACCTATTTTACCCCCTTTGAAATAGTCTGAGCCTGCATTGTAACCTTAGGTCAAAACTATTTGGGCGGTTGGAAACTCATGATAAACACATGCTTTTGAAGGTTAGAATGTCACCCATTTAAGACTGTTAGATTAACCTTTTCATTAATTTTTTTTTAAAAACCTCCAAAGTGTTAGTAAGACCAAATGTACATGTACTTGTGTCTGTATGTGTATATACATGCAAACATGCATTAATCACATAAGTAAACCCAAACACATAAATAGAAATATTTGTGCACCACACAAACACACACAGTAGATATTTATTCAAACTGTTTTGTTTAAGAAATTAATGATATTTTTTAAAATTACAATAAGGTAACTGTGTTTATCATTTACTACAAAAAAGAGAAATATTTCATCCTCTTTGAAAGTCTATATTTTATTTCTAGCAAGGAAAGAAACAATTATATTTTCTTAAAAATCAAGTCTCTGAAGAGTACCATTTCCTTGGTGCAAGGCTTTTAAGGTCACTACATATATTCATTACACATCTTAAAAATACAAGAACATTTTATTAACCTTTATGATGACTTTGTCTTTTAACAACACAGCTTTTTGTGTTTGAAAAGCACATACTTACAATTTTCCCTTTTTGAACGAAGAGGTACACTGAATGTACAACATTCATTTATTCCATTCCTTTTATTCAGAATGGTTGCCACATTTTTTCTCAGTAAACACACTATACCCATTAAAAAATATATATATTATAATATTCATATTGAAATTTTTTCTTCCAAAGTGGATGAAAGTTGCCTTAGTATATTTATCATCAAAAGGAACACCTTTAAATTCCCAAATCAACTTTTCCATAAAATCATTATGTAGTGGCTATGTGGCAGGTTAATTTCACTCACTGCCCATGTTATAGGTGACCCTTGTCCCGTAGTCCAGAGCTGGAGAAATCTAGCTATGGCTGAGCTGGGTTCTTCCCCACTGGTTGCCAGTATCAGCGGTGGTGTCAGTGGCAGGGAACGGACAGGTCTGCAGCTGTGTATACATGTGCACAAGGTCCCAGTGTCTCCAGTTTGCGATGATAGTGCCTTTGCAAGATTTGCCTTGAATGGAAACTCAACATCTGATCAGAAACACCCATAGGGCAGATACAGGCAGTCAGAAGTAGGTGTTTCCCAACAGCCATGTTATTGGCCATAATTCTACCCAAATGCACAAAAACATTTGGTTTGTAGCATTGGGCAGCAGGTATTAGTGCCCCTAACTTTTAGGTTTTTCTGTTGAAGATTGTTTTTAACCAAGGGTCAGGATGTCCATTTACTCAGATGTGCAGCTTTTATACCTCTTGCCTGTAAACAATAGATTTTCCACATGAAGAGAAAGGGCAAATACAATCTGCTATCAATTCTGACTCAGTGGAAAGATGCAGCACACAATCTCTATTATTTTTCCTGCAGTTTGTTGGTGACTGTTGCTAGGTAATGCCTTCTCTACTATGCATCAGGGATCTAACAAGAGGGCTTAGAGAATCGGTTTCATTATATAATTAGCCCTTGATGTGCTGACTACTATGTTCCAGAATCTCACATATCTGTGTTCAGGTGAGGAAAAACTGTTTCAGGCCAATCCCTAGGAATAGTTATGGCCAGAGCATAGCACTAAATTAAAAAGTAGCCTATTCCTAATAACTCGGCTCCTGCTATATTACTAGTAATAACAACTTAAGCCATTTTCTTGAGGGTTTTCAGCCGGAATAGGACACAAAGGTGTTAAACACACCTTTAAAAATGGAAAAGTTTTGTGGCATTGTCATTCAACAAATACATAGACTCTGGAAAGTGAGTATTTCATGGAAAGTAAACAAAAATGCATAAGCTCAATGCATGCAAACAGACATATGTGCATAAACAAAAAAGTGGCAAAAGGAAGAAAAAAAATGGACAGAGCAAAATTATAAGGTTTCCAGGATACCAGGAGGACAAAATATGAGAAATAACTTTCTTTTGGCTTTCTAATTAGATAGAAAGCTCTTTGGGATAGGGTTGGGGTGGGAGCTCTAGGGCTGGCCAGCTCGGTTTCCACCGAAGGTCTTCCAAGCCTCTGACCTCAGCTCTCTAGACTGTAGAGCAGAGGGCTTCGTCTCTCTACAGCTTCCCCCTCTGTTGGGAAGTCTTGTGATGCAGCCTCATTTCTGTTTCATTTGTGTTACCTCTTATGCATGATAAAAAAAAAAGAATTCTTACCTCTAAAAATAATAATATGACTGGAGTTCTTTTCTTTCCAGATGTTTTAAAAAATTAATGGATAAATAAACATTGTATATATTAATAGTATATTAATATTAATATATTAATATACTATTAGTATATTATATATTAGTATATTAATACAACATGATGAGTTGAAATCCATATACATCGTGCGAAGACTAAATTGAGAAGGCTGGATTTCTTGATGCTTCTCCCTGCCTGTCTACAATCCTTACCTTCAGTGCAAAACCAAGTGTGTGATGTTGAGGGTTGAGATCCTGGTTGCAGGTGGAGCAGATGGGTTTGGATAAGAGGAGAGGGAGGAGACGAAAGGGATTCTGCAAAAACTGCTCTCACTCCCAGAGCTCCCACCTGCATTTGTCACTGACCCCTGAGGTTGAGCAAAGGGAACAGGTAGATGCAAGACCACTCTGAGGAGGAAGAGTGGGTGTCCGTAAAAGGGTCACAAACAGGCAGGTCATGCAAGCATGGAAGGCCATCAGGGAACCTGAGGGGACAAGAGGGCAGACGGAGAGGACGGGGTAGGCAGCACCTGCTCACCATGACCTCTATCATCTCCAAGCCGCTGCTGGGACATCCTCACTCCTCCTCAGAGCCGCCTTCACACAGGCCATTTCTGACTTTATATTCTGGAGATGAAATTAATTTTTTCCTTTCAAGTCATGTGTCTGAGGGAGGAAAAAAAATCTTTTTGTAAAATGGAAATTTTTAATTTCTTTCCTCCCAGGGCCAAATTAAGTGGAAAATATTAAGTAATTCTAAGCCCAATTCAAAAGTTGTCCTGAGGTGAACCATTCTTAAGAATGATGGAATGCACCATTTTGAATAATTCCAAAGTTAAGAGGAATATTAACAGGAATAGAGAATATTCAACTACACAGAAAAATTAGCAGTGGTGTAAAGGATTTCTTTCCCACTGCGGGCAGATTGTGTTACTGTGAACTTCAGCATTCCTCCTCAACACTGGAACTCCCATCCTGACGGACCCAACGTCCTTCCCCTCACAGATACCTTTATAAATATCAAAAGAGCATTTCCCAAATCCCCTTTCTCACCGACACTAAAATATGTCTGTTTACTGATCACTGCACTCGACTTAAGAACATTCTAGAATCTGATCCTATTGAGGCCCTGACAATTTTAGGGTCAGGACAGAAGTTCTTGCTGCCTTTCAGAGCTCACCAGCAGACAGGGGCTCCCTCTGTCCACTTGTGGGGCCTGTGGCAATGCTGTGGCTCTGCCTCCCCACCTGTTCCCTGCCTGCTGCCCAGCTAACACCTGTGCGGTTTTCTGGTCTCTGTTCAGCTATTTATCACCCTTCCCCAGCCTGTGCTCACCTCAACCAGGGCAGCTGAAGTGCCTCTCTTTGGACTTCCATGCGCCTTGTACCCCTCAGCACTGGGTCACACTGTGGCTATGTTTTAGTCTGGTCACCATCCCTGGACTGGCCAAAAGCAACTGAGCCAGAGGACCCTGTCAGACTTTTCTGCTGAATCTGGAAGCCCTCCTAGGCCCTACTGTACCTGCTTCTGTCCAGGTCCTCAGGTCTTTGCTGCACTGCTGGAATAGCCTTCTTTCTGGCCTCCTGCCACTAGTTTCTCCCTGGTCCTTCCATCTTCCACAAGGACAGACGTGGCCATTTGATCACCATTTCTGTTAAACACACACAAGCACACACACACGTCGGCTCCCTGTCTACCCTCAAAGCCCTGTCCCAGCCGGCCTCATCTTCTCCCTGCACTCCACCAACGCGCTCTAAGCTCCACCAGCGCCACGCTCCTCATGGCTCTCACAGTTCTGTGCCCATCTCCCTGATCTGTTCCCAGCCCTCAGTGCCCGTCGTGAGCACAGGGTATTAATGAAGTAACCACTCACTAGTCCCATCACCGCTTGCCCGAGATTCACTTTCTGAAGGTTGACTCTCTTCACACCTGAACTAGGTGGCATTTTGTTTGGCGTAAAGAGATGATTTGCAGCAGGTATCTTCAATCCTTGCTCTCAGACTGCCCTGGCTGGCCACAGAGCTTAATTCCATCATCACTGAGCCGGGGGTTTCAATGAGCACTCTCCCCAGTGGTGTTGATTTGTCCAAGAAAACAGGGGATACAGCAGTGGCATTTCCTACATGGACTGATTTCTGCGGTGAAATTTTCAGCACCGTGGCACGGTCATCTCAGCATTCCTGAAATGGGATGTGTCTCTGGACAAAGTCATTGAAGTCTCCTGCTCTGGAGACCACCCATGACCTCAGAGGACACCTGGAGGGGTCTGGGGTGGGCCAAGGTGCTGTGTGCCAAGGAGAAGCCGAGTGGAATGGCGGCACTCACTACCCCTGTGTTTTTCAGAGAGGTGGGCAGGGGGAGTGAAGGGGGGAAGGGGGCTTTCCTTGTTCTCACCCCTCCATAGCCGCTCAAGAGCTTTCTCCTGGTGAATTTGCATTAGAGCTAATCTTCTGACCTGTGGTTGGAGAACTTGGTACATAAGTGGTTTTTATTAATAGTATCAGGATGATTGATACAATGTTATTTCCCATCTTTTATCTGGTGTAAGGATTTGTGCTGGTTGGTGCTCACCTTGTATTACATAAAAATAAAACAAAATATACTTATGTGATAAAATCATCTTGGTCATTAATTTCATTTGGCAGGGATGGGTAAGGTTTTTGAGATTAACTGAAATTACTCTGACTCCCACGATCTGAATGGTGAAATAAGAGTTAATTGTGCCCAGAGCCACTGGAATTATGGGCTGAGAGTGGTTTTCCACAATAAGCAGCGGATCTTTGTGGGAGAACTCACTGCCTTCCCCTGTATTTCTGATGATTCTACCTGGTTCAGGAGTCCTGTGTAAATATTGTTTGTGGGGAGCAATCATTCCACAGGAAGATATCAAAGCCAGACATTATTTTTTGTCCAGCCAACAAGTATGTAAATTCACCTCTTTAAGCCACTTAAGAAGGGCAGAGAGTATTAGCAAATCAATTGCAGCTGAAGCATAAATTGAGAGATGGACCAAGGTAAAGCTTAGAGGAAATTTATTCACCGTGCTAAGTAGAATGCATTTTTCAGCACCCAGAGAAGGTGGGAGAAGTGAACAAAGAGGGCAAAAAGCAGGGAGAGAAGCCACAGTCTAGGTGGAGGGTCTGAGAGTTGGAACTGACAGTTCAAATTTCTATTGATCAATGTCCTAGCACAGAGCTACAACCAACAGAGTGGACCACACTTTAAGAACTATTGGCTTGAATGAATTATTCTATTCTTTTCCTGAGCCACTGTACATAATAATGTCCTGTGTCAGATTCAAGGACTGATAGTGACAGAAGGGACCTTGGAAAGCATCCAGTCCAGGGATTTCCAACCTGTGGGATCCTGAGGGGTACCCCATGTTGAGGGTGGACATGAGACCAGGTGAGTAGGGGTTGGCACATCCATTCCTACTTCAACCAAGAATCATTTTTGTTTGTTTTATACATTTCACTCAAATGTTTGAAAGTCACTGATTGTATCCAACTCCCTCCATTTACAGGTAAGAAAGACAACTGTGTCCTCCTCCCCTGACTGTTCTTACCTGATACCCAAATCGGTTTCTTTCTGGTGCACTACAGCAATGGCCTATCTGGGTAGGATAAACTTCTAACCACAGATCATCAGTCTTGTTGGTCATATTATTATGGAAAGACTTAACAATTACAGGAATATTTGGACTTCTCAGAAGGGTAGATGTGGAATAGCTAAATGTCATAGATGCTGAAATTTCTACCTCCCATTTGATGGGCAACTGGATGTTTGGACAGAAGTATGTTCATTAAGACTAAGACTCATAAGATCCACAGAGAGCAGATCCAGAGTTGCTCCAAAAGTACTGGAAAACTTGACTAGTCATTTTGATTTTTGTGGGAGTGCACATATGGCAGTTTAAAGAATATCATACAGGCTCCTGAAATCATCAAGGACAATGCACTATGAACCTTAGAATACAGGCTGAATTGGCTTATTTTTAATTTCAAACTCATATTGGAAACTTTTCCTTGAGATATAATGTTGTCATTAAGATATTCAAAATATTTAAAAGTAGGTATGGCATGAAAACACCATTCAATATAGATGCAGCTTGGCATTTGACTATACTGATTGTTAAGCTTAATGTTAACCCTGTGTATACGAAAGAGTCGGGTAATAGGGGCAGGAAAACTAAAGTTCCAGTTCTAGAACTGTCACAAATTTGCTGTGTGACTTTGGACAAACCACTTTCCCTCTCTACGCTTTAATTTTTTCATTTGAAAGGATTTAGGCAACCTAAACTTTCTCATTTCTACAGCCTATAACTCTAGGGTTTCCTCTAGAAATAATGGAAAATAGGACTGAGTTCTGGGGATGACACTGGCATTGAAAACACGAAATGCACATGTTTCTGGAGTTTGGGGTGATGGTTGTGAATATCTGAGAATTCCTACATACCCTAAATATGACATCTTTGTGTTTGTAT
>CM052438.1:9859580-9880757 GCA_028533085.1 Varecia variegata
GGTAGTTCCCTAAAAAGTTAAATGCAGAGTTACCACCTGAATTAGGGATTCAACTTATAGGTATATACCTAGAAGAAACGAAAATGTATGTCCACACAAAACATGTACACAAATGGATGTTTATAGCAGCATTATTCAGAATAAGAAAAAGATGAAAATAATCCAAATATCCATCAGTTGATGAATGTATACACAAAATGTGATATAATCATATAGCAAATTATAATCAAACATATTTCTCAACCGTAAAAAATGAACTGATATATGCTATAATATAGATGAATCTTGAAAGTATTATGCTAAGTAAAAGAAGCCAATCGCAAAACACCATATATTGCATGTAAAATATCCAGAATAGGTAAGTTTATAGAAATAGAAAGTAGATGAATGGTTTCCATATACTTGAGGAATGGGGTGGGGGTTAGGGGTGGCAGGTTATACCTAAAGGATATGAAGTTTCTTTTGGGGGTAATTAAAATGTTATAAGATTGTTTGTGGTGATGGATGTGCAACTCTGAGAATGTACTAAAAGTCATTGAATTGTACACTTTATATGGGTGAATTGTAGGGCATGTGAATTATACCTCAATAAAGATGCTTAAAAATAAAATATGTAATGAAACTATAAGAATTCTAGAAGAAAATGTTGGAAAAACTCTTATAGACATCAGCCAAGGCAAAGAATTTATGAGGAAGACCCCAATGGCAATCATAGCAACAAGAAAAATAAATAAATGGGATCCGATTAAATTAAAAACCTTCTGCACAGCCAAGGAAACAATCAAGAGAGTGAATGGACAACACATCAACTTTATCAAAACGTCCCAAAACAATAGATGCTGGCGTGAATGTGGAGAGAAAGGAACACTCATACACTGCTGGTGGGAATGCAAACTAGTGCAACCTCTATGGAAAACAGTATGGAGATTCCTCAAAGAACTAAAAGTAGACCTACCATTTGATCCAGCAATCCCATTATTGGCTATTTACCCAAAGGAAAAAAAAAGTAATTTTATCAAAAAGACACATGCACTCAAATTTTTATTGCAGCACAATTCACAATTGCAAAGATGTGGAATCCACCCAAGTGCCCATCAATGCATGAGTGGATTAATAAAATGTGGTATATGTATACCATGGAGTACTACTCAGCCATAAAAAATGGTGAACCAATACCTTTTGTAACAACCTAGGTGGAACTGGAGACCATTTTTCTAAGTGGGTTATCACAATAATGGAAAAACAAACACCACATGTACTCACTATTAAATTGTAACTAATCAATCAACATTCATGTGCAAATATGGTAGTAAAACTCAATGGAAATCAAGCAGGTGTGATGGGGGAGGAGAGGATGGGTAAATTCACACCTAACGGGTACAATGCACACTATATGGGTGATAGGCACACTTATATCTTTGACTCAAACTGTACAAAAGCAATTCATGTAACCAAAACATTTGTACCTCCATAGTATTCTGAAATTAAAAAAATAAATGTAAAAAATTAATTTTAAAAATGAAATAACATTCTTGAAGTAAAGAAGAACCTTTCAGACATAACAAAGCCAAACTTAACACAGCAAAATATATTCATACATTTTGACATACAAAAATTGATAAGGACTATTTTGAAAAAGGAAGTACTTTCAATAAACAAAGTTAAAAGGCAAATGATAATCTAAAAAACACAATGTGTATGAGCAACATAGAGTTAGCATTATAATTTAAGTTTAAAAAATTAAAATATTAAAGGTGAAAAGAGGACATACTTAATCAAGTTATTCACAAAGTAAAAATTTCATTTGTCAATGATTATATGATGAAATGGTCAAGAGCACTGGTAACAGAAATAAACACATTAAAACAATGAGGACATATTTTGGTTAAAAAATGGCAAAGATAAAGAATGAAAAATGTACTGTGTTTGTGACACTGTGAGGAACCAAAGTTTCATCAGTATCAGTGTGTGCAATGCTGTATAAGCTTCATTAAACTCTCTCTGGAGGGTCACTGAGTGCTGAGGAGTAGTGTAACTCTAACAGTAAAGGCTGTGACATCACATACACAAAAGTTCAGATCCTAGTTCTGCAATGCACTAGTTGGGTTACTTTGGCAATCTACCAGTCTGGTCTTCGCTTTACCTAATAGCCAAACAGGAATACCCTTTTCTTGGGATCGTTGGCAGGCTTAAAATAATGTAGGTAAAAAAACAACACAAAACAACAACAACAACAAAAAAAAACACTGCTTAATACATAGTAAGGGATTGACAAACTGGCTGTTGTTATAATTATTATTTTTAAAAACCCATGTCTTTTGACTTGGGAATCAACCTAAATGACAAATAATAAAAATTGGCATTAAATCTGTTAAAGTTATCTGTTAAATGCCTATCAGAGTTAACTACTTGGCCATCTTACTCACAACACAAATTCTTTACGTGGCCAGAAACTGAACTTATCATCTTTACCTGCCCAATTTGCTCCATTGTTTCCAATCTTGGGATATGATTCCACCACCCACCAATATTTGTCTAAGTTAGAAACCTGGAAGTCAGCCTGAACCATTCTTGCTCTCTCACCTCCATATACAAGCAAAAGGCCTGTCTGTGGTGCCCCCTAAATCTCTCACAAATGCAGGATTTTCTCTTTCATCCCCCAATCCCAGTCCAGGTCTTTGTTCATCTCTTGTCAGAGCTACTGCCATGGCCTTCGAGCTGGTAATTGTGCCAACCCCTTCGCACTTTACTGCCCACCCTTTCCCTAACTCAAATACTTACACTGAAACCAGAGTGATCTTTTAAAACTACAAATTGGGTCATATCAGTCATTTTCCTCTTTTAAATAGTTCAATAGTTCTTAAGAAGTTCTGGCCAAATGGAAGGATTGCTAGCACTGAAACCCTTCAACTGCAAAAATGGAGATATCCTTGATGAACTATGATATTGTAAATACATGGCTCCTTTGATTTACAAGTTGCCACAAGCGAAGAGGGAGGTGAGAAGCAGAGTGGTCGTTATCAACTAAAGCAGTACCTGTTCTGGGGAAGGACTGAACCAACAGTGATAGCAGCATGGAGTCCAACAACAGAAGGGCAAACAATGAGGCCTCAATTCTGCCAGGGGTCGGGAGACGCAACTGTAGGAATCTGGGTCACTTGAAGGCCTGAAGCCCTGGCTGGATTAGGAAATTATCCCAAATCCCAGGAGTTTGTCCTGGAAGCTTGTACTGCTAAGGGATCTGGGGAAAGAAATATCCCATGTGAGATAACATTCCTAAAGCTTGGGAAATACACATATTTGAAGTCTGGATTTACCTTATAAAATGATTTGCACAACCTTGAATTGAGAAGTTTATATAAAATTTGGTCCTGAGTTGATTTTTGTCCCTAGAAAATTGGCATAATCAACAAAATTTCATTCTGAAGGGATTCATTAACAACTCAGGCTGTGTGGGAGTTATAAAGAAGAAGAAAGAGCTCGTCTTTATGGACTCACAATAAAAAAAAGTTACAAACAGGATAATTAACAGGATTGTCATTCTATCAACTTGATGAAATACCAGTTGAAATGTAAAAGATTAAAGGTAGTAGAGATTTCATGAGGAAATAAAAAGATACCATATAAAAGTATGCACATGTCTGAAAAAGAACAAAATAGAACATTTATAAATTAACAATGTAAAGTTCAGTGGACAGGCTAGACAGCAAATAGATAGACAGCTAGATAAAGAAAGAATTAGTAACCAGGAAGACAGAGCTAAGAAATTTACACAGAATTGTAGAGAAATGACATGATGGAATACAAAAAGAAAAATTAGGAAACTTGGAAATAAAGGGATGGTAATGGAAAAGCAAAGGGTATTTGAATGGAATATCTAGAAAGATAGACCAGAGAGAATGGAATAAAAATAGTATTAAAAGAGATGACACCTGCTGAATTAAAAATGGTGAATTACATGAATTCTCAGATTGAAGAAGTATACCAAGTCTCAAGAGAAATAAATAGCACTATCCCTACCTAGGCACTCTGTAGTGAAAGTGAAGAATATCAAAGACAAAAATAATACCCTTAAACAATCACAAACACATATCACTTATCAGTAATAACAATTTGAAACTTTCCTATAACCACATAAAAGACTTTAAGAACATAACATCATGGTGGTGTTGACCTCGGTCCCAATACCCCAACTATCTTGGTCCAGAGTACACATTCTTGCAAAATATATAGGCTTTTGAAATAATAGGAGAAATGATAAAATATTTGTCACTGAGAGTCAATGAAGAAAACCAAACCATCAAAACTTGTCAGATGCAGCTAAATTACCAAAAGGAAAATGTAACTCCTTAACTTAGTCAAACATGAAGACAAACAGAATGTTAATCAACTAAGGCATTTAGTTTAAAAATTATGGTAAACATACTACGAAGTACGAAAGAAAAGTTAATAGTGAAGATAGTGGCAGAAATTAATAATATAAAAACCAAACAAATAATAGTACCAACAAAACTGAAACTTGTCCGGGTGGGCTGGGGGTGGGTTGGGGGTGGAGGTGGGAATGTTGTCACATTTAAATAATCAAAATGAACCACAGGAAGAGAAAACCTGTACAGACCTGAACACATTAAGATTAAATCAATTGTAAATTGATCCCCCTTTAAAAAATTAAGAGCCAAATATTTCAATGGTAAGTTCTAAATCAATCTATATCTTATACAAGTTGTTTAGAGAAGAGTGAAAGATTCCCAACTCATTTTATGAAGCTGATATACTTTTGTTACCTATTATACTGGGCATTACAGCCATTGTAACAAAATTACTAATAGAAAAGGAAGTAAGAATTGTAAGGTTTAGCAAGAAAGAGATTCACATATGATGAAGTCAACTTTAAAAATCCAAGGGAATCTACATGCAAAATATTAGAACTCCAAAGAGAATTCAGGAAGGTTGTTGGACACATTGTCAACTCATAAGTCAATAGTGTTAATTGTGCATGAGCAACTATTAGAAAATAGAATTGTTTAAAAAGTAACATTTATGATAGCATTAAAAGACATAAATAAGATATAAAGCTAACAAAATACATACCTAAGATTTTTATGAGGAAAATTATGTAATCTCATTGAAAATAAATAGAACATGTAAATAAATAACTAAATGTACCATGCTTATGGATAGGAAGACATATTATGGTAAAGGTGGCAAAATTATATGAATTAATACAATGTGATTCTAATCAATGTACCAGTAAGGTTTTATATAATTTAACAAGTTGATTCTAAAATGTATATGGAAGAATAAAAAAGTAAGAACAGCAGGCACATTTTGAAGAATTTGAACAATATAAAGGAACTCCCACAATTGAATATCAAGTTCCTTTATAAAGCTATCAGGATATTGTTGCAAGCCAGACAATTAGCTTAGTGGAATAGAATAGAGAGCATGGAACCACTATGCTTTTGTACATTGACGGTGCATCTCACATATATATCAGAACTTGGTATACTGAAAAGATGGGATTACAGATTGGTAAAGGAAGAATAGATCCTTCATGCTGATGGAAATATAAACGTGCACAACCTCTGCAGAGAGAAAATTGGTCAAGTCAAGTGGAGTCCAGTTATGTACAAACTGTGACCCAAGAGTTTGGTGTTCTTGGTATCTGTGGTGACACTCATGTATGTGATCAGAAACATATGAATTGAAATCTTTTTTTAAAGCATGACTTCGAATAGCAACTTAACTGTGCATAAATAAGGAAAGGAATAAATTAAAAGTATTATTTATTAATATAATGGACTATTTCAAGCATTTAAGGAATTTAATGATTTATTAGTTTGTAGCTTAGTTTATGACACTCTCAGATGAATAAGATATGGGAGGCTATTTCTAAAAGTTTAACAGTAATGATGTACAATTAGTGTCATTATGGTTTATTAAATTGTGTTCTCTTTGTTTATGTGCATGCATATTTTCTGATTTTATAGATTGCACAATTTTATTTGCATAACTTAAAAACAACATATTTTTCAAATACAAGTCTCTTTATGTCTGGGATAGCTGCTAACCACTAGTCTAAGAGAATTATGTTCTCTTGGTGAGAGGAAACTGGGGGAGATATGCCTAAACAAAGACTACTCAGGGTAGACTTCTGTAGAAACCACCCCTCAGTCCAGTTGTAGTGCCAGGTCACAGGGAGGACACAGTGATTGAGAATATTCTTCTGTGTAGAATGGAGTCAATGCTGGTTATGGTAGCCCAAAAAATGGCCCTCCAAAACATACCCAGGTCAAATTCCTGTACCTGTAAATGTTACTATATTTGGATAAAGGGTCTCTGAGGATTTAGTTAAGGATCTTGAGATGAGATCATCCTACATAATCTGGGTGGGCCCGAAATCTAATGGTAAATGTCTCTATAAGAGACTGAGTAGAATAGCCGGGGGAGGCCATGTGAAGATGAAGGCAATGATTGGAGTGATGTGGCCACAAGCCAAGAACGTCAACAGCTGCCAGAAACTGAGAACAGAATCTACCCTAGAACCTTTGGAAGGCGGATGTTCCTATAGATACTTTGATTTCAGTTTTCTGGCCTCCAGAATTATGAGAGAATAAATTTCTGTTGTTGTAAGCTACCCAGTTTGTGGTCATTTGTTACCATAGCCACAGAAACAGGCAGAAACTCAGTTCTGAAAATGCACTCAAGGAGTGGTGTCTGAGCCAAAGAGGAAGCCACTTGGGTCTTATGTGTCATACTCAAATGGACTCTTTTGGAAGAAACAAACCAGTGTGGGAATGCCCCGCTCAACTGACTGAAATCTCTCTGTGAGGAGGCAGGCAGCTCCACAGCACCAAGGAGCGACGTGAGCAGTTACTGCCTCTCTCACGCTGAGAGTATTCCTGACCTCACAAGACCTACACGTGTACATAGGAACTTCTCAAAAAAAAAATCATATTATATAATAAAATGGTTGTAATGGTTGCTGATGGACTGTAAAGAATTGAGGAAGATTAGTGGTTCTTACATCCCTGCGGTCTGCAAGACATACAAGTTCTATTTACTTTTTTCTCTTTTATTGCTTCTTTGTGGCAATTAGGCTGTTCAGAGGAAAGTTTTGCCCTTGGTTCTGGGGTGTGTGTGTGTGTGTCTGTGTGTTTGTATTAGGGGAGTGGTAATTAGATATAAGAACAATCCAATACCCTACAACACAAATTAGTGCAATGTGCACCAATTTCGGTCAACAAGTCAAGATGTACCAGTTACAGTAGATCTAATTATTTTGTAATTAGATCAACTTTATTTGCAATTAGTACTTACAGATAAATATTAAAATTCACAAATATTTACAATTTTTAGAAAATATTTTAAAAATTAGTATTTACAAATAAATTCATTTTCATAAATAAATAAACTTTATTTGTAATTAGTAGATCAACTTTATTTTAATGGTAAACTCTCATCGCCCTGGACTGTGGGATGTTAAATATCAACAGTTCTTAGGGTTCCTGCTCTCAGCTTTCCCTTTCATAATACTGGAATAGGGCCAAATTTCTAGAATCTTCTTTAATGCCACATGTCAGGGATGACCACTCATCAGTTATTGGCCTTGACTTCTCTGTTGCTGCTAAGATTTCCCCTGCTCAAGCCTGCGTGATCTCTTGGGGTTCATTGGCTCCCTGACACCTCACATGTTGCTTAGGGCACCAAGCTCCTTGGTGGGGGTAAGAAAAGCATGACCATTCCCCTCGGAAGTGTGCCCAGCAGCAAGGCACAGGTTCCCATGCTCCAGAAGTCATAAGCCTTTTTTGTTTCTTGTTGAGAGTTCCTGCTCAGTAATTAATATCTTTCCTTGGTTTCCCCTAGAGCCATAGCTCCACGCCTCCCTTTCTCATATACTTCATTTAATGTGCTCTGTGGTTTTAGACTTTTGGAAAGAAAATGCAGTGTTACTTTTCGCCCTACCACACTGTTAAATTGAGGCAAGAGCTCATGGTCTGCTTGAATGAACCAAACAAGAGAAAAATGCAGGAAAAAAATATAAAGTAAAAAATCCCCAAAACTTACCATGTTCCATCATCCCAGCTCTTCTGTGCCACAATCTGTGACAAGCATTTGCTAAGGATTCTGGACCACAACCTCAAACTCCTTTTTTGCAGTTACCTGGCAGTGATCATTCAAACTCAGGGGGAAGAAGGGAGTGAAGATAAACGTCTTTAAAAGACCTAGAAATTCGCTATCAAAACTGTAACTTTAAATTCCAAAAATAAGTTGACATCTCCAACTTTCCAGCTTTCTCTGTCCCCTTTCTTAGGACACACTCACTCACGTGTGCACCAGTGTATGGCCAGCAGCCCAGGGGGTCTAAGTGTCAGATAGAAATATGTCTGTCTGGTGCTGCTGTTTCCTGTCCAGAGGACGTTTGTGAATGCCAGGAGCTTCAGTGTAGGTTGTCTTCTGGAAAGGGCTTACCTCGGGTGAGGTTGCTAGGTCAGTGCAGCTTTCAAGAGGAAAGTATGCTCTGTGACAATGTCATTTGTAAAGCTCTGTGCTTAGCAGAACTTGACCCCCATTCAATTATTTCCTCAATGATAAAAAACCTCAGAGACATTGAGATGCCGAAAAAATGCAAAGAAAGTAAAGAAAATGTCCTATTTTCTAACCAAGCACACGTGCTTTGAAAGTCCAGCTGGATACAATGCATTAAGGAGAGGCACCATCTCAGTCCCCTTCAGGGGTCTTTGGGTGCAGTCACTCAAAGGAACTGAACAAATGAGACATGTTTCGTTAGGTACTATCCTGTCAGGGTAACCAGTCTAAATTTCTTCAACTTTCTTTAATATTCTGGAAAATACTGGGTAGCTTCAATCACAGACATAACCTCAACTATCATTTTTTTTTGCTCACATCTTTTAAACTTATGTCTCCAGATAAAACCTCTCTCCTGAGGGTCAGCTGTTCAGTTGAAATCTCCACCTAGAGTCATTAGGCACCTCAGTGCGACATGTCTCAATCCTCCTTCATAATCTAATTTCCCCCATATGTCCTCCTCCTCTTGTTTTCTTCAGTTCGGTTGAGGTAGCACCATCCACCTGATCGCTGAAAGCAGAAAATGGGATGCAAACTTCCACTCCAACCTCCTTTTTCTATATTCTTTTTTATTAGGCTTGTGTTCATCCCAGAGTTTTTTCACAGCTTTTAGTTCAACAGCTTACAATAACAATTATATTTCCCATCACACACACACACACACACACACACCCCTGAAATAAAAGTTTCCCAAAACAATAACTCTGACTTTGTGTGGCACACACTAATAAATTACTATTCTATTCTGTTTTATTCTGTTCTAGTCTGTTTTACTTCTTTTTAACATTCCTATGGTGCTTCACTAAATTGATTGCACAACTTACTATTGGGTTACAACCTGCAGTTTGCAAAACATAGCCAAATGCAACAACAAAAAATGAGCTTTATAGGGAAACAAATATCCAACCTTTGCTAAAATACGTAGTGCATGGTAGGTGCTAGATTAGTCTTAATTGGACTTTTAATGATGTTTCCTACCACTAGATTTAATTTAGATTGTTAATACTCCTCCTTGGTTGGCCTCCTCTCATTTCCAAATGTCCACATCCTACACATCTTTCCAGACTCACGTGCTGTCTCTTCCATAAAGCTTCCTTCATTTGTTGAATTAGGTGTGATTGGGAAGCGATGGCCTCCTTGTGGGAAATCATAGCATGTTAGCTTCGCCTCTCCATCCTCAGGGCACTGTCCACAGTCTGAAAGGTTCATGGGAAGAACCATAATGGTTGCACCTGTTTGTCCTTAGTAGCTTCCAGTAAAGTCTGTTACGAGAGTGCTTAAGAAAGGCACTTAAAAGAATGTGCTAACAGCATTAGAAAACTATTCATATCCTGGTCCCAAGGAGCAAAGTAAGTCAATATGATTGTTTCAAGCTTATTTTATCACAGACTCTTAACTCTAAGCGCACCAACTTTCTGAATTTGGGTCACATAGAATACAAAGTAGGGGTAGGATGGATATAAGTCTATTGCTGTGATTGGCAAGATCTGTAGGCAAATTAGAAGACTCCTCAAAACATTGCCTACAAATTCATTCTTCATGCAATAAACGATGCTCAAAGTGGGGAAACACACACATACACACAGGCAAAGAGGACATAATGACAAAATTAGGTAGCTAAAACAAATATACATATAAGCATTTATTTTAAATTATTCGTCATCCTCTTCCTACTATCATTAGAATGTGCTTATCTCATATTGAATACATAACTGAGAACACTGGTCTTTAGAATTCTTTATTTGGTTAATCCCTAAAATAAATGGAAAAAACAACATGTTTCTCACCTAATGCAAATATTGGCATCTGAGTACAACCTCTACGGAAAGTACTATGGAGATTCCTCAAAAAACTAAAAGTAGAATTACCATTTGATCCAACAATCCCACTACTGGGTATTTACCCAAAGGAAAAAAAGACAGTCTATAAAAAAGACAGCTGCACTTGAATGTTTATAGCAGTACAATTCACAATTGCAAAGATGTAGAAACAACCCGAGTGCCCATCAATACATGAGTGGATTAATAAAATTGTGGTATATGTATGCCATGGAGTACTAGTCAGTCATAAAAATAATGGTGAACTAATACCTCTTGTATTAACCTAGATGGAACTGGAGCTCATTTTTCTAAGTGAAGTATCACTAGAATGGAAATACAAACATCACATGTATTCACAATTAAATTGATGGACCAACACTTACATACACATATGGAAATAACATTCATCAGGGATCAGGCAAGTCGGGGGAAAGGAGGGGATGGGTAAATTCACACCTAATGGGTGAAGTGTGCACTGTCTGGGGGAAGGGCACGCTTGTAACTTTGACTTGGGTGGTGGAAAGGCAATTTATGTGACCAAAATTGTACCCCTGCATTTGTACCCCTGTAATATTCTGAAATAAAATATTGGCATCTGAAACTTCATCATAAGTTTAAACGGTTCCAAAGGATATAATTCTGGCAGATTTTTAGGTAAAATGATTATATCATATTTTTAAATATGTCCAGTGGACATATCCACTAATACATCTTAAAAAATATGTGCACTTAAAAAAATTTCATTGATTTTATGTCTTTCTTTTTCCTTTTTGGACTCCTATTAAAACTATATTCTTTACATATTGTTATCCAAATGTAGTATAGTCTTGCTGAAAATACATTATTAATCATTCTATCTTACATGTATACAACAAAATATGCATATATCATATGTACATTTACATAAAACATTTTAATATGTCTTATTTCTGTGAACATAAGTATTTTAGCATATTTTTATTGGAGTATCATTAAAATTATTATTAGTATTCAATTGATCTCTAAACATCATAGATTACAAATTCTGACAATTATTAAAGATAAATAAAATAGTATTGAATTGCATTTCCTGATAAGATAAATAATGACCAAATTTTTCTATGCATTAATGAAAAAGAAAGGTGTGTGATCGTAAGAATTAGTCTGGAAGCCAAGATTATTTTGTAAAAATAGGAAGTAGAAATTATTAAACCTTTTATAGGATGAAATAAAATGACAATTGACTGTAATTCATATAAACATTTAATGATAATTGTTAAAAACTACATTTCAATAACTTTGAATAACAGAGAATATGAAATATATCACATAAAATTTTTATCTGGAATTTTATCCAGTGTCTCTTGAAAAATCTAGTAGTCCCATAAAATTTTTGTAATTACAGTTAAAAGCTTCAGAGTCACCCATATACTCTGCTTATGCTGTTCTGAAGGTTCTTGATTTTCCAGTTATTGACTTGCCCTAGGAAAGACTATTGAGTATACCTGAAAACAGTTGCTGACATTTAGGTATGTGAAAAATAAAAAGCAATTTTTGGCATTCCATGCTTTCTTTATGTATGCTCTCTTTATTTTCTTGGGCTACCTTGACAATACCCAAGTATTAGAAGAATCCATATCCTCACACCAAAGTTTCTGACACTTGAACTCCACTGAGAAAGCTGGGCAGTTGGTGGGGGCGACATCCCAGTATGGCTATGGGTTTATGGCAGCTTGAGTGTAATCATTAGAGGAGACACCCCTTTGCTTGAAACTTGAAGATTTTCATTTCACAGGACAGCAGATCACACTAAGTTTAGGGACAGTTGAAGTGAATGCTTTACTTATGTAAAGTAGAAGGGCTAAAGGACATGCAAGAGAATTTTCAGGCAAATCAGCGTTCAAAAAGAGGCTCCATGGAAGATGAGCACGTAGAGATTGATTCATTTAAATCTATCCATGATAATAAACCTGATGGAAAGCCTTTATGTTCCTCACAGGTATTCAGGAAACATGACTTCAAACCTCAGAACAAATGAATTTTGGAGAGAATGAATAACTGGTTCTGAGTAATTCCTCCTTTATCATATTAGAGGATTGGGATGATTATGAGAATTTCTATTTATGCACTGGAATAATAGTTCTTAACCTTGTATACTTTCCTGGAGCCCTAAGGAAATCTATGAATCCCCTATAATTACATAAGTGTGGACGTCTGATTTTGTCGTAGGGGATCACAGCTTTTATCAGATTCCAAAGGAATACGTGGCCCCAGAAGAGTTGCTGCTCATCTTCCCTCCTTGATTCCTGTAGAATCTCTAAAGACTACATTTTAAAAAAAAGTAAAATGAAAGAGAATGGTGGATCAGAGTATCAATATTAAAAAAGTAAATGTGTGCTGAGTGGGGGAAGCAAAATCTTAAGAGAGCAGAGTTGCACGTTAAGAGTCAAAATCTGAAAGTCTTTCCTGCAGGAAGAGGATGCTGAGTTTCGTGGGGAATTTCAAACAGAAACATGCCTTAAGAATGCAGATGTACCAACAAAATTTAAATATTTTTCTTCAAGGCAATATCCTGACTCTTTCCCTGAAAAATCCCCAAACTCTTTGTAGAAGGATTAATACTAATGATGCCAATAGCTATGTTTAATAGTCAACTACTATGTTCCATGCACTTTACACACAAACACTCTACTCACAGACACCTGCTGCTTTTTTAAAAATGGAACAAATAACGTTCAGAAACATGAGTAAGTTGCCCAAGGTCATACAACCAGCAACTGGCAGACCTGAGTTTTTGTTCTATCTCATTTTATTTTGGTGAGATGACTATACTGGGCAAAACAGCTGCCACTACCAGAGACAACGGCCATCAATATATTCTCCCAACCTTTTAAATATGATTTGAAAAATTTGGAAAACTGAGTCAAAAAGTCCAAGAAGTAACAGTGAGCGTGTTCCATGATGCACCTTGTCTGAGCTCCCTTGTGCTTTTTCTGTGTGCTTATCATTAGGTGGCAGTACCCTCCCATATTTCCTTGGCTTCTTGCACCTGTCAAGCATCTCCAAATCAAAGTGGCTTTCTTGCATTGACTCACTTATTTCAGCATGACTTCTGAGTCTCTAAAGAAGATATATTCGACACGAATGAGGCTTTTCCTCCTTGGATCTCTCTCCCACGTTGAGTTATGTCCCACATTCATTCCTCCTTCTGCTGCAGTATATTATATCTCCCCAATTTCTCATTTGTTTTTTAGACATTTCTACCTGGAGTGTCCAGTCTCTGGAGCTTGTCATCTTGTTTGTCTTCTTACCTTAAGGCTTGGAGGGATTTTACCTCTTAAAAGCTCCGTTCATTGGCTCATGGGATCCTCACTGCATGCATGATCAAAGCAATTGGCTTTCAAAGGAGTTCCAAAACTTCCTAAACTTTTCTCTTCTGAAATTAAACTAATGAGTAAAAATCAGTTACAGGCAGATGTTTTATTTGCATTTTCATTGGCAGCAGCTTAAACTAGTTTGTCTAGGTCACTGATTTAAAATGAGAATGATTCTCAGTTAAAGCACATTTAGCTTTGATAAGGTAAGCAAGACGCAACACACTTCCTGGAGGGTATCCTCCGAGTTTTCAGTTCATAATGTTTTCTGTTTAGAAATTTGGCCACAAAGCAATGGTCAAAACCTGTTTTGCATAGTCCAGTTGGGTTTTAATCATATGAGATTTACCTTAGGGACTTTGCTTTTTATGTTCAGTTTGTGCTGCGTGTCACACACTTGAAGATTTTAAATACCAATCAAAAGCCTTATAATTTATACAGACCACACAATTGCTATTTGACACAGTGCTGAAGGTCTTTATGAGACAGAGTGCCTCCTAACTAAATGCTCAGCTCCTTGAGGACAGGAACCACACCTAATTCATATTCATATCCATTGCACTTGGCCCCATGCCTGATATTTATTACAGCAAAGATGCTATGTGCTCAGTGAATGGATGCAGGTTCCTTTCCATAAACTAGAATAATATTCTTGACATATTGTTTATAGGGTATGTACTTTTCCTGTAATAAAAGCTCACTTATACCTGGCCCTCCTCCCACTCCACTGTATTTCATTGGTTGGCCAAGATTCTGGCTCATCTTGTCACCAGGTAACAGACATCAATTGACTTGCATGTATAGGGACGGCAGCTGCTGACCCCTCTACTTCTTAAAGCCCAGCCTCCCCTCCTGGGTAATGGAAGCCTCAGACCTCTAGTTTGGGTTGGGATGCTTTGAAGGTGGAATTGTTGGGAGGCTGCAGAGAGCCTAGCTGGGCATTGCTGGATACAGATTAATGGAAGATGATACCTCCAACTTTGTGAAGTTCAAATCAAGAAGCCTAGGCGATTCCTAGAAGCAAACCCAAGTGGACCAGGGAGAGAGCAAGAAACGAATTTGCAATGAAGGATTACACTGGAGGACCAGAAAGGATGACCAAACTGCTTTGAACGCCAAACTGGAGATGTTCCTGGAAGTGAGGAGAGACAGAAAAACAGCCTTTTAGTGAGAGAACTTGCAACTCTAGGGAAGCCAGGGGGATGGGACTGAACTGGTGAGGTCCCTCAGAGAGGAGGGCTGGAACTGGCCACACCAGCAGTGCTGGGTGGAGATCTAACCTCAGCACTATGGTTGCTGAAGACCTGGTGGGCAAAACATGAAGGAAACAAAAACAGCAATAACCAACACAACCCATAATGCCTGTTCAACTACCACTCGAAAGCTACGAGCATGTTCTGTTTCTTTAGACTTTGATACTTGAATTCACCTCTGGGGAGAGTTCTGTCCTATAAAAACCACCCGAATGAGCTATTTAGTTATACAAACACAAAACCAAATTCCTGAGATGATGACATGGATTGAAGGGCTTTAAAAAAAGTGTCAGAGTGAAACAAAGAGGATTTTCTATGGAAGAATCGAGATCACCCAGAAGTCAAGCAACTACTTGTGGAGAAACCAGTGCAGAGGGCAGGAAGGGGTGGGCAGGGCATTGTCTTCCATCAGCTCCTCCCTTGTCTTGGTGGCTCTTTTGTTTAAGGGTGGGGAGAGAAGCTGGCAGCCGCTTTCCTGAATGGTGCTATGAGACTTTGTTCTAGTGGCCTTACTTTATGCCCAGCAGCAAAGTATGGTGTGGGGTTGCTGGGGGGCCATTCATAGCCCTTCTGCCCCAAACCTGACCTGGATCTGCCACCTCAAGGCTATCAGCTTTGGGAGTGTCTGGCTCTTAGCACAAGTATGGGTGTGGTCCTCCTGGTGTCCCCATTAGCAGCAGCTGGGGAGATGCTCTTTCAAGCAGCAACTTGGGTGATAGATGGTGACACATGAGCACATTTTCCCACACAGGAAATAAATGAGCAGTGTAGACCATGTGAGTGCAGCCGGCAGGCGTGTTGATGGGCTCCTGTAAAGTTTCCCTTTGGGGATGCCCAGACCCTGCAAAAGGGATTGAAATGGGGATAACAATAACAATACAAAACAATAAGAATAGCAATAGGATTAAGTGGAGTAATGCATGCAATGAACTTAGCAGCGTGCTTAATAAACGTTAGCTCATATTAATAAACTTGTGGTTCTAAGGAAATTGAAAATGATGTACAGGCATGTACCACGTAATGACATTTCAGTCAATGATGGACCACATATACAAGGATGGTCCCATAAGATTACAGTGGAACTGGAAAAATTCCTATTAGCTTGTGACCCCATAATGCAATGCATCATTCACATGTTTGTAGTGATGCTGATATAAACAAACCTACTGCGCTGCCGACCTAATTAAAAAATGTCTCACATATGCAATTATGTACGATACATAACACAATAGGACTTCACTTAACATAGTGGATAGATTCCTGGAAACTGTGACTTTAAGAAAAAGAACATACAAGGATGTGGCCAATTTTACCACAGGTTAATTGACATAGACAAGAGTTAAGTACCTATGGCATATTCCTGGTCACAAAAAATCACCAAACTTCTAAATAAAGACCCAAAACACTTCTAATATTAAACATTGAAATAAATGTGAGTTATGCTTATATTTAAGAAGGATTAATAAAAACAAGTAAGATAATTATTTATGCCATTTTTGATAAGTCAGTGGGTGACAGCAGTCTTGATGGTGGTGGATTAAACCCGGGAATAAATGCTTGCAAAGCAAAAACTGCCAGGAGCACCTCCCTCCACCACATAGTTCAAAACCCAACAATCATAAATACGGCAGACTCACTGAGGTCTTTTGTACCGCATTGTTGTCGTGATTTGTATGACAGTTGACAAATTTTTATTTTATAGTAATTTGTATTCATTCATTTTCCAACCGTCTTCATTCAGTTCAGGGTTGCAGGTGGCTGGAACTTATCTTGGCAGCTCAGGGTACAAGGCTGGCACCAGCCCTGGACAGGACGCCATCCCACCACAGGGTGTGCTCACACACACCCCTACTCACTCACACTAGGACCGTGTAGACTTGCCAGTGAACACACTGGGTACACCTTTGGGATGTGGGAGGAAACCAGAGGACCTGGAGAAACCCCACACAGACGTCGGAAGAACATGCAGACTCTACACGGACAGTGGCTGCAGGTGGGAATCGATTTAATTTCTCATCAGTGTTATACAAAGTGATGTTAAATGAAACGATGTTGTCTGAGGATCTGTTGTACTTGCTAATGACTATAAAAGACTATGTTACTGGTTTCAGTACTATACTATTATCATTGTTTTAGAGTGTATACTTCCTACTTACTGGACACCTACAGCAGTGTCCAGTAACGTCCTGGGCCTTCACATTCACTCACCACTCACTCACTGACTCACCCAGAACAACTTCCAGTCCTGCAAGCTCCATTTGTGGTAAGGTCCCTAACAGATATACCATATTTTATCTTTTATACTGCATTTTTTACTGCACCTTTTCTAAGTTTAGGTATGGTTAGAGACATAAATCCTTATCATTATGTTATAATTCCTATAACATTTAGTACAGTAACATGCTGTACAGGTGTTTAGCCAAGGAGCATCAGGCTATACCATGCAGCCTAGGTGTGCAGTAGCTATGCCATCTAGGCTTTTGTAAACACACTGGATGATGTTTGCACAGAGGAAATCACCCAAGGACACATTTTTTAAAATGTATCCCCATGGTTAAACTATGCATTACTGTAAGCAAAGTTAAGAGCTGCTGTAAAATTAAAGGCAAAGATTCCACTGAGTAATTGTGCTAAATAATGTGCTGTTGTCAGCAGAGCAACTGTCAAAAATTTGACTGTATTGAATAGATACTGAGAAATGAGTTTCTAGTTTGCCAATAAAGACCATGTGTAACTATGAGATAGAACACTTGAGATGCAAAGTTCAGAGTTTCAGGAACCCACTGTTAGTGTCCTGAGTCCTCTCTGAACAGTACCTTGTCTGACACAGAGTTCTCACCCCCGGGATCCACCCCAATATTGTGGTCAGTCTCCCCAGCCATTCTTCTTTTGTTCTGATTTCAAGGTCGAAGAATGGGTCTGATTCCAATTTTGTGGGTCCTTGGTTCCCAAGTAACCTTTATAGCTTTGTAGTTAATAGATGATTAATCTTCTTACCTCTTCTAGATGTTTTTGTTTGTTTCTTTTTTGTGTGATACCTGTAGTGAGAAGTAACCCATTGCACCTGCATTCTTTTAGCTACCTTATTATTGTTATTACTACTGCCACTATCATTATTATTATTGCATTCTTCATTAGAAAGCCAACTCCAGGAAAAATTGGACCAAAATATGCCTTTGCTCAAGTTCCTTCTTAACACTTTTCAGTTATAAAATTACTTCTGCTGCTGTGATGTAAGACTCACACATGCACGGAAATTCACGTCTGTATAGCTATTGAAAGAGTGGCAGGAAAGATACATTTATGAGAAGAAAAAGTAGGTTGAGGTCCAAAATCAAGGTCATATGTATAAACAGTTTTGTTCTGCCTTTTTTTTGTTAAAAATGTGTCATGAATATTTTCAAGGGTGAGTAGATATTCTTAGATGTCAAGATTTTAATGCCTGCATAGTATTCCATTGTATGGATAGACCACAGATTCTTTTATTACTCTTAATTTTGATGTTTAATTCATTGTATTACCACCAGTATTAACATTTCCTTTTTTCTATATTCTGCTCACTTTTGCCAAAAAAATGCAGTATTATATTCAATTCATTGTATTAATATTGCTTTACCTATAGTGATGGCAATGTTGCTGAGACTGTTAGTGGAACGGTTAGTTGGCAAGTAGAAATGTATGCTAATGAGGTTAATAAACAGAGTGAATGTGACTCAATGGCTTATTTATGGAAGTGCATGTTTTTAGAAAGATGCATGCACAAAATTTGAAGAATGCCTGAATGTCAGTAATGACCAATTAGAATAAACAGTGGGAGAAAGACCTAGAGAATGAGACTTCTTTTTCAACAATAAAATGAGTCCCCCAGAATACTAAATATTACTTCAAATAAATGAAAAAAAAAGCCTTACAATTTTGGGTGAAAATGAATTTTTACTACCTGAATAAATTTAAAATTATTTTAGAATTTAAGGCAGTCATAGACGTATTTTGAAAAATTCATGGTTATATTTTATATCATTTAAATTAGTTTAATTTAAATTCATTTTTAAAAATTATAAGTATTCTCAGAACTGGACATTTAGAACACGTATCTATTGCTTAACTTTTATACAGATATATTTTTAGGAATTAATTATTAAGAGAGTACAGGGGAGATCTTTATGATTCTTTTGAGCTGAACAATATTAAGTATCATCATTTTAGCTTTGTAAGTATACAATCATATCATTTGAAAATATGTTAAATATTTTCTTATAGCATTGTTTAGTGCTAAGACGTTAACTCCAAGTAACGTTAGAGTCAGCAATCATCTTTGGTTTGACTGAGAACTCATTTTTAAGTTTAAAATTTGCTTTAAAATTATAAATTTTATAATTATGAATTAATTAATTAACTAATTTATTTATTTTTGATTTCTATAGATTTCACAGGCACAAGTGGAGTTTTATTATGTGGATATGTTGTATAGTGGTGAAGTCTGGGCTCAGTGTACGCATTGCCTGAATAGCATTTTACCAGCAGGTAATTTTGTATCTTTTGCTCCCTCCCACCTTTCCCTCTTCTGAATCTCCAGTGTCCATATGTCACCCTGTATGACCACGCACACTCATCGCTTAGCTCCCACGTATAAATGAGAAAGTGCAGTATTTGTTTTTTTTTTCCTGATTTACGTCACTTAGGATAATGGTCTCCAGTTCCATCCAAGTTGTATGGAGATGTTGGCTTTGGCTTGAAATAGATCCTCATTTTGTTATAAAACACTTTCTTTTCTGGGTCATATTAAGGATTTGTATTAATCAATAGAAAGTACATATATTTGTACTTTCTAAAACTCTGTGCCTCCTAACAGTAAGGCTACCTGGCTTGTGCTTACTCCAACATGGACTTCACCTGGGTGTGATTCCCAAAGAGTTCCGCAGAGCTCCCGGACAGCGGACAGCCGGCTCAGGCCTCCGACCCAAGCAGTGTGAAGATTCACTGACTGGCAGAAAAACACACTTGAGACATGGTCTTCCTTGCAAGGAGTTTACAACTTTGCAGTACCACATGGCTCCCCAGCGCTCATTTTGATGCCCAACCACAGCCTGTTGGGCATTACTGATTTCCTTCATTACTTCAGTTTGTCATAAGTTCACTCTTTCCTTCATCCAACAAAAGCCTCTTGAGAAACCTGGCGTGTCGAGCCTGTGGGAAGACACTGAGTGGAGACACAGTCAGATGGCACAGTTAGAAACCATGACAGTAGACACCAAGCAGTCACACAGTGTGTTGAGGGTATCATGATGCTTTTTCTGAAATGTGTGGTAGAGATGACGCCAGGAGGCCAGTTAGGGGAGATCCTTTCATGGGAGAGAGGCTTTGAGCAGGGCCCTGAAAACAGACATTCTGGAGAACACTGGTAGCTGGGGGGGCTCTTCAGCATTCAGCCCCCTTCCTCATGGGCTCCATGATGCTGCCTTGGTAGCCTTCCTCACTGAGCGCACTCTTGTTGGAAAGTCAATTCCAGACACCTCTTCCCAGTGCTGCCTCCCACTGCTAGAGACAAGGATCTTCTCCCACTTCACCTTGGCTGGGTGCAGGCAGGGGGCCTGCCCTTGACTTAAATTGTGCCTATTAGATGCATGGGCTGTGGACTGTGGAGTTACTGCCCAAATGCAGGGGGCCACTTGGTGGTCAGATTGGCTGCAGCCGTGGTGGAGGTGTGCTTACCAGACTGTTCCTGCAGTGTGGCCCTGGGTGTGGGGCTTGTTGCCTGGGACCTCTGGAGACGCCTGTGCCCCATTCCATTTTCCATGCCTAGTTCCCCAGGTTCTTGTTATTCTGAGAGTTCCCGGTAAATTTTCTCTTTTAGCTCAAGAGCCACAGTAAGGCTTTTGCTGCTTGCAGTTGAGAACTTTGGCACAGACTGGATTTGGATGATCTCAGCAAAGGGAGAAGAACATTCCAGGTGGAGAAACAGTATCAGGAAGGGCTCAGAGGAAGGGAGAGGGCCTGGTTGTGGAGGGAATAAAGGGTAGGAGATGAAAGGTAAGACAAAACTCATGTTTGTTGATTGACTATTGGGTGTTGGTCACATTTCCCCAGATTGTTTTAGTCAATCCTTGCCATCCTGTGAGGCTCAGCAGGTTGAGAAAGATAAGGAGCTGGGATTTAGCTTCA
>CM052438.1:9881257-9924920 GCA_028533085.1 Varecia variegata
CCATCACCTCCACCTCCATCACCTCTACCTCCACTCCCACCTCCATGTTCACCACTAGATTTTCCACCTCTTTCTAATCTTCCACCACTTCCACCACTATTACCTCTTCCTGTACCACCTCCTGCACCACCACTTCCACCACCACCATAAATATGTACATTCTATGTTCCAACTTGTTGCCAAGTACTGACTAGGCACTGAGAGCATAGAAATGAAAAAGGCAGACAAAAATATCTACCCTCAGAAATTGCCTGGATTTTAGTGAATTAGACAAGTATTTTAAGTGGTGCTATGTGTGTTGTTCTGGCATTGAGGCAGGCACAACTCCTTGCATTATCCGTTATCTTTATCAGTTCCCCACTTTCTTCGTGCATCCCTAGCTCTGGCCACATTTCCCTGTAGCTGTCATTGCTCTGGGAGTTTTCACTGGCACAAGACAGGGAACAGCTGAGCCTGCAGCATCTATTGTCACAACCCTTTGACCAGCAGAAGAGGAGAAAACTATACCTGACAGGACTCCTTCCAAAGGATTCAACATCAATTCCACCCTTGCATCCTCCCAGACCAGAGGACCAAATATCCCCGTTGCATCCTTAACGTTACCCCTAAAGATGCTGTAGTGTCTCTCAGTTTCTCCCCGGGTGCCCTGGACCACAATGACTTGACTTTTTTCCTGGTAATGGAGAAAAGAGGATTTCTGCAGGAATAGAAACCAATGACCTTATTAACTTTAAAGAGAGGAAGAGAGAGTGTTTCAGATTATGCCAGATTTATTACATAAGCGAACAAGCCATAAAATGTAACGGTTTGCATTTACTTTGTACTATGCAGTATCTGAGGGGCAAAATTGATGTAAAAATTTTTATAACTCTTTAGGCTTCTGTCACACAATTAATTAGTATCCTTTGCTCATGCAGATGGTTGGGTACCTAATTTAGTGATACAGTTTAATGGGAATGACAAGTGACTTAGTAATTATGTTTTTAGAACCAGAAAGTTGCCTTACGGAGCACTGGATCCAAGTCTCTCATTTTACAGATGAGCAAACTGAGGCAGAGAAGAAATGGCTTCATTATGATCTCAAAGTGGCAGAACTCGGGAAGAAGTTGACTCCTAGTTCAGAGCTTTTCCATTAATGCAACTAGGTGCCTGTGTGGAACTGGCCAAACACGACCTTGGGAACACATTCCAGGTTGCCTGGACAACAAGCTAGCTGGAAGCAGCTGCTCTTACTGTCTCAGCAGGACAGGGCTCTTCCACCCAGTCAGGGGACTGCAGTACTCTGCTGCCCAAGTTCTCCAGATATGCACAGCCAGCATGTCCTGACAACAGCAAAGTGTGCGCACCCTAGAGCTAGCCCCCTTAGAGCTTGGGGATGAGGGGTGCACCCCACCCTCTCAAGGCAATTCTTACCCTTGCCCTGTCAAGAGAGGCCCACAGTGATGGGGGTGGTCACTGGAACACAGAACCCCATTGCAAGTCCTGCAGCCTCTCTGGAGGACAGTTAGACAATCAGGGGTCCTCACTTTCTCTTCTCTCACTAATCTTGGCCTGTGTATGCTTTGCCCAATTCTGTGTGGTCTTAGCCTGCTTTGTGTGATGTTTTGAAATTTGTCCCAACCCTGGTGCCTGACAGGTGGAGATCTGGCTGAGACCTACCTGGCAAGACACACTTAACCTCTGACCTTTAATTTTCTGATTGCAGACTAGAACTCTATCTGCTTCTAACTATTTAATAGGTCTCTAGAGAAAAATAGGATGAAATCGGCCTGTGCTTTACTTATGGGTGAGGTCCTTGAAATCAAAGCATTTTATAATTTGGAGTGTTCGAGTTTTGCTCCTTCATATAAGCAGCTCACTTGGCGAAAAAGTATCACCTCATTCTCTTGCTAATTCTGGGCTTATCGCACATTCAGTGTTCCATAAAGGTTGACTTGAAAGCTTTCATTTAAAACCCAATTCATATGAATTAGTGTACTACTCAAAATGTCAGGCTGCTAATAGGACATACATAGCAACTGGAAATTGAAATAAGTGCATTTTAATAGAGCTCAGAATTAGGATTTCCTCTATCTGTTTGACGTAGTATCACAATTATAATTGAGGGTAAATTTTTTTCTGTTGGCATTTAATGATCCTCTATCCAGAATTATCAATCATCCTGAATTCGTTATACCATTTTTCAGAGGTAAAATGGAAAAAAGAAAGAAATTCAAAGCTCTTTAATTATGGTACTGATACAGAAAATCATGTCACCTAATACACATAGAGGGAAGAAATAGGGGAATCTAAGATCATTCCATTTATAATTCTCCTACCAAGTATCAAGTGAGGTCCCATGTAATATGGCATTATGTAATAGTTATGTTCATTGTTTTTATTTTGAGAAGAGTTTTAGTTCACTTTTTAAAATCTCTAATCAAAAATGTGATCTAGTTAATTATGGACAAGGTACTTTTTGAAGTTTGGAGAAATGTGAGTTCCTCCTTCAAACTGAATGCAATCTTTATGAATGCTTGGCTCACCTTAATAATCAATTTTTCAAAAAGTTGTGGAAATATCAAAGTCATTCATGTTTCTTATTTTATCTTTATTTGAACACCTGGGTCTGACATGAGGGTCCCAGATGTAAAATAAAACAGTGCAAAAGTCAGAAATGCTGTCCAAAAATATTAGGAAGCATTTTATTCTGAGCTATGAGGAAGTTAGATATTTAGTTTCTAATTTCCATCAGCCTTAGTTTCTAACACGAAAGTGGATATTTCTTTATCATTGTAGATTTCCTAGACCAAAGTCTATAATCAGTGATAGAATAATCAACGCCTTCCAAGTCCCTAAATTCTTCCAGGCTGTGTCTATTTCTCCTTATAACCAGAAGAGAGCAGTCACGTTCCATGATTCAGAACCATAGCCTTTGCCTCAGAAAGGAAGATTTTCAATAAATCTCAGTGATTGGAATTAAGTTTTCCTTTAATGGTATTAAAGGGCATTTATAATTACCTGGGTATTTTTCTCTTTTTATTAAAAACATTACAACCTCTTTGAGATGGATACTTTCCACAAAAGAGATGAAATGAAGGTGCATATTTATTGGGACATTGCACTCTTGCCCTCATTATTTCTTTTCCTCTCAGCCTTCTTCAACATTTAGCCAGCACACAGGGGAGGGGCAAATCATATCATATAGACAATCTTCCTACTTTATAACTTTGTGGACTTTTATAAGTAAAAGGAAAGCTATTGTACAAGGCAAAGAACACTCATCACCACCTCAGCCTCAAATCAAGAAAAGAGAGAGAGAGAAAGAGAATGAATTAGAAAAAAAAGGAAGATTCACAGCAAGTGAAAAACAGATATCTGCCAGAGGAACTTAAAATCCAAAACCCTTGTAACAACACTTACTTACTATGAGAAAGAAATTATACTTTTAAAATGGCACTTTGAGTCAAACAACATTAGAAGAATGTGATTTTTTCCCCCTGAAATCTGTTCTCTAAGCAGCTAAGTGAAAATAAGCATAAAGATGAACACAAAATACAACAAATATTTCTGCCACTCTTTTCTCTTTTCTATTAGCAATAAAGCCAGAGATTAGACAGCCCCTAATTTTACTGAAAATAGAAAACCAGATATATTTGGAGAGAAGCTTGAGTATTTGAAAAAGAGTTTATTTTTAAAGGGCCAGTTTTAATTTAAATGTATAAAAAAGACTTAATTTTAGGGACCTAGTTGCAATAAAAATATAATTCAGGACATTTATTTTTGTTTGTGTTTTAAATGTTCTCTTTGCATTAACAGTGCATCTAACGCTATGTTTAGGTGGTTGTGCAGGGAACAGTGCTACCTGATGCAGACACATATGTGTATGTGTGTGCATTGCATGTACAAAAAATATATATATGTCATGTTGCTGTGTGAGTGTCTCTCAGCTACCTGCCTACAAAACGGCTCTCTCGGTGGTTGTGAAATTCACTAGTCCTTCAGGCACTTCTCTTGAGGCCAGTGGATTAACTGGAATCCAGGTGATTTTCTCCCTCATCCAGGCCCCCACCCTCCTTGCCCACCATTCCTGGAGATGCTGCCTTCAGAAACAGCTGCCTCTGAAAGTGACCTTGCTCAGCAAATGCCGATTGGCTTATGTAGAAATGCCTTTCCCAGAAGAGGCGCTGCAAGTTGTGCTGCCAAGTGGTACTGCTGCAAAGATGGGGACGGGATCTGGGGTGGGAGGGCAGAGAGAGAAGGGGTGCAGCTTGCCAAGTTGCTCAGGCTACTTGTAAACAAACTTAGGCATTGTTTCTCAAGCCCTTTATGGTGGAGGGGGAAGGCTGGACACATACTGTGTCCTGGACTGCATTTATGTGCTGTGCTTGGGGAGAGCTGCTTTTAAGAGACTGATTTGGTTTGGAAGATGATTTCCATCAGCTACTTTTAAAAGATACGTGCTATTTCAGCACAAAGCTGAAGCCCCTGTTAGAGCTGCACTAGGGATTAAGAAACGGCATGTATTTTAATGCCTTATGAATAGGAGTAGCTGATAAAAGAGGCTCTTGTTACCCCTGCTACATTTAAATGTGAAAAGCAGCTGCTTCCAGTGAGGAGGGGGTAGGGGAGTGGAGAAGAGATATATTATTTTCATAGGGATTTAATCTTCAGACTACACTGAAACCATAGCATACCATTGGCCATTCCCTTATCGGCAGCTCTCTAATCGCACTGAGATCTGTAAGATTGTGTAGAGGGAAGGAGAGAGACTGGGAGGCAGAGAAAGGGACTGTGTGTAGCAAAGAGACTGGACATTTTCATCTGCGTGTATGTTTTGAACCTCAGATCAAAACGCACGCGTGGTAGAGTATTTTCTCCTTTCCTTATAAGCGTTAACCCTTGAAACTTTTAAAATGCCAGCCAATTAAAGAGTATGGTGCCACTATGCTGTCTTCAGAGCATGTGCTCAGCAATAGGCCCTGAGAGTAAGACCACCGAGACCTCATTAGAAAATATGGACTGTGTATGCGCATGCGTGGTGGGGTGCAGGTGGCCAGGGCGGGGCAGGGGGCGTGAGAGAGACTTTCTTCCCACCTTTCAGGGACAACATATTTCAGGTAGGATCCAGGAGATATCATGAATCTAACAGAGAAAGGTCCTTCTGCAAATTTTATTGCCCCTGGAAGCTGATTATATAAATAAGGCATCAGATTATTAAACTAGCAGGTATTTGCCGAATGCTATCAGTATTTGAAGAGATATGAATAAAGAATATACATCTTTTGAATGAATGATGAATGGATAATGAATGAATCCAGGCACCATTTTTATTTCCTTCAGGTTATCATTTTATAGCCTTTTTTTTTTTTAATCCTGATATCGGACTTATGAAATCGATCATTAATGAATGTTCTCTGTTGGTTTGACCTCCTGATCTGCCCGTGAAGTTTTTAAAGTACTTCTTGAAAAACCTAAGATTTTGCTCCAGGACCTTGGGAGGAAATCTTTCCGATAAGAATGAGTCACATTCCCTATGCCCCCACTCTTACTCTTTCCAATTTTTCATAATATTACCACTCTCCAGTGGTTTAACTCCCGAAGTTAAAGGATTAAAAAACAAGTCTGGTAGTGATAAATCGGTAGTTCTTGCCTAGCTTATAATTAAGGGTAATTCACATGTAGAGGATGGTTTGACAGCTCTAGCCCACATGCTTAGAAACTTACATCAAAATGAAACGAATGAATCATTTGAAGCCAAAGCACAGCCCCTGCCGTCCTTGCACACGCTGTGCAGGTGGAATGGACTGCAAGACCATGCCCCTGCCGACCGGGAGGGGGAAGAGGAAAGAGGAGGGAGGGCAGAGCTCCAGCTTCCCTGCTACACATCAGAAAGCCAGAAACAGGCAGCAAGATGCTTCCATCTCCCAAGCACACCCAGGCCTGCTGCCCAGAGCCTCACTGCCCCCCTCGCCCACCTGCCCAACCTGTACTTTTAATCAGACAGGAGGCCCCTCTGGCCTGGGTGGTCCTGCACACTGGGCTGGGAGTGGTCAGGTTTCTGGCAGCCCAGCAGAACAGTCTGGGTGGCAGGAGAAAGCCACTTCGGCATATTAATCAGAGCAAATGAATGTGCACTGCTGGCTCTTGCATGGGGCACATTGCTAATAATAGGCTTAATAATGTTAAAAGAATGTGATTTTTTTTTCCCCACTGAAATCTCTTTTATAAGAGCTACTGCTATTTGGGTTCAAGCAATATTTTGATTTCCTGACCCAACTTCCATGCACATAAAAAATAAACCCAACAACCCACCCGCATCAGGCATCAGCACAGACTGAGCAAAAGAGGCAGGCAGCGAGCAAAAGCAGGACCCGGCGCCGCGAGGCCGCAGCAAGTCAAGGGAAGTGGCTCTGCGACAATTGTGAGCGCCCAGAAAGTTGTGGGCGCAGCCTGGGCGCCGCCGATGGCTCGGTCCCTGCTGCAGTGGCTGCGGCTGCCTCGGCCGCATCTCCCTTTGCTTCTGCGATCTCCAGCTTGCGTTCTTCCCTTTCTCCCCTCTTCTCCCTCTTTCTTCTCTATTTTTTTTTTTTTAACTTGGCTATGGAACATTAGGTTTGACGAAGGGAAAGCGATTTAACATCTTTTAACTGAGGGAGGTTGATTTTCATTTGCGACCAAATGGCTCCTTTTTACCTTTTTAGCTCCTGGAAGAGTAAAAAAGTGAGAGGTCAGCCCTGCGTCACCATGGCAACCCAGGCAGCTCGGGCCTGGAGCAGATGAAGGGAGGTGATAATGGCAGGGAAGTTTCTCCCCCTTCCTTGGCATTTTCTCCCCATTCAGGGATGTGCCTGGATGCATGAAAACAATTATGTCTTTTTAGAAATATGTTTTAAAATATGGCTGTTAATTATGGCCCAGGGCTCTGACCTTTCACAGATCTTTTGGGGGTTTTGTTTGCAGTTGTGACCATCTTTATCCTCATCAGTGCCCACAGGGGCTTGAATCACACCAGCCAGACCATGCATGCCCCACCCTGGCCAAATCTGCCCTTCAATCCAGGAGTATACCTGCTGGCGTCCTGAAAGCCTGAAATATTAATGAGGAGAAAATCAGCCTCAGCACATGAAACCTTACTGGAGCCTCTCCGCAAAGAAGGTCTTGGTGCCATTCCAGTTCAGGGACCTCAAAGAATAAAGAGGAAAAGAGAACTTAAAATGACAAACTTGCTAGAAGGCCAGATTCAACCCTGCAGGAGTTGCCTGGGTCGGGAAGGAAGGAATGTCCATTACAGCAGAGCTCATGGACTCACATGTCCCCTGCATTCAGCCCAATGTGCTCCTTGACAGATGGAGGCCATAGTGACTATGCCTTCACACCTGCGGGTGCCAGGTACGGGGTTAGGTGTCGTATTATGTTATTGCCTCTGATCCTCTCGGTTATCTTCCAGTAAGGTTGTTGAATCATTATTTCACAGATTAAGGAAGGAAAACTAGGGAAGGTTAAGTGATGTGCCCACGTCACAGATTCTGATGGGGGCTCCGTCCATGCCCTAAGCTGGCTCTCTCTCCAGGCTTGTTAATATCATCCAGATGTAGGAATAATAACTTCATATTGCAAGACAGGAGTTTGTGCTTTTGCTCATTAGTTCATGCATTTAGGCTCAATAAAACTGCCTGCTATGTTTTTGGTGCAATTCCAGGTGCCTGAGAGACATTGATAGGGACACCCTGATGCTGCTTTCTAAGAACTGGGGTCAAATGGTTTAAATCTCAGGGGTGTGAACTTGGACAAGACATTCAGTGAGATTGAGCTTCAACTTTCTTGTCTGTGAAATGGGGGCATCATTATTGATTTCAAAGCCTGTGGTGACCATGAAGAGAGGACTTTATCAGATGCCTAACAGGGTGCCAGGTTCACTCAGGGAGATACTCTCATCCGCTTTACTTTCCTTGCCCTCCACTTCACTGCTGTCCTGGCATTCTCTCTGTGCCTGATGTCAGGCTGGCCACCTCCCTGCCCTCAGAGTGAC
Source organism: Varecia variegata (assembly GCA_028533085.1). Lineage (NCBI taxonomy): Eukaryota > Metazoa > Chordata > Mammalia > Primates > Lemuridae > Varecia > Varecia variegata. The sequence goes on from CM052438.1 coordinate 9,889,269, forward strand.
TGTGCTCTTTTCTCAGTTGCATGTGCTTGGCTCCTAGCAGTCTGGGTGGCCCCCTTAAAGCTTGAGTTCTCCCTGCAGGATTGGGGGCGAGTTGCAGAGCTGTAGGGCCAGGAGCAAAGAGAGGAGGATACTTTCCTAATGATAGTCCTTAGGGAGGGAGTTCTACAAGGAGGAGATTGCCTCACCCCCTTACCCTCTCTGTCCCCCCTTTCATGGCTCTCGCTGTTGGCTGTGAGTCCAGGGTGGGCCCTCTGCTCACCATTTGCACAAGGCCAGAGAGCCTTGCACAGCTTGGAACTCTTCTGTGCTCCCCTATGCAGGGCAAGTTTCTAAGCCAGCTCTGACTTAACTGGACTTTATAAATCCAAATCAGAGCTGGCCCTGAAAGACTTGACAAGGTTGTATTGGCTAAATGGCAACTGCTTAATTTTCAAAAAGAAAAGGCACAAAGGATCAATGGGTGATCCTTTCATTTTAATGCAGTGTGAGTTACAGAAGCAAAGAAGAATGCAAAAACATTCTCTGGATCCAATTCTAAGGCTATGCAAAGGGCGATTAGCATCCGCAAAATAATGTATTGTGCTGGCAATAAAATCCTTGCTAAGTTTCAGCTCAGACTGGGTAGCTGAAGGCTGCCTTAGTATAGTAAGGTTCAGACTCAAATTCTCAATCACAAGCAACCTGACCCCAAAGACTCCATCTCCCCTCCACACCCCCACAATGCCTCTCCTGGCCCCCTCTGCCCAGCCCTGACCCCAAATTCCTCTGCTTCCCTCCTCTAATGTGGAGATGTGTGTGGTGCATAGTGCTGTGGATCACACAGAAAATTAGCCCATTGACAGCCTAGAAACCAAGAGGAAAGATAAAACTGGCACCTAAATATGATCCCCCCCAAAAAAGAGCATATGACACAAGCACTGGAAAAGTAACAATCAAGTATAGTTATGGTTTACTTTCAGGTCTCAGCTTAATCTTCCCTTGTGCACAGGTGGCTTCATTGACCTCTCACTGGGCCTTGGCTCCATATCTCTTTATGACCTTGTGTTGCTGTGTTTTGACTCGTGTGATTATTGGTTACTGTTTGTCTCACTAAGGTGTACGTTTCCAGAGGGCAGGCGCTGTATCTGTCTGGTTTTCCATGGTATTTCTGCTACAGGATGTCCTTAGGGAGAGATGGAAACATAGGGGTGGGACAAAGAGAAAATCAGCCTTCTAGGCAAAGGGAGCATCCCAAGAAAATACTCAGAAGCGGGAGGAGTGAGGTGTCCTGTCTGCCTTGCAGGTGAGGTGACATGAAGGAGACTCCCAGGGCTGTGGCCATGGAAGGCACCCTGAGGTCAAATCCTGAAGTATTATGTGCGCTGGGGTGGGGTCAGGGAGGCACTGGGGGCTGCTGAGGTGAGACTTGGGTACTGAGACCAGAGAAGTAACATGGTAAGGTTAAGTCAGTGTTTTTGAAACTGCATAAATGTATTGAGGAGATGAATATTTTAAAACTGAAGGATAGCTAAAACAATTTGTCAAGGAATATTATTCATCCATTTAGCAAATGCTGATCGAGTGCCAGCCGCATGCCAGTCACCACTCTGGGCTGAGAAGATTCACCACGAGACAGGCACAGACATGAGACGGAGTTTATGATCTGGTGGAGAAAGACAGGCAATGAACACACAAATAAGCAAATGAGCAACACATCAACAAGCAGACTGATCATTTCAGCTGTGAATGAGAGGAGCTGTAGGAGAGGGCAGAGTGACAGTTAGGCACAGGGGATGGAGGGACTTGTCAGCCCTGGCAAGGAACTGGGATTTTATAACAAATGCAAGTGTAAGTGATTGGCAGGTATTAAGCAGAGGAGCGGTATCGTATGATTTATAAAAACATCCTATGAAGAATGAGTTTTGGAAGGCTCATGGGGACAGAAGAAGTAGGGAAATTAGTTGGGGAACAACAGAGTGTAGTCCAGGGCAGAGATGACGGTGGGGTGGCGAGACGTGGAACTCAGGACCAGTTCTAGAGGTAGAGACCACAGGACTGACTTAGTTTTGGGATATAAGGAAAGAAAAGAATCTTGGACAACACCTGAGTTTGGAGTCAGAGCTATCAAGTGCATAGCGGTGCCAATTTATTAGGTTGGAAGACTAGGGGAGAAGTAGGTTTTTAGTGGGAGAGACTTAAGACTTCTGTATAGCTATGCTACATCTGGCTGTTAGAAAGTATACTGACAAAGACGTCATAATGTAATATATGGAGAATATTTTTGTTATACTATGATATAAAAATGTAGAAAACAAAATTATATATATATGTTAAGGAAGTATGATAGGATATTGCTAATGCTTATTTTTGTGGGTGAATGTTATAAATATCTTCTTCCTTATGCTTTCTGTATTCTCTAAATTTTTACAATAAGTTGTATTAGTTTTATGAGCTAAAAAATTATTTTAAGTCATCATAGGAAAAGATAATTTTGTCTTCTTATTCTGAGCCTTAGTTGTTTGCATTTAGCTTTAGATCCTTTTCCTAGAAATTTATAACAAAAAAAAAAAAGCCCTAAAATGGAAAGGAATAGTGAGTGAGTAGGACTAACAGTGTGTAAGTTCTTAGTCTCTCATCATCATCTATAAATGTGCCACCCAGTATTGAGGTCTTAAATAGGACAGAACTAGGATTTCTTGGGATGGAACCACCTGACTCCACCACTCTGGTCGCCATCATAAATTGAAACAGAACTGCAATGCTGGACCCAGCGTCCTTCTCAACAGGGGTCCAGGCAGCCACTATCAAGGGACCCGTAAGAGGGAGCTTGCCAATCATTGCTGAAGCCCGGGAACCTGTGCTCTTGTTAACAAGCCTTGGCTTTATTCCATCTTAGATGCTGGAGTCACACTATTAAAATCATCTCATCTTTCCTGTTTCCTTGAGGAACTAATAGACCCTATTCTACCATCTCTACTCTCAGAGACTTAATTCCTTCTAATGCAAAATTCTTGGTTTCCAGATGAAAATGGAAAACTAAAGAGTAGTGCTCTGCAAAAGTTCTACCATAATGGTAGGAGAAAGTTGGAGAGGCCAATTTTGCTAAATAAAAACAGAATTTGATGTACTTGTCATCTGATGAAGTAATTTCAGAAAAGCTTTTGCAATTCTGTAATACTATTCATCCATTTAACAAATCCAGATGAAGAACTTCTAAAAATCCTATGGGAAGTAGTAGAGTTGAGTTGAAGGAGCTGGAAGACCATCATTAAAAACCTGGTTTCATCCTTCTACTAGTTGAAGAAGTTCGAAAAATGAATCTTGCTGAACTTCACCATATGTGAAATGAGCTTGGGGCTGCAACTACCTGGGTATTCTGTCTTACAGTGTTGGTAAGAGAACCAAACGAAATGGCATGAAGTAAAGGACTTTGTAAGTTCCTAAGTGAGTATACAAATATAATGTGGAATGTGGTCAGAGCTTTAGAAAACAGTGGCTGTTACTAGAAATCTCTATAATAACAGTAAAGAAAGTTGGTGGATTTTCACAGAATAAATCTCCTGAGAAGTTGTTTCTTCTTTTCCTTCTCTTTCCCACTCTTCCCCATCCTTTCTTATTTTAATTCCCAGTTTAAATTGTGGAATAAATAATAAATTTCACATCTCATTAAAATATTTTTTAGGCTGATGAGTTAGAAATGTTTACCCCTAAGTCAATCTAGGTCAGCAACACCAGTGATCCTCAAATGCTACCTTATCTTTTAAGCTCTTCCTTATTGTCCTAAAAAAATGTAATTCTTCTTCCTTTTTTGAATGTCCGTAGCAATTTGTTTGTAGCTGAACTGCCTATGTCCTTTATTTACCTTCTCCCATTTTCCTTCCCATTGGGTGCTTGGTTCTTTGAAGAGAAGTGCCCAATCTATTAATAACTAATTTTTCTAATACTTTCAGTGCCAAACACATAATAGGAACCAAATATAAACTTATTCAATTAAATTCATTTTTTCCCAAAACATTTGTCAGGAGCCTACTGTCTGCCCAGCTCTGTGCAAGTAGAGTGGCAATAAGTGACTCTGTTTGAAACTACACTCAAAATGTTTTCATAAAAAGGGAATTTGTAAGAAGGAACTTGAGTTTCCTAAATTACTATATAAATGAAGTTTAGATTCTTTTCAAACATAAAAGACAAAGTCTATAGATCAGCACTTATTTTCAAGTAAATACCACCACCAGTTGCTGCTAAAAGAGGAGGATATCTCCACCAAGCCCACATCAGTAGTGCTGGGCTTGAGGTGGCTTTTCAGGGGAGTTTAGGGTTTGGCCTGACCCTCCTGCTCTTCTATACTGGGCCACTTTGAAGGCATTGGTTGGGGACCAGTCTTCTCTTTGGAGGTTGGCCTTTCTGTTTCTTTCTCAGAGCCCTTAACGTCCTGGTAGCCATGGTTTGGGCAGCTGCCTTGGGGCCAGGAAGCATTAGTGAGAGAAATAATAACTGTCCTAAAATTGTTAGGATATCAGAATCCTTTCTTATATATCCAACTTAGGAACAGAAAGTTGCCTAAGCATAGATTACAGGTCATTTAATTTTTAACCCTTAAAAGTTTAATCTTTTCCTCAACAAATCACTATCGAGCTTTCCTTACATGTTAGAAATACATAGAAGCTTGAGACAGTGGCAGATAAGATAGGCACGGAGTTTCTGCCCTAAAGGACCATAAAGTTTATTAGAAGAGAGCAACCACTAAAATATAATGTGATGGTTCTGTGAGTGAGATGCAAGCAGGATTCTGTGGGAGCACCACGTCTTGCATTCATTCATTCACCAGTTCTACAGAGCCTGAATTTTGCCAGCTGTGGTGTCAGGTAGCTGTGGGACACAAAGTTTGGAGTAGTCTCTGCTTTCATGGTGTTTAAAAGAGAGGAGCAGAGATAAGCACATACATTAACGATTATTTTATGACATTTGAAGTATTTTAGTGCTAAACACGCACACCCATTGTTATGGAATACCAAAGACAGGATGAAGGAAGGTACTTGCCTTTGAGTTTTTAAAGAAAAGAAGGGATTTGCCAGGGAGACTTGGTGGGTCAGATCATGAATGCTGGTGAGTCTTGCTAAAGGGTTTAAGACATTATCCTTTGAGCAATGGAGAGGCACTGATGGTTTCTAAGAGGGGAAGTGACATGATCTGATTTATGTTTCAGATAGATGGCTCTGGTAGCAGAGTAAGATGGATGGGTTCAGGGGAGAGAAACTCACGGGAGTGACAGCAGTTTGAAGGTGGTCACAATTGTCCAGGCTTCCTCTAGCTGCTTTTTTTTAAAGAGAGAAATATCAGAAGACCCCATGGTGCGATGAGGCCCCTGAGGGAACAGACATGCATTTTGGGGTGCCATGTGCAAGGCAGGAGAGAGACAGCTTTGCCCCGGATGCCCCTTTGTGCCTGGTGTCCCACAGAGGAAGTCCCTGAAGGTCAGACAGGATCCCTCCCCAGAAGGCACTTTAGTGATGTCCCTTTCCAAACATAAATGTACACCGGTATTCCAGGATGATTAGACACATTTGTAAATGTAATCAAAACATGTTTTCCCTTGGTTTCCAGAGAGGAATCAGAAAAATAATGCTCACAGGGGAAAAAAGAAAGTCATCTGTTCCTTTTTTCTGCCTCTTTTTTTTTTTTTTTTTTTTCTGGTTCTGGGTCAATCAGCTGGGAATCAGAGACACTTAGAACAACTAGATTATGTAACCACTTTAGTTCCTAGAGGCCTTGAGCCAGCGCAAAAACGTGTGCATCACACTAGACTGGCCTATAGCTTATAACTAGGACACCCTTGGCTGTTAGAAAGAGAGGGTCATTTTCTTCTAACCTGAGATCTGGAAATAGTTTCAGAAAAGACTTGACAGCTAGGATATCTTGAGAATTGTTTTACTTGTCCAAGGCGTGTGCTGCTATGAGGCTGGTTCTGACCTCTCAGAACCACTCCCGGCCCACCTTGATACCAGGGTCTTTCTGACACCACAAGTCAAAGAGGGTTGGTGCATTTACTTTGATAAACCTAATTCCTTATGAGAAGCTGGCCAGATGAGTTGGCATGAATGATAAAAGCAAAACAAACAAACAAACAACAAAAAGCAAAAAGCATGCCTATGACAGCCACTCCGCCAAGTGCTTTTCATGGATAATTATATTGATTTTTCGCAACAATCTTCAGGGATAGTTACCATCATCCTCCCCTTTTTACGGAGGATACTGAGGGTTAGAAAGATACAGGATCTTCCCAAGGTTAACAGCCAGTAATTTATTGGAGAAGCCAGGATGAGAGCACAGGTGGTCTGACTCCACGGCAGCGAGGCTGTGAGATCAAGCTACCATCTAATGTGCAGGGAGCAGTTATGTCATTTGGGTTGTAGCTAGTTGAACTTGTGTCGGGAGATGAGACTTAAAATGAGAGAAGAAAAAAAAAAAAAAAAAAACAAGACATGTGACTCTTAAGAGAATCAGTTCCTGCTCTTCTTTAAACATTATATTCACAAATGGATACAAGGCAAAAGACTAGGAATGCTGTCAAAGATCAGTGCTGTATGCAGCCATAGAACCCAGACATTTTTATAAGACCCATCAAATGCAATACTGATGATCGGAGTTATTTCTAGAATCCCACAAGCATCTTTTTGGCCACATTTTTGAAAATGAAAAAGAAATTGTTTAGGAAGCTGCACAACCCAGTGAAATTCAGACAGCAGCTTTGACCTTGGGGGTCTCTCAACCGGGCTGAGCACTTTATATTCCATGGCCCAGAAGTCCCTAGCTTGTGTTTCAGAAACATTTATGTACAACACATGGGATCTTAGACTTTATTTTTAAGCTCTAGAACTGGAATTTACAAGCCCTTTCTGTAAGTGACCAGATAGTGAATACTTTAGGCTTTGCAGGACGCAGGGACTCTGTCATGACTGCTCAGCTCTGTCTGCTGTTGTAGCACAAAAGCAGTCGTAGATACTAGGAAAATGAGCATAGCTCTATTTCCATAATGCTTTATTTTTACCAAGAAGTGGTGGGCTAGATTTGGTCTGTAGGCCATTGTTTGCTTTGCCATTGTTTGCCATTGTTTGCCATTGTTTGCTTTTTCTGAAACTACGTTATGGTGGGATTCAAAAAGAAGCTAGTCAGTCAATATTTAGTAAGTGTCCAGTGTCTAGTATATGCCCCAGAAAAGTTCACAGTGTAATATAGGAGACATATATAAGGAACTAATTACAATTACTGTAAATACTATGAATAGGGAAGTTCAAGGTGCTACAGAAACAAAGAGGTGAGCTGATAAATCCTTTAGGGGAAATTGGAGAAGGTTTCGTGGAGGGAGTAACATTTTAACTACATCAACATTTCTCCCTTTTTCACCCTTGGAAGACATTGCTAATCTACCTCCACTCTATTCTCATCTACCCCAGACACGCATCATAATCCTACTGAACACAGAAGTGCAGGAAAACGCTACCAATCAACACTGTGCTTACCAAGTGAACTGTAACCCACCTCTACTCCTCCTCTGCCGGAAGGATGAACAGGAGTTCCCCTGTAAGAAAGCGAAGCATTAGATATAACAAGGACACCGTGCAGGGTAGGCGGGGGAAGGTAGGAGGCATGGACTGCTCAGAGAACAGCAAACCTTCATTGCAAAAGGAGCAAGCGATTCAGAGCAGAAAGGGGCTAGAGGTAATGACGGATGTGGGCGCTATAGTCAGGTCTCAAGGAAGTGCTGTGATCCTGCTTAGAGTTTAGAAAACTCTTTCTGGCTGCCATATGCAAGCTAAATGAGAAGGCAGGGGCAGGGAGGAACAAAGAGCAAGGGGAACGCTGTTTAGAAGTTGTTGCAATAATCTGTGAGAAATAACAAAGATCTGCCCAAAGACAGATAGGACTGAAGAGGAGAAAAATGGATTTAAAAATAAAAATTAAAAACAAAGAATTTGTGGTTCTCAGCTAACAAATTGGACGTGGAACTAAGAAGTAGAGAAGACAACAGGATCATGCTCCAGCCTTAGATCATGGGTGTCTTCTGCCCTCCAACAACTAGACAGACACAGGAAAGAGACACAATCAGGCCGATATGCCTCATGTACTGATCTGAATGAAACCTTGAAAATCTGTGCAAAGCTGAAGTTTGGAAAGAAAGGAACATCAGCCCTTGGAAGCTGGGGAAAACCTCAGCTGATTTTCATTTTTAATTCCCACTGCTTTATACCGCAGCCATAGAATCGAATAAGACATCGCGTCTCTCCCGTTAGCTCATTAGCAATGAAGGATCTGATCTTTAAAAGAAAAATTGGGAAATTTCACCACAGATGGGAATGCCTTGATTACATGGTGAGGCTGTTATTGCACAGTCAGCAACAGGTGCTGCTGCCTTTGTGGAACCCTGTGTTTCAAAAGACTAGCTGAGACTCAGAAATGGTTGGTGAATAACAATTTACGCTGATTGCAAAACCCTGATCTTGTTTTTCTCATATTTCCCTCTAATATTGAGCGAGTGGAGGTGCTATTCCCTGTTCCAGCTATTTCACACATGTACTCATGAGTTTTTTTTCTACTCAGAAAGTCTTACCTCCAACCTTACCTTTTTGTTTCCTTCCCATCTCATGGGCTTCAGAAAATGTGCAGATCTCCTGATAACAATGAAAAAAGGGTATTCTTCCCTAGAATCACTGGCAAAATGAGATGGTTATCTTTAATAATCTCAAAGTGCCTAATCTTTCTTTTTGGGGGAAAAAAAGCTGATGGGAATCTCCATTTTTTATATGTGGGAAGTTAATGACAAATTCAGAGACTGTGATCAGATGGAGTGACAAGTGACAGCCCATTTTGTATATATGGAAGTGTGTATTGAGGGTATTTCAAGCCTTAAAAACATGAAGAGAGGTTGGATTTACATGACCCAAATACAGAGGATGCTAGGTGGATTAAAGAGTTATATATTACAGGTCTTTCTCCATTTTTAAGGGCAGCTGCCAAATTGAGTAATATTGTTCTTCTTCCTTGAAGAATACACATGAGATACAATAGCCCCTGTGAATGACCATCTCTCTTGCATTTGTAGAGAAAGAAGAATTCATTTGTAATGCACTTCTATTACTAATAGTCTTTTCCAGTGAAATCTAAGGTATGTGGTACTCACTGATAAAAGCTCATATATTTATTTTTGGCATTGTATCCTTTCAAAGAGCTTGATGGCCATATTAACTTAAGCTCTGAAAGTGCATATTATGCATAAAAACTTGCCTTCCCTCTCCAAAAAAAATAAGCAACGTTAAAGTCAACCTTCAACTATAGTAATTGATAAGCATCTCCAATATACTTTGTTAAATCTTCCAAAAATGTCTTTTCTTTTATTTAATCTCTAGCTCAGTCTTCAGAAGTTATGTGGTCTTGGAGAAGTTACTTAATCTCTCCTTAACTCCGTTTCATCGTCTATAAGTTGAAGATGATTTTAATATCTATCTTGGATGAATGTCAGATTTAGAGAAAAATATTTTAAAAATGGAACACAGTGCCTGGTAGATAGCAATATATAGTAGCTATGAAGATGCTCACGGCAATTGGGATTTAAGCAATGAAATTAATAGTGTCTATAGACCTTCCCAGACCTGGTGAGCTGCTTCAGTTTACTACTACCTTGTGGATGCACATATGGTTTTGGAGGATGCAGAGCTAAATGGCCAATGACCACTTTCAAAAAAAAAAAAAAAAGTATAATGCTCATGTTCTCTGCTGCTGACCTTTTTTGCAATGACCTCTTTACCTCCCCATTTTCCACTTAGACCCATTAGCAGGATGTGCTGCAATATGCTGCTTGTCATCTGTTTCAAAGACACAGTGATAGGATGCAGGTACACCAGATGGATAAACCTAGTGTGACTAATTATTGTGTATTTGCCTTTAATTATTATCATTTATTACCAGAGGAAAGACAATAGAGGTTCTCTGACTTAGAAGAAACTGTTGGCAGCAGGGAAGTTTTCCTTGTGACATTATTGAGTGGAGCTAAAGTTTTCATTGTTGGTAAAAAGCAAAGCAAAGGAAAGCGTACACATTAAGACAGATAGACAGGTAAATAGGTGAAATTTTGTTGCTTCAACATTTAATCTAATTGGTTTTAATAAATATCTAACTATAATTTTTTAAGAATTTTACAGAGAGTTTTGGATATTGACCTACAGAAACTTTTCTAGTCTTTCACAGAACAGTATTTCAAATAATTAAACCAACAAGTGTATGATGATAATTGAGGTTTAGAAGAGGAATTTGAACTTAAAAAAATCATCCTCAGATTTTAAAAATAGCTATTTGCATAGTTCTCTCATCACTTTGATTTTTTATGTTTTATTTCATTATCAAATAGTATTTTTAAAAGTTTTCCTCATTATTAGATTCTAATCATGATAGAGACAATTTTAAAAGCATGAAAGAAAGGTTTTTGTCCTAAAGTTAAGGAACTGAACCACTTAACGAGAAACTTCTAGGTATAAAGTTGGTACTCAAGTAAATTTCTTATTTAGATAAACATACATATTGTAATAGACCCTAAAATCACCATGCATGGTTAGACATATCGATATACCCAAACTCCAAAACAGCTACAACTCCTGTGGTATAGAATAATGAATTGGAAGAAATCTAAATGAGAAAAAAATGCTCAGTAATAACATGGAACTTGAATTTTATGAAGAAATTCTTTTTCTTTTAATTTCATAAAGAGGTCTGTTTTAGAGAAAACATCTGTGTAGTGGGGTTTTATTTGGTAAAATAAGAACAGAAATAGGAACAATGAAGTCTCTTCTAACAGTAAATTTTAGTTGATGTCAATTCTTCAAAAGGCCTTGAGTCTGTATTTTTCCCATTATCTAGAGTCTAAAAACATATGGCTATAAGTATGAAAAGAGACATTTGGGGGTTTGCATTAAGGAAGAGAAGAAGAGTAGGTGGCAAAGCTAGAGTAGCTGCTTTTGAAATGAAACATAGGAGTGGACCTGGAAGCTGAGATGAAGTGTCGTCAGCCATGGAACTGCCCAGTATGTGGGCTGGGTAGGAGGGAGGTAAGCACAGTGGTAGGAAAGATGGGTGTGCCTCTGCAGCACAGGTATATTTTCCCCTAACACATGTGTGGTGAACACTTGTTGTTTTCTTGGCCTTCCAGTATCATTTTCCACTTCTTAAGAACTCCTTTATTTCCTCCACCTTCTGGATGGAAACGGTCTTCTCTTAGCCAAGGCGAATAATTAGAATAACTGGAAGGTCTTGCCCTAGAATTTGAATACTAAGTAGAGAAATAAAAAGATTGAAAATATTTGAATTATATTGCACTATGGTCCTGGCTACACTGTTAGAGCTTCAAAACTTTGACTGTGGTTTTTGCTTCCTGGCCTCCGAGACTGCTTTGTGTCACAATATACACGTCTTATAATAGCAGCCATGTCGGAGGTCTGCTTACCTCGCCAATCTTCCTTTGCATCCCCGATAGCCTTTCAATAAATTCCCTTCCCTTTGGTTGGTTAGAATCAACTATCTTCCTCGCAACCAAAGCAACATTACTGATAACAATGCATAATAGTGCATAGATTTTTTTTTAATCACCTACTGTGTGTTTGTTTGTTTGTTTCCCCCATCGCAAGCATCCAGGTTAAGCTGTTCCTTTGGGACCCCAGAGGTAAGAGTCAACAGAGATTTGAAGATGATTTGGACATCAGATGTGGTTAGTACAATGATAAGGCATGTATATAACTCTACAGTTGTCATGCTACAACTTTGCTTAAAATCTATTTTTATATTTTAATACCATAATATGGAGCTGTAACTTGATTGATTCTAAACCAATATTAGAATATCATAAATTAAAAGAAAAGATAAATATTAAGCAGTGTCTGTGGCAGAGGTATCTACCATTTTCTTTTCCTCTCCTTCCAGGATCACACGTCTCCATCTGTTTGCATTTAGGTGTGTCCATTAACTTGCTTTAATCAACGATATGTGAGGGAAGAGATATGTGTCTTCTTTGTGTAAGAGTTTCTAATTGCTAGTGATTAACTCTTTCTTCCCATTGCTATAACAGTGAGAAATTCCCAGTGATGGAGACATTATTAGCACGAGTCCTCAAATGTTGACTTTGTGGAGAACAGACCTGTCACTAATATAAAGATGGACATGTTAGATAAGTGAGAAATAAATCATGGATTTAAGCCACTGAGATGCATTGCTCTTACTGGAGCAAAACTTAGGCTGTCTTGACTAATATAGTATGGCATGATTGAGTGAGTGTCAGATTGGCAGTTAGGAGAACTGAGTTTATTTTCTATTGTGCTGCTAATTAACTAAGTGGCCTTGGGCAGGTCATTTAAGTCCACTTGAATCATTCATCTACTCTCTAAATTTATTGGCAAAAGACTGGGGGAAGCAGAGGATTGTGTTACATTAGTGAAAGAATTGCAGTGGTTCTCAGTGCCTGAAGGCTGAGTGGAAGAACTTTCCGGGTAGATGGGCAGGCTCTGAGTGCTGCATGGAGAAGCCAGAAGGTTGGCACTGCGGGACCTTCACCTTTGTGTCTATCAAAGCAGCTCCACGTCATTTATTCTGTATGATATGACATATGTACAATATTTAATATTTAATTTTTCAAAAGGTTTTCTTAAATATTTGAAAACCTCTTCATATGATCATCTCTAAATTTTCTATCTGATGCTACTTAATCTCCTCCTACTTAATCCTTGTTAAAATGATTAGCCATGTCACCCAGTACATCTACCAGAGTCTTTCAATACATCACCAGAATCTATCTAGGTTTAAACTCTTTTATCCAAGGGAAGGGTGGTGAAGTTAACCTGTACCAGATATTCCTGGAGATATTTTCATTCTTAACTCATTCAACAACCTCACTGAATGGTAACTTACTTCATCTAATGACGAAGAAAATGAAGCTCAGAAGAGTGAAATGCCTTCATTTTAGAAGACAGAATCTGGAATTTCAACCAGCTCTGTCTGCCCTGCAGAACCCTGCTCCTTTGACTGTAGACACCATTATAGCATAGCCTGTGGAGCTGATTATTTTCCAAATAGTAAAAAGTTTCTAAGAAATTTAAATAAACCTTAAATCTGGAGTTAAATTTTCCTTTTGTGTAAAACTACAGACAATTCCTGGTATTTTTTCTAAACAGAGATTGTCTTTGAACAGTGATCCTATGCAATTATGTGGTTTCCTCAATTCCTCTGTGCTATGAATGACACTGTAGGAACCCTAGTTCCAGATTCTCTTTTTTCAAATAACAATACCTTGGGTCTAATACAGAGCTATGACCAAAGGGATGAGTTAGCATGCAGACTCAATTGTTGGGCTAAGACCACCAATCCTCTATACTCTGATGCTCACTATCTTATGTCTACATAATCTGCCCCCTGGGAAAGAGTAATTTTTAAAAACATGTTCTTAATAGTCTATTAATAACAATCGTTAGAAGGGAGCAGATAGCATTTGTCATTCTTCAACCCACATCTAGATATAAATGGTAAAATAGAGATATGTGGGAGGATTCAAAGAGTGACAGAGCAAAAGATGCTATGAACAGAGGGTGCTGGGATTGAAGGACAAGACCTTTCAGATTAGGCAGGAAATGGAAAACAACATACTATTGAAAACCCAGTACTTTCAGAGCAGTCATCCATTTATACAACAGATAGTGATTGAGGACCTACCAGGTACCAGCCACTGTTTCAGACCTAGATGAAATAGGACTTTTCTCTTCTGTGTCTTTGGAGCCTTCAGTAGATCCAAAACAGTTATGGAATTCAAAAGCTATCACTATTTCTGAAAGCTACTCCCACCAAGTGAGACTATAGGACTTTACATCTTCAGACAGCTAGAAGAAATCCTTAAAGTCTTCTCATTCCCAAGGGCAGCCTTCCATGAGGTCATCAGTCACTGGATTCTATTAATGAAGTTATTCACTTTCTGATTTATTCATTCATTTAACAAATATTTACCGAACATCTGTTATGTGTTAGCACTCTGAGGTCCAAAAGTGTAACCTCAATTAGATGTAGTTCCTGTATTCATTGGGCATATATTTCAGTTGGAGGGTCAAAAATAAACAAATGAAATAAAATTTGAAAATTTTTAAAATTTAAAATTTTAAAATTTAAATTTAAAATTTTACTCAATGCTATATAGTTATAAATTTTAGAGACCTATTACCTGACTTTATATATGGAAGATGCTTGAATGAAGGAATGAGTCTTGACATAATTCTTCACCAGGATGGACTATACATATGCAGATTAATTAATAAGTGCACTCAATTATTCACCAAAGATTTGCCGTATTCTTACTGTGTGGTAATGAATACTATATTAGGAATTGGATCCACGAAGGTGAATAAGACTCTGTCCCTGTCCATAAGGTCACTCACATTCTGGTGGAAGAGATGGACTTACAAAAACTAATCACTTTTAATTCAAATTGGCAGTGTTGGGAGTCCTGAGGACAAAGTGCTTTGGAAGCAGAGTGGGGGAACTGAACTTTTTGGGGGAAACTGGGAAGATCCACAGAGGCATTGACTTTGCATCTAGCCTTGTATTGAAACCCAAAGTGCTAATTAGATCATTTTATTTCTGAGAGGGGTAAAATGAGAAGGGAAGAAAGAAGATAAAAGGAACTAGCTTCTTCCCAAATTTGCCAAGGCTGGATGCTAGGATTGAGGCAGTGGTGCTGGTAAACCTCTGAGTTCTCATCAGAAACTCATGGTTTGCAGTTGCACACATGCCGACCCCACATGATTTTCGATGATGCTAGAAGTCCACAGACGTGCTGACAACACAGCAAAGATGAATGGCTGATTGCAGTCTCAAGGTACCATTTAGTCCCAGAAGAAAATAATTTGTAACCCCATAAGTTCCTGGGATAGGGAGACGAGTGCAGTACTACAGAGGTAGAGCTGACCTATGCAACTGTAGGTGTGACAGAGGGTCAGACAACACCACTAGTCACAGTCATGCTGCTCCAGTCTTGGTAATGGGGTGAAGCTCGCCATTTTTACTCCAACAAACCATATCTTTCATTGACATTAACCATTTGGGGTCTCTATCATCCCAGAAACAAACTCAGGCTCTGAAAAATTCTTCCAAGCTAATCCCTTCCTAGAAATATTGTTTGTCACAGAGATGCTATTGTTATATGGTCTCAAAGATAAGCATAACCCAACCCATCACACTCTCTCCCCTTCCCCCACAAATCCCATGAGACACCCTTATTGTGTACTCCACAGAATCATTCTTTCTAGCTAGAGGAATACATTCTTCCGAGAGAACCATGGAAGCTAATTGAGGAGATGTACATCTCAAAAAGCTATCCTTATTGCTCAGGGGTGATAATATAACTCTGGGAAGATGGTTTATAAGTCTTGGCATCCGTAGGAACTGTCTTTTTGGACAGCTGAAGCTGGTGGCTTGAAAGCACAGAATCCACACAGGGCAAGGAAAGTCAAATTTCCTTGTAGACTTCACTCATATACAGCACCAGATAGCATGGATCGTGCCCTTTGAAATTCTGAAAAGGCATCAGTCAGTACCATCCTCTGTGATTCTGGTCAAGGAGAAAATCTTTAGCTTTAGAATGAAAGCCCAGAATCACAATCAACTCACTTATGAAATGCTGAGAATATATATGAAATCAACGGTAACTGAAACACAGCCTACATCAGATTGCACATTTTAGTTGTGCTTTCTGTAGCAAGGCTAAAATCTCATCCTAAACCTCAGACATCACAGATCAGATGAGAGGTGGCCCCAAGTATGTCTCCCTACAATGGAGAATCTTTTTCCCTGTAAATGAAAAACTTTTAAATAAATATAATGCTGTCTTCTGGTGGCACAGAGCTGATGGTAGACACAGAGGTTGCTGATGAATTATTGTGTACATTGATTAATACTTACTAATACATTCTTTGAAATGCTTTACTGGGTGCACTTTTCTTTGCAGAATGGACCAGTGATTGTGAGACTAGGCTCCGCAATCCAACAGACCAGAAAGTTTGTCTTTGTTCATTCCAAGCTGTGTTCCCCATAGCAAGCTATTTTACCTCACTATCCTCTAAATGAATCTAAATGTAAAATGGGTATGATAATAATACCTATTTCTCAGGGAATGCTGCCAAGATGAAGAGAGAGATGAAAGTGCGTGGCACAGTGTTTAGCCTACAGTAAGTGCTCACACTGGTTAACGAGTATTTTCATCTTCACACAGCTTGGTGAAGAGGATAGGGTGGGATGACTAGCTCATCCTATGGAGGAGCAAATGGAAGGCTGGAGAGATTAAAAGGGCCACATAAAATCAGAGGAACTGTCGATGTCCAGGGTGGAACTAAGATCCACATGTCCTGCTTTTAAGCTGGTGCAAGCCCATTTTCTACAACTGTTATTTGTTGTTCAGGGTGATCACGTTAAATAAACTATTATTTAAAATACAGTACTATACAGTACTTAGAAACAATACCTATATACATATATGACATACTATAAAGCATCTCTTTTACAACCTTGTATAAAATTTATCATAAAAAATCTATATGGTGGAGATAAAATCAATTTTTAAGATATTTGAATTTCAAATTATATATGTTTATATAAGTCCACATTTTCATGTATGATCAAATTTAATGGCAAATTAATATCATGACTAAAAATAAGGTACATAAAGTTGACTCTTGGACAACACAGGTTTGAACAGTGTGGCTACATTTCTATGGAGAATTTTCCAACCAAAAGCTGGCAGTATTCGCAGGAAGAGAAACTGCAGGAGGGTTTCCCATATGAGGGTTCCGCAGGGTCACCTGAGGGAGTTGAATGTGGATATGTTGGATTTGGGTATATGCATGGTGATGGGGGTGTCCTGTGTACTGGAATCCACCCGTCACGTACACTGAGGGAGAACTATAATTGGGATCGTTAGGAAAATGAAATAAGTCACTTCATGACTTACCTGGAGCTTTAAATTCACTGTATCATCTTAAAAGTCTTTAAAGTCAACTTGACAAAAGCATTCATCTTCTACTATGGCATGGAGATACACATTCATGTGTGTATCTGAATGTGTACGTGTGTATATGTATGTGTGCATATTGCCTGTAGATATATGTGTGTGTGTGTATGTATTTCCCACACTTTTTCTTCTCTCCTTCTTTATCATATGGATCCTTACTTGAATTTTCAACAATGATTAGGCATCTAAATGAAAAAGAATTTCTCAGCTGTTTCTTTAATCAAAACAAGCTTATGCTTCTTTTTTGATCCAATTTAGAAGGAATTTCTTTTGTTTAAATGGGGCTGTCATTTTACACCATCATATCCAGATTTTAGAAAATCTTCATATAGAATCAAACAAATAAACCCACATCAGCTTCAAATTTCCAATGAGAAGGGAAAAAGCTGCAATTAATTTTTTTAAAACTAGGAGACAGAGATGTATATTATTTGCTTGTTTACTTTTATCAAAGCTTTTCCTTTGAGGGTTGCTGGAATCTCTCCGAACGTTTTCATCTCAGTGGCAAGCGTCTTTGGAATCTGAATAGAAGCTTCCTGAAAATATTATTTTTGGAAAATGGACACTAATTGAAAGTCAACACTAATAATGTAAGGCAGTCATCAGCACCGCAAAGTGACAGGAATGGGCAGAGCTTATGAAGTTGAGTCACAGCATCTGGAGCCTTTCTTGGTGCACAGGGGACTGTCCTTTACATGAGAGCCAAAACCCCGGGCAGAGAGTCTGGACCAACCCCTGTCCCAGTCAATTCTTTCAACCTTATTATTTATCATCTTGCTTATGAACTGCCTTTCTTAACTTTAACTCAAGATGAGCTCTACCTTCTCTATCTTGACATTACAGGTGTAAAAAAAATATTTGTAGTAAATGCTGTGCCAGATACAGAAGCTATGGAGTTGAATCAAGCATGATTTGGGGCCATGCAGTACCCACTGTGTCCCATGAACAGAGATGTGGGCACAAATAATTTTAATTCGATATGGTAGGATCCAAATACAATGGCAGTATGGAAGGAGGAAGGGAGGCAAAGGTGACTGCAGTTTCCTTGAGAATGAGGGTCACATCTTTCTGCTAACTAGTATAGCCAGTACCCAGCAGTATGCTTAGGACACAGTAGAAGCTGGGCATGCTGGTGTGTGCCTGTAGTTCCCACTACTTGGGAGGCCCAGGTGGGAGGATCACTTGAACTCAGGAGTTTGAGGCTGCCATGAGCTGTAATCATGCCACTGCACTCCAGCCTGGGAGGCAGAGAGAGACCATGTCTCAAACAAAAAAAAGGGGGTGGGGAAGGGAATAGGGGGCATAGCAGATGCTCAATATTGTGAGAGAGATGGAAAGAAGATAGGAAACAGACAGTCACAAATCAAAAAAGTCATGACATCTTGGAGAGTCTTTATAGATAACTTGAATTTCTCCTGGTATATGAGGAACAGACAGAAAGAGTCCACTATCCCAGTAACAGTAACCAGAGCTAGAAAATAAGGACTAGAAAAATCATAGCATTTGTAAAGAAAGAAGTTCCCTGTGACTTGAGGATAGAGTTAGAAATGGATGCTGGTTGAAGCTGAGATTGTTAAACTGGAGAATAAAAGTCCTTATGAAGAAGGCTAAAGACGGAGGGAATTAACTTATAGAAAATAAGGATAGCTATCAAGTGGTGAGCTGGAAGCCTGGAGACCCAGTGAGAAAACCTCTCCAAACAGCTTTTTTTTATCTGCCACAGCTGATTTTTTTACTTGTTAGGCTGCGTTCACATTTTCCTAAGAGATGGAAGTTTTATAGTGCTCAGGGTTTAAGTGGGTAGATTTTGGATTAGCCTTAGATTTAGTTAGCAATGTTGGCAATACACAGGAAGGACTGGAGCTAAGAAAAACAAAACAAAAAAACAGACAAAAATAAAACCTTTTTTTTTTTTTTTTAAGGATGCTCTTCACGCAGGGTGGATGATATTCAAGCACCATGTAAAAGCTGCTCTTGGTGAAGTCCCCTTAACTCCTCCTCTTTCAGACAATGCATACACATGTCAGTAATACCAGGCTTTCTAATTGTTTTAAGGTAGGGCTGCTTGTTGGAGTAATTTGAAATTGGAGTCTGATTGCAAATGTATAATTTAAAAACACTCTTGTAGCAATTACCCGAGGCATTTACTGAAGAAAGGATGCCCTCCGAAGACACTGGCTTTCCTGAAAGATTGGATCTGAGATTCCGCATGTAGGATGCTGAGAAGCTCCCAAGAAAGGGGATGGGACAAATACGCCACAGGAACAGGAATTATGATGTAGACTTTGCTGGTTTTGTATCAGTAATATTTAGGAGGCTTACCCTTATGATACTGAGTTGTATCAAACTAAGATAAAATGAGATGGTTAACCTGATGGAAGAAAGGCTTACTCCTTCCCCCCACCCAAGATGCAAAAGCAACTCTTAGAATATTGTTGATTAGATCTCACAGTGTTTTACAGGTTATATTTGAACCTGTGACTTTCCAAGGGAAGGAAAGAGGTGATGTGATAGTTTCATTAGATACCTCACGGCTCAGTTGCCAACTCAAAATGATCACATCTTCTTTGAAAACAACCATGATAAACAGGGGAGGGCCCTAGTTGGCATGTTCATACTATGTCACCACTGGCCATAGCCCTATGATACAAGGCAGGCTCTCGCTGGGGTTTTGAAAACTTTTCCATCACTAGGAGCTCCAGTCCTTCCTGTGTATCGCCCACATTGCCAACTAAATCCAAGGCCAATCCAAAGTCTACCCACTTAAACCTGAGCCCTGTAAAACTTCCCTCTCTTAGGATAATGGCAACTCAGCCCAGCAAGTGAGTAAAATAATCAGCTGTGGCAGATTTTAAAAAAAGCTGTTTGGAGGGGTTTTCTCACTGGGTCTCCAGGCTTCAAGCTATATCGTTGAGCAATATTCTTGCAGCAGGTGAGTGGACATGTTTGTTGACTGAATTAAAAACTGGTTCTGCATATTTTACAAACTAGTTTGCATCAGCTTCATGACTTCCACTCAAGATTTATTAATGCTGCCTGGGGGAAAAAGGTTTCTTTTCTGTTACCTGGCACACATAATTCAATGAGACTTGATGAATCCGCCTTAGATACATCGGTAAAGAATTGCCAGTGAGCTTTACTATCCGCCAGGGCTAGTGCCAGGAAAGCAAGGAGGAGCCCACCAGTGAAACAAGTGTGAGACATCACCTAATGCGGAAGCAACGGGAGGCTGCCTCCTGCCTCACCTGGGAAAGCTTCACCAGGCTACTTTTCTGGTTCTCTTTCTTCCCGCAAAGCAGAACTGGGGTAGTTTGATGAGGAAATTCCCACCATTGTGGCTGCTGAAGCTTTTTTGTTGTTGTTGTTCTGTGTAAATCAGGGAGTGCAACCTCTCCTCTCAATTCATTGAATTGCAACATTTCCCAAGATTATCAGACTCCCAGGCTCTTCTTTGATCCTTTCCAGAGATACTGATTAAATGTGTGATTCAGTTGCCTTGGAATTCTGGAATTTCCTGTAGCGTTTCGGGGGCGGAGAAGAGTTGCAACACTCAGTCTGTTTTATTGTTTGATGAATTGGTGCTGGCTTCAGTGTGAGTTGGGTTTTATGTTTAGTTGAGGTGCTATGTAGAGGTTAAAGCTGCTAATGGTGCCCTGCAGTACAAAAAACAGTGGACTACGAACCGGAGCACTGTGTTCTAAATGCAGTTTTGACACTAACTTGAGCCAGAGCAGCCGATCGATCTCACTGGGTGTCATCCTCCCTGCCAGCACATGCGGGGGCCTGTTTCTTTTTGCTCTGCTGCCCGCACTCGATGACAGCTTTCAGAGGAGATGCCTTCAGTCAGTGGATCCAGGCAACCTGCCACTGCAGAGAACGCTGGGAAGCTTGCCTTGTTTTCTGAGTGTTCCCTCTTTATTTTCTTTCCAATTAGTTTTATGTGTCTATTTATTTTCCTCAACAAGTTCATAATTTCATTTCTTTTTTTTCTGTTTATATTCCTCTCTGTTTCCACCCAAACCCTGCAGCGCTCCACACTCTGAAAATCTGCTTGCTTTTTAAATCCATCTGCATTGAATTATTTATAGTTTTGATAAAGTCCTGTTTTGTCTGATGTTTATTTTCTTTAATAACAAGAAACCTGGGTGAACTTTTCCAAAAGACCAAAAAAGGATTCTCGTTTTCAAAGATGCTAGGTAACCCTGGCCAAAATGCACAAAACAAGCCCTGGGTGCCCTTTCTTTTGTGATTTGGGCTTTTTTCTCCTCTATTAAACATTCTTTCATCTAAATGTGTTATGGGGAGAGGAAAAGTAAATAAATCCTTTGAGCGTGGACTCTGTCCAAAACACAATTACGTGCCTGTCTTCACTGGCCAATGCCTTTGCTTCCACCGCTTCTAGACCAACAATGATACTTCGGTCCACGAGAGGCATTCTGGACTGGGATTGGCAGGGATGGTCACATGATCAAGATGCTCAGTCAATTATCCTACATGTTTTTTTACTCTTCATTCTCCATGAAAACAACTCTCGATGTCTGCTATTCCGATTTTAATTTCCTTCTGTGGATATTCCGTTGTTATCTCTCTAACTAATTTTTCATGTCACTCATGTTACTGATTATGTTGAGCCTTTGTAGCTGAACAGATTTCAGGCTCATGCCCCTTTCTAGAACATCCTGCTGCCCCCTCCTTTGCCTTGCACCACTCCATCTAACAGTTCCCGTGTTAAATTAATTGGCATGGGCGTTGGAGGTGTGTCAATAGGGGACGGGTGAGAGAGGGAGATTTTCAGACTTTAGTGCTAGATAAACACACCCCCCCCCACACACACATACACACTTGCACATGCCACATGTGCCTACACATAGGATGCTAAAACAGGATGATGGCTAGTGACGCAAGATACTGAAGATGAGAATAAAGAACAGAGCTAACACATAAACCAGAGGGTGTAAGTTAGCTGCACCAATCAGAGTAATTGAAGATACTGAATGAAGGAAAAACAAACAGAATGCTCATATCTTGGTCAGTTTCCACGGTATATTTTTTTATATAGTTAGGTGAAAAATAGAAAGTTTTATTACTTTACCTTGCCTTTTATTTCCTCCTTTCCTCCTTTTTATTATTTCGGTGCGTGTATGTGTGTGTGTGTGTGTGTCTGTATGCACCCCCCACCCCCACCCCTTTTCCAATCCTTCCTTTAAGGTTTAATTTAACAATAACATTTGCGATCGGGGTCCTGCGCATCTCAAGGGCATTGCGCTTGAAATTGCACACACTCTGCACCATTTATCATAGGCTGACATGTGTCATGCTTCAGACTGTGGCTCCAAGAGGTTACAGCTCACGACTGCTCCTTTGTTGATCAGCTGCCGAGACAACTGAGGCACCTTTCTTCCCTTCTCCTTTCATTTTTTTTTCCTTCTTCTTATTAAAGCTGTCTCAGCCCCTTTTTGAAGGCCTAACTCACCCCTTTGCAGAAGAAATAACGCAAAAGAATTTGCATTGTGTTGAATGCTACATCCCTCATTTCCTGATATTTCTGATGGAGGCCACTCAGTGTTTAATAAGATTGGAATGTACCTCTAATAAACTTTAATCTTTGTCGAGAGAGAGAGAAACGGAAAAGGCCATTCGAGTCAGCACCAACCTGGTTTGTTTCCAAGCAGAGCGTGGCCTGCGCAGGATGGGAACATTTGGAACGCTGACCGGCTCCCAGCCGCGCTGACAGGAGCCACCCCACATCCTCTTTTCAGAGCATGCTCTTTCATAGTCCTGGTTTCATGCTATCTCCTAAGCCAGCTGGAATTTGAACTTAACCCTGAGAGCTCTTTTCATGCAAGTTCAAGTATTGAAGTAAAAGATACAAGACTATCAGCAGCAGAAGGCTTCTGTGGCATTCCCTACCAAAGACTCGGCTCGTCTCCAACCTTTATTGGAAACTGGGGCTGAAACGATTGTTTGGAAAAGTTTTAAGTGGAGGCCAACTAATCAATAAATATTTATAGGCTGCCTCCTATGTTGCCAGTTTGGTCCTAAGGCATTTTAAAGCCAGTGTTCGTCACTGTGTGTTTCCTTCTGCTGAAGAACAGAGGTCCAGAGTTGTCACTGTGGTTTTAAAATGGATTTCTCATTCATTCTCCCAGCCCCTGTCGGCATGTTCCCATGGAACCCTCCCCTGGGGCCCTGCCCTTCTCCCTGGAGCAGACCAGCAGGCCACTCCTGCCCCAGTGAGTTCCTTCCCACCTTCAGCCCTTAGCTGCGACACCATTTCTTCAGGCCAAAGCGTGTTCCCCTCACCTCTCACGGTGCACTGCTACCTTTTCTCTGCAGGGCTTCCCACAAGGGTAGTATTTATTTTTATACTTCATTGCGAAATAAAGACTGAAACTTTCTGCTTTGCTCATCATTGTTCTCTCAGTACCTGGCCTGTCACCTAGCACATGGTAGGCCCTCAAATTATGTGTTGAATGAGTGAATCAAGAACGTTGTTAAAACCCTTCCTTGGGGACTCTGAAGGAGAGTTGTAGATCTGCAATTGGACCTGAGCTTTTCTTACTCCTTAACTAAGGTTAGCAGCTGTGGTGCCCCCCACCCTCTCTGCTACTTCTAGCCCATTCATCTGATTGTTTAGGTGAACTCTGACCTCTAAGGGGTAAGGCACTCCTTACAGAACTAGGGACCGCGCCAGAACACACAGGGTCCTTGCTGATGTGTCTATAGGCTACAAAAACACGTACACACACAATTTGTCTTCCACTGCTCACATTTCCCCATGAAGGAATTACATCAGCTTGAGCGTAGAGAAGCATTCAGTTAGGTAGCACTAAGACTGACAAGTTGTCAAGCATTGGGCAGGTTTTTGTGACCACAGAGATGACGAGATACAACCCCTGGTCCCAAGTCTGGAAGAGGCAATAGTGAATTTCAAAATCATACAGGGGTCTGACCAGGGAGTTACAGGCGAGCAGAGACAGCCCATCGGCACAGTGACAGACTTCAAGGGAGTTTCATAGGCCCAGGGAGACTGGGCACTTAGGGAGGAAGTGAAGCATGAACCAGGTAGAGGAGGGTGAAGGGTGTCCCTGGAAGAGGGGACTGCCTGGCCAAGGGCCTGGGGGAGAGAGAGTGAATAGGGACCATTCTTTGTCCCATTTCAGCTGGCATCTCCTGTAGGACTAAAGAACCCGTCTGATCTGCTTTGGGATCCTTCAGTGCAGAACTGTGAGGTGGACTGGGATCGTCCAGCCCATGGCAGCAGGTAATGGTCTCCCATGGCACCTATCTCAGAATTCTCTGAGGAATCACCACCACAATGGGCCCCTGAAGCCAATTATTAATGACCACTTCCCTTAAGAAAGGGTTAGGTAGAAACTAAACGTAAATGAGCTGTGTGTCTGCAAGTGTGTGAGTGTGTGTATCTGTGATGGGGGAGGGGAAAGAGCAATAAACACAATAGCTAGAGAGTGAGCTTTACATATTGTGACAATAGGCACAATTCCCAAGCGTGTCTCAGAAGAGGCATGCTGCACCTGGACTTCTGTGGTTTGCCCACTCATTCCTCTGCAAACTTCCCTGGGCAGATCTGAAAAATGACTGTTAGCTGAAATCACAGCTCAAGGCCCACTCGAGGAAAAGGAGAATTGAGGAGGGTCCCTGCAATGCCAGCATATCCCATTGAAAAGTGAACAATTGAATCATCAACTGGTTGTTTGTTTTTATCACACCAACATCAGGGTTGTTCCAACCATTTCTGTGTTTGGCATCACTTAGACAATACACTGAGATTATTCATTTTTCATCCAGATATCTTAGTGTCCTGAAAGACACATCCTAATCGTTATTTAATTTGAGGCCAGTACTTTAGCATAATGCTGACTAAGAAAGTGATGTTTTGGAAAAGACAGGGGAAAAGGGTTAAAGTATAAAATTTGAGAGTCTAAGTAAACAAAAACAACTGAATTGGGTTTTTTTCTGCCATATATATCCCTTTTCATAGCTGCAAAAGTATGATTATTATTCTCAGTCTCCCAAAAGAGTGTCATGTCACACAATTATGATTTACCTTCCCAAACAGTGGGGTCATTTTCAAAATTTATAAAAGACCACACGATCTTTAAGTCAAATACATCACCATTATCAAGTAGGTGGTTTTTGTTATTATTATTGTTTTCTTGATTTTTATTAGGACATTAAAAATGACCTAGAAGCACTTCACATTCTTCTTTTATTGAAAAGGAATCTGGTTGGGCTATCAGCCACTGGGTGTTAAAAGGGAGGTGACTCAAAGGCTAGAGAGGTCATCTGATTCCTGACAGGGGAGGGTGCCACGAAACCAAACAAGTAAAAATAAAAAAAATAGATAAGACATCATAATAAGCTGAAAAGTATTTAAAAGCAATCAAGTGAAGATGTTGAGAATATTATACAAAAGAATAATGATATTTGTACAGTAGGTAAAATATAGATTACAATTTATAACAGGATACAGGAAGGAGACAGGAATTGTTTATAGGACCTTGTGACAGAATTTCAACAAATCTCTTTTAAAAGCTTTCTCTTTGCCTTGGCGTCGATTCCTGGGCAACTCTGGCAGCTACATCAGATGAAACAAAATGCCCAGGCTGGCAGGCGTTGCAGGGCCTGAGGAACAAAACTCGATGTGAACTCCCGATTCTGCTGTGGTATCTATCTTTCGTCCCATGCGTCTACGAAGTCAGAGGCCTCATTGCCTCACTACTCAAGGCCATTTATCGGGGAGATGTTTATTTGTGGAAAGTTTCTAGTATTTTCTATAGTATCAAGTGGTTCAAGTGAACTTTAAGTTGACCTCTTCAGTGTTCGCCCCTAGGTGATTTTTTTCCTTCAAGGTATGGGATTAAAAATTCATGTGCAAATGAAGGTAATAGCTGGACAATATTTTCACAGAAGCCATCTTACTGTATGAACCGATTTTAACTGCTGTTTAATGAATGACAACACTGTGACTTTGCACTTATTTCATAAGGTTGTTGTGAGGCTTAAATGGATTAATATATGCAAAGTGCTAAGAACAGTGCATGGTCCGTAGCAGAGGCTGTAACATGCTGGCTGCTGTTATTATTATTGTACAAGTGGGCTGGCTGGAGAAATCAGGCTGCTAAGTACATTTCTACTCTCTGATGCAATTGCCTAATTTTTCCCTAGCATAATCCTGCCCTTAATCCCATTCCCTTTTCCTTCCTAAATTAATCTTGCTTTAAACCCTTGATGTTCTGTGCCATTGATCAATGATAACCACTAACATTTATTACACACTCACGGTGCGCTGGACACTGAGCTAAATATGTTACATGCTTCGTCTTATTTAATCCTCCTCAACACTTGTGAGTTAGGCACTATCATTTTTCTCATTTTTTTTTTTTTTTTTTTTGAGACAGAGTCTCGCTCTGTTGCCCGGGCTAGAGTGCCGTGGCATCAGCCTAGCTCACAGCAACCTCAAACTCCTGGGCTTAAGGGATCCTACTGCCTCAGCCTCCCGAGTAGCTGGGACTACAGGCATGCGCCACCATGCCCAGCTAATTTTTTCTATATATATTTTTAGTTGGCCGGATAATTTCTTTCTGTTTTTAGTAGAGACAGGGTCTCGCTCTTGCTCAGGCTGGTCTCGAACTCCTGACCTTGAGCAATCCACCCGCCTCGGCCTCCCAGAGTGCTAGGATTACAGGCGTGAGCCACCGCGCCCGGCCTTTCTCATTTTATATATGGAGAAAATGAGCATTATGAAGATTAGTAAATTTGCATGAAGTTGTAGCACTAGTATGAGCTGACATGGGTCTGAGCTACCCGGCTTCCAGGTAGGCCAATGCCAGAGCCAGAGTTTTCACTGGCAGCCAGTCCTGTTCCCAGCTGGACTCAGGGAATGCATTGTGATGTTCATCTTCTGTGTCCTTTATAAACTCAGCTCTTGCTTAAGCATCTCGTCTCCCCACCCGCCCCCAACTCCCAGATCCTCCAGCTCCGGCCATGGCTTCAGGCTCTTGGACCTGAGCTCCTAGCCAGCATCCCATCCTGACCCACCATGACGCCCCCATGTTGTATTTCTTTTACTAAATAACATAGTTTCCAGGAAAATTTTTAGATCACAGGCATTTAGAACAAGAGAGTTTTTCACTCTGAGGTAGAAAATAGTAGTAAAATCCATCTCATAAAATTTACGTGTAGTTAAGTGGATGGATATAATTTTACAACCTGCATCTCCTTACTAGAAATCATTTTGGCCCCTTCTGTAATGGACTAAATATTTGTATCTCCTCAGAATTCACATGTTGACATCCTAACCCCAATGCGATGGTATTAGGCAGTGGAAGCTTTGGGAGAAAAATAAGTCATGAGGGTGGAGCTCTCATGAATGGGATTGATGCCTTTATAAAAAGGATCCCGGAGAGCTCTCTGTGCTGTCCCATGTAGGATGCAATGAGAAGGTGGTCCTCTGCAGACCAGGAAGCAGGTCCTCCCCAGACACCTCATCTGCCACATCTCGGACCTTCAGCCTCCAGAACTGAGAAATAAACGTCTGTTGTTTAAGCATATGTTGTTAAGTCTATGATATTTTGTTATGGCAGCCCAAACTGACTAAGATACCTTATATAGAGAGAAAGTGCCAGAACTTTTAGGAAAAGAGGCTTTTTAGGAAAATTGGGATTTGTTGTTGTTGTTAATCGATTATCATGAAAAACTCACTTTTGTTTCCCTTGCCATTATTATCCATTTTTTTTCCTGAAATGAATAAATCCAGTGTCCTGCCCCAGGAACTGTAGTAAACTGAACCAGATTGATCCTTTTTTAGATGATATAGAGTCTTACAGCTCCCCTGGCTCCATACTATGGAGATGAATTCCTGTAAACATAGCCTATGTAGGAGACCAGGAGCAGAGAGGGGTGCTTCTCTCTCTTTTTTTTTTTCTATGTGCATAAGTCTGTAGTATTTTTTTCCCTTATCAAAGGTGACTTTTCTCCTTCATGTGAACCAAAAGAAAAATTCATAAATATTGTTTGTGCTTTTATCAAACATTTCATTATTTTACTTCAACTCACCTTTTCTCTTTGATCTAGTAACAGGATCCTGCTCAACTATTCTCTCCCCTCTCTGTAGCCCTTTCTGTTTCCCTCTCCCTCACTCCCAGGCAGAATTACTTCTCCTTTCTCTGTGTCCCCATAATACTATCTGCTACATTTACAACCTGATCTCATGGTTACTGGTCTACAACCCGTTTTCCTACCCTCACCTTCCCTCTTCACTCCGTCCTTTGCCCTGGCATCTTCCAATTCCTTTAATCCTTAAACATCTTCAGCATCACCACATGCAGTGATGATAGACTTCACCTTGATATTAATAATGCAGTCTGGTATAGCAAGGGTGGGCACTAGGAATGAGGACACCTGAGTTCTAAGGCAGACCTCGCCAGCCTTTGGCTAAGTGACCTCAGCAAGAGTAGAATGTTAGAGCTGAATACAAATTGAGAAAACTTGAACTCATGCATTTTATAGATGACATCAAAGCCCAGGTAGGTCAAGTTTATCACTCACTATCATGGCACCATGGTTTGAACTCAGGACTTCTAGTTTCGGGTTAATCACTTTTTCTGTCTCATTTGTCACATGAGACCCTCCTTATCTAGACATATGTTGACTCTGGATATAAAAATAAGACAAGATTATAAGTATCAAGGTGCCTTGAGAAATGTTGAATGGGAAATATGTGAGCATTGACATCTCATATGTAAGCAACGCAGATAGGCCTACCCAAGCATGCTACCCCTGACTCAAACCTGTGCTGAGAACCTCAGCAAAGCATCATCTACTATTGATGCTTTTGTGGATTCTGCCAGAATAGAGAAGCTCTTGGTCATATTTCCAAAACACAATTGGAAAACTTCTTCATTGACTCTAAGGTAACACAGAGGATGAAGTTTGCTGATACTACGCTAAAGACTGATCACCTTTCTTTCCTGCTATTACAATATAAATGAAAAGAAACAAAAATATTGAAGCTTTGAAGCTGGAGCAAAACAGATATAAAAGAACAGACTAATAAAGAACCATTCATACAGGATATTTGTTAATCAATCTAAGGGAAACAACAGCAATGTTTCAAATAAATATAGAAAGAGAAACAAAACAAACAAATAATAAAGTACCAGTAGTAGATAATTCAGGAAGGCCAAAGGTAGATCCCAGCTGCAGGTAAATGCTAAGATGAAAATATGGAGGCTGGTGCTGACCTGAGTAGCCTAGAAGGCACAGAAGGAATACTAAGCAGTGTCCAAGAAATGCAGCTATGCTTATAAACAGAACAAACCAACTCTGTCCTCAAGTGCAAGGGATAAACAGCGCAGATCCACATAAACCATGTGCAAAGATAAGAGTCAGGATGGGAGCAGAAAACTAAGACACCCAGCACTCCCTTTTCCTGGGCTCAGAGCATGTGCCTTGGGGAAGAGATGGCTGAACTCAAAATTATGCATGTAGATTTGTAATACTTATTTTGCCCAGTCCTCAGAAACTCATAAGCTTCAAGCATCTTCCATGATATCTAAATGATGTATTTGTATAAACTGAAGATGTTAGTTGCTTTTTAGGCTTGCATCCCATTGCTGTACAACGGGAAAAGAACAGAAATCCACTTCCAGAATCTCTAGGAGAGAAATATGTATATCAAAAAATAAATAAATAAACAAAAACCCATTTAAAAAAAAGGACAGAAAGAAAGAAAAAAAATTGAATTACATTATTGGACACAAACTAGGTTCTTGGTAGGAGTCTTTTGTCATTAGTGAAAAATCAGTTACCTATTAATATTGTCATTTTCTTTGAATAAAATCTGCTCAAATGGGCTATAGGAAGATATCCTTAATTTGCTTCCCTGGTTGGTGGCCGCCTGAAGAAGGAAAGTGGAACTGCTGGTCCCAGGAAATTAAGAGAGGCGGTGTCAGGGTGCTCAGTAGGAAGCTGATTTGAGACTGAAGTAATTGCCAAGATGATTAATTATTCCTTTGAGTTGTACACAAGTGTTCCTTTCTCTCCTGCTCTCCGGCAGGCTGACTTCGGAAGAAGAGCTCGCCCGCACCCGCGGGCCCAGCTGCCCAGCTCAGTTGCACAGCACCACTCTCCCCTGAAGAGCAGTGGCCAGGGGACGTGGGACCTTCTCTTTCCTCCAGAGAATTGCCCGCAG
This sequence comes from Varecia variegata, assembly GCA_028533085.1. Classification (NCBI taxonomy): domain Eukaryota; kingdom Metazoa; phylum Chordata; class Mammalia; order Primates; family Lemuridae; genus Varecia; species Varecia variegata. The sequence goes on from CM052438.1 coordinate 9,919,544, forward strand.
TGTCACCTTGTCACAGCTCAGACCCTCTTTGCCAAGAGAGGAGTGTGCTTTCCTCCATACTTCTCAGATGGTTGTGAAAATATTTGCATTTGGAGTGTGTCTTTTGTTACGGGGAAGGAGAGGAGGGGAGGGCAGGAGCCTCAGCTATAGTGCTTGCTCTTAGCTAAAGGTTTCACCACTGTGCATGTAATCTTTCCCAGTGTCCTATCAAACTGATATAATTTTCTCTATTTTACAAATCAAAGGAGCTGAAGTCAGCAAAGTAAGGATCTGAGGTCGCACAGCTATGAAGGGGTATGACCAGAGAACCCAAGTCTCCCTGACCCCAGAGCACATCACCTTTGCATCCTACAAGGCCACTTCCAAACGTAGACACAGTTCATCATGGAGGTGCCTTGTCATGGCACTCACATACATGATCTCTCCCCAGAATGACAGAGAGCAGAGGAGATGGAATGAGCCTAAAGGTACGTTTGAAAAATGTTTATCGGTTAATTGACTGAAGAAATTGAAGGTACTTGATAGTTGCTTCCCTTCTGTAATCCACGAAGGCCTATTTAAGAAGACAGATGCATCAAGATATGGTATAGTGTGGTGGTTAAGAGCTCTGTCCTTGGAACTGGGGGTTTGTATCCCAGGTCTACCAGTTGCTACATTAGTGGCCCTGGGTAATAGACTTAAGTGCTGTTTGCTTCTGTTTTCTCAGCTGGGAAATAGGTATGTTAAATAGTATTGTTAAATAACACTTGTAGGAGGCCACTGGTTCGTTCTGAGCCCCTGCGCTGGGCCCAACAGACCAAAGCAAGATGGAATTACTCATGCTGAAGTCCCATGTCACCAGGCGGGAACTAGGTTGTTTCTCTGACCCACAAGAAATCAGGAGAGAGAGAGAGAGAGAGATAAGAACCAAATTCCCAAACAGGCCAGTTGTAGTTGGCATGCTAAGGAAGTCCCTCTATTTTAACCTTTATGTAGGAAGTAACTTTGAAAGGACCAATCCACTTTTCATTCTCTGTTTCTGCTTTCCTCAGCCCTTTTCTGTCTGTGAAGTCACCTTGCTATGCTCAGCTCATTGGAACACTCATTTTATTTTATAGAATGAAGTGTTGCCTGATTCTAGAATCCCCCAAATAAAAGCCAATTCCAATCTTTAAACAAAATCTGTTGTAATTTTGCCTTGTGACAGTTCTTACCTTACAAAGTTGTTATGAGGATTAAATGCTATATGGACAACGTTTAGAACTGTGCCTGGCACATAGTAACCACTCAGTAAATATCAGCTGTTATCCTCATCATAGTAGTAGTAACAGTGAATACCCAAACTAATCAGCCTCAGAGGAACTGACATACACATAAACTTTTGGCTAAAAATCAGTGGCAAAAAAGAAATAGGAAAAGCAGGATAGGAAAGAAGATCAAGGGTTCCACTATAATTCAGGTAAAGATCTGGAAGTTGGGGCCAGCTGTAAGCTAACTCTGAGCCAAAAGTCTGATGCAATTATTTTAAAAAGGTAAGTGTATGCAATAAGCAGGCACATGAATATAAGCAGAGTGTCCTGTGAGTCTTCTGCCTTCTGTCCCTGTTGATCAGTCTTGAGCCAAATGGTTTCATTTCTGGGCAAGGTACTTTAAGTGGGAAATTAATAACCTCAAACTAGAATGTGTGCAGAGGAGAGAGAGCAAGAAGAGAAAGGGTCTGGCAGCCGCTCCATTTAAGGACTACTTGATGAACACAAGGGAGGCTGAATTTAGAGACACGGCAAAGGAAGAAATCTTGACTCACTATTCAAGAGAATGTTTTAACTACTACAATTGTCCAACTATGAAATAAGCTGTTTTGTTTGCTCCTGAGCTCCCTGTCTCTGAGAGTATACTAGAAAAACTTGAAAAAGAACTTGCTGTGGATTTTGCTATGAAGACTGTTGATGAAAATCAGACTGACATAAACCGTTTGAAACTTCTTACCATCCCTGATACTTTCTGACTGTAGAACAGAAAGAGATAAACCTTTCTATAACCACCTGCTTCTGGTACCAGCCTCCACTTAAATGGCAGACACATCATATTAAACTGGTACCCCCCATGCCTTCTGATTTCCATGGTGAACAGGGTTCTTGCTGATCGTATGTGGAGGATCACCAGGACACCCGTGGACTTCTGCTTCCTTGCATTGAGCTGGATGCTTTCCAAGAACCAGGTGTATTTGTCCCCGTTTCTATTCAAACCAGTTGCATCTGTTACTGTAATTGCTTAGTTTCATTAAACATTATGTAAACTGGTGAAATATTAGTGTTAGAAGAAAGCAAGATGTTGTGTCTATGAAAACTAAGTTGAATGCTTTGGAAAGATTTGATGAAAGCGATTTGCTAAAAAGTAATTGCTGTTAAATTAGGTGTGAGTTAGACAAATGTATAAGATTGGGAAAGATCATTAAAATTTAGATGGATTCTCTTTTGAGATTGCTCTGCAAGTCTTTAAGTTCTTGCTCTACTTTGTAGAGACTGAAAATCATGGATGCTGCTTAATGGGTGTGATTTATGCAGAATGACGACGCAGAGCGCGGATCGGCAGGCCCACGTGCACAGAGCGAGCCTTGGCCCTATATCAAAAGATTGACAAATTAGGGATCTGTTTTTATGTGTTCTAAGTTGAAAAGTTTGATCTATGACATTTCTTTTTTATGAGTCTCTGATGTGATTGGATTTTTTAATGTGTCACCGACCATCTACCAGCCATAATTCCACAGACAAAAGGGCTGCTGTTGTTCAGTCGAGTGACAGCCAAGTGACTACAAAGGGGGATGCTGCTGTAACTGTTAGGATACCTGGCACGGCAGAGTGTGACGCTAGAATTCCATGGTGGGCAAAGGCTGGGACAGGGCGTTTCAGATATGGAGATACAAAGCATGCTGAGCAAGAGGAAATTAGGCAAGCAGGAAAGCTGGGGGGCGTGTGGCAAGGAAGCAGGTTTAAGATTTGTTCCACGAGACAAGAGGTGAGTAGGGCGAGGTCAGTGCCAAATACTGGATGTTCTTGTCACATGAGCAGTGGAAGTGCCCGAAATGTAGCTGAGAAACAATAGCCAACATCAGGCCCTGAGACAAGCAGGAGAAAGAAGAGAGACCTGCAAGGGGCAAGAACTCAGTGGCTTAACCTAAATCCCTCAGATGGCATGGTCTGTCCCACACTGCTCCAAACCAAGTGCTGGTGTGTCGAAAGTTTCCCCAAGCACCTGTCAGGAGGACCAGTTCTTTGTCTTGATGTGGAAAGGACATTTGACAAAAGGGCGGCAGAACCGCGTGGGCTCTGTGGTCTGGTATCACCACCATTTCAGGCAGATCTCCAGGGTGACTCCCAGTATTACTCCTTCTCCCTGCTGTCATTCATTGATCAGCTGCTGCATCCTCATCCTCCTTCAGCTGAAGACCTAGGGATCAACAAGACAACATATGTAAAAACATATGAAGAAGATACTTAGGAAGCAGTAAATAAATGCAAGATTTTACTATTGTTTGCAAAAATTTGGTTCTAGCACCTTCATTTTGCAATTTGCTTCAAATAAGATTGCCTGCCTGGTGTGCAAAATATAAACTAAGGTGGAGCATAAGCTGGTAGAACCATAACAATAAGAAGATTCCAAATTTTTTTTTAAATTATTAATGTTATTTTAAACTGATCGTTGCCATTTTAGTACTAGTTCAATCTACACTTAATGCTTCCAACACAGGGCTAGGTTTTTGTTTTTTCCTTGACTATTCTTTTGCTAGTTTTTTTTTTTTTTTTTTGACTTAATTAAAATATATGTTTTGTCACAGGGTAGGTATAATGTATTGAAAAGTGAATAAAATAAATGGAATTATAAGGCAGAACTGGGATTCCAATCTCAGCCTCAATATTATTAGCTGTGAGATCTTTAGCAAGTAGGTTTTCTACTTACATGATTCCTGGTTTCTTTGCCTCTAAAACAGTTGATAACAAAGCTAACCTCAAAGGTTTTTATGAAGATTAAATAGGCTCATGACAATGTATGTAATTTGCCTAGTTTGATTCTGGGCACCAAATAAAGGAGGCATTAAAAATTAGTAATATCAGTATTAATTTACAAATGAAATTTTTATATACTCAGTATAAGAAAACAGGATTATCCTCCCGAAGTTAAATTATGAGGGAATTAGTCACTTTATGAAATGCATTTTTTTAATTTTCTACAGAGATTCCTTGTTTTTGGTCTCCTTTTCGTGAATACCTTTTGCATACCACTTCAAATATCATTTGACTTACAATTATTAAATACCAATTGTGTACAATGCTGTATAGTATGACGGTTGGAAGAATGTAGATTTGAAAATCCACAGTTGGTTTTATTTCAACCCTCTGGCATTGCAAGGCAGGCGTGCCTAACAAAATCAAAAGCTTAGGATCTAGAAGAACGGAATAAGGAGGAACATTGAAAATGGAAACAGTTGACCATGTAAAATAGTCATAAAGTAGTGGTCACATGGTGTGATGGTGTTTCTAAGTGATTCCCTCAATCATTCACACATGGATATTTAGCACCTTCCAGGTGCCAGGCTGTACTGTAGGCACTGGAATTTTAGCAAAGAATAAAAAGGTTATAATGCCTGCCCTCAGAGTGTTCACTTCTACCTGTGGAAAGACATGCAACAGACATGTAAATACATTCATAAGTACATATTGTGATAAGTGCTAGAAAGAAAATAAAATAAAGCATTGAGAAAGATAGTGACTTAGGGTTTAGGGAGCAGGGACATCAGTGGGACATCAGTGCCAGTGTCTCTCACAATGACTTAAGAGTTGAGACCTGAATGATGAGAAGGAACAGGCTGTGGGAAGATTTGGCAGAAAGTGGCTCCAAGCAGGAGGAAGAGCCATTCACAGAGCACACAGCAGGGCAAAATCAGGAGTGTACTGGCATAGAAGGAAGGCCAGTGTGGCTGGAGCAAAAGAATGAAGGGGGAGTGGTCGGAGGTGGGGGCGCAGAGGTAGGCTGGGCCCCAGTCCTACAGCCGTGTACACTTCAGTAGGAATGCCCAATGAGCACTCAATGGGACCTCAGTGGAAGAGGTGGAATCTGAGCCTGTTCGAAGAGAAACCAGAGGAGAGGGAAGAGCAATATATTCAAAGACACAGAAGTGGTGCAACTGTGACCATTGCATGGCAAAGTAAGCAGCCGATTTGACTGGCCTGAAGGGCAGAGACATATAGACATAGATTGGGGATGAAGTCAGGCTAATCCTGAACTGACAACAGTGTGGCCTTCACAAAGTAGGAAATGAGACTGACTCTAGCCGTATGAGCAGAGAGGTCTGTGTGATAAAAATGAGATTCACACAGGAAGAGCTTGGTGGGGCCGAACC
>CM052438.1:9925420-9944675 GCA_028533085.1 Varecia variegata
TCAACTATTGAAGCGTTGGTTGTACGACATGCAGTTGGGCATTGTCATGGAGAATAATTTGGCTCTTTGTGTTGACCAATTCCAGCTGCAGACATTGCAGTTTTCGGTGCATCTCATCGATTTGCTGAGCATACTTCTCAGATGTAATGGTTTTGCCAGAATTCAGAAAACTGTATGGATTAGACCGGCAGTAGACCATGAAACAGTGACCGTGACCTTTCTTTTTGTTGCAAGTTTGCCTTTGGGAAGTGCTTTGGAGCTTCTTCTCAGTCCAACTATTGAGCTGGTCATCGCCGGTTGTCATATAAAATCCAATTTTCCTCGTAGGTCACCATCTAATTGAGAAATGGTTCCTTGTTATTGCATACAAGAAGAGAAGACAACACTTCAAAACGACAATATTTTTTATTTTTGGTCAGCTCGTGAGGTACCCACTTATTGAGCTTTTTCACCTTTCCAATTTGCTTCAAATGCTGAATGACTGTAGAATGGTCAACCTTGAGTTCTTTAGCAACTTCTCATGTACTTGTAAGAGGATCAGCTTCAATGATTGCTCTCACTTGGCCGTTGTCAATTTCCAATGGCCAGCCACTGCGCTCCTCATCTTCAAGGCTCTTTTCCATTATTTCCATAGTGTAAAATAAAACTAAAATAAACAGCAAATACTAAGTCATTATCGTAAAAACATGCACATTAAAATGATGGATAACATAAGCACATTTATTTAAGAATGTATTCCAATATCAAATGGCAAATTTCAACAATGCTAAAACCACAATTACTTTTGCACCAACCTAATCCATCATTATGATCTCTATCCCATACACACTACTCAGAATTACACACACAGATGAGTAGAGATCAGTGTAAGTAAACAGGAACAGGTAAAGCTCATCACATCTCCATGACTAAGGGTATGAACACACAATGTTGAGCTTTGTGTTTCTCATTGATAGATTATGTCAGTTGACATAATCATTCATTCAATTCTTCATTTATTTGACAAGTATTTTTAAGTGCCTACTATATGTCATTCTAGGCTCTAAGGATGTGATGAAAAATAAGACAGTCTTATCTCTAAGGAGTCCCTAGTAAATGAATCGGTTTATATAACAACTCTATATTTTTTAATGGAGATACATCAACACGATTCTAAAAAGATGCAGTGTGTCCACATAGTGACATCCTTGCCCCTAAAAATATCTTCTGACACTTGTAGCAAAATAGAACTATATTAATTTGTATTTTAGTTGTTTATTATATAGGCATGCACATCATGCCTCGCTCATATCCTCTGGTTAGAGGATAAAGCCCTTCCCTCAACTTTGGCTTAGGTTTGCTTTATCTATTGTGTACACTTGGTCTTTTCTAGAAGGTCGTTCAGCCAAATCCTGTTTAGAGAACTGCTAAAAAGAAGGCTAACATTTCAGGAATTTAAATGTAGTGATCTTTAAGACTGCAGAGTTATAGAAGAGTTTCCTTCCTACTCGAAAGAGTAAGGTTTGGTTTCAAAATGCAAGCTGACGGCTGCACAACACAGCCAATTCAATGGAGCAAGCACTGACTGCAGCCTATTCTGTGTAAGGTTCTAGATTGATGTTGTGGGTATGAAAGTGAGTAAGACCTGCCCCTCCAGCTTGGATGTTCATACACTCATGGATGTAAGGAAAAACATACCCACAGTTTTGAAGGAAGTTAGAAAGGTGCTAGTAAACAGAGATATAACCAAGGTTTAACTGCCTGGAGAACTGGGAAAGGACAGGAAATGTTTACCCAAAGTAATATATATATTCTCTATTAGGTAGATATTAGGGTATGTCTCCCTATTCCTATGTTCTTCATGTGCCTTCTCTAAAATGGGCTTTATTCCCTATGAATTTAACCAAGAACAGGAGAAAGAAGTGACAAATCTTGATATATATATATATGTGTAGCCACCACCATGAACATGATACAGAACTGTCCTGTCACCCCACATGTTCCCACATGCCAGTCAATATGCTGGCTTCTGAAAACCACTTTCTATCGCTATAGTTTTGCCTTTTCTAGAATTTCAAATAAATGGAATCATCTGTAGTCTTTTATTTCTGGCTTTTTTTTCACTTAGCATAATGCTTTTGGGTTTCATCCATGTTGTGAGTATCAGTCGTTTGGATTATTTTATTAATGAGTAGTATTCTGGTGCACAAATGCACAGTTAATTGAATCAATCACCAGATGATGGGCATTTGGATACCTTCCAGGTTTAAGCGATTGTGAACAAGTTGCTACAGATATTCACTTCATGTGTGTGTCTTTATGTGGTCACATGTTTTCATTTCTCTCAGGGAAAAGCCTAGGAGTGAGATTGGTAGGTCATATGGTAAGTGCATGTGTAACTCTCTGAGAAACTGCCAAACTGTTTGACCAAGTGGTTGTACCATTTTGTAGTCCCACCAGCAATGTCTGAGCATTTCTGCTGCTCCTTGTCCTCTACATTCCAACATTTCATATGATCAGTCTTTTATTTTAGCTATTGTGTTATGAGTATAGTAGTATCTTATTGTGGTTTCAATTTTCGTTTTTCTAATAGTGAATGATTTGTGGCATCTTTTTAGGCTTATTTGTCACCTGTATGTATTCTTAAATGAAGTGTCTGTTCAAATCTTTTCTTCATTTTTTAAAATTGGGGTTTTTATTTCTTTATTGTTTAATTTTGTACCTTCTGTACACAAAACCTTTATTAGATGTATGTTTTCCAAATATTTTCTTCTGGAACAACATTAATGGAGGCATGCCGTAAGCCAGGACTTGGGGAATAATGGTTCTTTGATATGCATGAAGGCAATTCCTGTGAGAGCACTTGGCTCTCCCTGGTCAAACATGCTCCATGTGGGTAAAGTTGGTGTCTGCATTATTCACTTCTGGGTGTTCAAAGCCCAGTACACCGTCTGACACATTAGTGAAATTCAATACTTATTCAATAAATGATTGAGTAAGTAAACAAATGATTTGCAAGCACCCAGTGCAAGTTGTATTAATGAGAAGGAAAAGGGCTTTAGGAGGAGGAGATGAACTTGGAACGCCAGCCTGGGACCTGACTGTGAGAGGCATTGACTGCCAGTCCATGGGGATGGGTTTGGGTTTTACTTGTTAGAGAAATAAATGGTCTTACGACAAACAGTCTGAGCTGGGCTGTGACTGTCTGATGGATGCATCTGAGAAGATGAAGGCTGCCAATTGAGAACCTTTAGCATAGTTTTTGGTACTCAAAGGGAGAGGTGTTGAAAGTTGGATCTAAGAAAATATAATAATGTTACAGATGATATAGAGAAATTAACTCTGGAATTTAGAAACTTACTGAATTGGGAAGAGGAAGGGGACTATCTGAGATAGAATACAGTACAGAGTTTCAAAACAAACGTATACAATAGAATCTCATGCAAGACACTTGCTTTGGAGTCAATTGTGTCCCGCCAAATTCATCTAATGTCAGGGTATATGTAGATAGAGTCTATAACAAGGTAATGAATTAATGCTGCATGATGTCATAAGGTGGGGCCCTGATAGGATAGGATTGGTGTCCTTATAAGAAGAGGCACCAGAGAGCTTGCTTTCTCTCTTTCTGTCCACCACACGAGGACATAATGAGAAGGTAGCCATATACAAGCCGGGAAAAGAGCCCTCACCAGAAACTGAACTAATAGGAATCTTGATTTTGGACTCTGTACCCTGCAGAGCTGTGAGAAAACAAATTTCTATTGGCTAAACCACCAGTCTATGGTATCTTGTTATGACAGCCTGTGTGAACTAATACAACACGAGAGAAATCTTAGAGTCTGACTCCTATAGAAATATTTACTATATTGGCATAAATTTTAGAGTGAAACTACCAAAGATCCAGATATGAATTCTGGTTCTTAGGATTAAAAAGTGTTTGAATTTTGGCAGATAACTTAATTTATCAGAGCCTCAATTTCCTTACCTGCAAATGCAAATATTATGTCTGCTCCCTAGGGTTGCTGGTGAGAATTAAAGGAAAGTTATGTTTAGTACATGTAGCGTAGCACCTGGCATGAGTTGGTATTCAGTAGGAAATGTTGTATCTTTTCCCTATCTTAATACCATAACAATGTACCTAAACTAAATTCTGACCCACTGCTTCCTAAATGTTCTTGGAATCACTAGGCAGAGAAAGGTTGTGAGCACCATCATACCTATTTTAAAATTTTCCATATGTAACACTGCCTGGGTAGGAATATTAGTCTAACCTTTGAACCTCTTGTCTATCTAACTCCAAGTTTAAAAGTGACTTACTTAATTTTGAACTTAAATCTTCCAATGCTATCCAGCTTTATTCTCTCTCCCTCACAGGAGAGTAACACAACTTTGCTTATTTCATCTTCCAGTGAACCTGTGAGATAGTTGATACCTCTTGCAAGGTACAAACGGGGAAAACGAGTCGGGGAGTGGTTAAGGGTCTTTCTTAAGGTCACAGAGCTACTAAATGGCCTTATTGGGTTGGAAGTCAGAGTCTGCTTGAAGGTGAAGTCCCTACTCCTTCCCTCATACCACACTGTCCACTGCAGACCTTGAAGGTTGCTTTGGGAAACAGCTGGAGAAAGAGGGAATGTTTTCATGCGTCAGACCCATGACTGTGTCCAGCAAGTTTCCGAAGGCAGATTTTTTGCTCTGTGTCTGCCTTTCATTCAGCAGCATGTTGTAAAACAGCCACGATTCAGCCCCAGGTGCTCTTGGCTGAGAATGAGTTCTTAGAAAGCTGCCATGGATATTTTTTCTCTGTCTCACACTTATAGTAATTACAAATAAGGGTTACTCTATGTGGTTGCTCCTACCCTATAATTTTGTTTTCAGTTGCTAAGATTAGTAAATTTGAGCTACGATCACTGGGTTGTATTGCAAACCTAAAGTTATTTTTGCTGTAACTTCTCTGAGGTTACAAGTACATTTTAAAATGTTCCTTGTTGCCTTCGATCACTTTCAGAATTTGTAAGCCTACCTTCAGCTTTTCATCTTTCATCTCTCTTTGTGTATTTCCCGAGATCTTTGTATTTAAGACCATTTGGGTCCCTTTTGTTCTATCTCTCTCTCTCTACCTCTCTCTCTGTTCTTTCTTTCCTGAAGATGAGCTAAACTGAATTATATAAAGACTTAAGATCCAATGCTTGCAAAAAAATCTATATCATAATTATCTTAAAAGTAAACAAACAAACAAAAAACTATGCCAGCAGTCACTGAAATATACATGCTTAGGGTGTAAAATACTAATATTATGGAAATAATTCATAAACCTAGAAAAATCTGGAGGTTGTAAAACAGAATGTATTAGCCAGATTTGAAAAGCAAACTTTGAAATTGATGATATATGCTATTCAACCCCTACTGAATGAACTGGCAAGGTGAACCCTTGAACTATCATGTACTTACTCAGCTCTAATGAACACCTAGCATGTATTTAGCTCTGTTCTGCGGGGGATGGCAGACCAGTAGCCAAGACCTCAAGACGGGTGATGATCAGATGGTGGCAGCTTATCTTATCCTCACAGGCTTTAAGGTCTTGGCTACCATAAGAAGATGCTCAATAAATGTTTGCTGAAATAAAGGCCAACTTGGTTGTAAAGATAAAAATAGCACACAAGAAACATTTTGGGACTTTGTGGTATATCAGTTAGAAATCTACAGGTGGCAAGCAATGGAAAACCCAACAAGATGGATTTTTAAAAATAAAGAGATTGTATTGCTTCAAAAAAGAGGAAGTTGTTGGCCTCAGGTGAGCAATGGCACAAACAAGACTCAGCAGGGACTTAATTCCTTTGCCCATATCTGCCTTTCATCATGTGCCCAATCCTTGGCTCTTGGTTTGTGATGGAAAGATGGCTGCCAGGAGCTCCTGGGACTGCACGTGTTCCGCTTCCAAGTAAGCGATGTAGAGGGAGTCTCCCTTTCTGATAACCCAAACAAAAGTCTTGGAATGGAGATTTATTGGCCTAAATTTGGTCATGGACCCAACTCTGTGGCTCTGTGGATAAAATGGTATAATTGGCTTAGCTCACATCACCTGCTCTAATTCTGGAGCCAGATGGTGGCATCAGCTTCTCCAGAGCAAGTGAGGGAGTGGAGGTACCCCAGAAAAGTCAGGATGTAGTTGATGCAGAAAGGGGGATATATACTGGATAAAAAATACAAAAAAAAAAAGTCTAAGTATATGCCATGTATATGTTGAGTGCTATAAGCCTTCAAAGAATGGGAGACCAACTAGGCTAGATGTGGTCAAAGAAGAATTTATAGAGAGGTCATATTTGCATCTGGAAGGTAGACTGGATTATAAAATACATCCTTGAAAATCAGGTAGAAAAGTTTAGATTTGATACTGTAGGAAATGGAAACTCTTCAAAGTTTTATCTGTTGAGATTATTATGATTTGAGTTCAGCTAGTAGAATGCAAGTCTGGCAAAATTATTTAGGATAGCTATGAAGAAACATACAGATTTTTAAAATTAGAAAGAAAAGGAAATTACACACATTATTTTACCACTCTGTGCCAGGCACCAAGCTGGATGACTTACATACAAAAAAACCAAAATGTGAGGTCGGGAGAATGGAGCAACACTGTGTTCAAATCCCATATCTGCCATGTCTGGTGTGATATAGGCTATAGGATTTATATTCTCTGAACATTAGTCTCCTCAATTGAAAAGAGAGGTGATAAAGCTTATGTCACAGAAGCATCATGAATTCTGAATGAGATAACACATGTCAAATGCTTGGCTCATTATGCAGAAAATATAATGCGTATTTATCTCTCTTTTTCTTCCACAAATGATGCTGATCATGATGATGGGATATGACAAGAACAATGATTCTCCACCTTGGCTTCCCAATGGCATTTACCTAGGGAGCTTTAAAGACTGCTCTTGATCCCACCTCTGGGAATATGGGAAGTTTCAAAGTCTTCCTAGGCGATTCTAATGTGCACCCAAGATTGAGAACTTCTGGACCAGAAGTTCAAAGAGCCAGGAAATCCCATGAAGTCTATATGGGGAGTTGGCAAGATATCAGGATTAAAAAGTTACAGAATAAATGATCACTATGGAATGGCTAAGGTATTCAGAGGTAAAATTGCCCTTGGCTAAGTTTGTGCATCTCTGTAAATTTTCCTAGCAATGCACAAGGAGAAAGATGACAGAAGTCAAATGATGGATGTGCTCCCTATCTAGGAATGCCACAGAAGGTCAGAGCCTTACCATTCTCCATCCTGTTGTATCATTATTTACCTACCTGTGTAGCTACTTGATAGCAGGCATGCTCTCTGGCAGTAGCTACCTGGAAAATAATACCTAAAAGATTAAGAACAGAATCACATTTGAATCAGATGAAGAACATAGCTGACATGCTCAATAAAAAGTCTTGAACTTTCTTACTCTTATGTGAGTAGTCAAGAAGGAAGGATGAACATCCCCCAACCCCCATCCTACCTTTCAGAAAAGTGGAGACCACCCTGATAACTAAGGGGTTGGCAGAATCCATTGTTCAGCCTCCTCATAGCCCAGAGCAACAAGGCATCAAGAAGACTTAGATATTAGTCTCATAGTCTTCACTGTCTATACCACCCTCATTTTCACTTACTTGGCCCTCAGTTTCCACAGCTAGAACACAGTGGGTAGAGTACATGACCCTGTGGGTTTCCACTGACTTTTAAAAATTAAGAGCAGGTAAGTATAGGAATGCAACCTAGGAGCCTTGCAGAGAAGTACCCCTGAACGTTAGAGCTCCTTATGAAGTAATGGTGCATGGAGGAAATTTCACCTCCTATCTTCTTGGGTCAGTCTTCCTATCTCTTCTCTTAGGTAGGCACATCTGTGAATAAGTCCAGTGTTGTGATGTCACAGCTTGGATGGAATTTCTGGTTCTCTCACTGATAAACAGTGGGACTTTCCAGCAAATTATTAATTTCCTTGAGCTTCTATTTTCTCATCAGTGATGGGGCATCATAACATCCCCATAGCATCTCAAAGGGACTATGAGGCTGAATGAAACAAGGTATATGAATATCTCACCCAGCGATGGGCACATAGGGGTGACTAGTGTCTAGGCTCTATATTTCCCATGCTTTCAAAAATCTCACATCTGTGTGTGTGTGTGTGCGTGTTTCTACCTTTACAGATCATACTAGTTATCTACATCATAACACTTTGTGCTTCATGGAAAGTATTTCTTTCCTAGTGTTGAGTAGAAAGCTAAACACAGAATGAAAGTACATTAATAGTGATCAACAGGATGATATGGCCAGAAGGATCAAAATTTCTGCCTGCAGAGAATGGGATCTAGACAGAGCCACGTGGGAGTTCTGCTGTACACCTACCACATGACTTTGAGGAGTCATTGAACTATCTCAGTATTCCAGAATATCAATGCTAAAGTAGGAGTGACAAGCGGTTTGAAGAGTCACATCAACAAAGATCAGTGTTTCTTACATAGCCAGAAATGCAAAAGTATAAATTATTAATGCATTTTATAAAGATTTTTTAAAAGATCAAACTCCAAGTCTTCTCTTCCTACTAAGTCTTTAAATCCTTTGGCCGCAGCACTCAGGGATTTTCCACTCACTGCTGGCGAGTCCCCAAGGTGATTTGAGAAAGGCATCTTGCAGACTGGGAGGCGGAGAAGTCTGGTTTGTCCCCATCAGCCCTGTGAGCCAAGACTACACCCCCAACCCCCCCCACCCCCACGCACACACTCTTTCAAGAAAATAAATGAATGAGTGTGGGTCTCACATGAGTCTTTGCAGATGCCATCATGGTGACCGCAGATCCTTCAAGCTTGCAAGTCCTATGCAGAGAGGAGGAGGAGCCGAGGCTGTCCCAGGCTTCCCGCAGGTGCGGAGGAGGCTATCTCACACTTCGCGTCCTGAGCCCGCGTTTCCCTTCCATTTATTTCCATGGCGCTGTGTGTGCAGCGAGCCGTACTGCAGCAGAGATACCCCAGAGAAAGAGGAAACCCGTGGAGCTATTTTTCACCATTACATACTTCACTTCCTAATAAATGAGATCCAGAGCATGCAAACAGCCAGTCTTGTAGATCATCATCTTAGGGAAAAATCACACAAAGTAAAAAAATAAATGAACTCAGAGGAGAGTCCTTCTGATGAAATTTGAGACCATAACTCTCTTAGAGCATTCTATCCCTCTCTAGAAGTTTTTGTGCCTCAGAAAAGTATCAAGGCTCTAAGGGTGGTTTAAAAAATATCAATAAAATAAGTGCTAGATCTCTCTCTGTCGTCATGCCAGCTTATTTTCACCCCCAGAAAGGTTTGTATGTAAGAGTAGAGAAGAACTCATTGAGACCAAGCTGTGTTTTACTCAATTCAATCCCTGGTGGTCCCTGATTAGTAAGTGGCATGAAATATAAGGGTTTTATCAGCTACCTGTGCCAAATAGAGTATCAGCCTGCATATTTCAGGACTGTCACAGCACTCAAGCAAGAGCTCTGCACTGCGGAGCTCGGGATGCCCCAGCGCCCTGGCTTCCGATGGTCTTTTCCAGTCTCTGTGCTTTTCTTTGGCCCTCTGGCAGAAAAGCTCCACATTTGGATGCAACCCGGAGTGTTGAGGTCACCAGCACCGTTTGCTGTGTCAACTAAGGGAATCAGTGGACAGTAATACAATCTCTCCATGTCCACCAGGGAATATAGTATTTCACACAGAAAATAACAAAATACTCCCAGGGCCCCGGGCCAATATCCTGAAGTTGTTTGAGGTGAAAGAAAATAACTGTCATTTGGGCAAAAGAACTTAGACTCTTTAGTAAATTTGTTGCTGCCTTTTGTCTTACACCACCTGAATATTTTTTCAGATCTACTCCAGGTGAGAAGGAGGCACTGCTCTCCCACCCAAACTTGTGAGATTTCTTTGCCCCACTTTTTGTTGGCCCTAAAGTCATGAGAGATGATAAATTAGTCTTGCTAAAGGCTTGCACTTTTCAAGCACATTTTAAAACTTTACCTGGTGGATCTCTAAGCCTCTAGAAAGTTCACAATGCAGGGATGCAGGGATAGCAGGAACAACAAAGGTTATCTCTGATCACCTTCACCATGCCACCCTATGTCTCTTGGGCCATTTGGATACTCATTGAAGTGAAGCTGAAAAGTATAGAAGGAAAATTTTAAAAGCTATTATTCAAGAAACTGAGTTCAAGTCTTTATGAGTTCAGAGAAGTCATCTAACTGTTCTGAGTTCCACACTTACATATGAAATGGGAAAATAGTATTTTCTCTACATAGGTCTTAGGCTTGTCAGGACAAAGATATGGGCAGAAACTGTTTTTTTTGCCTCTGAGTATAGAGAGAGACATAACATGTCCCAGTGTTCCCTTTGGTTTGTTGGAGTCACATGAATTCCAGCCAATGGAATGTAAGTGGAAGAATGTGACCGATAAAAATCTCCAATGAGCAGCCTGAATCTTAAGAGAAGTGGCTTTGGAACCATATCCAAAGATGCTATACCAATGCTTGACAGGAAATCAGTAAGGTCACCCACCTTTAAATGGACCATATATGTTTGAAAAATGAGAATCTTGGCTGTCTCAATGGTCTACAAATCAGAGACCCTTCAGCCATCCCTACTCCCTTGATCCTTGGGTTCCTGCGTGAAAGTGGAGTGTACTTCCAAACAAAACTGAAATCTAATTCTCACTGTCGGGAAAGTTAAAACTCAAAGCCAGAATAAATTTGACTTATAAAAACAAACAAAGCTGAAAACAAACAAACAAAAACCTCCAATGAGTGACCTTCTTTACTCTTTTTCCAAATGCTGGCTGAATGTAGAGGTTTCCAAGGCTCCAGAGGAGGACAGAATGATGTGTTAGGAGTCCGGCTTCTTGGATCATCCTGAAGAAAGCTGTGTCCCAACCAAGAACACCTGTGTTGGATGTTTACAACAGTAAAACTAAATTTGTTTTGTACGTTGTCACTGACGTTTCAGGGTTTGTTTGTTACAGCAGCTAGTATTACCCTAATTAATGTAAGGATCAAGTAAAAAAAAAAATAGATGCTTGTCTAAAATTATACAACTCTCCAGGGCTAAGTGCTTTCATTAAATTTTTTCCCAAGTCTGCTTTTACACTCTATTATAGCATTCAAAATTTTAAAACTTTTTCTAGAGAAAAGCCAAACTGTTTTTACTACAGTTTGTCTTTCTCAGAGGAATAGCAGGTATGTGTTTACATGGAACACTCTGTTCATTCCAATGAGTCTTCAAATCCTGATGTTGGAGAGGACCTTTTTGAAAGTCATTCTCCAATTATGGGCAGCTCTTTTTCACTCAAAACTATGCAGTTTAGGTAATTGAGTTCTCAATTTTCTTGCATCAAAAGTAACCCGTGACAGCCAAAGTCTTGGGTAGATTAAGATGTTTTTTTTTTTTTTCCTGACATTTTTCCTCAAGTTTCAAAAGTGAACTCACCAAAATAGTGTGATATGAGCTGTTCTTTAAATATTTTTCCCAGGTGAGGAATTGCTGAAACATTCCATTTTGTCAGCAATGATTTTACATTTGTCACTCTTAGCAAGGTAGACTGTCCATGGACTGTATACCATTTTCACATTAATTTTGGACACTATTTGGGGTATTATTTTCATTCAAGGGCAGGCATTGGAACTGAGCAGATTATTTATTTCATACACTTTGATACTCTTTGGGACTGTAATAGACATTAGCCCTGACCTAGGGCATTTCAGATGCAAAGCCTCCTCTGTCAAAAATCTTATATATTTATAAGCCAGCATTTGGGGAAATAGTATATATATATATATATATATATAATCACTAAAGAATAAGAAGACTAGGCCATTTTCCTCTGGTTCAAAAGACCCATATCCCATTTCTTTGTCCACAGGTAGTTGTAGATGCCTTCCTCCAACTTGAAAATTCTGGATTGGTTAAACTTACTGCTGTTCAGATAAAAAACAGCAGCAATTTTCTGCTTGAATTTCTCTGTGACTAAATCCATTGATCATCCTTTCTCTCTGTGAGTGAGAAGTGTGTTTTCTCCTTAATAACTCCTATCCTTCTCCCTGGGTTTTTTTCTCCCCTTCACTTGTTTGTGTTGTGTTGGTCAGTCCTACGCGCTATTCCTCCGAGAGACAGAGAGAGCACAAAATTGAAGTTATTTTATGCTTGGGCTCCCTCGGTCCCAATTTTCAAATCTTCATGTCAATTTTCACACATCAGTGTCATGTGGTGAATGTTATGGAAATTTCAGTGGGGTCCTTGGGAGGCAATTTATACATGAATCCCTCCCCCAACCACCATACTGCTGCAATTCCTGTCTTTTCTAAGAATAAGTGGATCTATAATTAATGTGGATTTTAAAATATAACAGCATTCAGAATTCTCATAGCGGGTTTTCCATGCCATGTCTTCTTTGCAGTATAAACACAAAAGCACAAATGCTCACTAGCTCTCTCTCCTAATAAATGGGCTTGTGTAAAAGGAATAAAAATTACAGTTTGTTGGCGGTAAAGAGCAACTAATTACTTAGGAAGAAGCATGTTTTTATTTTGCAAAACTGCACTGAAAATGGTTTATCATGCAATAAATTTGCTAATCACCAGTTAGGAAACACAGTGCCATCACCACCTACCCACAGCGACTTCCTTTGAAAGTTGGTATGTTACAGTTTGGATAGGAAATTATATCCTTTGGAAAATGAACATGACAGAAGATGTTCATTGAATAGCTTAAAACTCCTCAGCAGTCAGAATTCACACTTTGTAAACAAGAGCGTGCTTAACGGTGCCCAAACCTAGCAACTGCTGACCCTGGCGTTGCTTGGTCAACAGACCATCCCTGACCCCTTCTCATGAAGATAATTATCATTTCCTTTCCTCTTTCCCCCCCTTTTTAATGGAAAAATAATTTAAATCTTTACTAAAAGGTAGTCTACATTTTTACTCTTGATATATATCAAAGAAGGATTAAGTTTACCATGTATAGAAAAATTTGACATTTCTCTTTCATTCTAACATGGCAACTTCCCTTCCAATCTCTTTCCTCGTTCTGTCCAAATCCCTCTTCAAATTCTCCCGGAGTCCAAATCACTACTTCTTCTTTCTGGATCCATTCTTTTCTATTCCACCAGTAAATCACTCTTTCCTTTTTAACAGTGAAAGTGGAAGTCTTTCAAATATAGAACGTTAGGTCAGCCTCTATTTTTTTCTCTCTCCCCCAAAACTCCCTTTTCTTTAGTCACTTGATATCTATAAATGTTGATTTCTAATAGATTTGTGTTAATTTTTTCCCCAAAAGAACCTGGAGAATCACTTTCTGATCCAGAGTGCAAGAGTCCAGCGTGTTGAACTTGAGTCTACACAAGCTATACCAGGTCCAACTCGTCCTTGCTACTTGCTCCCTCTTGTAGTTTGAAGGTACCAGGTGCTGCTGTCCTCTGAGAAGACTTCTCTGTCCTCATCAATGGCATTTGCTCTCCTCTCCTACCTCCAACAGCCACTCTCTCCATTATTCTGTCATATTTTCTTCTTAAATTGCTTAATATCAAAAGGCACCTCATTTATTTGTGTGTTTAATGATTTATGGTCTGGTTCCCCCACTAAAAGGGAAGTTCTATGAGAAGAAGAAAGCACTCAGTTTTGATTATCTCTGTATCGCCAGTGCCTACAAGAACATCTGACACAGAGTAGCTTCCAATATGTATTGAGTGAACCAAAAAATGAATACATGAATGAATATTTTGCCATTTTATCCCTACCTCACAAAGCAAAGCATTCATATACCGCAACTTAGCTCACCTGCCATTCCTCAAATACGTGGGTCTCTAGAGGTAATGCAGCTTTTTGTGTAAAAGTCGGGAGGAGGCATCCACTTAAGATTTTTCTCTTTTTTTACAGGAAGCAAGCAGCAGTAAGTTGCGTGATCATTCGTTTACTTAGAGTGCATTGTGTGAGAAGCTTGTAATTAGGCTTGCTTTGCAGTAGGACATCACCAAGTTGCCAGCTCTGGTGTGCAATGTTCCTGCTGCTTGCAGATGTCAAAGAAGACACAACTTGCTGGGCAGGACACTGGGGTCTCCAACTGGCCCCTTTCTTACCAGCTGTGCAACTTTGAGAAAGTCACTGGATTTCTTTGGGCCTCAGTTGTCTCATTTGATAATTCACCATCATAACCCCTACCTCACCTTCACACCTGGATTTAAATAAAAATGGTGTGTATAAACACTATTTTGTAAACTATTAAGAGCCAACAAATACACTATTTTGATCAACCATATATACAGATAGTTATATAGATAGACAGACATAGATATGGATATAGAAGAAAAGGGCAAAGGTACATTAAAAATAAAAAGAAAGGCTTTCATGTGGCAATTTTTTGTCTTTGCTGTGCTATAAAAAAGATAGATGAGAACGTTGCCATGTCATAGAGCAAGAAACTGAGGACAGGGAAGCTGCATTGTGCTTAGCATAATAGGCAACTTTCTATCTGTGCGACCACAATAGGCCCCAGATCACTAGATGATGGGCACAGTGATTTTATTTCCTGATTGCTGCAATAGTGTCCAATTCTTCTTCAAGAGGATTGCCAGTTTTTGAAAGCAATGCTGCAACTGGGTCTTGGTCCTAAGGTTTTACCAGGCAATTTGCCAGGAGTGGCTTGACATGGTCAAAAAAGCCAGAAAGTATAAGAATAAATCTAGGTCGAGAAGAAAAAAAAAATAAAGAGAAAGGTACAACTTGGAATAGGAATGGAAAATAAAGGCAAAAGAATAGCACTGGGGAACAGACATTTCTGGAAAGGCAGGCAGAGAGTATAGGCAGGATCAGAGCCAGAAGGTCCAGAATTTTCCGTGTCATTAACCCCAAGACGACCAAATATTTTGGTTGAGGCTACAGTGGGATGTTGAATAAGTGGCCCAGGCTGATCCAAAGATACAAAGACAACAATACAAACTATATTTCCCCATAGGTTCTTCCATAAAGAACAGGAGTCCATTGTGTGCCTGAGGGCCTTCTCAGAACAAAACAATTAAGGAAAGGGAGGGAGCAAAGACAAACTCCTCAAACTCCATGTCCCCTCCATCAAAATGAAGAATTTCCCAGAATGGATATGACATCTAGGGGCATAACTTTAAAAAGACAAATCATTTTGGCAAACACTATTTTAAAGAAAGTTGTGAAGTTTCTTTACTGCAGGACTTATCAGGGCTTTTAACTGTTGTTTCATAATAATTGTGGACATTAACCTTCTTTGAATTTTGAAAAGTAGTTCACAATAGATTCCAAGAAGAGCATGTGGCATTTTCTAAATGCATTTCAACAAGGAATATATGCTTTTTCTAGGATAATCTGATGGAGTAGTATTCCACAGAATAGTCTGCACCCATTGCCAGGGAACCTGTTACACTGATTTAGAGATCTGTATACAGCAAATGAACTAACACTGTATTTTATTATTTTTTTCTTTTTAACTAATTATGTCATTGCTGTCACCAGGTGGTAGATCATTTAACCCTTTGTTTCATTGTTTCCCTGTGAAATGTGGGGCAGGTTCACAGTGACAGGAAAAGCAGGGCAGTGAGTGAATCATGCCTCAGATGTATTTGTCTACCCAGATATTCTGGAGTTTTTCTCATTCGTGTTCACATTTATACCCAGAGCAATCTTCACCGGTCCAATGACTGAAACTTGGTTAGAATGTGACAGAGATTCTTTTGATTTCATAGGATGAAAGAGGCTTTCTACTCATTAGAGTTCTCACAATAACATTCTTTCTTAAGTCTGTTCCAAATTTAGGATCCGGGGGAATGAAGGTTGCTGGCAGTAGTCTATCATTTGCAGGTATTTAAGCTGCATTACATTATGTCGAGTTTGGTCGTCTCTTTGCTTCCGGTTTGATTCTCCTCCTATAAAATGATTGCTTTGGACACAAAGAGCTGGCCTTTTCCTCCTTCCTGTTCGAGTGCAAAAAGATGGAGTTAATCCCTTTACTATACTACAACAGCAAGTTCAAAGATCCTCATTCAAAATGTCCCTGTCTTGATGATGGGATAGTCTCTCCCTCATTTCTCACTGTAGTTTTTTGTTGTTGTTGTTGCTGTTGTTGTTTTTGTTTGTTTGTTTTATTTTTTTGTACAATGGCACTAATGCCTCTTTACCTACAATATGGAAAAAATGAAAATAAATGAGCAAAATGTGTGCTTTAATTTATAATTGCCTTTAAGTATTCTGCCAAATCAATGGGGGCTTCAGACTGATGCTTTACCCAGGCCAATCATCAGTAAAAATAATGGGATGCTGTATAATGTGGTATTTAAGTGGAGCAGACCCTGGAGCCTGATTGCCTGGGTCTACACTCTGTCCTCATGGGATTTTACACATGCCATTAACCTTTCTGTGTCTCAGCTCTCTTATTTATAAAATGAGGTTGTTGTCATCATTCTTAACTCTCAAGGTTATCATAAGGTTTAAAGATAATCCATGTAATTATTAGTACATGGATTAGTAATACTAATTAGAAATACTTAAGCACTCAACAGTATTAGCTATTATCATTATCATTTTCACTGATAAGTTTTGCCTACCTATCTGATCTACTAGAAGTTCATGAAATCAAAACGTGGAAATATGAAAGTAGCCCCTGGAGCATTAAAACATGTGTGCTGTGGCTGTTTTTAAACATAGAACACAGATGTACAAGTATAACATATTGCCTTGCTCTACCCTAAGTTTCCGTTGACTTGGTACATGAATTCATTAATGCAGCCTCTAATTTAGGATCCTATGTGAGCATATAGAATTTCATGTGACTATGCCCTATTTTTTTTTCTATTTGTTTTTGTTTTTTTCCTTCCTATGATGGGCAAGAAATCAGGACAAATGTAGTAGGTGTCAGAAATAATTTACTTAAATATGTGTAATCGGTTTAGACAAATGTATGAGAAACACATCTCTGTTTTCCACATGGAAGGACCACCACCAACTCAGTCCTACTTCTCCCCGGCTGGAAGGGCTCACGAACTGCTGGTTTTGCAGGCTCAGTGTGACATCTCCACGTCCGGACCAGCTAGTAGTCACTGACCATAAATCTAATGAGAGGGAGAGGTGGAGTGTGGAGGAAGGGGCCAGTGTGCACAGCGAGAAGGGAGAGACAGACTGAGGGGGGCAAACAGAATAATGAGCCTTAATACCTTTGACATTGAAGCACCTGCTAAAGGCATAGGGCACAGTGCAGCTGATGGCTCCTTTTCCAGAGGCAGGATGTGTCATTCCCCTTGCCCTGAATCTAAGCAGCCTCCAGCTCCCAATAAACTAGGGGGTCTGATGTGTGCCTCCAGGGCCCTGCAGGATTCTGCATATCGCAGGGGTCACAAGGCAAGATTTCATTGCGAAGCAATCAACCGGGGAAGTTAAACATCTCTGATCATGTAAAGGGGCGGGGGGCGGGGCATCTACATGCTTACTGTCTACTGCCTGAGCTGGTGTGCCTCAAGCGTGGCTACATGTGTACAAAGAGAGACAGCTTCAGGTACAGCTATAACTATGGACAAAAGTATAGCTGTAGAACTAGATATTCTATCTATTTATCATCTCTCTATCCTGTTGGCCTGTCCATCCATCCATCCATCCATCCGTCCGTCCGTCCATCCATCCATTTATCCATCCATCACCTATCTTCCCCCTCTGTTGAACAACTGTGAAGTAATGCTCTTTTTAGTCTCTGCAATAAAGGACTCAGGTGAGGCCCATCACAACCAGCTAGCTGGGCCCACCCATCCACACCGGACCCTTGCTTTAATCCTTTTCTTGCTGCTTTCCTTTCCAGACAGCTCTGGATCTTTAAAAACGAGAGCATATTCTGGGCTTTTGCTTTTCGCCTGTTCAGTGAGTGCTGGCGAAAGGGCTGGCATGACAACCCCTCGAGGCTGAGTCCTGTTGATTAGGGGATGGATTTTGAGCAAGCAGCTGTACTTGCATGCCCCCCTCAGTGACCCTTGCCAGTCTCCCTCACCCATGACCTGGAGGGACTGTCTCCTGGGGAAGCGAGGTCGGGCTCGGTGTCCATCAGGCTGTGCTTCTATGAGCTGTGTGATGGAGCATTTTCTGATGTTGACACCCATGCAGGGCAAGCGGGATGGAGGCCGGTTTCTTGTTTCGCATTGAGCTGTCATCCAAAGAGGCCCGCTGCTTATCCTGCCCTCGCAGTCCTTCCCAGCCCTGCTGGCATTCTCAGCCTGCTGCTCTGGCCGCTGCCGTAACTTGTGAACCCGGGGCACTCTCATCCAGGCTAACGTCTGGAATATTTTCTGATCTGAAATATAGATACATCAGTATTTTTTTTCCTAATGTATAATTTTCCTGAAGAGTATTCCTATTGTAACATGTATTTCCTTCCCTGCCCCTTGTACTCATTTTGACGCTAAAATAAAACATAATAATTAAATGGACTGGAACGCTTTAAATGATTTGATTGACAGGCACAATGACTGTGTTTAAAGAAGCAACTGGAAAAACTTCACTTTCTGCTTGCATTGTATTCGACCAGCTTAGCTGTGCAGCCCCAATCATGGGGGTTTCTATAGTGGCAGGTTTGCCCAAATAATTCCACTCGAAGGCAAATAGTCTCACAGGACATGGACATACCATTGATATTGGAAACTCAAATGCTAGTGTTGGTGGTTTTTGGGTAACTAGATATTTTTCAAACATTGATTCTTTTATGAGAACCTTTTGTAACATATGTACACTTTTTAATGTAATGCTTTCTCAATTGATTAATCTAGTCAGAAGTAGTGCAACTATTGGAATCCCTAGGTTATCTTGATGGTTCATGGGGCCAAAATAATACTATATTTGAAATTAGGATTATCTTTAAGAAAAGCCCCATATAATTGTAGTGACTCTTAGTGCCAAAGTATTAATAAGAAAATAATTTCATATTAGTTTCTTGAGGGCAGAGTAACTATATGTGGGATTGAGCAGATAATGAACTGTATTAAGTTGAAAAGTCATATGCTTATAGATTAATGTCAGGATCCAGTTGGATCAGCTGAGAAATAAAAATCTAACAGAATTTTCCTTAGTTTCATAAAGTTCTGGTCAGTCACCTGAGACCAATTACACTCTTGCCTTAGGTGCCGCCTGCATAGCTGTCAGGGACGTGGGCCTTTCCTGCCCAGATGGACCAAGTCGTCCCTGCTCAAATGTCCCCTAAACTAGCCTGACCGCCTTGCAGCAGGAAGGTCCC
>CM052438.1:9945175-10015928 GCA_028533085.1 Varecia variegata
GCTGAGAAATAAAAATCTAACAGAATTTTCCTTAGTTTCATAAAGTTCTGGTCAGTCACCTGAGACCAATTACACTCTTGCCTTAGGTGCCGCCTGCATAGCTGTCAGGGACGTGGGCCTTTCCTGCCCAGATGGACCAAGTCGTCCCTGCTCAAATGTCCCCTAAACTAGCCTGACCGCCTTGCAGCAGGAAGGTCCCAGGTTCCTCACCGCTAGCATTCTTTGGGAATCTCTGGGGCTGTAAATCCTACAGAGTAATTGTGATCTTCTTCTGCTTCTTCCTTCTTTTGAAGGCTTCCTATTAGCTCCAGATCTAATCATGACCTCTTTCAACTATTATTCAGACCTCTACAAGACAATCACTGTCATACAATTACTTGCCAATTACCCATTCAAATATGATCTTACATCAGTGTATACAGGAGACTTTACAAGACTAGCCTGCTTGCCTCAAAGGGCTCATTGCAGGGATGGTGCTGGGGGTGTGTGCATGGCTTGAGCTTACCTGCAAAATGCCCTGTTATTCATTGTAGGCATTAATATTTCACATGATGTAAGTCAGTTACTTTGGCTTATTTATTAAATGGTCTTTGACTTTAAATAGTTACATGTAAATACACTTTTTCACATGCACTTGGAATTTACAACTCCATGCAATAGATGATGCACTTATGATTATGACTATTGTACAGATGAAAAAACTGAAACAGAGAGAATGAGTGACTTTTCCAAGATTATATTGAAATGACTCAGGTGGGGCAAGGGCAATATACGTAACCTAAACATTTGTACCCCCATAGTATGCTGAAATAAAAAATAAAAAATAAAAAAATAAAGTTATTGCCTGAGTTCAAGCTAGAGCCCAAGAGCAAGGATCTATGCTTTTGTTATGACTTTTGATAAATTATAATATAAAACACCAAAGTGGCTCAACGATATCTGCATGCTAACTTTGCTAAGTAGAGGGCATACAAAAAGCAAATAATTAAAGACATTTTTTCATGGGTGTAGCAGCAAAATTGAACAACCATTGTATGTTCATTGCTGTACTGTAAATTCATAATCTCATTTAGTACTCTCATCATTAAGTAAAACAACTACTTCCCTCTAATATATGAATGCAGTAAGTTCAGAGAGGTTAAGAAAGTTGCCAAAGGTCACACAGCTAGCAAGCGGTAAATGGAGTTGGAATTTGCAGTTAGCTTATCTTTTGCTCTACTCTGTTACTAGAGAGTACAGATGTGAAAAGCTCTAAGTTTAGTTCAATAGTATATGTGATGAACTAACCTGATCCACTCATTCTATTCCAATATTACTTATGGCATCTCTTTATCAATGATAGGCTGCCCCATGGTGTGAAAAGGGACATTCATCACAAGGCCAACAGGGTGAGAGTTTAGATGTTCAAGCTTATTCCACCCTTCTGAATAATACATCCAAGATAAGACTGTATGTACCAGGGAACACCATATTTTATAAGTGTGTGTGTTTGTGTGTGTTTATATAATTTCTGCTCCTTTAAAAAGTATTTATGTGTTATTAATAGGTACATAATTCAAAATATTAAAACTCTCCCACCTACTGTATGCTCAATTCACTCAGTTTCCCTTTCTAGAGGGAATTAACACCACCAGGTCATTGCATATTATTCCAGAGCTATTTAACGTATATGCAAGAATTAATGTATAAAATATATTGTTTCACACCCCTGGCTGCTTGTTTGGAGACCATTCCATAGCAATGCATGTATTAGCTGCCTCGTTCATTTTAGTAGCTGCTTTGTATGACACTGTTTTCCTCTACCATGACTTGGGGAACCAGATCCCTTTTGATAGGCATGTGAGTTGTTTCAAGTAATTTGCTATATCAAAATACGCTGCAGTGAACATTTTCATACATACTTCTTTGCACACACATGTCAATATGTCTGCATGATAAATTTCCAAAAGTGAAATTGCTGGGTTATATAGCCTGTATTTATAAGTCTTTAATAAATATTTCTAAAACTACCTACCCCCATCCCCAACATGGAGTAATGGTAAATTTTTTTACTTTGATAATCTAAAAAAATTATCAAAGTAAAATTTAATAATTTAAATTATAATAATTTAATTATAATTTATTATCTCAATAATATCTCAATGTGGTTTTAATTTATACTTATCTTAATATGAATGAGAGAAAGCATTTTTAAAAATACTATATGCTTAAGGCCCTTTGTATTTCTTTTTCTGTCACCTCTCTGATTATATCCTTTGTCCATTATTCTACAGCCTTGATGGTCTTTTTCTTATTGTTTTATAGGAATATTTTCTACATTAATGAAATTAGTGCTTCACCAAATGTGTCTCAAATACTTTTTTCCAGTTTATAATTTGGCTTTGCTTTTGCTGGTTATGTGTGTGTCAGATCTTTAAATACATTATTACTAATCCACAGATGTTATGTTTTATCATTCTCATGTACGGTTGAGGAATTTGCAGATCAGAAATGGTGAAAAGATTTCTCAATATTACCCAGCTAGTAAACGGGGGAAGAAGAGGACTGTGTTCAAATCTATCTGACTCAAAAGCCAAGGTTCTTTCCATCATACCACATCACCTTTCTGGAGCACAATATTCTCCTCACTATACCATGAGGCTGAGCAGATCCTCCGGGTCCGTATGTGTTAACACTTAGCTGGTGTGAGTGGTGTGGATTAGCAGTCCTCACTGACTAAGTGGCAGATTTCCACTTCATTTGCCGGGCAGGGCACAGCCTCAAAGTGTATTCACTTGGCCATTTTTCCAAATGATTTCTCACTTCTGGCCTTTGCACTGATGGTTCATTTTTCCCTATCCCCAATGTCATTGTCACCACTCTGTCTAATTCTCTTCCTCTGGAAGTCTTTCCTAACTGCAAGGAAAAAGCAAGTCTCTGTTCTTCTCCCACTATGGCACCATCTGTGCTGAGTTCTACTGCACAAGGTGAGGCCATTCTAGCCCATTAGCCCCTAGGCTCCAGGGGTAGGGACTGTATCATGGACATCACTGTATCCCCGTCACTTGGACCAAAGTCTGGCAGGTCACAGACATTCAATGCATGAGTAGAGGACATTATCACATGAAGACTAATAGCTGTGTCCTGGGGTGGAAAACCTTGGGTTTGAATCCAACTCCCCCATTTACTAGGAGGGTGACCAAGGACCAAGTTACTTAAATTCACTAAACTTCACATTCTTCATTGGCAAAATGCTTTTTAAAAATGCATGACCTGTTTCATAGGCTGAGCATGAGGAATACATTAGGTAATCCTTGCTAAAGACCTGTGATTATGATGAGTAGAATGATTATTTCATCAGCTTGCAAGATCTCAAGAATGAGAGTCAGAAGATCAAAGTTCTAATCACAGCTTTGCCCCAAACTGGATTTATAAATTCACTTCCCTGAGTCTCCTCTGCAACATGGGATTGTTCAACTTGCTGGTGAAAATTCTCAAGTCTGTGAATCAACTGCAATGCGGTTTGACACACGCTGAGCCCTGTCTGCTCTGCTTCACCAGTTGGTGGTTTCTAAATGGTTGGAACACAGCATAGCTGGGCACATAGTCCAAGTTCACTATATGGTAAGAATATTGAATGATGAAAATATATATGCATATATATGTATATATTATTGCTAACCTAATATTATTAAAATAATAATTTTAAAATACTAGATATTATATCCCATTATTATCTATAATATCCTATTAATACCTATAATCATAACTCTAAGTAGTGAGAATCTGCTTGCCAAATATGTAGATTTCCAGGCTCTATTTGGGGCCTGATGATTTTGCTGATGTGGGATGTAGTCCCAGGAATCTGCCTTTTAAGCCAGCACCCCACCTGCTGCTCTGGCTTAGTGAAGTTTGAGAACCACCTCTTTCGTTAGATGCCTCTCCATGCCTTTGATGCATGGATAATTTCCTCCCATATTTAGGAATTCTGTGGAGAACACGATGCTTTTGACTATTCAGGAGTTTCTGCACTCCCAGAGAACAGCTAGCAGGAAATTGCAACATTTTGCATGATCTATTACCTCTACAGCCCAGGGATGAAAGGTGCACTTTATGGGATGGGGTGGGTGAGTGTGGGAAACAGCTCCTCTTCATCCAATCTGAACCGTCAGGACATGTCAAACGAAGTTAATATAAATGTCAACATGCAGCTTTCGGCTGTGAAATCTGAGTTCGTTGTAATGCAGTTCATTTTCCTTCTTCCAGCTCTGTGGATGCTATCAGCTGATGTGTCTGACAAGCATTTCCTATGCCAAAATAAAAGCCATCTCAGCAGTCCTCCTGAGTGAGTCTCCCTGTGCGTGTGCACGTGTGCCCACGGACTCACGTCCCATTCTCCTTAGGGCTGCAGTGAGCTCGTCTCCGTGGGCCTCCCAAAACACCAGGCTGGAAGCCCTGGAGCTGTCTCCAGGAGCCATCACACCAGTTCATAATGACCACTAGAGTATGGCATTATATAGACATCCAGTGGAGGAATTAATTATGGGGAACATGAAGTCCCTCTAGGAACAGACTGAAGATTTAACACCTCCCCGGTGAATGGTGAATCCTGTGCCATTAGAGTGAGGAAGCAGCTTGTTGGCTCCGTGCAGCATGGAGCCTGCTCTACATAACAACGGCCGGGAGGTGCACCTGATTAAACCAGCTCTGCTCCGGGGTTGCCCCTGTCAGCCTTGGGTTATCTTTCACTGGAGAGGTGCCAGATTGCAAGGCAGACCAACCTTTGGCTGATTTTTTTTTCATTTGTCACTTGTTTTATTATTTCTTTTTCCTATTTTATGCCTTTAACCTTATCTTGGTGGTTTTGCAGAAAAAAATAAACGTCTGAGCCCATCTTGATAGTGACTTACAATGATTCCCCGGACACTTTTCACAGGAAGCAGGGTGTACACTTAACTTGGCTTGTCAAATACCCATCTAAATATTTTTAATCAGTGGCAACTAGGAGTGATTGAGGAGAACATCTTTTGGATCTGCCATAGTGCTGCTATTTCTAACACAGTTGCTTTCATCCAAACCAAAGGTTGATCATTTTGTGGAAAGTTAGGGCAATTCTCTAATCCTTTTTTATAGTTCAGGTCAACCTATTATGTGCTTTATGGTCCTGTGTCATAAATGGTGTCATTTAAATTATTCTGTATCTCCCCACTGATAGACACATGTGGAGGCTCCATGAGCAGAGGAAAACAGGGAAAAGGGAAGAAAGGAAATAACAAAAGCAGGAGGGAGGAAGGAAGGAAGGAAGGCAGGAATAAGGCAAGCAGGCAGGCAGGCAAAATAACAACACAAATCCTACTAAGGATCCTGCTACGTTTTAGGAGTGCTATTTATGCTAAAGCAATTTGCAAGTGTTAGCAAATTACTTGAGTTGCCACTCATTAATAAAACTACTAGAAATAATGTCATGTAAAGAAAAGCCTCCTAGTGTCAACATGGTTAAATTAAAAAGTTCTTGGAATCAAAATCTGGGTGAGTTTGACAACAAACTTAACATTAACCTGTATGACTTTTGTGAAGGCAAAGGTAGTTTTGTACCTGGGAATTGCCAAGGAATTAATCATATATGGGGGCATGCACACAAACACAAACATGCGTGCACACACATGTGCACACACAGACAGTTCCTTCCATGCTTGATGTCCCTCTCCTGCTTCCCTCCTACCAACAAGATCCTTCAGCACCTCCCCAAAATCAAATCCTGCTGATTGAGGCATGATGACAGTCAGGTGGGTGTGGGAGCCCCATGTCTCATTGATGGTTCATGTCAAGCAGGAGAGCACTAGGCAGAACCTAAAGGTATAATCGTCCTGTGCACAGACCCCCCCCCCCCCCGCCCCCAGCCCAAAGGTGCTGGGAAAGCACATTTCTTTCATTGTTCAATGTGACAATTCTACAATGCTAATGATTTCAACTGGCCAGTGGAGGCACGTGAGGAATTCTAGTGACTCGGTACTTGAGAGAGGAAAAAAAACACAAGACCTTTTGGTCTTTGGATGTTATACAGAAGACTGGACGGCTAATGGTGGGTGGCATTTGTGTGCATGTGGCTGTGTGGACATGTGGTTGTATGTGCATGTGGTTGTGTGTGCACATGGTTGTATGTGCATGCAGTTTCAAAGCTGCAGCTCAGAAGAATTCCTGGCTCTGTTTCACATGATCACACTGAAGTTCTATCCTAAGTTTTCGACTGCCCCTCCTGTTCTACCCACTGGCCTCTCTCTCTCTGCTCTAAATCTACCAATTATTCTCTTTAAGTGTCAGCAGTACACCAGACACAACGAGATGTAACCTTTCCTCCAGTTGATGCTGTTAAACCATTACATACTTGAAACTGAAGTCTCAGTTGTCAATTGCAACTTCAGTCACTAATAACTACTTCAGAAGTGCGAGTGGTGTCTGGGCTCTTAATGCTGTGGCCCAGGGCTCCAGGAATGTCTTTACAGGTCATTTAGATCCATCCATCTATCTGTAGCAAGATCAGTCAATCTTTTAGCCCAGTGCTTCGCTCTCTCTTCCCCTCACTGCCAGGCCGTTTATTTGTTCTCTCAGGGATGTATGGGGCGATGATCTTAGGCAGCCATATCGACCACTTAGCTTGTGGAGACTTTGAGCTTAGGGCATCACCACATCCTAGGATCCTGAATTCTGCCTCTTGTAGGTGAGGATTTTTTTTTCTCTTCTGCAGTTGCATTGGGCTCTTGTTTAAAAAGCCTTTTAACCAGCCCTGCATGCCTGACATAAGAAATAAAAAAAATGGACCCAGCTGTCAGCTGACACAAACAACATATATGGTTTTGGTTTGGGAAGTTTATGGTCTCAAATGGGATTATGGTTTTAGAAAGCCCTCATGCTGTGCCTGTTGAATTTAGTAGGCTGTTTATTTGTTTGTTTGGAAGTTGAAGTAGGCTTTGCATTTTAGGATAGTCCTGATTTTATTTTAGAGCATAACTCATAATAATAATACCAGATGCCAGTTATTGAATGTTGCTTCACAATTGTTCTATTGTTTAACATACAATTGTTCTATTGTTTAATGTGCACTCGCACAGTCAGCACACACAAGTATGTTCTCTCAGTTGTCCATTTTTACAGGTGAGGTAACAGAGTGCTTATGTAACTTGCCCAATATCACCCAGTTAGGAACTTGGAAAAATAAGAATCTGAATCCTGGTCCTTGGTGTGAAAACCTACCCTCAATCACAACCCAGTACTTCTCTCCCGTTAAAAAGCAATCATTTATACCATATGAACCGAAATGTTGTCACAATTATATATGAAATTGTTATGACAAATTTACTTCAAGCCTGAGACACACCTAAGCCCCATCTTGTGAATATCTACAATTACTACCCTGTCATCTAATGCAAATGCAGAGATAATGTATTAGAATCACAGGATCAATTTTTAATGTGATATGGGTGCCGGCCAAAAAGTAAATGGATTGGAGAAGCAGACAGACCAAGAGTATTAATAAAGAAAGGTGCCCTTATGTCTGTCTGTCTAATTTCTTCTTTCTGCCTTCTCGCCTTCTTAAAAGTCTCCCCACCTCCACTGCCCTCTATAGAATTGTTGGTATCTAAGGGCAAATCTCTGAATGTATTTAGGGAAACTTCCTTTTCCTCTTAATGTAAGGTAATGATGTTAGTGCCAGTCCTCAGGCTCCATTCCAATGCAGGTGATTATGCTCTGCCTCCTTCAATTCCTCTATGGCTGCTATTGAGTCTTTTTTTTTTTTTTTTTTCACTCCTCCCTGTCCTAAAAAGTTGTGCCATGTTACTGGGCTGCTGTTCAACATCTGCTTCCCCAAAGAAGAACACCTTAAGAACGAGCAAAATTATTTTCCTTTCTATTTTGCTGAAAGGAGCCAGATGAATGGCAGGTGTTGGGCGCTCCTTTGATTTGGGTCAGGGAACGCCTTGCAGTTAGTCTGGGGTCACGTCAGTTCCTTGCCTGGAACAAAGTACACAAACGTTCTTTTAAAGAAAATGAGGCTTTATATTGGGTGGGATGATTGACTGGCCACCCAGTGCATGGGTCAAGGCAGGCACTGACCTCCTCAGCTGATGGGCTTGTCCTAAATGCCTTTGAGATGACGTCTTGTGACCTTCTTGCAGAGAGTCCTCCTGAACCCGCTGGGGGACCAGGCCTGATTCTAATCTTATTGACCTCAAGTGCATCAGGCCTTGGACCTCCTAACTTTGTTTTCAAGGTCTTGCTCTCACATTTGATCTCTCCTTTCTTGGCAGAAGCACCCAAAGAGGAGAGTTTCATTTCCAATTCCTTTTTCATAATCACCTTTTCCTATTCCCTGGAGGCACAAGGTTTGCAGAAGGCTGGTGGGCCTAGTGCCTAGTGTGCTCCCCAGACCTTCTCACTGAATCTTCTCACTCCGGGGGGCCCTGGCCAGGACCAGCCTCCACCCACCTTTCCAGCACTTCATTTTATTCCACACCCCCTTCCAGTTCCCCAGCATTCTAGGAGGCACATTTTGATCTCAGTACATTCACTTTTAACTCACCAATATCAAAATTGGCAAATACCAGTGGCAAATACCTAACCTTAATTATGTAGTTACTAGTTCAAATGAACTTGGATTGAAAATTAATGTAATCTAGGGTTTAGGCAGGGAAATTTATTACCTAGATGAGATTAAAAAAGCCTAAGAGTGAAAAAAGAAACAAACAAACAAAACTTCTGTAATAGGAGATGGAAAAAAAGTCAGCAAACATGGAATTGTTTGTTTAGTTTTATATACTAAGAAAAAAAGAATCCAATTGCAACAATAAACAAATTGCAATATAGTCATCAAAATTTTTATCAGCCTAAGAACAGGCATGGCTAGGAAACAGGTATTTGATAATAATTAAAACTTTTAAAATATTCTTTACAAATTTACATTACATATATACCTTATGTCTAAAACAAAGAAAACAAAAATAACAAGTTACAGGAGGGCCTCTGTTGGCTAGGGTAGAAAAAAATTTGGTCAATGGAATAATATTCTTCTGTACCAGTAATTTGTCCAATAGATTTTATGAAATCACCAATAGCTAGATCAAAAAGGGAAACAATAACCTTAAAACATATTAACAACCAGAGATACTGCAGAAGCAAGTTGTATCTCATTGGTCCACAAAACTAAGCATATTGTATTATTAACCCCCATCTCTACTTTTCGGTAAAGAAGGTAGACTGTTCAAGCTACTACAACAGAAATGCCCTAAACTGGTTGGCTTATAAACAACAGCAATGTATTTCTCCCAGTTCTAGAGGATGGAATGTCCAGTATCAAAGCACGTGCAGACTCACCGACTGGTGAGGGCTCCTTTCCTTGTTCCTAGAGGGCTGTCGTCTCACTGTGTTCTCACGTGGTGGTGGAGAGGGAGCTTGAGAGCTCTCAGCGGCCCCTGTTATAAGGGCACTAATCCATCATAGGGCTCCACCTTCATGACCTCATCACCTCCCAAAGGCCCCGCCCCCTAACACCATCCCCTTGGGGGTTAGGATTTCAACATACAAATGTTGTGGGGACACAAACATTCAGTCTATAGCACAGGATATAGAGCAATTGCCAAAACAGAGAACACATCAGCCAACTTTGTGCATAAGGAATCAAGAAAAAAAATGTATCATTCCTGTAATTTAAGTCATAGCAGTTTTGGCATAATGCTCCTTAAAATTGGTTGATAAAAAGGGTGCTGAGATAAATCTATGCATTCTTTTCAAGCCTGTGTTGGGAAACTGAAAGCTCTTCCCCTCAAAAATCTTCAGCCATTTAATGCTTTAAAGTTGTTTTTACATGAATTAGAGGGTTTGGTAGAGGCAATGTCAGTTACAAAACCACACTCTTGTCTCCATCTAATTTTGTCTTAGCAGCTCTTTGAAACTGCTAAATCTGGTTTTAAAGTATGATGATTTTGTTTTGTGATGGTGTTAAACAGCTGCTGCCTTTCTGATGAGAAGCCCATTTTCCATTTTATATCTGCAAGATGTTGGCTACATCAGGCCCAGCAAAGAAGGCAGCTGAGAAGCCTCGTGCTGCAGGAAGCAGTAAAAGAAAGGGCAAGGGGCCTTTCTCAGAGACAGCTGTCTCTCGGAGTGGGGACTGGAGAGAAGACTGCAGCAAAACACAGCTCGGTCCATGCAGCTCAGCCCGTGCTGTCAAGGCCCATGAAATAGTCTTTACCTGGACAGCAGCGTGGTAGCTCCAGGGAGGATGAATCACCCATAAATGTCACAAAACACAAGGACTGTTGTCCCTGAATACAGAAGCAAAATAATCTACCTGGAGAAAAACCCAGCCTCAGCTTGTCCTTGAAGAACACCAGCCCCTGTGCTCCTATGCAGGTTTTTTGGCTAAGGGTGATGTCACAAAAGGACCCTTCCAGCATGAGCCTTCGTAGCGTTAAAAATGAGAAAATCTTGAGTTTCTGACTTCTTTTTAGAAACCAGGTGAGCCCACCCGGGCTTGCAGGCTTGTGAGGCTGGGCACTGTAGGTGGGGACCACTCTCCAGCTCACTGCTGTCCTGGTGAGACCTGCCTCATTCCTGGACAGTGACAGGTCTTACAGGAGCCTGGCTTTGTCACCTTGAAAGTAGGGGAATCAACTTCACACAGGGCTCACTGGCATGCATTGCCTCACCTCTTGCCCTCTGAGGACATTACACCTGGAGCTAAACGGCAGCATGATGCTTTCAGCTACGGTACCAATGGGACTTCCTTCTAGCAACCATAAACCTGGATGGGTAGATGTTAAGAAAGGAGAAATGTCCTTGAGGCTTTCCACTGTGTTTTGTAGTTCCTTGAATAAATTCTTCATTTCCAGGAGTTAGGTTTGATTTTTCTTTAATATTTCCATTTCTTTAGTGAATTTTTCTTTCAAGTCCTGGATTACCAAGGAGTACTACTCAGCTATAAGAAAGAATGGGGATCTAGCACCTCTTGTATTTTCCTGGATAGAGCTGGAACCCATTCTACTAAGTGAAGTATCCCAAGAATGGAAAAATAAGCACCACATGTACTCACCATCAAATTGGTTTCACTGACCATCACCTAAGAGCTCATTTAGGAATAACGTTGATTGGGTGTTGGGCAGATGTGGGGGCGGGGAGGGGATGGGTGTATACAGACATAATGAGTGCGATGCACACGTCTAGGGGATGGACACGCTTGAAGCTCTGATTCGGGGGCAAGGGGGCAAGGGCAATATACATAATGTAAACTGTTGTACCCTCATAATATGCTGAAATAAAAAATAAATAAATAAATAAAAAAGAAAGGAGAAATGTGTGGCAGCACACTAACAGTGCAGTAGTATTGCCAATCGGATTGTGAAGATATGGGACTATTTCCACCCCAGCTGGCAAATAGTTGCTACCTGAGCTCTGGAAATCCCTACCCCACCTCTACCTACTCACCTGCCAGCAGCCCTGCCCCTGGCCCCAGGAGCTGCCTCCAGAACTTGCTCCAATGTGACAGTCAGCATTAGTTCAGATTAGTTGGTACCTGTGCTTTACTATTGTTAAATATTTTTAATATCATCCCTGAGTAGAAGCTAATAAAATCACCTGGTACCTGGAGCATTGCCTGAGTCTGATTGATTCTCCCTGCTTCCCCCTTCTATCCCTTGAAAGTCTCTTGTCACCCACTCACTATGTGCCTTCCTGGGACATCTTCCTTTCCAGACGTTACAGGCAGTTGAACAGCAGTGGGCTAAACCATCATAAAGATCTTAAACTGCTGGATTGTTACAAGCTGAAATTTATTACATCTGAGCTAGAAAATTTAGCAATGAGAGAACCTAGAACTTGAAATGGCTAGAAAATTGTTTGTCCCAAATACCTGAGTTTATGTTTGCTGTTCTGGTGCTGTTATTGCTCCTTTGCTCCTTTGACTCTAGTATCATTCATCGTATCCAAAGTAGGGTAGGCCCCAGCTGTTCCTTTTTGTTTTCTTCTGTTAGTCCATTAAAAAGACATTTTTTGTCATTTCATAGCTCTTCTAAGAGGTCTTTGTTTTCTTTTCCGCTCACTAATTTTGATTGTATTTTTGTGGTAACAAAACAAGGCTTTTAAAATGACCTGACAGAAATGAGCTGAATTTGACTCAAAACATATGCACATTTTCTCAAATACATGTTGGCACTTTCCTCCTGTTCTTTTAATCAGCATGCATGTTTTTATGATCACACTTTTCTCCCAGCAGTTGCCATTTTAATCATTGTCCAACTGAGGATGTGAATGTGTCCTACACAAACAAGGGTCTAGATTTGGAGTCAACAGACTCTAGATTAATTTCTATCATTAATTAAACTGGATGACCTGAGAAAAGTCATTTTATTTATGCCTAAAGTTGCTCATCAATGAATTAACAGGGTTGGTCTAAATGATAATTTAAGCTTTCTGCCAGGTCCAAGTTTCTAGGATTCACTGATGTTATTTTCCTTTTCTAATTATAGCAATAATTAGCCTGTGTAGAGTGTTTTTTATACATCATCTCACTTGGACCTTATAGCCACTCTAACAGGTAGGCAAAATGAATAAAAGATCCCCACCAGCTTATAGCTTGAGGAGAAAAACAATCGGAAAATTTGTGAATTACCCACTCCAATTTCAAAAATTAAAGGTTGGTTTATGGAAGTCATTCTTTCTGCCTCTGTCACAGGTGTTAGCATCTGAACGTGTTGACTGAGCTTGGCATCCTGGTGTGAAATGATGGTTATGCAGCTAGTTGTTAAGCATGTGTGTTTGTGTGTAAACATAAATATGTACATAAACACAGTGGGAGGTAACAGGGGGTGTAGTCAAGCAAGAGGATGAATAGGAGAAAGAACAGAATTACCCATTAGCCTAGCAAAGGAAGGAAGGAAGGAAAAAAGGAAAGACGCCTAACATTCCTTAACTGCCCAGTGTGTGCAGTTCATGTTATCTTAATTAATCTTCTCGTCACTCCAGTAGGAAGTACATACTAACTTTTCCATTCTACAGATGCAACTCTCAACTCAGAGCAGTTAATTGGAAGACAATTTCTCATAGGTTACACATCCTAGTGTGTCTTTCCATTGCATTCTTAAAGTGATTCTCTCATCCATTCATTCAACAGATTTTTATTGGGCACATAGTCTATGGCTCTGTGCTAGGCAATGAACAAAATCCCACACCAAAACATTCTTTGCCCTCCAGCGTTTATAAGGTCATTCTTCTTGAAATCTGTGCCTGCTATGGAGGTGGGAGGTGGAGAGGGATCAGAGGTTAAGAAAGAGATGGGTCAGAGGTGTGCTGGTAAATGTTTAACATCAGGCTCTCAGAGGTGGAAAAGGAGCCTTGATTTGTAGCACCTGACAACTTCTGTGTCTAAATACTCCCAACATAGCCAATTTCAACAACCACCGTGACATCACTGATGCAAGAAACAGAGATATGCAGATTCCTGCTCCAGATGAGCCAGTTCCAGCAAACAGCTGGGTGAGATAGAAAATAAAACCATAGAAAGGCCTTTTGGATTACTGAGATGAAGATGTCTGACTCTCCCCACAACACACAATAACATCTAACATTTGTAAAGGGTTTTATGATTAACACGTATTTTTTTCTATACATTGATTTATTGTTATCTTTATAAGATCTCCATGAAAAGGGCATTTTGGGGATGGGGTAACTAAGTTTCAATGATGATAAATGTCTCTTCCAACATCCTACATTTTTGTAAGTGGCAGAACCAAGGTTCAAAGACTATGCGCTTTGCTATACCCCTCTGGCTCAGAAAACCAAGATTGGTTACAGGTGCCTACTTTATAGCTGGAGCGTAATAATGAGATTAGCACTATATTCTTCTTCCTGTGTTTGTGATTTGTCACCCACAGTCAATAAACACCCTCCTAAGACCAATGAATGTCTTTGGTTATATGCCAGGGTACAAGAATATGAAAGAGGCTAAACATTACAGGACAAACCCAGCAGTGGTATTCACTGAAGACTTAACTGTATGAGTCAATATCATCACCCTCATATTCCAAAGCCAGCACTCATCTTTACACAACTGGTGATCTTCCTTACAGAAAAATCAGCACCCCGCAGCCATTAAAAATGATGCCACTAAAGCAACTTAGTTAAGTATGGAAGCCAACGAGCAATCAATGTCTCATGCACCCAAAGCAGACTGATGACAGTTATATTGCCCGTTGTGAAAACAAAGCATTTTGTGAAAGTCACATATCTGTACAGGTTTTTAATCAGGTCTTGTCAACTGTCTTATTTGAGTAGGACAAAGTTTGGATGAACAAGGAAAGCAAGTAGTGTGATACTTTGTATCACTGGTGAGGAAAAAAGCATATTGTTCTCAGGCCACATAACATAAAAAGTTATCCCTGGGTGTAATTGATCAATTAAAGATAGTTAACATTTCCTAGATACTCACTGTGTGCTAAGCACTCTGAGAAAATTCTCCCTCAGCACAATGTCCAGAAAACTCAGTGGCACCCCAGGCTTTTAGGGTCTGGGGAGCTACCAAAAGAAAAGTGTATTGTCCTGATAGAGGCCACATTCTAGTTCTGCCACTGATCACTATGTAACCGTGGAGAAACCACTCCAAATTCTGGGGCCTTGTGCTTCTCATCCCTTATATCTACTTTGAAGATATTTAATATATATCTGGCACATAGCAGCAATTTAGTTGGTGGTAATATTATTATTATTTTTACTCAAGCAATGTTTTGGGAGCAAGGGGCACATTAATGGGCCTTTATCAGATTGGAACTAAGGATAAAAACTTAAGTTTGTCCAGGGACTTTCACTAAAGTTCTCTTCTTCTGTCTTAACTGGAACTGTATTTTTGCAATCATCCTGCTTAGGCCAATGCATGAGCCATGCACTGAGAGCTAGGTTAGAAAAACCTGTGACTCAGGTACCCTAACTTTGCATATTTAAAAATATGCAAAAAGACATAGTATATTGAGTTGTTTGACATTAAAGAAAGATGAGGTCAAATAATTTTTCTTTTGCAAAATAAATATATGCTATGGTCTTTACAATGTCTTGCTTTCCCATCATGTATTTAATTTTTGAAATTATTTTCTATGTATTAATCTCATCATCATAACATCCTTGTGAAGGAGCTATTAATTATTAGGTACCAGGAGAGTTAGTTATTAATTTTCCCATTTCACAGATAATAAAACTAAGACTAGGCAAAGTATGAGTTTAACAACTATGTCCTGAGGTGGATTCTACAGCATCGTTTATGTTTTAAGATTATCTTTGCATATTTCCTCTATTTCCTCCAGGAAGCTAGGCCTAGATACTGTTTTGAGTAGTCAGTACTTTATATAATGCTTAACATACCTTAGGAAATGTATTTGTAGTAGGAATATATATTTGCATTAAAATAATTGCCATAATGTATTACATGTTGACTTATCTGTTTCTTTTAAAAGAATCTGATACCTTCAGCATTTCTTTGCTCATCCTTTATTCTTTCTAAAATTGAAACACTTCCATGGCAGCAATGGAAGATTAGCTGTAGCTCCCAGTATGCATCTGACGTTAAATAAACATAATCTTGTTTAGTGAAAGAATAAAGATATGGTAAAATCAGATAGCATCGTTGAATAGATTATAGAACACTTTCTCATCTCCTGCTACGTATTTGAGTTAATATGAGGATTTCTCAATTGTACCACATCTTTTAAAAATTTCAGAATATTACGGAGGTACACATGTTTTGGTTACATAAATTGCTTTTGTACCACTTGAGTCAAAGTTATAAGTGTGTCCATCCTGCAGATAATGACCATTGTACCCTCCCTGCAGCTTGATTTTCTAGAATGCTATTTCCACGTGTGCACATAAATGTTGGGGATTAGTTCCAATTTAATGGTGAGTACATGTGGTATTTATTTTTCCATTCTTGTGATATTTCACTTAGGAGAATGAGCTCCAGTTCCATCCAGGTTAATACAAGAGGTATTAGTTCACCATTTTTTATGGTTGAGTAGTACTCCATGGTATACATATACCCCATTCTATTAATCCGCTCATGTATTGATGAGCACTTGGGTTATTTCCAAAATTTTGCAATTGTGAATTGTGCTGCTATAAACATTCGAGTGCAAGTGTCTTTTTTTATAAAATGTCTTTTTTTCCTGTGGTTAAATACCAGCAGTGGGATTGCTGGATCAAAAGGTAGGTCTACTTTTAGTTGTCCGAGCTATCTCCATACAACTTTCCATAGGGGTGATACTAGTTTGCAGTCCTATCAACAGAGTATGAGTGCTCCTATCTCTCTGTATCCACACCAGCATCACTTGTTTTGGGACTTTTTGATAAAAGCCATTCTCACTGGAGTTAAGTGATATCTCAATGTGGTTTTGATTTGCATTTCCCTGATGACTAGAGATGTTGACCATTTTTTCATATGTTTGTTGGCCATTAGTCTATCTTCTTTTAAAAAATTTCTATTCATGTCTTTTGCTCACTTTTTAATGTTTTTTTTAAAATTTTTTTCTTGCTGATTTGCTTGAATTCTTTATAGATTCTACTTATCAGCCCTTTATTGGATATATAGCATGCAAATATTTTCTCCCATTCTCTAGGTTGTAGAGATTCACTCTAATGATAGTTTCCTTGGCTGTGTAGAAGCTTTTTAATTTGATCAGGTCCCATTTATTTATTTTTGTTGTTGCTGTGATGGGTTTTGGGGTCTTCTTCATAAATTCTTTGCCTAGGCTGATGTCTATAGTTTTTCAACATTTTCTTCTAGAATTCTTATAGTTTCATGCCTTAGTTTAAAATCTGTGCCACATTTTAAAATGAAGTTGGTATCTTGTTTCCCACATGGGAGCCAGATTTCTAGGTCAACAGGCCCTTAAATGTCATAAATTGCAATATATGGCAGATGACACTTATCAAAGGCTCAGTGATCAACTGAGATACAAATCTGTCTTGAGGACTGAAAGAATCCAAATCAAATTGACATAAGAGATAACGTCCAGGTTTAGCACAGTGACATGGTTAGCACCACCTTCCATGGGACAGTGCTGCAGGGCCTCCACTGAGAGTGACACTCCCAGGCCTGTTCACTGCTCCTGGCCCCTGCCGTGGGATCACTTCTGTCTTCCCACCACCGTGTTCATCTGGCTAACGACTAGGCAGCCGAGCAGAAAAAACTAACAACAAAAGAAGATACAGCCAACGTCATCTGCCTCCTTTAAATTTCTGCAACTTTTGCCTTTGATGCCGTTTTTCACACAAAGGAATGTCAAAACTTGAGATAATTTTCACAGAAAAAAAAATTTTGTTAAGAATACCTCTACATAATTAAAACAAAAAATGTATATGCTGGTGAGTGTGAAGGTGCAGAAAATGACTCCAGGTGACGCCGGTGGAGACCGAGCAGTTAGTAACCTACAGAAACAAATCTCA
The DNA here is from genome assembly GCA_028533085.1 of Varecia variegata. Classification (NCBI taxonomy): domain Eukaryota; kingdom Metazoa; phylum Chordata; class Mammalia; order Primates; family Lemuridae; genus Varecia; species Varecia variegata. The sequence continues at coordinate 9,962,633 of CM052438.1, forward strand.
GGCTTATCTGCACGTGTCACAGGGCCAGATGCAGCCGCAGAGAAGCATCTTTGGTGAGCCCCCAGTCATTGAGGTCACCACCACAGGTGATATTTTAAGTTACAAAGGAGAAGTTTGATAAAATAGTGTGAGTTCCTGGAACACGGGAGTCAGATTTTCAATTTGATAATAATTATCTCTAAGGAGCATTTACTAGTTGCCACACACTTAATAAGATTTCTGTACTCATTATTTCAAAGTTTACACACATGGGGTCTCTCAGATAGTATTATTATGATTTTCATTGTATAGATGAGGAAACCGAGGCCCGAGTTCATAAGCCCAGGAGAGCTGGGGTGAGAATGCAAGTCTGTCTGGCTTCTCACTTTTAACCATGGCTCAACTTTCTATCCTTCTCTGCATGCTCCATAGCACTAACACAGGAGGACTCACAAGATTGGATTGGGTGGAAATAAATAAAATGTAAAAGTTTTGGTTGTTACCAGAATCTAACAAGATTCTCTGTAAGAAGAGCTTCCAAAGCATTTAATGTCTTTAATCCAGGCATTTTAGAATTGAAGAATAATTTTTCTCTTTCATTCAATCATTCACTGATGAATTCAAAAACTATGTATTTGGTGCCTCCTGTGTGCCAGATTGGCTCAGGCATCTGGAGATAAGAGTGGTAAATTAGACAGGCAAGGACCCTCTTCTGATGTGGTTTAATTCCAGCAAGGATGACAGCAGGTGGTGCTGAGTGCTAGAAGAAAAATAACAGAGTTATGAAATAAAGAGTTATTTGGGGAGGTGCTTTAGATAGGATATTTAGGGACAGCCTCTTTGAGGTGACATCTGAGGTGAGACCAAGCAAAAAAAAATCAAGAAAGAGCCAGGCTTAAGGAGGGAAAGTTTTCCAAATGGAGAAAACAGCATGTGTGAAGGTCCTGAGGCAGAAACAACCTAGGCATGACCAAAGACTGGAAAAAGGGCCAAGTGGCTGGGATGTCCCAAGAATAATGTGATACACAGAGAATCAGAGAAGAAGCAGGAACCAAATCAGGTCAACAGTCCAGAGTTTATTCTGAGTGCACTGGAAAACCTTTCAAAGATTTTAAGCAAGAGAGTGACAAGATCTGGCTTATAAGCTATTAACAGAAATGTGATCCCATAATGAGAGAACATAGGTTTAAATAAAGAAATAATCAACTAACTAAATAAATGAAACCCAGGACTCAGCTCTGGGGGTCCATCACAATGTAGAGATTAGCAGAGGAAGTGATGCCAGAGAAAAAAAAATGAAAAGAAGAAAACAAAACCACTGGGAAGTATTGGACAGTAAAGAAAGGACACCCAAAATGGAGCCACAAGTGACTGTCTAGGAGAGGACACTGGAGAAGGTTAGAAATAATCAGCCTTGGATATGGAGAGAGGCACACTAAGTAAAAGTGTGTTCTGGAATGTCTGCACAGTTTGGAGTGCATTTTATCGAAAAGAAGGAGGAAATCCGTAAATTCAATGTTCATGAAAGTTCCATAACAAAGGAGGTGATAAAATTATACTGAAAAGCAACTTTACACTTTTTAGGCCTTTTCATTGGTCATCTGAACTTTAGTTGGTCTTATGGCTTATTTCAGTCCCTGTATAAATAAATTGTGATTTTTTTTTTTTGGATTTCTCTCATTGTTAGGCATCGTCTTTTTGCACAGTGGGGAAGATAGGAACCACTATTGTTAATTAGATCCCCAGGATTCCTAAACGAGCCTTTCCCTTCATCTACATATTTTGTCTGCACAGAGACCATCCAGAGAAAACGCAGAGAGACTGTGCAAATGATATTCACGTTGTCCAGAAGGTGGGCCATGGGACGTGCAGTTGCACATGGAAAGACAGAGCATCACATCTCTATAAAGTTTCACCGGCGAGGGCCCCATGCGGAGGGCTTAGGTTGCCTCTCGGATGCCTCCACCACAGTGTCCGGGGAAGTGGGTGCAGCACTAATGGGGTGAGGGTGGAGGTGGGGGAGGGGGTTCTTAGATGACAGGTTGCTGAATCCGGAACCCTGACACTTGTGAAGTACTCTGTCAGGAACATTAAGTATCCAAAAGTGATAAAGCTTCAATTTGCTAGTCCATTAGACTAATTACTGCAATAATTAAGTAACTACTTGATTAGAACTAATGGGTACCTAATTATCCAGGAGAAAAGTATCAGGTGGCAATTATCAGGTGGCAATTAATAGACTGGAGTTAATGTCTTAGCACTGTCTTTGTATGAATTCATAAGCAAGGTAAAGAAAACAAACAATAACTTATTAATATTTATTGGTGCCACAGTGTTTTTCAGCTTGTTTCATTTACACAGAACCAATTAGTGGAAAGACCATTAGAGTTGCAGGAAATAAAGGGACTGAGCGGAGTTCTTTTTAAAGGTACAGGATCTCATTAGCAATAACGACCAACATTTAACGGGAATCAACCTGTGATTTTAGCTTCGCTGCTATACATCTATTGAAAGGGGATCACAGAGGTGAAAAATCAACAGTCATGATAAAATCTGTGAGAAATTGGCTAATATATTGAAGTCAAGGGCCTTATTAAAGATTTTTCTTGGTCCACTGGAAACCTCTCATCTATTTCTCCCACTGGTAGTTTTAAATGGCTGGGGAGAGAGAGGGATGGGAACAAATTTGACTTATTAGAAAAGAAACTTTCCTATGAGCACATATCACACAGAAGCCTTGGATATCTCACAGTATGAAAGGTTATTTCTCTAGGCCATTTATTGTTAAGGATTTACTAATACCTGCTGCAAATATCAGAAAATATACCTTATAAAAATGAGATGTTAGAACAAGACTTCCACCCATGGTCATGTTGTTCTATGGTGATAGCCCTGCTGCGTACAAAACAACTTGGCTAGAATGCATCAGGCAGAGTTTGAAATGCATCACTCAAGTTGAGAGGAGAAAACAGGTCAGCTATTTATTTATTTATTCCTTAATTCAGGAAAACACATGCTACACGTTTGTAAGGCTTCTGGGCAAACATAAGAACAAGAGCTGAAATGTAGAATCAGGAGGGTGAAAAACTGCCTTCCTACTGAACATTCTGAATCCAACATTTCAGCCTCACAATGAAAATAACAGCTGCACGCCTACAATTTCCTTTGCTTAGTTCAATAAAGTCTTTTTCAAGACAACTATTTTTAAAAATTGAGGAGAGGTTTGGACTTGTGTTAAATTTATTAACATTTTAAAAGTCATGTAATTAACCCGGCGGTAGAGGAAAACCCCATCTACTATTATTTTATTTCCTTGACCAGTATAAATAATTGAAGTGGCTTTTAATCATATTTTAGGGGGAAGAAACCCAATCACCTTATATTAGAATACATACAATGACAAATGGAGATAAATCTAAAATTTATAGAAAGAGAGCATTTGCATAAACTACAGAATCCAAACATCTAGAGCATTAAGAGTAACAATTGTTGCAAAGGGCATGAAAAATTCAACTTTGGTTTTATGATAGGAGCCCGGACTCCTAACATGATTAAGATAATACATCACGCGGCCGTCTCTTATTAAACGCATAATTGTTGTTAGAACCAGAAGTGGCATTAACGCTAATCTAGTTTTATATATGTACAAATATGAAGAGAAGTGAACTTAGAGACGCTTGCTTTTGGAGATCCATAGGCATTTTATTAATGTTTGAATAATAACCGCCTAGAGGGCCTGTTATAAATTAAAGGGACGGATTGAGATATAAATTTTTATGAGGACTAGTTATACATTTCCATTATGTGTTTAAAAATGAAGGAACTACTGTGAGCACCGCAGCACTCACATTTATTTGAGGTGATTTGAACGGGAGGTACCGCGGATGGGAGCTGTTGCGTGGCGACAGGAAGAAAGATGTATCTGTCCCTTTGAACAGATACGTCATATGTCATGCATGAACTCTGTGCTGCCAGAGACGCTCCTGTGCTGCCGCATCCGCGGGATTTTCTCTATGACAATGGCGAGTGATGATACAGCGTGAGTTTCAGGCCACTTACAGGGTTTCCTATGGTTCAGTCCTGGAAGACTTGGCTATCATCTCTGTGCTAACGTCATAACAGAAGTCAGTGATTTCTAGGAAGCGATTCTGACCCTTCTCCTTGCTCCCGAGGTACTGTCCAGGGCTCTACAAGTGGCCTAAATGCTTCTGGGGAAGCAGATACCACTGAATGTGATCGTCCTTCTTTTTTTCACGTCTTCTGATTAGTTCTTCCAACCTTTTCCTCAGTTTTATAGATATAATGGGTCTATGAATTTCCATTGCTTATGAATTATAATCACGGCGGGTTCAGGAAGACCCTGGCAAACATGGTCATGTGCCTACATGTTCACACATGCACTTACACACATACATATACACACATGTACACACACGTATAACATGCAAACATGCACCTAGACTTATGGACTTAACCTAAACCCTAAGAATATAAATGTATATTGTAAAGTACTGTGTTCCCTGTCACCTGTAGCTCCACGTGGATTTGAAGTCAGGCAAGTCCAAGGTTACATCCCAGCAAGAAGGCTCACAAGATGGTGATTTGAGCAAGCTATTTTACTAGTAACTCTGTTTCCACCTGTGTATAATGAAAAGCTTATAAGGCTATTGGGAAGATTAAATGACATATAATTCAAGGTGCCTGGCACACAATAAATCTTAACGAAGGTATATTAGTTTGTGAAGGGGATACTGTAACAAAGAAGCAGATTAGATGGCTTGAACAGCAGAGATGTGTTGTCTCACAGTTCTGGAGGTCTGAGGTCAAGGTGTCTCTAGGGTTGGTGCCTTTTGAGGGCTCCCAGGGAAACATGTGTTCCAGCCCTCTCCCCTTGGCTGGTAGACGGCCGTCTTCTCTCTCTTTCTCGACATCAACTTTCTGAGCATATCTCTGGGTTCTAATTTCTTCTTCTTACAAGGACACCAGTCATATTGGATTAAGGCCCACCCTACTGACCTTATTTTAACTTGATTATCTCTGTAAAGCCCTCTCTCCAAATAGGGTCACATTCTGAGGTACAGAGGGTTAGGATTTCAACATATAAATTTGGGAGTCACAATTTAACCTATATCAAAATGTTTGATGAATGAATAAAGGAAAGAATATAATCATTGATCTTATGATAATAAAAAGTATGCTTTGAAACATACAGTTTGTTTTAAAGTCATCACACCCCTGACTCCAGCCCAATTTAGAAATCTGGGTGAGATGCTCAAACTTTCCATATTGTTTAGGGTTCTCCTTGCTCTGGAAAAATGACAAGAATGTTTGTGAATTTTTTTTTTTCTTATTGCAAATAGGCAAGAACCACAAACTCAGGTGTGATAGGTGATTGTGTGCCAATGCACCCAGGTGGTGGGCAATCCAGTACCCTCCAATATCACTTACTTCCAGCAAATCTGTGGGGGTCTCCTTGTGAAAACAAGCATTGCTTAAATGATTATAATGATGATCAAAGAGAAGAAGCATATGGAAGAAAATCAGAGCTCTAGTTGCGCTGGTTTTAAGATAGACTGTACTATTCAAATACATCCTTTCAAAACCCCGAAAACTCCCTAATGGTAGGGTTATTTGAATTTAAATTCCAGATCATCAGCTCTTCACCATCATTTACCAATTATTTACCAATTTTAGCAATAATGTGAAAAGCTACATAAATGTCTTCCTTTCCCACATTCGTGAAATACTGCCTGGTGAAGGCATCAGAGGCAGGGGAGTGCCCTCTAAGTCCGCATTCCCTGTCTCTTCCCAGTTGGTTAAAAAAGACCCCCACGCACTCTATTTTTCCACATCAGTTTCTTCATCTGTAAATGGTTACTGTGAAGAAACAATATGTGATGTGTCCCTCACACACAGTGGCACTTGCAATTATTATTATCTTAATGTGGTTTTCTTTTTTTGTTAAGACAGGGTCTCACTACGCTGCCCAGGCTGGTCTTGAACTCCTGGCCTCAAGTGATCTTCCTGCTTCAGCCTCCCAAAGTCCTGAGATTACAGGTGCGAGCCACTGTGCCCAGCAGTATTGTTTTCATATTTAGAGCTGAGGAGGAGTGGGGCCCCAAATCACAGCAGGTCCTCAAATAATGTTGTTTCATTCAACATGATTTCATTATGGCATTGATGAGAAAAACAAATGAATTCCTTTCCAGGGCCACTCACTGTCTGTGTGGAGTTTGCACATTCTCCCCACGTCTGCATGGGTTCTCTCAAGGTACTCCAGTTTCCTCCCACATCCCAAAGCTGTGCACATTGGGTTCATTCATTGGCGTGTCTACATGGTCCTAGTGTGGGTGAGCGTGCATGTGAGCCTGAGTGTGCCCTGAGATGAGATGGCGTCTTGTCCAGGGCTGCTTCCTGCCTTGTCCCTTGAGCTGCTGGGAGAGGCTCCAGCCACCCAAGTCCCTGAACTAGAATGACCAGGCAAATAATAATCTTACTTGTTTTATTAATCATTCTTAATTGAGTGTATATATCGCTCACATTTATTTCAATCTTTATTTAGAAGTTTGGTGAATTTTGTTTTTGTTTATTGAGACAGGGTTTTGCTCTGTCACCCAGGCTGGTGTGCAGTGGCCTGATCATAGCTTACTGCAACCTCAACCTCCCAGCCTCAAGTAATTCTCCCACCTTGGCCTCCCAAAGTGCTGAGATTGCAGGCCTAGTGGTGTTTTTGTGACCAGAAATGTGCCTTAGGCACTTACCTCTTGTTTATATCAATTAAACCTAGGGTAAAACTGGGTTAGGTATATGTCTTTTCACTGAAAGTCTCAGCTTCTAAGAATTTATCAACAGTGTTAAGTGGGGACTTACTGTAACTGACTGCCCCTTGAATTTGCCTTTTTATTTTATCTCAAACTTTGCTTTGTAAATCAGAGGTGAGCTGAGAAGTGGCAACCATGGATAAGCCATAAAGAGAATGATTGTTGGAAGCCACGGAACTGTGCCTTTGAAAGCACCAGTGACGGTGTTTCCTGGGGAGTGGCCCGAGAGGAGGGGAGTCAGTGAGTTTCCCTATAGCTCTGCAGAGCCCTGCACCTGTAGTTCTCCTGCAGTAGGTGCTGGTCTCCAAGAGGAAATCAGGCCCTGGGAAGGTTCACGGTGCAGCATCACAACTGGGAGAAGGAGGAGGTGCTGCCTGGGCAGAGGCCATCACTTCCGAAGGATCAGTGATGAATCACCCTCCCTACGCTGACATGGCTGTGCCATGTGATGACCAGGGGTGGGGGGAAGTCAGTTTTGGGGCAGTGTGTGATGACTTGACTATCTAATGGCTGTAGATCAGGACCAGAACCCACTCCCTGGTCATCTGACACAGATTGCTTTAGGATGGTCTCATAAAAACCAAGAGCTTTGGACCCACAGATAGGAGAGGAAGGACCAGAGTACTTGATTTGCCAAATTTGTGTGTAGAAATGATTGAAGCCCAGAAGATGGGAAGGTGGGACTTTGAATAGGATGACTAAGCATGGTGGCAATTCAGTGCATTTAACCTAAATGGTGGTCACCGGAATTTGCATGAATATCTGTGTGTGTGGGTGTGTATCATACGTACATACATATCCATACACGCACATTCATATTTGAGCCTGGGCTGTTATCTGTAGCAGTGTTGAGTTTTACCTTTCCCAGTCTGAAGGTAATGCTACAAGAGGTCTTGTCATTTCTTCATCTCCTCATATTTTGGAGATTTTCTGGATGTCAAAGGGGGCACAAATGAAATACAATATGATGAGAAAAAAAATGATGCAATGTTCAGAATTTTTTTTTAAAGTGTTTGATTTCACTTTGGCTCGGGTGGAAGTTCATTTTGATTCTTATTGTCTCCGCACCATTTGCCCATCCCTCCTGAGCACCTCAGCTCCCCGAGTCCCTCTGTCATTCAGTGTGTGTTCGCTTCCATCTTCCTCATTCCTACATAATGCAGTCATGTTATGAAGTGGCCTGGACCCGGCCCAGCATTCAAAACATGACCTGTCTCATATCTTGCACCCTGGAAGAACAAATCCAGTTGGTTCTCTCGTGTTCAATACTTACAAACCCATTGCTCAAAGTTTGAACTTTGTTACTTTGTTCTTGCTGCAGCAGAGACCGAAGCTGATTTTGTAAAACTGGATTGCTTTAACCCCACTGACACTTCTCTCCCCTTTTCAGCTCAGTTACCCATTATTTTAATCATCAACCTAAGGAGATGAAGGGACTTCATAGTGAGGTTAGGAAGAGGTTAGAGCAAAAATGGATATGAAATAAAAGGTTAATTTCATTATGGTTTTCCATATTTTTAATGAATAGTTGAAAATTTTATAGAAAATAGCACTACTATTAGACTAAAAATGATACTTAAAAAATACCCCAAATTCAGGAATCAGGCTTCTTTTTATCTATAAAAAATAATTCAAATGAAGAAATTTATGTAAGATGTTTTTCCAGTCATGGTAAACTCTCCCCTACTCACCTTTGCAAAGGACACCATGCCCTGATGTGTAGCTAAAATAAGAATGCACCTGTCACCCTTTGCAGAATTTCTAGAACCTTGACTTCATTGATCCTCTCCAATTAACTGGCCCAACCCAGAATCCCATAGGGAAAGAGGGAAAGAATAAAATGCTCATTGTTGTCATTCAGTTTTTTAAAAATTCTGTTGTTGAATCAGTGAGTTTAGTCCACCACCATCACTTCCTACTTCCCACACTTGTACTAAATTTACCTCCAGGAAGTGAATAGGGCCCTGGGGGAAAGAAGCAGCTCACTGTTTCCTAGATGCCTCCACGGAAGCTCAATAGCATCTTTCCCCCAGATAGATCGTGTAACCCCCTGTACTGCAGCCTCCTCTCTTGGAAGACCAAGGTCGTCATACTAGCATATTTCAAAGGGTTATTGGGAGAAACTATCCAGTTGGCCATTACAAAGCATTTTACAAACATGAAGTGCTTCACGCAGTCTAAATAATTCTTGAGAGTATAAAATTTTATACAGTTCTCAAGTATTATCATTACAGCCTCTCTATTTCTCTGGGCATTTATCTTTTCTTCCGTATCTGCCTCCTCCTTTCACATTATTATGTAGAGAAATACAGTTCTTCTCCTTTCCTCATGACTAAGGGTTTGATCTCCCAAACCCTTTCAAAAGAAAAGCAAAGCTCTTAGAAGGATTACTTGTGGATTCAAGTGCAAGGGCTTTCAGCTAGAGAATTGGCACTAACATGTGAATCTAGCCAAGTGAATGGCTTCTAGAGAAATAGGGTATTGAAGTGAGAAGTTAGATATTTAAAAGATCCAAAAAAATGTTTTATGAAATAAAAACATCTAATTGGGAGAGACTGTTGACATTAGCATATATGGCCAATGTGTAAGTACCAATCGTTTGTTGAGAACTTATTATATGCTAGGTATAATACATATTATTTTTATTCTTGGCAACAATAACGAAGACTCTGAATCTTCATTTGATAGATGAAGGACCTACCCAATTTTTCACAGTAAAGACAAGAAAATACCAAACTTTCTGAATTCTAAAGTTGTACTCTGTTTCTGATGGCATACCACCTTTCCATTATCCATTGAGTATTCAGTAATATAGACTAGCTAGCATGACACAAAATACCTACAGAGTGATCAGGTTTCTACTTTGTACTGGTGGGGGGGCATGTGTCATCTCCTCGACTTGTTAGATCCCTCCTCAGATAGCCACCCAATGCATAAAAACATAGAGAGTTCAAAGTAGATCTTCTTACTTACAACTTTTGAAGAGTATGATCCCCCAGGTCTCCTCAATGTTGAATATTGGCTCTTTGAAATATCTTTTAGAAGATGACCAACAAGAGATGACTCTAAATGGGAACATATGATTGAGGAATTGACATGATATAGCTCTTCTTATTGTGGTAATTACAGACAAGAATAGAAATAATTTTACTAATAGGACCATAACATTTCAGAGCTGGCCTAAGTTTGGTTGAAGGCCTTCATACGACTGATAAGCTAAAAGAGATATTTATTTGGAGACATTAACATTTCTAAAAGCATTGTAAATATTTCTACCTGTTACAGCTAATGTGAAATCATCGCATGGGAAAAACAAATGTTGAGCCATTAAGACAGAAAAAGCTCTTTAAAAATTTCAGTTTCAAATTACATAATCAGAACGAGTACATGTACATATAAATGTAATGGAGAAGCTAAAGAATAATCTCTGTAATTCAAATACTTTGTTTATTCCAACATATTTAAATTTACACTAAAATTTCAGTTATTGGAAGAAGATTATATATATATATATATATGTAATCCAACTAAAGCCTCAGTTGTTATCTTTATGTTAAACAAATCTTATATACAATATCTAGAATAATTTTCATGTCAATAGAGGAACTTATTTATTAGTAAAGATATTTCTTTAATTTTTTAAAGCACCAAATAGCCTTTCAAAATTGCTCCTATTCCTTTAACTATAAGTAAATATCACCAGTGATCCTATGAAGTGGTAGCTGGTCCTAGATGCCTGCTATGGAAATCCAAGGTTTTCAATTCCTTATGGTCTCTAATGGCATTAATCAAGGCAGCACAACTGGCTTAAAAGGAACAGATGATTAATCTTGACAATAGTAATGTAAACGAACTCTAATTCATGAATTGGCGATTACCACCCCCCACAGCCCCCCATCCCCGTGTACACACACAAACACACAACCCACCACTGGGACGTTAGCTCTTTGTTTGAGATTTACCCTGTGCCACATACATATTATAAGAACAAAAGAGAGTTCTTTATCTTTAAAAATATCCATTCAGTTCAGCTTACAGAACAGGGGAAAAATTGCTATATTTATCAAGGTTGATTCTGTTTTCCAAGTCTCTAATTCGAAACTGAAGAATGCAAGACTACATACATCAGGTGTTTCTAGCAAAATAGCAGCAGCAGCAGCAAATCATAGACATTTGTCATTCCTTAGAGCTGTCTGACAGTTCTGACAATTCATTAGGCTGAGCTGAAAAGAGGTTTAGAAAGCAAAGAAGGGATCTCAGGTAGGAGAGTTTCTTTTGCATGATCCAGTAATGGCTGATTTGTATCATTTTGGGTGATGGATACACTGCTCAGATTAAACTCAGTAGGATTTTCTCCCCTCTCTCTTTCCTTGATTTCCCCCCACTCCCAGCTTCCTTCCTCTAGTAGCCCCCAGGACACTGAGTGTGGGCTATTCCTCCAGTAGAATTTCATCCTCAAAGGTACGTTCACTTATATAGCAAGGAAATGCTCTCTTCCAAAAGAAGCTGCTTGGAAGGCAGAGGGAATCAGGGGGAGACTACAAAACCATGCCTTGCTTTCCAATTTCTACCTGCCATGTGAGTTTTCTTCCCCCTCAGCTTGTGCCCGTCCAGATATCTATGGGTTCAACAACCTGGTCACTGACACGTGAGCTCAAACACATCAGGAGCAGACTCAGTCTCAGTCCACCATGATGGATGCATGATCCTTCATCCATGGGTATGAAGGGTTCTTGGCCACCAGTTGTGTGTTCATTCCTTGGGATGGAACTGGCAATTCATTCTAGGTATTGTCTTTTTTGTAACCTCTTGCACATCCAGGTTAGAAAACCTCTCATTTTTAATTTGGACAAACAGCAATTGCACTGAATATGACATGTAAAGGCTCACTCCCTCTATTTAAGATGTCCATCACAGTACATCACAAAATATTCCTGGTCCTTTGTTACTGATGGCTGCAATGTGGATTACTCAACTCAAGAAGGTGAATTTAATTAAACAAAATTGGTACTTAATAAGGTCTATTCTGTCTGTATTGCTTTGGAGGAGATAGAGTAGAGATATAGGTTGTACCTTTAAAGTTTACACTTACACCAAGATTTAAGCTAATAAAAATTTAAGAACCTTCCAAACTACACATTAGACTACATTCCTTCACTTAGTTGCTTATTTTTCAAACATTTCTTGATCACCTTCTAAGCACCTAGGAATTTTCCAGGAACTGGAGATTATCCTAGTGAAAAAGAGAGTCAAGACAACATGGAGACAGTCCATCAATAAGTAAAACTCATAATTGAATAAAAGTTGTGCATTGTGATTAGTGTGACCAAAGTAATCAAACAGTAGAAAATAGATGGAAAAATGTGGAGTTGCTGCCTTAGGTAGGGTCAGAAGAGAATTCTCCAAAGAACTAACGTTTGAAATGAGAGTGAGAATGTGTACCATGACACCCACCAGGGAGTTAATTTCCAATCCCCATGTTTTCTGGGGCGGTTGGGTGGGGAGAGGAAAATGTGGCTTGAATGAGGTGAGTGAAAAGCCTGGAGAAGCTCTCTGACTGCAGGGACAAGGCTTTGTTCATAGCTCTATCCTCCATGCCTAGGAACGTGCATGGCACATGGCACATCCTCAATGAAGAGTTCTACTACTGGAATACATGAAGCCCAGAATGGTGCAAAATGCAGTTTGAGAGGTAAACTAGAGCCAGATCACACAGGGCATTGAGGGGAGGAAGAGCTATAAGAAGTTTCTGTTTTGTTCTAAATAGAAAAGGCTTTAAGCAGGAAAATGACACAATTTAACTTATATTTTTAAAAGACAAACTGGCTTACAGGGCAGACCTTTTTTCAGTGCCCTGCCAGCCACTGTGAGTGTTGGCTGCCAGGCGCTTACAGTTGCCCCTTCTCCACAAAATTTCCCTCAGTGACTGCAGGGAAAGTTATGCAACCCTTCCTGGAGTACCCCCCACACAATGATTGAATAATGACAGGCACGAAAGCCCAGCTCCCTTGCCTTAAAGGGTACAAATCTGCAGTGGGATTTGTGCTCCAGAGATCCCAGAGGATGAGGCCAAGACAAGACTTTACCGATGACCATATTCTGGCTTTGTTCTTTGCCTTTCCTCATCCTGCTTTACTCCTTTCAGTTCTTCTTTTCACAAATCTTATAGTTTTTGTTTGTTTATTTGTTTGTCTAAAGAGCACTCCTTCTGTCAACCATGTGCATCCAAATCCCTACCTCACACTCTGCCTCTGGGGAGCCTGTCCTGAGATAACTCTCAGTAATGGGGGAAAGAGTGATCACAAGGACACCATCTCTAAGGCACAGTTCAGAGCCAAGCAAGAATTGAAGAAGGTGCTCATGGACTTCAGATAAAAAAAAACCAAAAACTGTAAGCATAGGCTAAGCTTAATCAGGGATGAGTTTTATGATTGGAAATAAAATAGGAAGGACTTTGACTGCCAACAACAACGAGCAACTATAATTTTTTAAAAAGAAATTTGGTCATTCTTTCACCTGAACTCACCATTTGGGAGAGAGAGAGAGAGAGAGAGAGAGAGAGAGAGAGAGGGAGAGAGAAGAGGGAGGAGAGTGTGTATGTGTCTAGGTTTGGAAGATGGAATCAGTTAGACAAATAATATGGTATCTGTGTGGTCCAGGTTGCAAGAAAATCCTCTTCAAAGAAGGGTTTCCCAACCCTACCTTTGGAAACAATTCTTATGAGCATTTGCTTTCACTCTGAAAATAAATAGAAGGAAGTAAATTCTCACCAAATAACCAAGAAAATGGCCATTAAAGTCAGTGTACTGTGAGAAAATATGGTAAGACTAAGTAGGATACCAACTACATGAACATGTCATCTTTTTACCAACTTAATTGAAGTCATTCTGTCATGAATAACAGTCCATCAGATATTCTGCCACTCAGTGTGTCATGACATATGTAATGAGAGGTCTCCTAAAACCCAAAGGGAAAATCTATTCAGTTTTTAGGACTTTATTTTTTGCTTCCTGAATTACCTTGGTACTACTGTAAATGTGTGAAATTTTGTTAAATCTTTGAAAATCAGTAAACTCAGAACTTAAAATACTGAAATGTATTTGCCTAAGACATTTTTTATTTTTTAAATGCACACGATTTGATTCATATTATTACCATTTTTATCCTTACTTATATGGTATCACACATCTCATCAGCTGTCTGTTCCTTGGGAAATTGAAAAAACAAAAATATCATGGTATATAAATTATTAGTTGAGAGAAAGTCAGTGAAAACTGAAAATGAAGTGGTCCTTAATTTAAAAGTGGAAAATTTGACAGTTTCTGCTTCCAGCTATGATGGTATAGCTTGAGGCAGACCATCATCCCCATTTAGAACAACTAGTATATATAACATTCCAAAAATATTCTGTTTCAAGGAATCAGAGCACTTTCAAGGAGGCTAGTACTTGAGGGACCAAGATTTTGGAGAAATGCAAAACTCACTAGCATGAGCCCACTGTTGTTATGCATTCCAGTTTTTCCTCAGGGTATTTGATGGCTTGTAAACTACCAAAAGCAGCAGCTGAGAAAGCAGGTAGCAGGCCGCTGCTAACAGGCAACCAGCAGAGTTTGTAACAGTCTAATGAAGCTGAAGACAAAAAGTCAGGTTTAGTCTTGCCAATGCAGCCAAGACTTAGGGTCTATGTTCTCAGAAGAAAGAAAGATACAGGGAAGTAAGTTTAATATTCTGTGTCAGTTTTCCCCATGAAGAATTTGCTAATTCTAAAGTTGCACAAGCCAAGATGCCAAGAAGCCAGGTAAAAAGCTAAAAAACTGAACAGAACTTTCATAATACTGGGAGGACAGAGATTGAAGTCTAGGGCCTACAAAGGAGAAAACACCCAGGAAAAAATAACCTCAGGCTCTCAGCCAGAACATCTGAAAGCTATGCTCAAGCTGGAGGATAAAGCAGAGGGAGACCAAGTCTTAACACATCTTAAATGCTCGCTCAGATCCATTCAGTCTCTTATTGAAATAAGATCTGCTTCTCTAGTAGCTACCTGTTAATAAATAGAATGATCCTTACAAGGGAAAGATAAGAGCATCCATAGCTTCTACACGTTTTGTGTACACAAGCCTGAAATTCAATCAATATTTTTCAGGCACACCAATAAATAGGACCAAAAATCAAAAGTGATGATAGGAAGAGACATGGGTGATCTAGATATTGGGATTATCAACTATAGACTTTAAAATAACTAAAAATAATATGTTCAATAAGATAACAAGTTGGATAAATTTTCTAGAGAATTAGAATTTATTTAAAAAATAAATGGAAATTCTGGACCTGAAAAATACAATTTTTCTGAACTTAAGAACTCAATAAATGGGTTTAACAGCATATTGAACACAGGTAAAAAGAGAATCACTATTTACATTAGTAGAAAATATTCACACTGAGGCATGGAGAGTAAATGGAATGGAAAATGGGAGTGTGGGGAGAAGAGAGTATAAGAGACATAGTAGAGATGGTGAAAAGGTATAACCTACTCGTAATTGAAGTTTCATAAAGAGAAGAGAGAGCAAATAGGGCAGAGGTCATATTTGATCAAATCACTGCCAAGAATTTTCCCAAACTGATGAAAGATATTGAGCCACAAATGCAAGAAATGCAGAGGTTGCCAGGTTCTGGAGAATCATGCCCTTAGGAATAAAAATCAACCAAAGGTAGACAAAGTCTTAACAAAATTCCAACCCAGTCTCAACCTGACTCCATCTCTGATTTAAAGCGATCAATCCCCTACCCTCTCTGACTGAGAAGAATAGTCAACTTTCTCTTGTGAAAAAATCATGATCTGGGGCCTGTGTGTGTGTGTGTTTTCCAGAAAAGAACTGAGGCTAAAAAAATCAATGATTTAGTATCCATCTCAAAAACATAAATTAAACAGTACATTGTACAAAAATAAGTAAAAGGGAGGAAAAAAACCCAGAAAGGTAAGAGTTGAAATTTATAAAAGAAAATAATATCATATAGTCAAATATTGGTTATTTGAGAAGATTAATGAAGTAATAAAGTCCTAGAAAGACTAAGAACAAGAGAGAGAATGTACAAGTTATTAATACCAGGAAAGAAAAAGTAGAAAACACTACAGACCCTACAGACATAATTAAGATAACAAAAAGAGGATTTTATATCCAACTTTACACCAGTTAATTTAGGAATTTAGATGAAATATACAAATTAATAGAAAAATACAACCCTCAAAAACTCACACTAAAAGAGATAGAAGATCTAAGTAGTTCTATATCTATCTTCACATTGTAATTAAAAACCTTCCCCCACAAATCCAGGCTCAGATGGCTACTCTCTGTTACTTACAACTCAAGTATAAATAACATTGCTACTTACACTTCAAGTATAAATAACATTGCCCTTACACAAATTCTTAGAGAAAAGGGAACATGTATTAATTTGTTTTATTAGGTCAGCATAATTTTGATGCCAAAACATGAGAAAAGACATTATAAGAAAGAAAAATTATAGCTGCATCACCTTCCTAAACAGAGGCACAAAAAATTCTAAATGAAATATTTTCAAATTGAATCCATCTATATAAAAATATATATATTTTATATGTATACACACACACACATATATACACCATGTTCACTTCTTTCCAGAACACAAATTTGATTTAAGTAAGGAATAAATCAATGTAATTCTTTGCATTAACATCTCATATTTGATAAAATTCCATATCCATTCATGATTAAAAACTCCAATTAGGCAGGCATAAGAACTTGGATTAGAAGAGAACATGGTAAATCTGAAAAATAGTATCCATAAAACCTACAGTGAGTTTCAAACTTAGTAGTGAAATATTGAAAGCTTTTCCCCTGATATTGTGAGATTGCAACAAGAATGCCTGCTATGAATATTTGTATTCAACATTATTTTGGGGGTACTCAACAGTGAGATGAGGCAAGGATAAAAAGCATAAAGATTTATAATGTAAAAAACGAAACAGTCATTATATACATAGAAAATAAATTATATACATAAAAAATTCACAGAACCTACAAAAAATACAATTGCTAAGTCAATTTACCAATGTCATTAGATATAGGATCAATATATAAAAATCAATTGTATTTCTATATATTAGCAAAAATAATTAAAAAGTGAAATTTAAGAACTAATGTATTTATAATAATTCATAAAAAATCAAATATAGAGAAAAATGCAATGAAAGATGTGTGAGACTTCTAAAAACCATGAAAAATGAGACAAATGTAAAAGTTCTAAAAATACAGTAATACATCAAGCTTAATAGATGGAAGTCTCTATACTATGAAGTTAATTCTTCTCAAATAGCTTTGTATATTTGATGTCATCTCAATTAAAATCATAAAAGCTTCTTTAGGAAATTAACATGCTTTTTTCACAAATGTATATAATGATCCAAAAGATTGAGAATGGCAAAGATAATCTTCTAAAAGAGAATATGATTAGTGTGGTTACACTACTAGATATCACAGTATTATAAATTTTTGGTAAAATTTTGCAAGCATGAACAAATAGACAAATGGAACAAAACAAAGGGTCCAGAAAAAATGGCAAAGGTGACACTTCAGTGTAATGGGAAGCAAGATGATTTTTTTCAACAAACGGCGTGGGATCAAATGGATATTCTTATAGGAAAAAATGAACTTAATCCCTATCTCCTACCAAATCCAGATGAATTGAAAAATCTAAAAGTGAAAAGTAAAATATTGAAGATTTTAGAAGAAGACATGGTAGAATTTCATAACAACCTCAGGGTAGGCAAAGGTTCATTGAACAGAACATGAAAAGAACTAAATAAAAAGACCACTATGAAAACATTGGCCTGCAGACCAAACTAACTGATGACCACAGACATGAGCCTATGACTGGGAGTTTGCGAGAGAGGGGCTCTGATATTCATTGGTGTAGCAGTTATAAAAGTGTGCTAACTATGCAAATTCAACCAATCTTAATTATCTGTCTACTTTTCTCTCTATATTTTTATAATACAGTAAAAAAAGATTACTTTAAAAAATGAGGGCTTTTAAAAATGGAAACAGTTTTTAGACTCACATCAGTGTTTTCAGAGCAATTTCTCACAGATGGGGAAACTGTCATGCTCTAGCTATGCGGGATTTTTTCTTTCCCTGTGAAATGTGAAAATTTTAAACAGGGACAAAAAATTCAGTTTTGCCTGAGGCAAATATATGAAAATTCTTGGGACAGAGTCGTAGAGTTGCTGAAAGTAAAGTCTATGTTTTCTCTATATGAATCACAATGAATTGTGAGACTTCATTTTTTTCTTAAAACTGGCAAAAATTTTAATTTCATTAACTTTATGACAAGACAGCACTATGACATCACTACTTACTCCAGTGCAAGAGCAGATTGGTTTAAAGAAAAAAAAAAAAGAAAAACAAGACTAGTTTTTATTTTTCTATTCACTCCGTCCCCTTCATAAAAACACACACATCTTACTTACAGCTTCTTTTCCTTGCTTAGAAGATAAATAGCTTTTAAAATTTTAAGTGGACACACATGTCTATTTGGAGGGGTAAAGTTTTTGTGAGTTACGCAACCAAACTCAGCAAATATTGATCAGCCTCTTTGAAATATGTAGTGTTAT
This sequence comes from Varecia variegata, assembly GCA_028533085.1. Taxonomy (NCBI): domain Eukaryota; kingdom Metazoa; phylum Chordata; class Mammalia; order Primates; family Lemuridae; genus Varecia; species Varecia variegata. The sequence continues at coordinate 9,981,086 of CM052438.1, forward strand.
GGAATTCTAATAAACTGACGATAAGCTAATTTAATTTCTCCGTCTCAGTCCACATATGTATAGATAGAAGCAAACATATGCATATTACACACATGCTTCAGTAAAACTGGGCAGTTTATCTTGAATAATTCATTGTTTGTGGAACTGGTAATTGGAATTAAATTTAAGCTCCATCTTTGCAGCACTGAACAGTATTTGAAAATAGAAAACTGAACACATCAATCTGTTGTTTCCTCTCCAGGATGTCATCAGGCATATCCATTGGCAAGCTGCATAAGCAATAGTGTCACAGCATAGGACAACAGAAATGCTGACAGGTACTTCCAGGCACAGCACTGATGAGGTCAAATACCCCTAAACCTGCCTTGTTTGCTGATCTTTTAATCGGATTCAACTTGACTATGGCCATAGCACAAGGCTTTCTGACAGTATGTGACAGCATATGACAGCAAAATATTTTGATTTTTCACCATTTGATGATATTTCAGATCTCTTGCAGCCCTTTGTAAACTAGCGCAGTGTTTTACAGAAAATGGGACAGGCAGTTAATTGCCTTGGATGCTTGCATTGTCTCTTTTGGATTTAAACTGAATCCTAAGTTAGTGAATGAATCTTACATTTTGAGAGTAACAGGCCGTGTAGGCCATCAGTGACCTCTAGGACCTCGCTTAAGAATAGAGAAAAACAACCACGAACCCACAGGCCCAACATGCGAAGTTGTCAGAGGCTCTAAGGAAATGTGAACGTCTTTTCACCTTTCCAAGCTTCTTCTCAACAATTGCAGAAGTGACTTCTTGGGTAAGGAAAAAAACAAAAAACAAAAACAACCCTACGGTGCAACTTATCAACCTTTTATTTAGACTACGTTTTCAAATTTTTTCCTTTCTAACCTCTTCATAAACTCTTGGGGGATATAGCTAACAATGATTGCGGGAGGGAGTAGAGAAAAAAATCCACTAGGAAACCATTTTTTAATAAGCTCACCATCAACCCTTAAGCAAGTATTTCAGCCAATCCTTTTCCCATCAGATATTTACAAGATTTGAAACCTAAAGAAAACAAAATTAAAATTGCATTAAACATTCATTATCATTGAAATTATTTTCTAATTTAAATTCATATCCTTTTGATGTTGATATTTTTAATTGTTCTGGAATAAAACAGACATATCCTCTGTGGCTTTCCACTGAGCTTACAATAATGTCCAAAGGTCCAACTCTGATGTCTTCTCATGATTCTCTTCTTGCTCACTCTGGTCCAGCTACAATAGCTTCTTTTGCATTGAACACATCAAGCTCCTTGCAGCTGAAGAGCTCTCTTCTATCTTGAAAGCCCCCTTCCAACCCTTATCTTGGCAGAGGTTTCTTCTTTGCATCCACTGTGCCTTCCCTGACCACCTTGACTGATGTTCCTGTCCTCCTTCCCACTACCTGACCAGGCACTCTCATAATACCATTTCATTTTCTTTCCTTTTTCGAGACAAGGCCTCGCTCTGTTGCCCAGGCTGGGGTGCAGTGGGTGCAATCATAGCTCTCTCTGTAGCCTTGAACTCCTGGGCTCAAGTGATCCTCCCACCTCAGCCTCCTTAGAAGCTGGGATTACAGGCACATGTCACCATGCCCAGCTATTTTGTTTTTTGTAGAGATGGAGTCTCGCTATGTTGTCCAGACTTATCTCAAACTCCTGGCCTCAAGCAATCCTCCCATCCTGGCCTCCTGAAGTGCTGGCATTACAGGCATGAGCTACCGCACCCAGCCCTCATTTTTTTTTCTGATGCTATTTTTCCTTATTTTACCTGCTCTTCCCAGTAGGACACAAACTTCTTGACACAGATCTATCTGTCTTCTTTATCTCATGTCACCAGTATCTAGAGCACTGGCCAGGCATAGCGAGTATTCAGCAAAGTCCCAAGAATTGATTATATAATGTTGTGAGACAAAATGGGCTGAATGCAGTTGGTTGATCCAGACTAAAATGCTCATCAGCTACAGTCACAATTTGAGGCAAACAGTTTTTGTGGCAGTTTTAGGTCAATGTACCCTGTAGATTGTTGCTGAATTCATAGTTAGTGCTATTTTCAGTAAGATTTCTGAAGCATCAGAAGACAGATATCAGATCTCACTTCATTCATATATTAATACCAAAATAAGACCACTTTCAAGTACAGAATAAGCAACAGTGGCGGCTTAGGACTTTGTGTAATGAACTAACATCACTAAGAATTCAGGAGGAGTATAAAAAGGCAGAATAGAATAATATATTTATGCAGTATAGAAAAAGACTATTTAAGTCTATCACCAGGACCCCTAGGAAGAGGTCTTGATGGCCCCAGGTATCATGGGACCTCAACTGTATTTTTCACATTTCATGTAGTCTCCTAATTAGCCTTTGTCCTACCTCTCTGGATGCAAGAGACTTCTCCAAAAGTGCTTTCTCTATAGCTCCATACAAATGTAAAATAGAATGACTGAAATAGAAGCAATAGAACAGAAATGACCTGTATGACCTGATATCTGGAACACTCAGAACACCTAGCTAAGGAAGGTGGGAACCGTAAGTAAGTGCACACCCCAAAGTGCAAAGTGGCAGGCTGTGATTGTCAATGGCTGATTCAAGAGCTACTGGTTCAGAGACAATGGCAATAATTTCCCTTCCTTCCTCCTTCCCTTCCTTCTGTCCTTCCTTCCTTCCTTCCTCCTTCCCTCCCTTCCTAACTTCCTTCTTCTTGTCCTTCTCCTCCTCCTCCTCCTCCTTACTCTTAAGTGCTGATTTGCTGGGTGACTATAAATGAATAGTCGGCCTCTCTCTCTGCTTGCTCTCCTCTGTACTATGAGAAAACCAGTGCTAGTCAGGTGAACAAAAATAAGATAAAGGTTGATTTAGCATGAAATCGTTCTCACCACTTAGAGATGTCATGAGGTATGAATTTTTAAAACATGTACAAAGCAGTCCAGTTGTTTTCTACAGGCTCACCTACAGCCCTTAGAGGTTTTTGGGCTGTTTTACTTTCTGCCAATGGAGAAATACATTTTTTGAACCGGTGCCATGGTCTACAAGCCTTGGAGCCATTCTGCATAAAGGAGATCATGGTTCTGCTACTTCTTGGTTGTATCGCCTTGGCCAGTAACCAAAAGTCTCAGTGCTTTGATTTCTTATTTTGTGAAGTAGGGATCATAGTGCCCGTCTTATGTGGCAGATGAGATTGAAGAATTTAATGCATCCATTAAGTAAAGCTCTTAGAACAGGCTCTGGCACATCATAAATATTCAATAAATGTTAGGTATTGTTATATTTCTTGAGATAAGTCAAAATCAGAAGCAGTACTTGATCTCATTCTCAATCTGCACCATCCTGAGCAATTGCAAGGTTAATATGATTGGTGTAGATTTCTAATATGATTAATAACCCTCAATATAGTAGAAAAGACATCATTTTATAGTTGGGCTGATGCAATTCAAATCTCAGCTCAAGTATTTAATATTTCATGTATCTATGAACTTGTGAAAGTTTTTTATCTTCTAAGTCTCAATTTTCTCCATAAAACAGAGAGAAAGATGTTTACTTTGTGCTGTGTATATTTGAAACAATGCTTGTATAATACCTAGCACAGCATTTGGCACCTATCATTCTCAAAATGGCAGCTATATGAACAGAATTACACTTCCCCTTTAAGTGTCTACTTAAGCAAATGAAGTATATAACTCACTCTTTAAGAAAAAACAGAGTATCTTGATAGTTATATAAATGATTCTTCATGACAGTGTAGGTGTTATCATAGTCTATTGATTTTGCAACCTTTTTCTGAAGGTATTAATTCTCACACATCATGTATTTCCTGAGCAGGATTATGGGCTGATACTCCAGTTAATTTGTAGTAGTACAGATAAATATAACCCTTCATCAGTATTGAATGAACTCCATGTGTGTGCTATGCTGACAACAAATATATAGAGAAACATAAGAGCTTCCAATCTTATGCAAGAAATAAGGCATATAAGGCTAGCAAGTTAAACAAAAACTAAAGTGAAAAAATATTAGTTCAAAATAACAACACAAGAGTGCCCCAAGTTCAGGGCAGGAGAAGTAGAGTGGAGATGGGAAGGAGTGAGAATACAAATGAGAATGTGCTCTGAGTGAGCCAGAGAGTAACTTCCTTGGAGGATTGTGGGCTGAGCTCTAGGCATGGGGCTGGATTGGTGGACAATTGTGTAGGAGAAACACAGGAGATGGAAGGAATAGTGTCAACTGAAGCAAGAGCTGAGAATACCCAAGTTATGGTCCCAGAGCAATGGATATCGTGCATTAAAGTGGATGGCCAGGAAGGTGAATGAGGAAGTGGAGTCATTTTGGAAAGGACTTTGAATCTTAGATTAACAGGTTTGGCTTTTTAATTAACAGGCAGTGAAGTCATTCAAAATTTTGGACAGAGAGTGAAATGGAAGAAACAGGGCATGGACAAGAGGAGTCTGGCTTCAGCAAAAAGCGACCTGCGGCAGGAGGAGCTGGAATTCAGAAGCATTCGCAATGTCATTTTAGTAGTCCAGACAGGATATCATTAGACAAAGGAAGGTTGAAAAAAAAAGTCAAGGTTAAAACCATCCTGGAGAACAATAAACAGTAATCAGGAATTTATGAGATAAGAGAGGAGTTGGAGAGAATGAAAAAACAAGACTAGTGACTGGGTGACTTGGAGAAAAACACTGACCTTACCGTCAGAGAAGGGCTATTGAAATTCAGGCTGGTTGAGGAAGAAAGATCATATGCTCCATAGAGCACTCACTTCTTTCTCCACATGGGTAGCATCCTCTCCCGATTCAAACTCCTGAAGGAGTAGAATTTTACCTTCCCTCTGATAAACCCTCAACAACTGCTTCTTGTGCAGGCAGACTCTTGGCTTTTTCTTTCTTTTGATTAATTTGGAAAAAGAAAAGAAGAGGAGAGGAAAACATTGAGTGTCAACAAAGAAGAGCTGGTTTCCCACAAAAGTCACAAAAAAACTAAACTTAGGAACTGAAATTGTAGACGTTAATTAGGATGGAAGTGGTGACTTTCAGGAATCTTAACATCACTGGTGGAAGTTTAACTGGTTTGTAAGGTAGTCAGAGAAAGGAACAAGTTACAGCAGGTATTAATGACTCATTCTGGCAGTGAAAACAAAAGAAAAATAGACTAGAAATTAGAAGAGCTCATGGGAGAAACTAGCAATTTTCTTTATATTTCTGTCTTTTTTTTTTCCCTAGCAAAAAGGACACATGGATGGATTAATGGCAGAAATGTAGAGAGAGGAGGATGCTTAAGCCAGAAAGTGTGAGGGGGCAAGTTCATACCACACATGGTATTAGAAGAGAATTGCCAATTTCTCTAAGATAGAAAAGAATTTTTTAAAAGATAGGTCCAGAGAGAAAGGGAAGTGTTTGGTGATTAGAGAAAGAAGGGATTCATTCAAATATACTCCAATGCATTCAATAAAGAATTATGTGATAATGCTGGTTCATAGGTGCTCATTAAGTGCTGTGGATTAACTAACCTAAGTAGAACTTAACCAACTAAATGAGATGTACGCTTTGCTCGTTGCTTGGTAAGTGGTGCTAACTCATGTCTCTGAAGCTCAGCCTGGTTCAGCATGGGTTCAGAAGAGCTGCCCCATGCAAGGACCTCGATTGGCTATTGCCCAGTAAAACACTGCAAAACCTATAGCTGTCATAACCCTCGATTATAACTTCAATCAAAAATCATGGTAACTTTTAGGAATGAAAACTGTGTAAACTGGATTAGCAGTAGTAATAACCGGGAAGACACCATTCAACATGGTTTTGCTCAACTGGTTGTGTTAATAAATCACCCAGTCTTACAGTCCTTAGTCATTTGGGAAAACAGAGCTTGACAAAGGTCATTCATCTGATATTGATTCTGGATATAAATTTTATGCAAATATCACTCTAGAGCCTGGGTAGTAAGAGGTCATCACATGCAGGGAATCTGGGCAAAGAGGTGAAGAGGTTGGTTCCCCATGTGGTCAAGCCCCAAGAAGGCAGCTGTGCGAGTGGGGATCAGGAAGGCACCTAAAGCCAGAGTTAAACCCAAGAAACTCAACTAAGACAAGGGACGGTGGAAGGTGCGATTTGTTCACATGAACAACAAGACCATTATTTTGGAATCAGGACCTCAGGTGGGAACCTGAGATAAAGTCTCAGGGCTCCATGCAGAAGGTTTGTGGACTAGAAGTTGAGCTCTTCAAGGACAGATTCACATGCACAGCCTCAGGGCCCCTGCAGAGCACCTCTATAACAGATCTGAACAACAATGATGCCAACAAAAGTCAAACCTTAGATGAGCATAGTGCTTTATGCTTACAAATGCCGGTCATATATATTTAATTTCATGTCATTCCATGCTCTTATAGCAAAGCCAGAGGGTTAGATGACTCACAGTCACAAAGTGAATTTGGGCAGATAAGATCAGGATCTGAGGCTCCAATTTATTCACTCATTAATCAACTTATTCAACCAATTTGATTTTGTTTGACCTTATACCTAAGGGCTTGGTAAGCCTAGGGCTCCTGTAACTGAGTGCTGGCTGCGTTCCCAGGTAAGAGGCAAATAGGTACACTTGGTGGGCGGGACCAGGGGAAGTTAAGTTACGGAGACTAAGGCAATTCCTGGTATGTCTGTGGCCTTACTTCATGTGTTCAGGCTTATATCTTTTCTTTTTTACAAGTAATTTTTAGGATTTGGTAAAACCTACAGCTGGATAACAAACTTGAATATATGAATGAATATACTCTTTAGATACTTTTAACTTTGTAAATATATTAGTGTATCTTAGAAATTCAGGGGAAAAAAAACAAACAAAAAAACCCACCAGATGAATTCCCCCACTGCTTTCTATAAAACCATGTAAAATGGAAAGGACTGTCCACTAATTTTCTGTAAGTTACATAAAATTGTCTGTTGTTATAATTCTGTAGGCATCACGCTCCTCTAGTAAGATGATGTATGGAGCAATCGTCTGGTAGGGGCTGATGGGATGTAAATGAAACTAATTAAGGAAATGTCAAACATAATTAATAAAACAGGTTTAAGTTGCAAAAGCCCTGTCAGTGGAATGAATGGGGAAGAGCATGGCTTGCCCATTGTCGGGTGCACTCTCTCCCCTCTTCCCTCTCCTTTCCAAGCTTTATTTAGCACCATTCAATTAGATCCCGGAAAGCTACTTGGAGCTCACTTTTCTACCTCACCTTCTCTTAGCTTGATCCCACAGAGAGGCAGGAATATAAATTTGCCTGTCGGCCTGCAGCTTGGAAAAAATTAATTGCCAGCTCCTCATCTTTTCCAAGTACTACAGGACATTAACATAACCAATTTGCTTGAACTCCTCACTGGCTGCCTAATAGAGCATCTGACCGGCTGATAAAACCAGGGTGTTGCCGACGCTACCTTGTTATTATTAGCGTTTTCATAATATCCAAATATTACAGCCTGGTGATTCACGGGCTCCATTTATTATTGATAAGAACAAAAAAAGGGGAGGTGGGAGTAGTTGAAAATAACAAAGCAGGTGAGCGACCTATAATTATGGCAAGCAAATTAAGGTATGCGGTAGAGTCAGTTACATTTGCCTAGGAGTAATGATGCCCGAGACCTTTTTCTTCCCCGGGGACTGGAAAAATAATGGATTCCCTTGCAGCTGCAGATGGGGTAGGAGAATGCTGTCATCAGGACAGTGTTTACATAAGTTAGGCTGAGCGTGTGGCTGTGAGCCCTGCCTGGAGTGTCTGAGTCAGCTCCAATCATTTCAGCCACTGAAGCATAAGTCACTCAAAAACCTACTGGTTTCCGGGAGCGGTGGGTCGCAGGAGCGGGAGGGAGAAGATCCTCGTTTGAAAGTCAACAACTGCATTTGTGAGGAGCATTTCAAGCCCCTTCCGTTCTCAGACAAAGGTGGTAACCTTGACACTCAGAGGCCAATCAGCTTTTAAGTGGAGAGATAAAGATGAAATGTGGTTTCTGTTAACTTACAGACCTCCTCCCATACTCATTCTGGGGCATTTCAAAACAGTTCATGTGTGCGCATGTGCGTACACACACACATATACACACACACACACACACACACACACGCACACGCACACATAGAGCTGTGCTTGTATTTAATCCCATTTGACAAATATTAATTGAGCATCTATACTTAGCAGCCTCAGTAGGAGGATAAAGGAGAATAAGTTATAGCTTGTGTACTCAAGAAGCTTAAAGAGTCAATTTTGAATTCAAATTAGTTAAGACAGTCACACACAGATTTTATTTGTAAGCAAATTTCTCTCAGCAAAAGCCATTTATGACAGATACACTGAGGCTTGATATATAGCTACTAAATCAGAAGACAATTTCAAAAAAGTAACAATTAATTAGCAAACATTGGTAAGAGCATCAAAAGTATGTCTTTGCTTTCAGTGAAAAGTTAAAAATCAATATTTGTTCTGCTGGGTAGAGTAATCACAGTGAGCCTAGGGTGTTAGGCCAAAAGTAAAAAAGTACTCAAATACTAATGGGCTCAGGCCAAGAGAACACAGGACACAGCTTGAAAAGGATGCCATTGGCCAAATTTGAGACTGTAATGGATTATAACCTAATACATTTTAAGAGAGAGAAAGAGGCGGGGAGAAGAATATCAACAAATATTATTTATTTGGCAGATAAACATGTTCATTGTATTATTCTTTCAACTATTTTGTGTTTGAAATTTTCTAATATCAAAAGTTTGGGGGAAAAACTCATGTTACTTCTGAATTATGTAAGTAATTAATCATGTAATTTGGTAACAACTGCATCATGGACAAGTTAATGCAAGGTCCATTTTGATTTAATCTGATGAATATAAAGGGCCTAGATTTTGGTGCTAAGAACTTGTACAGGTATTATTTTCCTAACTCTCTCTCTCAAAAAAAATGTTTTATTAAACATTGAAAAGATTTTTTAAATGGTGAATAATAAAAGGGATAATAATATGTACCTAGTGCAAGAAATAGAACTTTGCCATTACGTTGGAGTCCATTATGCGTCTCTAGTCAATTGCACCCTTTTGCAATCCCTTCAGAGGTAATCACTATTCTGAATTGTGAATTTTGTCATTCCCTTGACATTTAGTTTTAGCATATATATTTGTGACCTTAACAATATATGGTTTGCTTTGGGTATTTTTAAACTTCATGTCAATGGGAATAATATGTGCAATTTGTTGTTGTTATAATCTTAGATTATTCCATATGGTTCCATATGTTGACTATATGTATAACTCATTTATTGTCAGTGTTGTAGTATCACATTATATGACTATAATACAAGTTATTTATCCATACCTTTTTTGATAGAAATTTGTGTTGTTTTAAGTTTCTTATACATATATAAGTCTTTGTCTGGGATATGTACCTAGGAGAGTAGTTGAAGAACCATGAAGTATGCAAGTTTGGCTTTATGTCATAATGCCAAATTGTTTCCAAAGGGTATGTACTGATATACATTCAAACCAAGAGTTTTTATTTGCTCTTATTCATATACTATCTAGCTAATGTTGCTTTTCTAGCTAACATTTATCAGACTTTTAAATTCCTGCTAATCTGATGTGAAAAGGATCTCATGATTATAATCTGCCTCATTTACCCATGAGGTTGAACACTGTTTCATGTGTGTATTGGCCACTCAAACATTACCTGTTTTGTGAAATTGCATTTATCCACTGGGCTATTTGTGTTTTACTTGCTCATTTCAATGAAAAATAAAAACATATGTACACACATATATGTGATATATATGTAAGTTTCTGGCTTGTATTTTCATTCTTTATGATATCTTTTCATGAACCTATGTTTTTAATTTTAAGCAGATCACATTAATAATCCATTTTTTTTTTTTTACAGTTTGCTCTTTTGGGGTAGTGTTTAAGGGATTTTATTTTAGCTGCAAACATAAAAATTTCCCCTTTTTTTACTTTTAAAATTTGTATAGCTTTGCTCTTTACTTTTAGAAAATACAGCATTGATTTTTCTCTAAGATGTGATATAGTAGTCTATTTTATTTTATTTGGATGACCAGTTTTTCCTGCAGCATTTATTGAAAAGTCCATCTTTATATGACTAATTTGTCATGACATCTCTGTAATTCATTATATATTTGGGTTTATATATACATATATGTAAGCATATAAATATATATTTAATATATTAGATATATCTATCTATGTTTGTTTTTAGGTTTTCTCATTGTAATTTATTCATCACTATGCCAACACAATATTAATTAGAATTTTTTAGAATAATTATTTGACAAGAGAATAAGACAATTCAGTGGGGAAATAATACTGTTTTCACAAATGGTGCTGATCCACATGCAATAGAATGAATTTTGGCCCCTGTCTTGCACCATAAATAAAAAGTAACTCAAAATGAATGAAAGACCTAAATGTAAGAGCCAAAACTATAAAACATTTAGGAAAAAACACAGGAGAAAATCTTCATGACTTTGGATTAATCAAAAATTTCTTAGACATATCTAAAGAACAATCAATCAAAAGGAAAAAAAATAGATATATCAGACTTCATCAAAAAATTTTTGAGTCAAGAGACATTATTTAAAAGGTGAAAAGACAACTCATAGGATGGGAGAAAATATTTCCAAATCATATATCTAATAAAGGAATTGTTTACAGAATATTTAAAAAACTTTTATATTTCATAATGAAAAGACAAATAATTGGCATCTGTCTTGTCTTTCTTTGGGATGCCGTGCCGTCTCCCTGCTCTCTTCTCCCCCTTTCTCTCTCTCTCTCTCTCTCTCTCATTCTATCTCTCTAAGAGGATAAAATAAAATTTTCTTAATTTAAAAAAAAGACAAATAAAATAAATTCAAATAAAAATGGACAAAGTATCTGAATAGAGATTATTTCAAAGATGTACAAATAGCCAATATACACATGACAAAATGTTCAACATCATTAGCCAATAGACAAATGCAAATCAAAGCCACAACGATACCACTTTATATCTAGTAAAATGGCTATCACCAAAAAACAGACAATATCAAGTGCTGGTAAATTAGAAAGCTTATACACTGCTAGTGGAAATATAAAATATCCCAGCCATTGTGGGAAGCAGTTTGATGGTTCCTTAAAAAATTAAACATATATCTACCATATGATCCATGAATTCCATTCCTATGTATATACCCAAGAGAAACAAAACAAAAACATATACATGAATGCGAATAGTAGCATAATTCATGATAGGCAAAGAGTAGAAACAATCCAATGCCAATCCACTAATTAAAGATTAACAAAATGTGACATATCCTTAGAACAGAATATTATTGAGACATTAAAAAAATGAAATACTGATACACACTACAACATGGATGAACCTTGAAAACATCATGATAAGTGAAAGAAGCCAGACAGAAAAGACCACAGATTGCATGTTTTCTTTTAATTTGAAATGTCAAGAATAGGCAAATCCAAAGACATAGAAAGTAGATGAGTTTATCAGGAACTGGGGCAAAAGGGGAATGGGTAGTAATTGCTAATGGATGAGAGATTCTTTGTTATGTGATGAAATTATTCTGTAGTTAGATGGAGTTACAGTGGTGCCACTTTATGAATATTCTAAGAATCACTGAATTGTACACATTAAAATTATGAATTTTATGGTATTTGAATTATATCTCAATTTTTTAAGAAAGAGAAAAAATAATTATTGATAACTGGTACAGCAGGTCCCCTCTCCTTGCTCTTGTTTTCCATGATTGTCTGGGCTGCTGATGGCCTTCTAGTTTTATGTATAAATTTTAGATCCATTTTGATAAGTTCCAAGTAAAACATTATTGAAAATTTAAGTAGAATTCCTATGAATCTATTGATCAATCTGAATAGAATAGATACCTCCATGATAATCATTTCTCTAACCCCTTAACATGATATTTCTCTTCACTTATTTATAACACCTTTAATGTCTTTCAATGAATTTTTTTAACTTTATTAATAAAAATATTGCAAATAGGTATTAGATATTGCCCAGGTACTTTATATTTTGAGGTTAATGTAAATCAAAACTCTTTGATTATATTTTGCCTGTGTGCTGCCAGAATATAAAAATACAATTGAATTTTGTATGCTGATTTAGCAAGCAAACTTGTTAAATACTTTTTGATTCTGACAAATTATCTGCATGTTATGAATAATTACAAGTTTTTATATACTAAATAATTGAAACATTTTGGCTGAATTATTCATACTTTTAATTTCATTGTTCTTGCTTTATTGCACAGGCTAGGAATTCTAGAAGAATGTTGACTAGAAGTGGTACTCAACCAAGCAAGCATACCTGAATTGTGCCTTATAGAAAAAATCATTTTGACATTTTACTGATAATTATAATGTTTGCTATAGATTTTATGACATACATTTATGAGTAAAAGAAAAGTTCCAGTTGATTTGTAGTTCACTAAATGCTTTTTTTTAATAAATGGATTTTGAATTTTATCAAATGATTTCATTCCATCTATTAACATGATCAACTTCTATTTCTTCTCTAACCTCTACACGTATTAAGTTACATACTTTGGTTTCCTTATAAATTCAACTTGATCATAATGGTGACAGTATGGTTTGGTAGTCAGAGAGATGACTTTTAAAACTGGATTATTAGGTTTGAATTTGAGTTCTAGTCCTTTCTCTGTTATATTTAGCAAGTTACTTATTTTTCTATATTTCAGATTTTTTATATGTAAAATGGAGATGATGATATCCATCTCATAGGGTTGTTGTGAGGAATAACATGAATTAATATATTTAAGGCACTTTAAGCAATACTTAGCACAGAATAAGCACTATGGAAGTGTTATATGCTCTTACTATTATTCCTTATTGTTAGTTTGCTAATATGTTTATAAGTAACACTGGTATGTGATTTTATTTCTCATGTAATCATTGTTACATCTTATTATCAAGATTCATAAAAATAGTTAAAGAGTATATTCCATGGGAGAGTTTACATAAGTTCAAAATCATTTATTTCTTGAATGTTTGGCAGAACTCACCAAAACTGTTTAGGTGTATTTCTTCTTTGAAGAAAAAAAATTTAAATTAATTTTATTGTGGTTTATTTCATATAAAACAAACCATATCCATTTAAAGATGAGTTTTGCCACATACGCACACCTGTGAAACCACCTGTACCATAAATAAACAGACTATTCCCATCATCTCCCAAAGAATGATTTTTGTTAGAACAATATTTTTAGAGATCATTTAGGCTTTATGTTTCTCCTTGAGGCAGTCTTGTACGTTATATTTTTCTAGGAATATTTACATTGCATCTATGCTTTCCAGTTTATCAGTATAAATTTATTCATATTAAATTCATATCTTTAAATGTCTGCAACAAAAAGAGATGTAGTCTTTCTGATAGCAAGCCTTTGCAATTCATTGAAACTTGCTTTATAGTACAATATGTATTCAATTTCCATAAGTATTCAGTATGTCTAAGAAAAGATAGCATATTCTACAGTCGTTGGACACAGTATATTTCTATGTGTCTATTGCATGAAGTTTCTTAATTGTGCTGTTTAATTGTCTTTACACTTAGCATTTTTTTAAACATAAAATCTTCGCATAAGAAGGTGAATGTGTTTATTACTTTCTGTGGTTCAGTTAATATTAGTTACATGAAACATATATTATAGAATTATTTCTTTTGTGCAATGTCAATATTTATCAATATGTAAATTGTAAATACCTCCTTTAATTCTAATGAGGGTTTTTACCTGATATTTGGTTTTGTTTTTCCCTGATATGAATAGATGTATATAAGCTTCCTACTCATTTTTTTATTCCTATTCTTGTGCATTCTGATGTTTAAATGTTTGTTTATATTAGCATCATAAAGTTTGAGTTAAAAAAAAGTCTGACAATCTTTGCATTTTAACTGAAGCACTGAATCCATTTACAATTATTCTGATTGCTAATATATTTAGATTTATTTCTACTTTTCAAATTTTGAACCTTATCCTTATCCTGCCCTTGCTCCATAAGTTTTCTTACATTTCTTATTTTCTTTTATATTGATTCAATATTTTTTTCTCATTTTCTCTACCAGATGAGTTATACAACAATGTCTATTTGTTATTGGCTATCTTAGAAGTTTTAACATACTTTACTTACCAAAGTGTAAATTCATCAGTATATTTAAATTCTTCACAATTTAAAAACCTTAAAACACTTTCACTTAGCCCACTCTCAAGTTTTATTTTATCCTATAATATATTTTTAATCTTTTCTTTTAAGTCCACAAATTTTACACCATTATATTTATTTTATACATTTAACATTTATTTGACTATAATATATATGCATATTATAAACATTTTTTCATATGCTAATCATTCCTTTTACATTTCAGAATTTCCCTGTGGTATCGGTTTTTTTTTTTTTTTTTTTTTTTTTACCTGAAGAAATTCACCCTTTAACATATTGTCTTGGATTTCTGCCTTTCCTTTTGGCTGGTAAGAAGTTAGTTTCCAACTTTACTGTTGTTCTTTTGAAAATAATTGCTCTTTTCTTTGTGGATGCATTTAAGATTTTGACTTTTTCTTTGATATTCAGTAGTTTCACTATGATGTGTCTATATTTGGAGTTTATTTTTCATTTATCTTACCTTAGGCTTCCTGAATCTGTGAATTGGTATCTTTTACCAGTTCTAGAAAATAATCAAACTTGTTTCTTCAGATATTGCCTGTCCTTCATTGTTTTTCTCCTTTCCTTGTGGCATTAAGAGGATTTGTTAGATTCTCTTAATTTTTCTTTCATGTTTTTAAATCTTTTTTTCCATATTTCTGGGGTTGTTTTCCTCCTTTTCTCATATTTTTAATCTTTTATTTCTTTAAATATATTATACACATTTATTTTATAGTTTGTCATTGATAATTCCAAAAAAAGGAGACTTTTGCAGTCTAATTCTACTATACTTTTTAGCTCCTAGTGCCTTTATTTCCTTGTGTTGTGTGTGTTTGTATGTGTGTGCATGTGTATGTTTTGACTTCAAGCTAGAATTTTTGGGAACTTTATCAGTGGTATATTTTGAGTCCTGATTTGACAATGAAGTCTTCTAGGGAGAGGTCTCATTTGTTTAGTTTGGCTTTGTTTCTGAAAGGTGTCTAAAGACGTTACACAGTCAGAAACACATTAAAATAAATTCTCAGCTTGAGATTTTTTAGATCACCTGGGTATCATGAATTCAGGCTTTAAATCCAGAGGAGGACCAGCTTACAGTTACAAATTCTATGTGGGAATTTTTTTTTTTTGTCTCAGTGCTAAGATTAGAAAAGTAATTTTCCTTACTAACCACTGCGTGAGGAGTATTTATGTAAAATTTTATTTCTTATTTATCTTAATAGTGAAGTATAGGCCCCTGGATTCCCAGCTTTGTATGTGAGTATCTTATTAGACACCCCCTCTTTGGCTGGACTCTAAGATTTGTCTCTTGTTTCCAAGACCCACTGAGTCCCCGTAATTTCAAATCCAAATTTACCTGGTTTTGCACATGCTTTCAAAGTTGAAGGCCAGGACATTACTTTACTTCTTTGGACTTTGGTCAGTTTCTAGCTTCTGAGTATTCCTTATTTTCTTTTCAGTTCATAAAATTATTTAAAAATATTGAATCAAAGAGTGTTTCTCTGTGTGTAATATTTTATATATGTTTCACATACTCTATATATATAACAGAAGAGTATGTATTATAAAACAAAATAACACCTCTGATATTATAATTTAAAAATCCAGCAATTTTAGCTATCTGAAGTATTGCCAGAAATATCTCTTGAAGAATTTTATTGGAATCCTCCATAAATTTCTAAAATTGAATGAGAAAGAACAGCTTCAATAACTACTCTAAGCAGCTCTTCTTAAAGCCAGGTAATTCTAATACTAGTCAAATATTTTTAGAAAGTAAAACACACAAATAAAATAATATTTGAAATGGCCTAGTACGGGACCTGAGAAAGCGGGAACTGAGAGCTGTCATCGTCATCATCATTGTCATCTACATTCCAGTGCCTGCTCTCCTGATGTCCTAGCTTATTTTTTGAATTCAAAAATAAGTTTTTCTGAATGTTCAAGTTTGAATATCCAATATGCATTTGAGAGGTATTCATATATATGTGTGTGTATATATATATATATATTTTTTTTTTTTTTTCTGCTAAGTAAGAGAGTGCACCTAACACCTGCAGTAACTCTGTTGAGAAAAAAACGTGTCTCTAACAGGGATTGAGGGACCCTGGGTTACCACTATCTATGTTCTATGTTTTGCTGTCAACGTGTACGATTCTCCAGTGGAGTTTTATGGAGCCAGATTGCAGTTTAATAAAGAGGCTCATTTGCACATACACTTCCCACCTGAACAGCAGCCCTAGTTTTATAATAGTCTGATTGGAGTCCTGTGGAGGTGCAGTCCTCTGTTAGCAACTCACCTTATTGCAAATGAATTGCACCCATCGCCAGCCTCTCACTAGGCATTACCGTGTTAGTGTAAGCCCGATAAGAGACTTACCTCTGCCTCTTGCATAAGTCTGTTTAGTTCTTCGAGCTAATGTATAAATTGTACCCTTTGAGGGAGTGCTTCATTTTCTGGTATATACTTATAGGAGTGGTGCTGGAAAGAATCTCTATGTTAACTTTTTATCTTGTCTTTGACCTGAAATAAACCATGAAAAAAATTTTGAAATATAACTCATTCCTCTTCATATTTTCTTCCCCTGCCTCATCTCACATGGATTACAAAATATGAAATATTTATAGTAGAAATATTTAAGTAGAAATCAGTTTCCATTAAATGTTTACCTTGGCTCTAATCGAAATTGCTATTAAAAAAGGCAACCATGAGTATTTGGGGACTAGTTTAGCAGATTTTTAACGGTTAGGGAGCATCTTAACTTTTGAAATTATATCAATTATTAAATTGTTGACATTAAGCATTGTCAATTTATGGCCAACTACATGTCTATTAATTGGCTTAAAATTAAGCCATATATACATTGTTTGCTGTTGTATGGGGAGAGATTTTCCTTATTTTTTTTAAATGTAAGATTCTTTCTATATACCTACTGTAAAATGTTCCCAATTTACAAAGAGCATCTGGTCCTTAAAATTATACTCAGGCTTTTATAACAATGTTCTGACCTTATCCTTTATTTATAATAATTTATTATTTATTTCTAGCATCAAGATGTCAAGGCCAATTAGAGAGCTGAATTAGAAAACACACCTGTTTTATATGAGTGGTACATAATCATTCAGTATTAGAACTGATACCAGAGAAGATGTCCTTTGAAAACAGTGAATTTTAAGGGTTTTAAAGTATTGTTCACTTTTGTGAACATACATCTGTAATCCCTTGTGATCTTTATAGGGACAACATATTCAAAGAATTCTATGAAAATTCAAGAGTTTTGACCATGCCTGGGCATTTCAAAGACTTCATTTGCTTTCAGCGTAATTTACATGTACATAATACTTTAATGTTGGGATCTCCCAAAACTGATGAAGTAGATGTTAATACTTAAATCGACAGGTCAGTGCACCAGAGAAGTAGTGCTGAGGTGAGCTGATATTGACTGAATATGCACCTACTATGTGCTTCTCCTTATGTCAGACACTTTTGTGTCAACTCGTTAGATGTTCACAGGAATCTCTCTTTTTCTGTCTATGTGGCTGTCTTTCTGTCTATCCATCTTCCTGCATTTATGCCCATTTTGTGTCAGCTGAAACTCAGAGAGGTTGAACCTTACCATAGATCACACAACCAGTGAGTGGAAGAACAAAGAATTTAATGGGTTTTTAAAAATAATATTCTAAAGATATGCTCCTCCTAGTAATACATGGAATATATTGTCTCTTCCTCATAATCATAATATTATATTTTCTATGACACAAAATAGTTGAATTTTAGGAATAAAAATAGAAAAAAATCATTTGTGAATTAATTGCATAGGAAAATTGGATGTAGAACAATATATGGAAATAGCCTTGAGCAAACCTGAAATTTAGGCTAAGCCAACCTCCTGTGCCTTTTGCCTTTTCCCTGGGCTCTTCTTCTACATCCTCCTCTGGTCTTCAATGTCTTTCTTTTTCTCCCCTTCTCTCCTATAAATCTTTCATCTGAATTTAACCCAGTATTTAAGTTACCTTTGTGTCAGCTTATGGTTTAGCTTTAATTGTAGAATAAAAAGTTGTTCTTGGGGTCAGGAACATCTGTAGTGACAAGCAGTAAGGAAATTCTCAAAAAACAAACAAAAAAATCTGCAATGATACAGGTAAATCAGTCAAAGGGACACAGTTGCTAAGCCAACCGAGGGAGCACCTAGTGACCAAAGCTGGAACAATTTTGCCATCAGAATAAGTAAAGTAGTATTGCATTATAACTCAAAGTATAAAATAAATATCTCTGAGCCCATATGGATATAAGCAAATAATTGAGTAAATAAATAATGGAGAAGACACAAAGCTCCCATACAGAAGAATTCCAAGTAATTTATGTAGACGTTCCATCCTCATGGAAGTGTAGCTTAACTCACCATTTCTCAAGTACAGGCTGTACAGAGTAGGTAGCTTCCTTCCAAAAGTGCAGTATGGAAATGTGGGAAGTGAGAGGGAGTAACTTTACAATGAGAAAACTTGACAAACACCCTCCTGTTTGGGTGATCAACGTCAACATCAACAGTAGTAAGTCATGTTGACAGTGTGTACCCTTGACATCATGGAATGAAGACGACGATTCACCTCTGTGGTCTTCCTCCCCAAAATGCATAATGCCCGTCTAATTATGAAAATGTAAAAAAAAAAAAATTAGAGAAGTCCAGTTAAGAAGCATCCCACAAAATTTCTGTCCAGTAATCCTCAAATTGTCAAGGTCATCAAAAGCAAGGAAAATCTGAGAAATTGTCATAACCAAAAAGAGCCTGAGGAGACATGGTAACTAAATGTAACATGCTACACTGGAACAGAAAAAGGGCATTAAGTGAAAGTAAGGAGATTTGAATAAAGTATGGACTTTCATTAATAATAATGTGTCAGTATTGGTTCATTAGTTGTTAATATAAAATATTAATAGGGGAGACAAGATGCAAAGTGTATGGGTACTCTATGTACCAACTTTGAAATATTTTTCTGATAATCTAAAAATGCTTTAAAAGTGAAGTTTATTATATTTTAAAGAGAAAGAGGTAGCAAAGAAAAAGAAACATAGTCCTTGGGTAAAAGAATTATTTAGGGCACCTGCCAGAGTGAGTGATAGAGATATTTTGGAAGGAGATTGTGGAGACAGAGAGTGTAGTGAGGGAGAGGGTGGTAGTAGTTCCTGCTGGGTTTGAAGAGTCTCCCGTAATTTAAATTGTGCTCTACCCAACCTAAGATTAGTCTGGGTTTTATAACCACTTTTTTTCCTAACAGAAAAATTTGATGATTGTTCAGGAAGCAAAAATAGAAAGGTACAGTCATTTTGAGAGAATATTTTTAAAGGCAAAGGGTTGATATCACTACATTTAAAACAACAGAACCAAAGCATAGATGGGATGATTATTTGGGATCTATTTATGATGAGCCAGGCTTCCCTCAGGGCTAACTTGTCTACATTAGATGGCCTTTTAACATTGGCTACACCCCCGAAGGCTGGAAAGCCTCAGTGGGCTTATTTTCTAAGGTCACTAGTAGCAGATAAGGATTATAGAAGGACCCCCCTAAAGGTTGATTTACTTGAGGAAAAAGAAGAGGGAGGAAGAGAAGGAGAAAATGAGGAGGAAGAAGAGAATGAAGAAGAAATCGATTCACCAATAAGAAGTATGTTTTACTATTTTTCCTGAAAAGAAACAAGAGACAAAAATGAAACATGCACCCAGAACTGTATTTATAAAACCCACAAGAAACTTGCATTTTGGACATCTAATATTATATTTTAGCCCTGGTAGTCAGTTTTTAAGGCCAAACCATTCCACTGTCTGGTTCTGTTGTCAGGCATAAGTATGAGAAGACGACCAAAATCAAAAGGGTGCTTAAAAAGGAAGAAACAAAAGACAGACTGGCCGTGTTTTCATAGTGCTTTGGACCTCTCATTGGAGCAGTGTGCGGTGGAGAGCCAGGCAGAGGAACTGCAGCTCGCTGGCAGAAAGCAACGTGCCACAGAAAGTAAAGCAGACAGCAGTGTAGCCTCCTGTGTTCCACCATGTTTGGAAACCTAAGGATTTCCTCTGTCACCTGCCTATGCACATAGGGAAAGGAGAGCAGAGTGACGAGATCATGCCAAATCACTCTCTCCCTCTCTCTCTCTCTCTCCAGCCTTCATTCTAATTAACCTGCTCCCTTATCCTTCCTCTCCCGTTCATTTCAGTACCCCTTGCCCAGTAAAAAGAGTCTCCGACACATCCTATTTAGAAAGTGAGTGTCTCACTAGGGGTGACAAGTCTTTTTTTTGAGGTCATTTATCTAATTGCTCTTTGCAGATAAGAATTAATTAGCCCGATTATTTTTCTTGGTTTTTGGATGGGTTCCCCACCTGAAGAGAAGAAATTCCTTGGTGTCAGTGATTAATTACTCAGCCAGAAGCTTTCTGCCTCACATTTGTAATAAATGCCGACTAGCTCTTCAGGTCACATTAAGAACCAGGCAGGTTGTGGTATAATGTACAGGATAATAAAGCACTTGTATAAATAGGGGCAGCAGCGTTTGATTTTGATTAAATATTTTAATACATCAAAGGGTGAAGGAGTTTCAAGATGCTGAAGGTAAGAGCCGCCATTTGGGGCAGCTTTTCTGTCTCCTTCATGAGGCACAAAACATCTCCAGGATCAATGACAGCAGGGGGCATTTCAGTGTAGGGTTTGACTAAAACGACCCCAGTGATCTGTGGGGTTTTGGTTATTTGGGGGGGGTTTTGTTTGTTTGTTTTTTGGGTTGTGTCTTCATTTTTCTGTCACAGAACACCTAAAAGTACAAGCGCATTCAGATCCCAAATCACCTTTATTTCTAGAATGGAAAGAAATGAGCTTCCTCTTTGTTTACTTTCAAATTAGATTTTTTAAAATATTGTGGTGGTGGTGGCAGTGTGTACGCGAGGTCCCCAGACCTTAAAATAAACCAGTTAAATTCAAAGGTGAGCAAACCAAGATGTGATAAAGGCCTGAAAATGTGAAATAAATCTGTAAAGAAGAAAAACACATGAGTGAATTTAGAGCATTATATTTTGTGGAGAGTTTAGGGGAAGACATAGGGTTTTGAATACTCTGGCTACCATGTTTATAGTAGAATGCTACAGAAAGAGATATTTTTGTGGTTATTTTAAGGCTAAAGGAAACAAGTCCAGGAGCAATTAAGGGCTTTATCAAAGGTCAGACATATTGAGCAAGCCAAGCGGAGACAGCTCTAGAACACAGCGCTTCTGATTCCCAGACCAATTTGTTATGTTTTTGCTCACAAAAAATACATATATAATTGAATAAAAGTCTCATAAATAAAGTGGACAGATTTTAATTTCTATTTGATGATGGCCAAGGTGCTCTCAATCTGGCAGTGCCCTACAGTGTTCATCAAGACAGACGTGTTGAATGAAACTATTTTTGAATAAAAATATTGCCCAAATAAATCAATATTTTCCCTAAAAGGAAGATCTCTATCAACTGTAGGATTTGATCAGTAAAAAGAGTGTTTTTTTCCCCTGAAGAGGGTGAATAATAAAACATTGACTCTTGCTAACTGATATTACTGAAAATAATCAAGTCTAATAAGTTTTCTTCCCCCTTAAGGGGGGCCTGATACGTAATGAAGAAGTTTGTATGATTGCCTATCTAATAATGTTTTTATTATATACCCTATTTTTCTAAGGACAGGACTTTTGCATAGTAGACCCTTAATAAGTACCTCATTTGTGATTAAATGAGTGAACGGTTGAATAAATGAAACTGTTAAATGTGACTGACTTGACAATGGCAGTTTCCTTAGTATTTTCACTTCTTTTACCCATCCCTTTCCTCCAGCTCCTCTTTCCTAAATTTCGTAGAAAACAAACTATTGTTTCAGAAAACCTCTCAAATTACCAGTTTTATAACAACTTATTTGGTACAATATTAATACTTGATGACTGTCCTGTAGGATTCAGATAACACAATAGGAAGATTTTTTCTGTGTCAAACAAGGGAGTTCTATGAATCCTTTAACATACTGAGGTCAGTCACTCACCTAGCAATTTCAGATTATTCAGATCACTTTAGGGAGATTTCCAATGCCACTTATTGGTTTTGCTTATCTTCAAATGCCTTTTTGAATGCTGGTTTGTAAATCCCCCCATAATCTCTGAGTTCCTTGTTAATAAGGGAGTTTTCTTCTTTAGCCACCTGTCAAGATTTCTAGGCCTCTTCTACATGAGTGAGTGCTTCTGTTTTCTCTCACTCTCTTCTCTCAAAAATGATGAAATTAGCTAACAAGCTGTTGAGCATAGATAGTTCATACTGCATTCTCTTCCTCCAGGGTAAGGGGATTGTGGGCAAGGGTGACATCTTTTACAGTTCACATCAACATGTTTCAAATTGCCTTATCTCTTGGGAGAACGAATTGTTCTGTGATGATTCAAAATGGACATTTGTTCCATCATTTTTTTCTTCTTGGTTTAAATTGATAATTTATTCAGAAGGCAGTAGTTAGAATGCCTGAATTCAAAATACAGGAAAATCTGTTGTGGGCCTAAAAAAACCAAAAAGAACATGATTCAAAGAAGTTACAGAAGCCTTTAGTGGTCAAAACTATGAAGCAGCCAATTTATCAAGCTAAAATTCTGTCCAGAGTTTGAAGAAAAGCCATACTGGCAAAGGGCCACATCTCTTTCTCTTGTGATGCTCTCCCCAATCCATTGCCTTACCCCATTAAATTTTAAATAAGCTTTCAAGAGAAAAAAATTTAGAAAATAAGATTGAGCCAAACAATGTGAAGTTTTAAATAGAAATAATAAGAGCATCTACCTCCTAGGGTCGGGATGATGATTAACTGAGTTTGTGCTTATAAAGTGCTTAGAAAAGGGCCTAGCACTTAGCAACCATTATATGAGCCTATGTTAAAGGAAAGTCAAGGAATCCCATAAACCACTATTGAACTTACACCCCAAATCTATATAATGAACCTGGAAACTAGATCCAATCGGTAAACTGGATAATTCCAAATTTATATTTTACAATGGTAATTAATTATGCAAACTATAACCAACTATCTTTGGTTGAAGGCATATTCACAAAGTATAAGCCATATATTATAAAAAGCGATCTTATTACTCCATTAAACAAAAAAAATGTATCAGACATAAATTATGACACGAAAATACCATGCTACATTTTGGGGAGTCATATTTTTGGTGACTTGAGGCTTCACCCAGAAATGTAGCCAATCACAATCTGGGCCATACCTCCTACTTGTGGTCTGAATGTTTGTCTCCCCCTAAAATTGTATGTTGAAACTTAATCCCCAGTATGATAGTATTAAGAGGCGGGGCCTTTATGAGGTGACTTAGACTTGAGGCTCTGCCCTCCTAAGTGGGATTAGTGCTTTTATAAAAGGAGCTGCCTTGCCCTTCTGCCATGTGAGGATGCAGCAAGAAGGTGTGTGAGGAACCGGGACCTCATAAGATATTGAATCTGCTGGCATCTCGGTCTTGGACTTCCCAGCTTCTAGAACTGTGGGCAATGCATTTCTGTTGTTTGTAAATTACTCAGACTAAGGTATTGTGTTATAGCAGCCTGAAAGGACTAAGATACTTCCCTTTCACAGGAATATAAATTCTTAAAATGTCTAGGAACAGAAAATTTCCAAATAATTTTTTCTGGCATAATATGCTATTTAAAATGCAACTTAAAAAAAACAGTAGTTCCTTAGAATCTGGTTTGACCTCTACTAATGGCAAAAGCTGGCCTGTGTTATAGCCAAGGCTTATTTCTCCTTCTCTGGAAGTAAAAGGCCCAGAGAGAAGGTTTCTGAGGAGGCTGAGAATTATATCTCTCACTCACAAATTCAACACAGAACTCACAGGCAGAGCCCAGAGAAGAAAGTTTGTGGGTATATCAGAGGGATTTCTTACCTCGAAATTTGAGCAAGGCCTAGAAAGGTAAACTTGAATGTTTTCAAAAGACCTGTCCTAGAAATAGAATCTAACAGCAAAGCCTGAACAAGGGGGATAAACATCTTCAAATATTTTCAACTCTTCTCATATAAACAAGATTTCTGAAGCTTTCCTGGGCTCTCTGACTGCTGCAGTTCATTTTTGCCTTGCCTGCTTTGAAGCATACTGACCTGATGTTATTGATCCTTTCCTGCTGCCAAGAAATTGCTTCCTGTAGTCTACCTGAAATAATATCCTCTCTATCCCCATTCTATGGCCATGTTGATACAAGGTTGACCCATTTAATACAGAGCAAAAAGAAATAGTACTAGAAGCCCGCAGGAGAGTTTAGAAGGAGCCGATGGATGTCAAATGAAGGATGTTGAGCACAGCAAATGTTTAAAACTAAACATCTTGAGTCTTCGACTGCACAGGGTGCTCTGTAGTCCCCCCTCTCACAGTGTAAGAGCGCATGGCTTCTGTCCCCAGGACCATGCCACAGCCCTCTCCCTAGTAGCTGTCTCATTTTAATAAACTCCCGCTCAGTGACCTGTGGCCAGCCAAGTGCTGTCACTGTGTCCTGCTCTTCATTCTTCTGCCTCAGTGCTGTCTGCAGATCCTGGTTCTCTCGTCCTGAGTCTTTCCAAAAATGCTTCTTGGTAAATGCCCCTACACTTGCCTCCTCAAATCTAATCTGATAAAGTCCTCAAGAGAAAGTGAATGTGAGCATTCAATATTCTCCAGAAGCCCTGATATGATGGCACCTTTTTCTTAGCCAGTCAGGGAGAATCTCTTTCAATTAAGCAAATCTTTTAGCATCGTTATTTTCCAGAAAGAAAAAAATTGAGCTGGGCAGCTTGCTCTTACTAGTAACAGGCCTTCTCAGTGGACAGAGCTAGACAGTATTATACATAATATAATATATATGTTCTGCTAATATAATAATTAAATATTTTATATATAACAATATATAATTATATAATATATGATACATTATAATGATATGTTAAATATATAACATATATTGGATATTGATAATACATATATAAAAATATAACATATAATTATATTCAATATGTATGCATATACATATAATTTCACATGATACATATACAGATATACACATATACATATATAAAACATATGTAAACATATATCATATATAATGCATATATTATATACATATTATATAAAATACATATGTACAATATGCATAAATGAAAACACATGTACCTATATAGTGACTAATTATATATCACTATTTCTTTATCTGTGCATACATTTATTAGAAAAATGTAAGTTCATACTGACACCTCTGATTTCCATTCAACATAACAGAGTTTTTTCTAGTTTTTCCCCTTTCTCATGATTGCAAATATCTTCTTTGGCAATAACAGACTTGCCTTCATTATTTCTAGTATGTTTACTGATTTGGTTAATCAATACACTTACTTGTTTCGTGTAACCAGCCTCCCATCACCAGCAGCCACCCTCCCCAACCCTCAGCTTGTGCATAGCTCTGTTTCTCCTCCCCATTCCCTACATCCCATCTATCATGCTGAAAGATGGAACAAGAAAAAGGAAGAAAAGAGATACTTCTTTTACAAAATATAAAAATGAATGTCTAACAAGATATGGAATAAAAAATACAAGCTGCAATCTTTAATTACTAGATTTAATGGACATAAAATTACTTTCTCTAATTCACTATAAAAGTTTCTAAATGCTTTCTCTCCATTTCAGTATTTATCCCATTGAAAACTGGTAACCCAAACAGTTTAGGGACTTTCTCAGTGAGACAGGTAAACTTCAAAATGATTTTTATTTTTTGAGATCCAAGTAAAACTTTTGTCTTGGTTACATTACTTTGGGCAGGTACATTACATTAACTCAATTTTTGAGTGGGTAGTATTTACAAAAGCTAGGAGTTTTTGCATGGAAAGGCTATAAAATATTAGGTATACGGGTCAAATGATTAACTATTTTATTTTTTACAGCTTGTAAACTAACACTTTAAAAAGTTATTTGCTAATATGATAAAAATTTCATATGAGTCTTCAAAAATTTGCATTTCTTTGCTAACAAGAGGATATTTTATGTTTATAGTTGACTTGCATTTCTTCCTTTGTGTCATGCTGGCTCACTTTCTTTGCCATCAAAGAAAGAAGAAATATTTAAAGATCTATCACTTTTTAAAAGGATAGATCGTTAAATATTGATTTGTAGGGATTCTTTATATATCATGCATAGGAATTCCTCATCTGGAATATAATTTGCTAATATTTTCCTAGTTTATGGCTTGTCTTAAAACAGAAGTTATTCATTTTTATTTAGCCAAATCTATCAGTTTTCCCTTTGATTGTTTCTAACCTTCCTATCATGCTTTAACAAGTCCTTTCTACACCTAAATTATAAAAATATCCCCCAAGGGTTTGAGGTTATAGGTTATTCTTAATTTTATTTCCATATGCCAAACCAATTATTAAATAATCCATCTTTCCCTGTCTGCATAGAAATGCAAACTTTATGAAATATACAATCCATACAAATATGGTTAGATCCTTGGAATTTCTATCATTTTCCAATGATTTATCCATTCCTCATATTGACAACATGCTATTTTAATTACTATAGCTGTACATTAAATTTTTATATCTAGCAAAATCCTCTCTCAGTATTGTCATTCACAATTTTATTTCCTATTTTCTGCATTTATTATCTCAGTTAAAAGTTATTATCAAGTTGTCAAAGTTTTAAAAAACTATATTAGTATTTTGATGTGAGTGGCATCATGGTTATAAGATGATTTGGGGAAATTGACATCTTTACAATTTTTAGTTATCTCATCCAGGAAGGTAGTATCTTGTCAGTGATTCAGATCATATTTTATGTCCTTCAGGAAAACTTTATTTTTCATGAGCCTTACATATTCCTTATTTAGTGTGCTTCTAGGTGTTTCATACCTTTGGCTGCCATCATAAATATTCTAAATATTATATCTTATAACTGGTAATTAATTTTAATGCTGAAATATAATTTGTATTATATGTGACTACCTTACTGTGCTCTTTTATTAGCATTTTAATAATTTTTCAATTAATCTTGGTGATTCTAGATATGTGAATATAATATATTTAAATATTAATCACTTTATCTTTTCCTATCCAATATTTACTTCCTTTTTTTCTAGTTGCATTTTTGAAACACTTCAAAATAATGTTGAATGCTGAAAGGAGGAAACTTGAATAAAAATTAAGTCTCATAAATATGTGTGATGCTCCACCAATGCATTATAATGAAAAGTTTTTTATAGTTTAATTAGACAAATCAATGCTGACCTAGTTTATCCAACTGCATTCAGATAGCACTACAGACTGTCATTGAGTGCAGATGTCTTCTCTGCACTGAGGCTGGAAGTCTTCAGGGTTAGGTGTCCATGGATTGAGGAGAAAATACAGATGATCAGTATACTTTCTCCCATAGGCTGGAGGTTGGAGTCTTTTGGAGAGTGACATGGTTGTTGGAAGAACCCAGGCCATTGTGTCCCTGTGTGATAAACTACTACGCGCAAACAACTTTGATGTCCTTTTTATATAAATTTTCTATGACAAAATCCTTACCATCACCAGCCCTCCTCCTCATTCCCACAACCTAACTTTGTGCTTGCTTCTCAGAGTTAAGCCCATTAATTTCTTCCAAATGCAAGTTCACTCCAGCCATTCCCCACCTGTTCTATGCCCACAGAAAGTATATAGAAAGCGTTGTGCCTAACACTCCCTGGTTTCAGAGTTGTAGTTTCACTCTGTGTTCTCCACATCTCCCTCATCAAGTACCAGATGCAGGACCTGATTCCTAGGGAGGAAGGCCCTCAGTGCTCAGGTGACCCTGCAGGACATGTGTTCCCCACAGTACCCCTTTACTTCAGTTCCCTCTAACAGGCACTGTGTTTATAGGAATAATGCTGTTGAGATTCACTCTCGCCTTTGTGGCAGCATTGCACATTCTTTGGATATTATAGGTTGTTGATTTGGCTCCTCTTGTAAATCAGCCCCTTTAGACATTACTTCTCTGTCCTTTGTCAGTGGGTGCTTCTTTCTGTAGCAACAGCCAGAGGATGCTTCCCATTGGCCTTAACATACTGTGGCTATATCATGTCTATGCCTTTATTAACCAGAGCTAAAAGGACCACCATAGATCTATTTCTTCCAAATTTACAGAATGAAGAAGAAGAAGGAAGAGGGGGCAGGAAGAGGAGAAGGAGAAGAACAAGAACAAGAAGAAATGTGAAATGTGGCATTCATTACTGGAAAGCCACCATTGTCATATCTGAATTCTGAGCATAAGAAACTTCATTTGTGTATCAGTGAGCTTTTGCTATGTACCACAACACTTGGTGGCTAAAACAACAATGATTTTCTTTAACTCATAATTCTGTGGGTCAACAGGATGATTCTGTTGGCCTGGGCCAGTGCTATGCTACCCATGCAGCTGGCTGGACATCAGTTGTTGAGTGGCGGGAGGATGGAGGCCCTCAGTTCTCTTCTACGTGGCCTCTCATCCTCTGACAGGTGAGCTTGGGCTCATTCCCATGATGACACAGTGGTCTCACAAGTCCAAGTTCAGCAAGAGAGAACACTTTAAGCTTGCATCATGTGTTCTAATATCCCATTGGCCAAAGTAAGTCACATGGCCAACCCAGAACCAAGGAGTGAGAAAACAGGTTCTACCTTTTGGTGAGAGGATCTGCAGCATCGTGTGTCAATGGTATGGTTGATGGGAGGGCAAGGATTTTGGCCATTTTTGGCCACAGTTAGCAAGTGACTTTTTATTTATTTATTTATTTTTAAAACTAGACCAAACACAGCAAAGGATGGGAACTCACAATTTGTAACCACCTACAATGTGATAGGTACTTTGATAGGCATTAAATTATGTATTTTCTTTTTATTCTCACACATTTGGCATTACTAATGGCACAAATGAAGAAACTGAAGCCGGCCCGCATCTTTCCCTTGATGACACAATTAGTCCTTAACTGGGCAAGGGTTTGCAGATAGGTCTTCCCTTCTGCAAATTCCAGGCCTTTTTGGTAACGAATACAATGTCCAGTGATAATGGGGTAAGGCAAGGTAATCTTTTCTGAGTATGTTCCAAAGCATCCCAACTCCTGGTCGTACCCGTGTCACCCAAAGCTTGGAACTGCTCTCCAGTTATTTTCTCTTTCTTGTTGTAGTCCTAGGGGTGAGCAGTGAAGATGAAAACTCAGAAATTTCCAGTGTGACTAGAACTATATTAAGGGTTTATTGTAAATTAGAGTGAGCAGACATATTTTGACCCAAATTATAGATATGTGTTCCCAGGACCATGAATTACAGGCAATTTGCTCACATTATAGTAATAAAGCTATACGCTTGGTGAGCACACAAATCAATGATAATGCTGTGCAAAGCATGGTGTTTATAAATAAAAGGGTGTTCTTGCGTGACATATTTTGTTCTTGATACCCTTCTTTTGTTCACTGATTTCGCCATCAACTTCTGGCAACAAGCACTGAGTAGGAAAAACAAAAGCAGGATATCACATGCAAACATGATCCTATAGATAGAAGACACCAAAGTCTGTAAATAAATAACACTATTCCAGTGTCTAAATATTGTAACAGAGGCAGGCCTTATGTCAACACTGATTATTTAGCACATCTTAATTCTATAAACTATCATGCTGAGGTAATATTTTAAAATTGATATGGCAGTAAATATTGATTTGGCACCTTCAATGTGCTTATTATACATGCTGCTATAAGGTGTTATGGCATTTTGACCTTAAATCAGGGAACATATCTTTTGTAATTATAATAGTAGCAAAATTTAAAATAGCCTGTCTTATCAATTAAGGAAAAAAGGATAGCTATCAGACAAACTAGTGCATGGTAATATATTGAGAACAAAAAGGTATACAGTGATATAAAATGTATGTTGAGCTCCTAAAATAAACTATGCATTTTATTGCACTGTTGAGGAATTTTAAGAAGACCTTCCCCTGCACCACACACACCTGAAGATTCTGAGTCGTTCTTTACTGGGATAAGTGGGCATAAGTCCCTGTTTTTCTGGTTAATGTTGATGATCAGAAGTGAAGCTACATAGAAGAGTACTGAACTAATCATTGCTGTGGGAAAGAATGGGAAGAAACCTTTAACAGCTTCCAGGAATAATACACCTTCTGGTAAACTATGCCATTTATAAGTAACTAGTTTCTCCTAAAAACATGCATGAGGATCTTAAATTAAGGAGACCCTTCGTAATGGGGACACTTGGCTGCAGCTGCCTCCTGCGTTTGTAGTCTTAAGAGATTAGATACCAGAAGCCAACAATGCCAGTGAAAGAGATACTTCTGAGTACTAAGGATCTTACAGCTATAGGGGTTAATCCCCTTCTAGGGACAACATTTGATATGTGGGCAGCCAGGAACACTCTGACGTTTCAATGGGATGAAGAAGATCGTTTTCATGTACCATCTGCCCTGAATGAACGAAAGCAGAGGCTCAGCCTGAAAAAGAAGGAAGAAGCTGGTCTTCAGTCATGAGTACAGCATTTAAATAAGATGCCTTGTATTAACTAAAGTAGAATGGATGTGAATAGTACTGAGTATGGATGACTGAATGAAAGTTTTGTCTCGAACAAGGTAGTTTAGGGGAACATGTAAAAAATGAGCATTGCTATGAATAAACTCACCTGAATTTTTTTAAAAAGTGGGGCTGTCATTTCCTTAAGTAACTTAACTCAACTAGATAAAGGAGAAATCCCCTTATGTTCTCAGAGATAGTGGCTCATGCCCTCTGCAACCCACCCAAATTAGAGGCAACCACTATCAGTCAAAGTACCAGAAGAAGACTGGTAAACAGGCTTTCAGATCACAGATTCAGAAAGGATGAATTGTAAAGAGTTGGATGATTTGTAAACAAAGACTATCTACAAAAGCATAAGTTGGATTTGAAGAACCAACTAAGGGTAAATAAATTACTCTGGAATTAGTAACTTTTAGCCATTGCCACTTCTAGGTCTAAAGGGTAAGAGGTGGAAATGGTTACCTGATTACAGAAAAAGGGTCAGCTGTATGGACAGGGCTTTTTGTTTAGAAAGCAACTGTGTCTTGGGGTTGGGAACATAAATACTCCTACCTCTTATACTCCTCCTTCCCCTCAATCTTCAGCCAGTGCCTCATATTAGCTGAACCCCTCTATTACTTAGAGCCAGAATGCCAGGGAGCCTGTTGGTGTATTCCACAAGAGTCAGCCTTTCCATCCACATTGGCTCATGAGGGGTGGAAGGAGAGTCTGGAATGACAAATACTACCATAGTAAGTATGAAATGTCCTATTTCCTTAAGTACTAAGTTTAACAGTCAACATCTCTGACATTTCACTTGGACACTTCTTGTTTTATGTTTATTGTGAAGGTACATCCTCAGTCTTGCAAACACACATTTTGGCTTGTCATATCTGTCACTTTATTAAGAGCAATTTTTGTGAAACCATGGATAAGGTAAAAAATTCATGTTATTTTCGAATATCAGTTCCATCGTGTAACCAATGCAGCACAGACAGCTCAAAATAACAATGAAGTGTTTGGGAAGGATGTGGCTAATGAACACACTGTACATCGATGGTTTGAGAAGTTCCATTCTGGTGATTTTAATCTTGAAAATGAGCCACATGGGCGACCTGAGACCAAGGTGGATGATGATGAGCTGAAAGCTGTAGGGAAAGTGAATCAATCTCAACCAATGCATGAGTTAGCAGTAAGGTTTGACATTACTATTCCAACAATATTGGACCATTTGGAACAAACTAGCAAGGTAAAGAAGCTGGGTAGATGGGTACTGCATGAATTAAATAAATATCAGAAAAGGAATTGTCTGGAAGCTTGTCTTTCTTTGCTGTCATGACATAAAGGCGAATCATTTCTACACCATATCGCTACATGATGAAAAATGGATTCTTTTTGACAATTGCAAGTTTTCAGCACAATGGTTGGATAAAGATGAAATGCCAAAACACAGCCCAAAACCAAATATTCATCACAAAAAGCTAATGGTGTATGTCTGGTGGTCCAGCGCTGGTTTTATCCACTACAGCTTCATGGAACCTGGTCAATCAGTTACAGCAGATGTCTACTGCAACCAATTGGACAAAATAATGAGCATGCTTGTGATTTGCAGGCGAGATTGTCAACAGAGACAGGCCAATACTCTTGCAAGACAGTGCTTGACCACATGTTGCACAAACAATGCTGCTCAAACTACAGAAGCTAGACTTGGAAACTCTCCATCATCCACCATATTCATCAGACCTTGCACTAACTGACTACTGGTTCTTCCATGCTTTGGACCACTTGCAAGGAAAAATATTCAATTTTTCAAGCTGTGGAAAATGCCTTTCACGATTTCATCACCATGTGCTCTCCAGGCTTCTTCGCTGACAGCATAAACAAGCTACCATTAAGATGGCAAAACTGGGTCCACAGTTTAGGAGCATATTTTAATTAATTGTACTGCTTCCTGTTTGAGATAAAATAAACTACACTTTTAATTTGAAATCGGACATTTCATATTTAATGACCTAATAGAAAGTATCCAGCATTCGGATGTAATTCCACCATGACAGTTACCTGCCAGAGCATGATACTCTTCCAGGCCTTTATGCACTTCTCAGATACAGACAGAAAACATGAGTTCTGAGTATACTTTCCCTTTGCTTTCTTCATCTCTCCCAGGACTGTATTCTAAAACACAAACTGCCCCCTGTAATCAACATGGCTGCCCTTTATTTTCTTTATTCCTAATTCCAGAAAAAGTTTTACCCCAATACCTTGACTTTTTAAAAGATAATGTCTGCCATTCTCTGTTTTCAGGGTCCCTTGGTCCATGGCTCTGGAGGTCTTTTCCATTATAATCTGGTCTTTAAAGTATAAGATTCTGTTCTGGACTTAGTTGTTGGTCCTCTACTTGTTTAGGATGAAGAACCAACATACTCCACAGCCTGGGTACCCTGTGCCAGGAGACCCATCTTCTACCCTGAGTAGGCCTATACGTAATTGCCTTGTAACTGTTGGCAATCTATTTCACCTCTAAGAGATTTTTGTTTTGTTTTGTTTTTAACTGTTAAACTGGGCATAATAATATCTACCTTATTTCCCTTGCACAGAAGAAATAAAATACTCTGTTGAAAAGTCTTTTCCAAACCATAATTATAAAACATAATTGTAAAATCTAAGTAAGCATCTCACATGCAGAAGAATAAAACAGGACCCTTATCTCTGGCCATATATAAAAATTAATTCCAGAATGATAAAAGACTTTAATGTAAGCATGAAACCATAAAAATTCTAGAAGAAAATGTAGGAAAACTCTTCTAAACATCGGTCTAGGAAAAGAATTTATGACTAAGACCCCTAAAACAAATATAGCAATAACAAAAATAAATAAATGGAATTTGATTAAATTAGAAAGCTTCTGCACGGCAAAGGAAATAATCAACAGAGTAAATAGACAATCTACAGAATGGGAGAAAATATTCGCAAACTATGCATCCAATAAAGGGCTAATATCCAGAATCTACAAAGAACTCAAACAAATCAGCAAGAAAAAACAAACAAACAACCCCATTAAAAAGTGGGCAAAAGACATGAACAGAAGTTTTTCAAAAGAAGATAGACAAATGGCCAATAAACATATGAAGAAATGCTCAACATTACTAATCTTCAAGGAAGTGCAAATTAAAACCAAAATGAGATATCACCTTACCCCTGTCTGAATGACCATGATTAAAAAGTCAAAAAACAATAGATACTGGTGTGAATGCAGAGAAAGGCACATTTATACACTGTTGGTGGCACTGAAAATTAGTACAACCTCTATAGAAAACAGTATGGAGATTCCTCAAAGAATTGAGTGTAGACTTACCATTCATTCCTACAATCCCACTACTGAGTATCTACTCAAAGGAAAATAAGTCATTTTATTAAAAAGACACCCACACTTGAATGTTTGTTGTAGCACAATTCACAATTGCAAAGATGTGGAACCTAAGTGCTCATCAATTCATGAGTGGACTAACAAAATGTTCTATGTATATACCATGGAGTACTACTCAGCCTTAAAAAGGAATGAAATGATGTCTTTTGCAGCAACTTGGATGGAACTGGAGTGAAGTGTCTCAGGAATGGAAAAACAAACACCACATGTACTCACTAATAATGGGGAGCTAAATGATGGGCACCCATGGGCACAGAGAGATGTAAACGTCACTGGAAATCAAGAAGGGGGAGGGGGAAGGAGGGGAAGGGTAAAAACTTACCTATTGGGTACAATGAACACTATTCAGGTGATGGGTACACTAAAAACCCAGACTTAAGCATTATAAAAGCTATAAAAACATTTGTACTCCCTTAATATTTTGAAATTAAAAAAAACACTATTTCCCTGATGATTAGAGATGTTGAACATTTTTTCATATGTTTGTTAGCCATTCTTATATCTTCTTTTGAGAAATTTCTATTCATGTCCTTTGCCCACTTTTTGATAGGGTTGTTTGATTTTTTCTTACTGATTTTGCTGAGTTCTAAATAGATTCTTGTTATCAGTCCTTTATCTGATGTGTAGTATGCGAAAATTT
>CM052438.1:10016428-10036093 GCA_028533085.1 Varecia variegata
TGGGTGTATACCTATATGATGAGTGCAATGTGCACTGTCTGGGGAATGGGCACGCTTGAAGTTCTGATTTGGGGGGGATGGGGGTGGGGGCGGGGATGGGTGTATACCTACAGGAGGAGTGCGATGTGCACTGTCTGGGGAATGGACACGCTTGAGGCTCGGACTCGGGGGATTGGGAGGGACATGGGCAATATATCTACGCAGAACTTTTGTACCCCCATAATAAGCTGAAATAAAAAAAAGTTAAAAAAAAAAAAAAACACTAAATGAGATTCAACCAAGTCAAATGGTTATTTATCTTAATTCCATAAGAATGTCTGAGAATATATTTTTTTATACCCTGAAAAAAATATATAAGTAGGCAACTTTATTTTCGGCTTTAAAGCAAGCAGGAATAGTTATAGCAAACGAGTTATGGCTAATATTTAAGGGAATAAAAATCATAAATGTTGCCATCGTGTAGGGTAAAACATCACTAACATTCTCCATAAATGGTTCCATCTGTTTGCTTGATGAATTGTTTTGGCCAGACTGAGTTTTTCTTCCCAATCACTCAACAGTTGCTACTTAATTTAGACATTTTTAAATGTCTCAACAATCCAACCAAGTGTAAAGAAATAGCTGCTTCTTTTGCCTTTATTTCCTGTCAATCACTCAAAACCCAGTAAAATGCATGGAGAGGATGAGTTAAGGTTGTATAAAAGTGTCCAGAAGACTGAGAGTTTAAAATTTAACATTTTCCTAAATATGTCTGTTATATTTATGACCTTAGCCCCTTCCCTAACAGCTAGGAACTGTTGCAGGGAGCCCCTAGCAATGAGAAAGGATGAATACATCTTATAATTCCAGTGGTTTATACTCACTGCATATGTATACTCTGACATGTTCTCTTCCTATCTTTCTGGTTTCATCTGTACTCTGCTCCCAACCCTGAACAGAGTATGCTTCAGCCCCCTGCAATGTCCTTGCATTTCCCTGAATGCACCTTGATGTGTCATGCCTCATGGCTCTGCTCAGGCTGCTCCTGCTGTCTAAAATTCCATGATCATCCCTATGGAATGCCAAATGTGTGTTCATTTTTTACTGTACTTTTTCCCTGAAGCCTTGTCTCATTCCCATTAAGAAATGACTACTACCTTATATGTGCCCTCCATGTCACCTTGCATATGTCTACCATGCTTGAAACATTTACTAATATTTGTGTCTTTCTTCTCAATCAAAACATAAGCTCCTTGAGGACAGCTTCTACGTCTTATTTCTCTTTTATTGCCAATGATTGGATAATTGTATAAGCTCAACAACTTATTGCTTGTTGAATGAATGAATCAATGTAAGATTGATTGAACTAGTCCACAAAAGGAAAATGGACCAGAGGAGTCAACTTTAACTCTGTCCTTTTTCAGAATAACTATTTGTCCTCATGTACGATAGTGATAAGATCTGACTCCATTTGGTTTCTTATTTATTGGTTTGGCAAACAATTATTAAGCACACAGTTTACAAGAACTGGAGATTCTAGAATCAAAAATGACATTTTACTTATGTGTTACTCCTCTTTTGCTGACTACCCTTCAAATTTTAGACTTCTCAAGAATCTGATGGAGTTCTAGACAATTTTTATGGAAAGTTTTAGTACGATGGATAAACATGTGACTCCCACATTTATCTCTTTCTCAGATTTTGAACAACAGACAGGTATATTAAACTGTTTACTGAACATCTCTGTTTGGACATGATATCCTAGCATCTTAAACTCAATGATTCCAAAACTGTACTTGTCCTCTTGCTCCTACATTTAAATATGCTTCCATATGATTCTCATTCCAGTGAATCAAAACATCAGTTGCCCAGGATGGGCGACTCCTTCTCCCTCACCCTCTTCATTCAATCACTCATTAAACCTTATTTTTAAAGTCAGATAGTTTTGAAATATAATTTATATGCAATAAAATGCACCCATTTTAAGTGTATGGTTCAATGAGTTTTGATGAACATATATACACCCAGGTAATCATGGCCCTAATTAAGATAATAAAACATTTCCATCATTTCATAACATTCTTCTATGGCCCACTGCAGTCAATTCACCCCCAACTCCAGTCTCAGGCAAACATTGATCTTTCTATCACTATTGATCAGCTTTCCTGTTATATATATTATATAAGTGTAATCACATAGCATGTGGTCTTTTTTATGTGACTTCTTTTACTCAGAAGAATATTTTTCAGATTCATCCATATCATGGTGTACATCAGTAGTTTGTTCCTTTTAAATGCCAAGTAACATTCCATTGTATGAATATATCACAACTGTTTATACATTCTTGGATCATTTCCAGTATGAATAATATAAATGTAACTTTTTAGAAAAATTTGCATCTAGATTTCTTGTAGATATATGTCTTCATTCTAGAGGGTTAAATATCTGGAATTGGAATTGCTGGGTCATATGTTAAGTGTATATTTACCTTTGTAAGAAACTGTCTAATGTTTTCCAAAATAGCTGTACCATTTACACCTCCGTGAGAAATCCAGTTGTTCTACATCCTCATCAACATTTGGTATTTTGTCAGTCTCTTTAACTTTAGCCATTCCAGTGGGTGCAAAGTGCTATCGCATTGTGGTTTCAAATTTGTTTCCCTGGTAACTAATGATGTTGAGAATTTTTTGTGTTCTTATTGGATATTTTTTTTTCTGAACTGTCCATTCAACTTTTTGCCCCCACATTTCATTGGGTAGTTTATCTTACTAAGATTCAAGAGTTATTTAAGCACTCTGGATACAGGATGCAAATATGTTCTCTCAATTTATGGCTCAAATTTACATTTTCTTAATTTTGTCTCTTGAAAAGCAGAAGCTTTCCTTCCTTCCTCCCTCAGTTCCTTCTTCCTTTCTTTCCACATTCCTGCTTTCCTCTCTTTCTTTTTAATTATGTGGTATTTAGAAGATCATATCAACAACTAAAAATAAAGAAAGTTTGATTCCAATATATATGCCTTTTATTTCTTTTTAGTACCTTACTGCATCAGCAAATACCTCTAATACAATATTAAATATGAGTGGTAAGAACAGCTTAGTTTCCAACTTAATGGGAAAACGTTATGAATTTACCATAAAGTGTGATGGTAGCTGTAGATTTATTATACATATTCTTTTTTAGGTTGAGAAAGTTTTCTTCCATCCCTAGTGTATAGAGACTTTATCATGAATGAGCATTAAATTTTTCTTTTTCTACATCTTTTAAAATAATCATTATTTTCCCTCTTTTATTCTGTTAATAGGGAGAATTACACTGATTTATTTCTGAATGCTGAACTAAGCTTGTGGCCATGGAATAAATTTAATTTACTACTGATGAATCTTTTTATATATTGCTAGATTTGATTTGCAAATTTTGTTTAAATTTTGTTAAAAGTTTAAAATTCTGTATTGCTGTGATATATTGATCTCTAATTGTTTAGTCTGGTTAGTAATATTTTTGTCTGGTTTTAGAATCAAGATAGTGCTGGCTTCCATAAAAGGATTTATTCACTTTTGATTCTACTTTTTCCTTCTGGAAGTGGGAATTAATGAGTCAAAGTATGAACATTTTTAAGACTTTTAATACATGCTACTAAATTGCTCTCCAGAAAACTTACCAATTACCTTCCCATAGCAATATGTGCTAACATCTCTTTCCCTATATCTTCTATGACACCAGGAAATATCATTAAATATTTCAAAAATGAAAGATGAAAATGATGATCTCTTATAATTTGAATTTCTTTGATCATTAGCAGAGAATATTATTTCATGTATTTATTGTGGTCATTTGAATTCTTTTGAGAATCAAGTGTTCACATTCTTTATGCGTTTTTCTCATGGGTATTCCTCCTGTTATTTCTGATATAAAAGAGCTCTTTATGGACTAAGCATATGCATCATATGTTACAAATATTTTCCCAGCTTGTTATTTTCTCAAGTAAAATGTCTAAGAATACAGAAGTAATATGAAAAATATATAATATAGTGAAAATTAGTTCCTACATGTAGAAACTCTTTAAAATAGTTCCTGAGTATCCTAACTTAAACATTTGCATTCCTAGATGCAGTTGTGAATTTTTCTTGTGAAAATAGAAAGTAATGAGTATGCTTCAAGAAAAGAGATATACTCTCTATAGTTCTGGGTGCAGAGAATTTGTTAAGG
The DNA here is from genome assembly GCA_028533085.1 of Varecia variegata. NCBI lineage: Eukaryota > Metazoa > Chordata > Mammalia > Primates > Lemuridae > Varecia > Varecia variegata. The sequence goes on from CM052438.1 coordinate 10,020,614, forward strand.
GGACAAGGTTTATCTTTGACAGCTTCTGTCCTAGCCCACACAATCTTCTCAGTCCTTTTTGATCACCTCTCCTTTTACTAAGTGTCACAGTCCACCCATCTCTTAATCTCACTTATTATCCTGCCTTCTCCATCTCATTTAGGCTCTGCATATTCTGGCCTAGCACGTACTGTCACTGTCTTCTTCGCCCTCTTGCCTTGTCACTTCCACGGCTGCTCACACTCAAATGTACTGGTCATCTATCACATTGTTTTATGGCCCAAGGTCCATGCACAATAAATGACTCCAGGGGAACATGCTAAATGGAAGTTTCCTTCCGGAAAGCATTCCTATGTTCACAGTTGCCCTGGCAAAATGCCCCAGAAGCAGTATGGTATCCTTGAAAGTGTGCTGGACTTAGCATCAGAAAGTCCCAGTTTCAGAACCAGGGCTCCTAACTCACCCTTGTGATCTTGGATAAATTATTTAGACTCTCTGAGTCCCAGTTTCTTCATTAATAAAATGAGGAACATAATTATCTGTCTTGCCAGGTTTATAGGTTTGCTGGGAGCATAAATAAGATCGTATAATGTGAGTAAAGTCTGTTACCAAAGAAATTGGGATGGAATTATAACTGCATCAAGGCTGATGGGGTTCTATTTTCACTGTCAGCATCCTCCTTAATATTCTAAGAGTCGGAAAATACACACAGATCCCAAAGCAAGCAAAAGTATTTAGAGTCACTCCTAGCTTCACATTATTCGCTTCTGATAATCTTAAAATCTGGATTGAATAAGCCGGTGATTACTAACTTTCAGAGGGGTATGATTTCACCATAGCAAGTACTGATTTCTTGTTGACTGAGTATATCCACAGCATCCACCTACACATTTTTCTATCCAGATCAATCTTCTGGCATAAAACTTTTGCTTCTCGCAGATAATTATGAGCAAAAGGCAAGAGAGAGAATCTACAACACGGAATTTCAGAGTACTGTAAACTGGTGGGAAATCCCACAGGTGGGATTGCTCCTAGCGTCCATGGCCCTAGCACCATCTACTTTGGAGTAAGTCCTATGGTCACTACTCCTACTGAATTCACATTGGCCTTGTGATAGAGACCTGGGTATAATAAGCCCATGTGTAAAGGAGGGATGTGTATTTTCCCTAGTTGCTAGATATACCATACAAACAGAAGACAAATGAAATGTGCAAGTTAAATGTACAGGTGAAGAATGTGCAGTTTAAAATTATTATTTAAAAATATTCACCCAAGTATCTATTACTTGGTTGAAGAAATAAAACATTGCTGGCATTCCAGAAGCCTCCCTGAAGTGACGCTCTACATCCCAGTCCCATTCCTCCCCAAGACGTACCACTGTCCTGACTGTGGTGATAGCTTCCTTACTTTTCATTGTAGTTTAGATCAGGGGTCAGTAAACATTTTTATGTAAAAGCCAGATAGTAAATATTTTAGACTTTAAGGACTACACGTGGTCTTTGTCTCGTCTTCTTTCTCAGTTTGTTCTTTTCTTTTTCTTTTTTTTTTTTTTTTCATTTTTTTAACAACCCTATGGGCTGAATTTTGCTGATCTCTGGTTTAGCTCCCCAAACAATATTGCTTTAGTTTTCCTCTCTTTTTAAAAATTATAAATAAATGGAATAATAGTTGAATATTCTTCTCAAAATTATGTTTGTAAGATTAATTTATGTTGTTGTATGTAGCTGCCCTTCATTTATTTTCATTTCTGTACAGCATTCCATTCCCAGAATTTGCTAACAGTTTTCTATCCATCCTACAATTTATCTTTGGATTTTTCAAAAGCTTTTTCTGCTTTTACCAAAAATGTTACTATGAATGTTTTTATATGCACCCTGAGACACAAGTGAAAATTTATCTGCGCTATATACTCTGGAGTAGAATTGCTGAGTCTATTGTCTACTTTACTAAAGACTACTTTCCAACAAAATAGGGAACGTTTTCACTCTCACAAGCAGTGTGTTGGCGTTTCCATTGATCCACATCTTCCCCCTGCACTTGGTATTAACAATAATGTTTCTTATTTTCATTTCCCTAATTTCTAATTGTGGTTTTCACTTTTATGTCTCTTAATGCTAATGACATCAAGCAAAGTTTTACTAAGTTCATTGGTCACTGGGATTTTCTATTTCGGCATGTGCCAATTGAAGCCTTTTGTCATATTTTTCTTGGGCAGTGATGGGGCTCAGAGCAAACTACCCCAGAATATGGCACCTTGCCATACTGAGTATTTTAAGCTTAAGTAAATTCAGAAAAACTACAGAAGTAGAAAGTTCTTTCCAACCTTCTCTCACTCTTTTCTTCTGAAGCAGGCCATAGAAACTATTAATAGAAGGAATTCCCTTTGCCTGTTCCCCCTTGAAGCAGGCTATAAAATCTCCTTGACCTTCCCCAGATGTAGGTCATAAGACTTTTCATTCCAGAGGGGTTCTCCCTGTACCCCCAGGAAGGGAATGTCCTTATCGCTGAAGACACAGAGACCTAGAAAAGAATCCTAACAAACAAGCTAGATTGTATCCCTTTTGTCAAATTGTATTTCTCCACAACTATCTACTTCTTCATCAAACATAACATAAAATACACAGATATCTCTGTCTTTGAGTCTTCATTTCCTTTTGAAGTTTCTCGTGATACATAAAACTTATTAAACAAATTTGTATGCATTTTTCCTGTTAATCTGTCTTTGTCAGTTTTATTTTCAGACTCAACCAGGAACCTGAAGATGGTTGAGGAAAACTTTCCTCCCCTACAGCAGTCTGTTGTTTTCTTTTCGATTTGTAGAATTTTAAAATATATTCTAGATAATAGACTTTTTGGTTTTGCACATTCACCACAACTTCTGCCTATTGTGTTGGATTTTCTTTTTTTCTCCCACTTTTTATGGTGTCTTTTGATGAACAGACATTCTCAATTGCAATTTGGTGGAAATTATTAAAAATTACCATTATGATTACTGCTTTCTGTGTCTTATTTTAAAATGTGGGACGAATGAGTTTTGAAAGCACCTGTAGTTAAGAAGCTTGATGACACAACCCCTGGAAAAGGAGCAGGGAAACCACCTTCTCTGTGTTTTCATCCCTTGTGTCTTTGTAGCTATGAGCTCACCATTAGGTCACTATATCCACAGTCGTCTAGCCAAGGCCTGATGATACAGGACAGAATCATCATGGTCTTCACCCAAGGTCACTCCAAGTGCTTTGTCCCTCCCTGTCGATCCTTCCTTCTTAAAGCCCTCTCATAGGGGTCTGTTGGTCACTCACACTAATCTTCACATAGAACCTGAAAGATCTTCAACTGGAGCCTTAGGACTGGCTGATGGCTTTCATCTTTTCTTTCTTTTTTCACATCTTAGTTTCTCAATCCAATGAACCTGTTTACTCTCTCTGAAGTTGTCATTGGAGACCAACACATCTTTCCTCTCTTCTGGATTGTAGTCTACCTGATTTTTCTCCTATCTTCTGTTTAGTTTTGTTCCCCTCTATTTTTCTGCCAATCTTAAAATCAGTGGTTGGGGGCGGGGGTTGCACTTCTTTGGAAGTTGATTGATTCTCTTTCTCAGAAAAATCCATGTATGTAAACACTACTTTCCATAAAACTTCAGAAGGTATGTTCCCATTATCTCATGTGGTCCTCCCAACTGTCTTGTGAGGAAGATAATCTAGGTTAAATATTGACATTATTCCCATTTTTGTAGGTGGAGTCAAGATGTATCAAGAGTTTAAATGACACAAAGACAAAGACTGAGAAGGCAAATGGTATACAATGAGACAGACCATGAGGAATCGATAATCAAATCCTGTGGTTGTGACTCTAATTACAAATGTGTTAATATAGCAAATTAGTTGATAAGTCTTTGCAGTGATGCAAAATAATTTTAAATGCACTCAAGACAAATGGACAATAGCATCAACCTACACACCATATATTAGTATTGGTCTTTTCATTGCATTATGTCTGGCCATCGTGACATTTTTTTTCTGAATATTTATACATATTATCTTAAGCTTCCTTTACTTATAAAACCAACCTATACCCTTCTTATTGTTAAGTTAATCAAAAAAGCATATTTTGGGGGGAAGTGTTTTAGTCGGATGCAGAAAGATATAGATTATCTTTCACTCACTCACCGATTCATTTACTGTTATAGCAACTTGTACCTGAATTATTTACATATGATGTGATATATTCATTCATTATATATTATATAGTATTATATATATACTATATATTAGTATTATATAGTATTATATATATATAATATATATATTATATAGTATTATATATATACTATATATTATATAGTATATTATATAGTATTAAAAAGCTGTAAGAAAATCTCTCAAGGTTAAATGTGTATCGACAAAGTGAAAGAAAATTTAAACAAGGACCTTAATATAATAAATTTCCTTGGGATCATAAAATCTTGAGCACCAATAAATGAATTTTTCCTGGAAAATCTGTATTATGGTTTATAAATTACTTCCTAATCTCTTTACTTTTGCTTTTATTTGAGATTTTAAATTTTTGCCCAGAGATGTTTCTCTTTGAGGGTTGTGATGAAGCAGTCTGAGGAGACCTGGGAAGCTGCTGGCAGTGGGACAGGGTTTAGATTATAAAAGTGAAGAAGGCTGGATGCTTTCTGTTGAAATAGACTGTTAAGAACTTTGTCAAAGAATGAACTCTTACTGTAACCCACACCTCATTTGTCACCCTGATGGGCTGAGGAAAAGTGACATTTACAAACTGAGAATGAAAGCACATCCATTTCACCAGTCTGACACCCTGATATAATAACTATTTACCTTGAGAAAGAGGCACTGAGATTTCCGATTCTTGTGAATCTTCTCACTTTGGCACTTATTTTCTCACTCTGTCAAACAGCCCCAGATTAATGGAACAATTTGTTCAACAAATCATATTAGTAGAATGTGCACAGGGTAAAGAGAGAGAGGCGGGGGAGCAGAAAATTTTTACTCATTCATAGCAGTGGTATCTCTGCAAATAAAAATGTAGTTATGCCTGACATTTACAGAGAGACAATGTGAAGGGGAGAGGGTGTAATGACTCCGGGCAGTGCAGAGACCACTTTGTAAGAACAGTAGCGCTCAAAGGGGAATAAGATAAAGTTACACACAACATCTAGATTGAGCTTCCTTCTAGAACATATTTGTCAAATGCAGCAGGATATGCCAGTGTCCAAAAATAAAAAAGAATTTTCCATGATAATTAAGCATCTTATGCTTTCTATGCTACACAGACATGTCCCCTTCCAGCACACTTGGGAAGTCTCGAAGATTTCCGGGAACATCATATTACAAAAACATGATTCAATTCCTCAGAACAGATCATAGGTGCAGGGCAAGGTGGGGGCATGAGATAGCTGCATGTGATTAGGACTGAGATTGTTAATTCTGATAGGTATTCATTCAGTTGACATCACAAAGGCAAATAAAATGAAATAAAATAATTGGCACAGTCTCGACATTTCGTATGCTTCATGCCTTTGTGCCCGAAGTTTGAATGAATGTTTAGGATATAGAAAGCCAATAAATATCACCTACAACAAATCATGTTTATTTAAATATGTTCTGTCTATTGTTTCTCTTCACACCCACAAAAAAATACAACATAATATCACATTTTTCCACTAACTTTCAAAGTACCCTCAAAGTTGGCTGCAGTGTTCATTTTTTTGTGTTAGTGTTGTCACACTGCTATTATACCTTACATCCGCAACAGAAATTGACACTGGCTTGTCCCCTGGTTCTGTATACTGTGGCCTTGGGTGTCAAGGGAAAATATTGCTGTACATTGTTGTGTTGCTTTGATTTCTCTTTCCTTTCACTCTTATTTTTCTTCTTTTTTCTCTCTCTTTTTAAAGGTTTTTAACATGTTTTTGAGCCACAGGAGAGATACCAGACACTTTTTGACACAAAATTAGTTCCTGGAAACCTCTAATTAACTGAGAGAGCATGTTTTCTCTTTCTTAGGTTGAGATTTTCGACTAAAAAATGCTCTTTTTTATCCAGGTTTACTCTAGAAATATTTTAGTGTAAAAGTGACCTGTTCAAATCATTAAGGAGTAATGATAGCTCGGCAAAAGATTCATTTCCAGTCATGCTTCCAAGATGAGAAACAATATGAAGCCTCTTTGGGTATCGCTGATATGAATGCCTCCAAGGACAGTGAGAGCCCTACTTTTAGGTATTTATTCTATATAAAAACATTCTGTTTCAGAAAATTTAGGGCACTCTTTTACTGCTTGTTTGTCCCACTTTTCATATAGTAAATATTTCATCAAGGAGGATCAAGATATCACGTTATTTTTTGGGAATTTGGGAACCTAAATAAATAGGAAAATACTAGCTACACCAGATATATAGTGTTTGCTTTTGTGGGTATGTATGTGTGCATGCATATATTTGTTACAAAGAAAATGTATGTTCATGTTAGAAAACTCATAATGTATATAAAAGGTAAATTTTTTTCTCTTCTAACTGCATAAGTGTCTACACACACACACTAGCTATCTCTCTATCTCTCTATAAGGGTCAGAGATAACTGTCTCAAGTCACTTCTAATAAGTGGAGATGTATTTTTGGTTTACATACTTGCAGCAGAGAGCCCTCGGGGGCACGGATAACTCTGTGATGGATTTATCCTATCTGTCTTATTACCATGGTCATAGTCACATGGTTTCTCTACTATTCTAGACTACTCCTATTCCTTGCGTACGTTAGGGTGACTGAATTCAACAGAAGTTTGCGACTCACTTAAGAAACAATCCAATGCAGTATTCATGTTGGTGAGCAGCTTTCATCCCATGATGATTCAGAGAACCAGGCTCCTTCCTACTTGGGGGTCTTTGGTCCATAAGGACTTTGAGGTATTCTGTACCTAGCCTGTGTAAAAGGATGAAGAAAGAGGCATTTCTCCCTCATTCTAAAGATCCCAGCCGAGAGGGAACACACACAATTTCTGTGGATGCACAGAAGAGTGGGAAATGTTGACCCTGGCTGGTGGCTGCTTTCCAAAGATGACTACCCATTATGGAAAAGGAGGCACAAAGCAGTGTCTCAGCCACCTAACCCCATGGCCTGTCGCTTTCCTGGGCTCTATTTCACTTTTCTCTGTTCCCACTTCCACATCTTCTTTGTGCATGCCATCTTGTCACCTGGGCTTGTCCTGCCTGATTCTTCAGGTGCCTGACTCTGTCCCTTGGTGCCTCCCTATATTTTTTTAGAGCTTTATCTTCTACTCTCAACTGCTTGACTTTTCTCCATTTCTCAGTATGAATTTCAGAAAGAGAATCTGATTGGCCTATTGTTCACCTTTTTATCCCTGAGAGGCCACTTTAGCTGTCACTGACCAGTCTGTGGAATTGGTGTTCATGTATCTGGTGCCCACCTTTAATCCAATTAGTTGTGCATTTATTTATTTATTGTGGTGGAGGAGTTGTATTTGAAGTTTATCTTAGAAGTGTGGCCATCTTGATTTTATTTGTCTATTACATGTTGTTTTACAGCTTGTCCCATCCATTGTCAAATATGAGATGTGCTGAAATAGAATACTTTATCCTTGCCACAGACTAAAAGCATCCACATTCCAAGAAATGTTTAAAAAGTACTTAATCATGTGGATTTCTCTAGTCAATTCCTGAAGGTTCTACTTCCTTAAGCCCCAGTGGTGAGTGTGCTTACAGATGACAACTAAACATTCCTTTCACCACACAGGAACAGCCCTGGCATTTTAGTTTTTAGGACACAATTCCTTTCTTTAGTCTGTAGCCACTTCAAGGAGAGCGTGTGCAAGTTAAAAGGAGGAATTTTGATTCATGGTGGTTTCTTTAAAACCTCATCTGTGAAATATGTTACTGCAAATCAGAGATTATGGTTCTAATTGGAAGTTGAGTTTAATGTTTTAGGTATGTCTTATTGATGGGTAGCATTTATTTAATGTGTCCTTTCTGCTGGGCATTGCTTGAAGCTAAGCTTTACATTCACTGTTTTCATTCCCCACAACCTTCCCAGGTGAATGTTTAATCAATCTCTTGGCTTAAATGAGTAGTACTGGCTCAGAGAGATGATTTTACTTGCTCAGGGCCACACAGCCAAATACAGAACCTGAAATTTAAATTTAGATCTGCCTCTAAATTCTGTTTCTGTTATCTGTTGGTAGCTCCTCCGTTTGAAAATCTATACCATCTCGCTGTTTCCTATGCCTTTACCCAAAATAACTAACAGAATGCAATGGAGTATAGAGTCCACCAACATCTCCTGAGCAACAAGTGCAGTAGCAGCAGTTTCATGAAGACTATGTCATTTACTTTTTCAACAACCCTAGGAACTAAAAATTAGTAGTCCCACTTTATAGATTAAAAAAACTGAGGTCAGGGGATTAAGCAACTTGCTTGGGCCACAATTTATAAGTGGCACCATCAGGATTTGAATAGAGATCTTCTGGGGTTCTTCCTACCTCCCCTCAATTTCTTCATTAGTTAGTAAAAATAATTCAGAGAGACAATAATTACTTCATATTAGCGTCCCACAGTAATATGCCCTCAGCGCTCTGTATGTCTAATGAACAAATTAATGTATTTACCTCCTGCATCTGCTGGTGAACTAAAGCTGTCATCAAAATTTTTTCCTGCCTTTCCTTCCTGCTTTCCTTTTGATTTGTGATTCTCCTAATTGGGAGGCCTGTTAAAAGACAATTTTCAGAAAAATGTAAAAAATCATGACTCTCATACAGACATAAATATGAAGACATATTAAAGAATTTATTTTACTCCTATATTATGAAGGAACAAGGCAGATGTTACAACCAGTTCAAAAGAAAAGTTAAAAGAACATAAATGTAAATGGAATAACCACAAATATATACAAATGCATAAAACAATGTTGAGATGAATGGCGAATGGAAACGAAACTTTTTTTCCACAAGGGAGGTGGTGGTGTTCAATTGATCTATCCTCGATAGGGCAGAATTTACATTGCTGTCAGTTACCTGTAACTTACAAAAAATTACCAAATAGCTCAAAGACAGTGAACAAACAGAGCTAGAACTGGGCAGCCAGAGAGTGTGCTATAGTTGATGCATTTTTTTTTTCCATTGAAACACAATTTTTTTTTGAACAGGCCTTTAATGTAGTCTTAAGAAGCTCATTTAGAGTATTGTATGTAGTCAGTGATAGACAGGTAGTCTGAAATAAACATAAAAATCTAGTCCTATATAGAATAGATTTATGAATGAATGGAATATTCTTTTCTCTGTTATTTCTCTATTCTGAGCTGAATGATCAGTAATGAACATCCCTGTAGGGCTGGCAAACACAGAAAAGCAGCCAAAGAGAATGGGTTGGAAATGCTTCGTCCCTGGAGGAAGCAAGAATATCAGACCATCCTGGCTCTGGCCTGGGCAGGGGTGGCGGTAGAAGGATTAGAGCCCCTTGGCCCTAGCCTGCCATCCATAAAGAGTCTCAGATTTACACTGAAAATCTCAGTGATCTCCAAATGAGGTTAAACAAGCACAGTATACACCAAATGAATTGAAGAAAGAGGAATTTCATCATACAACTTTCAACGTGTGTCTCATTTCCAACCATAATGACTTGGAATTTAAAAAAAAAAAAACTGGGATGTTTTTCGAAATCCTGTATCTTGTAAACAGCAAAATTATATTGATATGTGCCCCTTACGTGTGTATATATCAAGCACATTAATTTGGGGAACAGAACACTTCTTGTTTCAAACATTTCATTTTTAATTGTTTTCTTTTTAATTAACCAGGAGGTTCATAAATTCAACTGGCCTTGACTCTCCCCAAACAGAGCGTTCGGTCCGAGCCCAGGACAAGGGCATTTATTTTCCCTGCAAATTGCTGGAGCTGCGATCTGCCTGCCTAAAGGCGCTCCTTTAGAAGTCCTTTCGAGTGCACTGGCTGGCGACACCCGAGGGGCGGCTCCTCCACCCTTCCGGTTTTGGAGGGTGGGCGGCCGGGCGTGGGGGTCACAATGGCCAGTGTCCCCCGGGGGGGGGGGCGGCAGCGGCTTCTAGGTGCGGGGGGGGCCGCGCATCCCGCCGCGCCCGGGGAACTTTCACTGGGCGTCCGCAGCGCGCAGACAATGGGCCGGGGAAGGGCCTTATCGCGGCGCGCAGGCCTTCCCCGAGCGCGGCGGGCGGCGGTGGCGCTTCCGCGGGCCCCGGGCCGCCAGCCCCCCGCCGCCCGGCCGCCCGCCGCCCCCCGGCCGCCCCCGCCGCCGCCGCCCGCTGCTTCCTCCCGCGCTTCCTCCCGCGACCCCGCGGCCTCCCGGCGAGGCGCGGCCGGCGGAAAAGCTTGGTGGGGTGGCCGCGGCGGCGACACGCGCGGCGGGTCCCGGGAAAACAAAGGCGGGATGTGTGCGGCCGAAAGTCCGGAAACGGGGCGCCGGTGGGGGCCGGGGCGGCGCGGCGGCCCCTCTCGGAGCCCATTGTTTGCGGAGCGCACATCCACACGCGCGCAACGAGAAATTAACACATCCTGCCGCCACTATCTACCCGGCGACCGCCAAACAAACAGCGGTAACTTTGCACGGCGAGGAGGGTTTTTAATGCGATGTCCAGGCCTGAGAATAACATCCAAAGCCCTCCGTAGAAGTCCCCTCTCTTTGTTTCCGCCCTGCGCTTGGTATCATTTATGATTCTCACGCTACTATGACAGGTTTTTAACAAATGTATTATTATTTTTTGTTGTTGGGGAGAGGCTTTAAATTTCTTAAGAGGGGACATTCTGAAGATCCCTGGAATAACACAATTTTCTTTTTTTATGGTACTAACATTCGAGTCTGACACTGTACCTGGCAGTATTCTAAGCCCTTCATAGGTAGTAATTTACTCTCCCATAACAGCCCTTTGAGTTTGGTGGTATTTTCATCTTCATTTTCCAGATGAGGAAAGGAAGACACCAAACGAACCCACACAGGTGCAGAGCGAGTAAATGAGGCAGCATGCATCAGGGCGTAGGCTTGCTAGCTGGAGTCCACAAGCCAGAAATAATGCCTAACCATTTGTTTTTTCATCTCTAAGTTGTCACGGTTTTGATTTTAATTTCATTTTGATCACTGAAATACAGGACGTTTGTAGCCTATGGTTTTTCTGAACTGGTTATCTGGGGAACCTTGTGACTAGGCAGAAGTTTGTAGATCAGAGGAGCAAAGAACTTCATTAAGCATATGCTTTTCTTTATTCATGACTTTATGCACTTTTTAGGACTTAGGCTCTCTCTGGGTTTTTGATAAAGTGTTGTGGAATTGAAGTGGAATTTGCCATTGCTATGAAAAGCACATGTCATGTCTATGGCAAATGGAAAATAAAGCAAAATGAGCACCAGTATATTTGGAACCAATTAATTAATTAATTGGAGAATTAAGTCAGAGTTTCAGTTTTCTGATTTGTCCTTGTTGAGTGGATGTGATCTTAACGCCCCATTAAACAATGACTGAGTCTCTTTTGAGGAAATGTAGGGCCCTGTGTGCTGTTCTAGAGAAATGCTAACCTAATCTCCTAAATTGTACAAGCCAGCCTCTACTAACATTTGAAGTCACCCCAATTAACTTAGGCTGAGTTCTCAGTAAGGTCCAAATATTCTTAGGGGACAGCAGAGACACAAATGAATAAGACATTCTTCATACCTAAAGCTGTAACTCACTGGCTGGCCAGGAAAGGTAATGACCAATAACTAAATTTGTTGTAAGTGCTATATAATAAGGGAGAAGAACACAGATGAGAGATCAATACTTTCACCTTGGGGTCAGAATGTTGGAGAGAGGTTCAAATGCTTCAAAACACTCATCTTCTGTAAAGGAGCCAAGAAATCATTTATCCAACAAATCCAAATTGAATCCCATTATTGTGGCAGATACTGTGTGTGAAAAACAACAAAAAACAACCTGCAGATGCTCAGATGTTCATTTTGTGGAGTTTGTAATCTAGTGGAAGGAGATAAAAATGAAAGAATGACACAAATGCATGACTCCTGCAATTATTTAGTTATTATCATAGGAGGATGTTTGAAAGTATATTATAGGAGGATTTAAACCAGTCAGGGCAGGTAAGTATGAAAGAAGAGAGCATTCTACGCAGAGAAAAACTGAAAGTGCAACCTAAGTGCCACTGTGGCCTTAGGTAAATGCTGTGTCTTCAGGGAGAATAATAGGGGGCCCGTGGGGCTGCAGCTCCTGGGGGAAGTGGGAGAAAGGGAGTGAGATGAGGCTAAAGAGAAGACAGGGACCACGCCAGGCATACACTATAGGTATAGGCCACATTAGATATTTAGGTCTTTATCCTGTAACAATTGATGCTATTTAAATGTCTACATAAATATTGAAAATAGACACACACACACACACACACACACACACACACACACTCTCCATAAGGTGTCTTTGATTGCTAAATAGAGAACAGATTGGAGGGGCCCCTGACTGGTTAGGAAGCTACTGTGCCAGTTCAGGTCAGAGATGGTGACTGATTAGAGTGATGAAGGTGATGAATGGAAAGAAAAGGGTAGCTTACAGCTGTGGTCCCCAACCCCCAGAACGGAGAGCTTTGTTGCCTTCCTCACCCGCCAACCACTCCCCCATGGTCCGTGGAAAAATTTTCTTCTATGAAACTTGGGGCGGGGGTGGGGGTGTGGGTGTGACACACAGCAGGAGGTGAGCGTGAAGCAGAGGGCCAGTGAGCGAAGCTTTATCTGTATTTACAGCCTTTCCTCTCCCCATTGCTCACGTCACTGCCACGCTCCTTCCACCACCCAGTCTGTGGAAAAATTGTCTTCCATGAAACGGGTCCCTGGTGCCAAAAAGGTTGGGTACCCCTGGCTTAGGGGGACAGGTATTCAGAAGGGCAGGTAGACAGAACATGATGAGAGATGGCAGGGAAGGAGATGTGATAAGAATGACCCCTAAATTTCTGGTGTATACAACTAAGATGGAAGGTGGGGGTCTTTCCTGAGCAAAGGGAAATACTGAGGATACTCAAGTTGAGGAGGATGGGTATAAGTGTTAAAGATGTGGAGTTTGAGGTGCCTTTGAGTCATCACGTGTAGCATGTGGGTGGGTGCTGGGAGGGGATGGATTGGCCTGGATGCAGACAGACGTCTCCTCCGCTATAACAAGAGTAGAAGAGTAGGCTGGGTGGAGTGGAGGTAGATTTTATTTGTATATTTGGTAGTGGGGAGAAGAGCAACTGGGTGGCCTGGGTAGTGAAGGTTTGGAAAAATCATTAGTGAATAATTACTGAGGAAAAAATCAGAATTCATACTTTTCTATTTTCATACCCCAGATGTGAGCTTGCTAGTTTTTGAAGCAAGCCATTTCTTATTGTTTTATAAGACCTGTAGAGTATTAGAGTTAAAAATAAAAAACGTTAACTGATTACCCAGTGAAGGCTTCTCTCTCTGTAACATAAGCAACCTAAAAGACCTTTGTGCCAGCCTCCCACCTGAGGCTAGATTCCTGAGACTGGTCTTGAAAACTTTGTGTGAAGGAGAGCTCACTATAATATTTTACGAGGCAGACCACATCATCGATAGAGAGTTTCAGTTCAAATCCAAGAATGTGAAAAATTTGGAGGGATTTCAATAGTCATCAAGTGTTTCCTATCCTTTTCATAAGAGCTGTGACACTCAGCATGCACTCAATTGGAATTTCTTCAATAACAGGACACTCACTAATGTGTGAGACAAGCCTGTATTTCTATAAGAGAGTTTTTCAAATCTCTGAAAACCGTTCTTATGACCTCCTCCCACACCTAGAATTCTCTTCTCTGGAGACCATGTGTAACAATTTCATCAACCATTCCACTTTTGATACACTTTTAAGATATCTCACTATCTAAATTGCCCTTCCCTGGATGATTTATGTAAGATACAGAAAAAGGAATTTGGCACAATAAATACTTAAGGTGTGGTTGACAAATACCAAGTAAGAACATTGGGTGGAGAGTGCGGGCTCATCTGTATGGCCTTAATACTATCACGTAGTCACTCTCAAGTCCAGACCATTCATTTGCAGTTGAATGAAAAATGTGTGGGGGCACATTTTGGCTCAAGCATTCTAGAATATCCCTATTAATTCTCTTAATATGGAGACTTAGGTTTTTCAAACACAGCCAACATGTGGGTGATTAATTTGTTTAGCTGTTGATGTTCCGTGTGCTCCATTTCATTTTGTATCCATTAAAACTGGAGACTCACATGATATTTCCACTTAACCAATGACCTTGGCTCCTTATTTTTTTAACTCACTTTTTCAGATTTACATACAGCAAATTTCACTCTTTTTGGTGTACATTTCCGTGAGTTTTCACAAATGTCTACAATTAGGTAACCACAACACAATCAGGATATTAAACCATCTGTTACCACCAACATCCCCTTTGTGCCACTTTAAAGTGAACACTCCACCCTCCACCCCAGCAGTTTCTGGAAACCACTGATGTATTCTTTTCCTATGATTTTGCCTTTTCCAGAATGTCATATGAATGGAATCATACAGTATGCAGTTTGTGCTCAGGTCTTGGCAACTATGGATAAAGTTTCTGTAAACATTGTGTACAGCTTTGTGTGAGCCTAAGTTTTCATTCCTTTATTGTAAATACCAGAGTAGTGTGGATTTGCTGGATCATGCGGTAAATATATTTTTAACTGAATAAAAAACTGCCAAACTATTTTCCAAAGTGACAGCATCATCTTATGCGCCTATCAGCATCCACGGGATGAACAGCAATAACCTTCCTTTATTCCTGATGTTGGTGACTTAGGTATTCTCCCTTTTTGTTTGGTTAGATTGGCTACAGTCTGATACATTTTGTTGGTATTTCCAAAGAAACTGCTTTTGGATTTGTTGATTTTTGGTGCGGCTACTTTTTCGCTCCTGAGCTCGGTACTGAAGGAATGAATGATTACTGGAAACACATAGTGTGTAGAGAGAAAGGGAGAGACCAAAATCTAAAGGAGAAAATGACCTACTCAGCTAAGTTCCTCCCCATATTTATTTCCAAGGACACGTGCAAAGGGTCAGGGCCATTTGTTAATTTCTTTAACGACTCCCATACAGGTCAGCTGTTTTCAGTTGACCTTTGCATTCAGCAAACACGCAACTTCTGGCAGGTGTTTTCACCTGACTCTTCATTCACCTTGCTCATGTTCTTTCCATCCATCCATCCATCCATCCCTCCACCCACCCATCCTTTCTTCTAGGCCCAGCCCCTACAGAATTTCTCTATTGGTTTCCCATTTTTAATTTTATTGATTTCTTCTCTACTTATTTCCTTTTTTTCTGCATGTTTTAGGTTTAGTTTGCTCTTTTTTTCTAATTTCCTTAGGTAGAAAGTTACGTTATTGATTTTAGACCTTTGCTTTGTTCTATTATATACATTTGATGCTATACATTTCCCTCTCAGCATTTCTTCAGCTGAGCCCCAT
>CM052438.1:10036593-10109124 GCA_028533085.1 Varecia variegata
TGGTTTCCCATTTTTAATTTTATTGATTTCTTCTCTACTTATTTCCTTTTTTTCTGCATGTTTTAGGTTTAGTTTGCTCTTTTTTTCTAATTTCCTTAGGTAGAAAGTTACGTTATTGATTTTAGACCTTTGCTTTGTTCTATTATATACATTTGATGCTATACATTTCCCTCTCAGCATTTCTTCAGCTGAGCCCCATGTATTTTAATAAATTGTACTTTTGTTTTAATTTATTTCACAAATATTTTTTAATGTCTTGTGAAATTTCTTATTTGACTCATGGGTTATTTATAAGTGTGATCAAAATTCAAATACATGGGAATTTTACAGCTATCTTTCTGTTACTGATTTCTTGTTTGAATCCATTGGGGTCTGAGAATATACTTCGGTTTAGTTTCCATTCTTTGAAATGTGTTAGTGTATGTTTTATGGCCTAGAGTGTGATCTATTCTGGTAAATGTTCCATGTGCACTTAAGATTGTTATATATGCTGCTGTCATTGAATGGAGTGTCCCACAAATTTCAATAAGTTGATTGAGAGTGCTTTTAGGGGTTCTTCATCCTTACCCATTTTCTCCCTGCTTTATCTACCAATTACTGAAAGGTGTTTAAATCTCCATATGTAAACATTGAATTCTCTATATTTCCTTTAAGTTATGGCAGTTTTTGCCTATTGTATTTAGATGCACTATTGTTAGGTGCATACATGTTTAGATTGCTATATCTTCTAGGAAAAGTGACCATTTTATCATTATGTAATGTTCCTGTTTATCCCTAATCACCTTACTTATTATTCCCAAGTCCTCTTTGCTTGAAATTAATATAGCTACTCCTTTCTTTTGATTAGTGTAAGCATAAAAGCATGCTTTTTATGTTCCTTTACATTTGACCTATCTGAGCCTTTATATTTAGAGTAGATAGCACATGGTTGCATTTTGTTTTTTTGTTTTGTTTTGTTTTTTTAAATCCAGTTGGACATTCTCTTTAACTGGTGTGTTTAGACGACTTAGCGTTAAAGTGATTATTGATACAGTTGAAGTTTACCATCTTTTTAACTGTTTTTCATCTGTTACCTTTGTTCTTTGTTTTTTCCTCTTCTCCACACCTTTGCATTTTTCTGCATTCTTTTTTTTAATTAAGATTTTTTTTGTAATTCCAATTTATCTCATCTCTCATCATATCATTTGAACATTTTTTAGCTTTTTAAGTTGTTGCTCTATAGTTTGTGATTTATGTTTTTAGCTAATCTCAATCCACCTTCAAAAAACACCATATCAGTTCATATGTAGTGCAAGTACCTATAAAAGAGTATTCTAAACTCCTTCCTCCCATTCCTTATGGCATTGCTGTTATTTATTATAGTTATCCATATGCTTTAAACACCCAAACATATTTTTGCTATTATTGCTTTAAACAGCAGTTATCTTTTAGATCAGTTGAGAAAAAGAAACATAAAAGAATTTATTTTACTTTTATTTGTTCCATTTTTAACCCTTTCCCTTATTTTTTTCATGTGGACACAAACTTTTGATCAATATCATTTTTTTCTGCATGAAGAACTTTTTTTTCACTTTCTGTGGGGCATGTCCACTGTTAATGAATTTCCTTTGTTACTGGTTGCCTGAGACAGTCTTTGTATCTGCTTCACTTTTTAAGTATTTTTCTGGGTACAGTTCAAGGTTCGTAGGATAATTTTTTTTCCTTTTTTTCTTTCAACACTTTAAAGATTTCACTGTACTTTCTTACCGATTGCATAGTTTTTGATGAGAAATTGCTCCAATTCCTGTCCTTGTTCTTCTACAGGTAAGGTTTCTACCTGTGTGGTTTCCTTAAAGATGATCACTTTGTCTTTGTTTATTGTGATTTAATAACATATGACTAGGTGTGGATTTTGGTGTTTAGTCATGTTGGTATTCTCTGAACTTCTTAGAACCATAAATTGGTGTCTCTCATTATTCCTTTTACAGTTTTTGGCTATTATTTAATTGATATATTCCTGCCCTACTCTTTCTTTCTTCCCTTCCTTCCTTTGTCTCTCTCTCCCCTCTCTCTCTCTCTCTTTTGTTCTTTCTTTCTTTCTTGAGATGGAGTCTTGCTCTGTGGCCCAGGCTAGAGCGCAGTGGCACAATCATAGCCTTGGACTCCTGGGCTCAAGTGATCCTTCTGCCTCAGCCTTCCCAGTAGTTGGGACTACAGACATACAGACGTGTACCAAAAATTAACCATACCTGGCTAATCTTTCTTTCTTTCTCTCTCTCTTTCTTTCTTTCTTTCTTTCTTTCTTTCTTTCTTTCTTTCTTTCTTTATTGTTCTGTAGTTCTTAGATGTTCTGTACTGTGTGCTTTATTCTTTTTTTCTCTCTCTCTCTTTGTATTTCAGTTTGGAAAGTTTCTGTTGTTCTATCTCCAAGTTAGTTGATTATGTTATGGCTGTGCCAACTGTACTGGTGAGCCTACTGATTGCGTTTTTTGTTTCTTTTACTGTTTTTTAAAATTTCTAGCATTCCTTTTGTTTCTTTCTTAGAGTTGTCATCTTACCCATCTGAGCTTGTATGTTGCCTAATTTTTCCATCAGCTCCTTTAACATATGGTGTGGATTGAATGTTTGTCCTCTCCAAAACTCATATTGAAATTTGATTGCCATTTTTAACAGTATTAAGAGTTGGGCCCTTTAACAGGTAATTAGGTCATGAGGGCTCCACACTCATGGGTGGGTTTAATGCCTTAACAAAAGGGCTTTCAGGTGTGGGCTTTCTCTAATGGCCCTTCTGCCTCCCACCGTGGTGTGAGGATTCAGCATTCCTCCCCTTTGAAGCACACACTCTGCATTGTGCCACCTTGGAAGAAGAGAATGGCCTCACCAGACACTGAGCCTGCCAGCACCTTGACCTTAGGCTTCCCAGCCTCCAGAAATGTGAGCCAATAAATTTCTGTTTATAAATTGTATAGTCTCAGATATTCTGTTATTGTAACACAGAATGAACTGAGACAACATATTAATCATGGTTATTTTCAATTGCTATGATTTGGATGATGGGTAGTGTTTAATGTTTGTTGTAGCTACAGGTGCCAGAGGCTTCTAGTTCCTCTAGTGGCCGTGTGTTTATCTCCTCTAGGCTTTGTGCTCCTCTTTATAGGGCTCCTCAGAGAGTCTGTGTCTTGCAGCACTTTCTGTTAACATCTACTGTTGCCGTTACTGAAGGGTTGTTAGTGAGGTGGTGGAGTGTAGAGGAGGAAGATGGTTCTCCAATATACTTACTAAGTCTTAGTCTTTTAGTGGGCCTGTTTCTTGAAAATATGGACTTCAGAAGTGTTTTAGTCTCTCCTCTTGGAGTAGAGATACCCCCTCCACTGTTGCCTCCTAACTTATCACCCAGCTATGCCGTTCCCAGCCAATTTCTCTGTTAACTAGGTTCTTAATTATTTATTTTTCCTGAGGCATGACAGGAAGGACGGCACCAGCTGGAGTGGGGCAGAGTTCCCCTCCACCAGCTAGGATAAGGTTTCAGAATTGCCCTCTAGAAAGTCCTTCCCCATGGGGAGCAGGCCTTTGTTAGGTAGAGGGGTCTGGGAGGGTTTCACCATGGCTCCTCTTCCTCCTCCCTTGCCAGAGCTCTGTGGGGAGCTTTCTCCCATCTTCACCATGAAAATTTGGTGGGGATCCTAGAGGGAAAGCCTACCAAAGTTTGAGACCCCACCTGTGACTGTGGCCCCAGGGCTTATCCCTCTCATATTATTAATAGTTTCACACAGTCTCCAGCCATTCATCAAAATTGCCACTTAGGTGTTCCTACAAGTTTATGTTCTGCCTCAGGTAAGAGATCTTGAGTCCTGTATACTTTTGACTGTGCCAGAGTCATGATGGTGGTTCATCCAAGCTTTTTACATGTCAAAACTGAAACTGAAAGTCTTGTCATTTATTGATTTTTTTAATGTTTAACCAAACTTGCAGATCTAGGAAAAATACTATCATCAGTCATGATATATTGTCCTTTTTATTAACAGATTTGATTCACTGAGATTTTGCTAATCATCTTTAGGCATATGTTTATTGAGAGTATTGGTTTATAATTTTCTTGTAATCTTTCCTTTTGCTTTGGTGTATTAGTCTATACTTCCCTTAAGAAATAAGCTGTGATTTCTGAAACGATTTTTTGTAGGATTGGGATTATTTCTTTCTTGAACATTCAATAATATTTACTTGTGTGTATGCTACCCTTTTCTGCATGATATGTTCTATAAACATCAATTAGTTCACGTTTGTTTATAATGGTATTTAAGTCTTCTATATTTTTACTAATCTTCTATTTGTCCTGTCAGTTTGGTAGGGAAAGCCTACCAAAGTAGGCTTAAAAGAGGAGAGTTTAAAGTTCCAACGATAAGACTAGTCTATTTTCCTTTCAGTTCCATTAGCTTTTACTTCATGTATTTTGCAGCTGTAGTATTTGGTATACAGTTAGGATTGTTTTGACTTTTTCATGAATTAACCTAAAAATTGTTATTTATCCCTAGTAATGTTCCTTATTTTTTGTCTGACATTCAGCTTTCTTACACTTAGAGAAACTTATCTGTGCTTTATACTTAAAGTTTGTTTTATTGTAGCCAAAATATGGTTGGCTTTTGATTTTTTAATCCAGGTTGACTGAGACTCCAATCTCTGTCTTCTAATTGGAATGCTCAGAACATTTACATTAAATGTCATTATTGATATGGTGGTTTAAAAGATACATTTTGCCGTTGGTTTTCCATATTCTCATCTGTTCTTTATACCCTCTTTAGTCTGTTCCCTTCTTCTTTTTGACTAATTTAGTATTCCAGGTTATCTTCACTGACCTTGTTGTATTATCTTTTAGCTATAACTTCTTGTATTAATTTTTAGCTGTTTCTCTACATTTAGCAATATACATCTTTAACTTGTCAAAGTTTATCTTCAAATATAATGTGTCATTTCATAAATAATATTATTGTTAAAGTAGTATGCTTTCATTTCTCCTGTCCTTTCCTTTCTGCTATTGTTATCGCATATTCTAGTCTATTTTTGCATTACTTACTACAATATGTTATTTTTTTTCTTAAACAATTTTTATATCTGTAGATATTTCATGTATAAAACTTGATGTGGTTGGAGACAAGGATATCCTGCGATACTATTATTATTATCAATACCATAAACTCAGGTATCATCTCCAAAAATTTTCTTCTGTCTCCCTCCTTTTTTCTTTTTGTGATTAGAGCACTTAACATAAGACCCATTTCCTTAGCAATTTTTAAAAAGAATACAGTACAGTATTATTAATTATAATCCCTATATTGTACAGTAGATCTCCAAAAGTTACTTATTTTGCATAGCTGAACCTTTGACCCTTTGACAAATACCACCCTATTCTCCCTCCCCCAGACCCTGGCAACCACCATTCTACTCTCTGCTTCTATGTGTTTGACTATTTTAAACTTCACATTAAGAGGAGATCATAAAGTGTCTGTGTTTCTATGTCTAGCTTATTTCATTTAGCATTATATCCTCCAGGTCTATCCATGTTGTTGCAAATGCCAGGACCTCTTCTCTTGAAGGGGGAATAATATTCCATTGTATGTATATGCCACATTTTTTATCTATTTATCTGTTGATAGACATATAGGTGGTTTTTATATCTCAGCTATTATGAATAATACTGCAATAAATATGGGAGTACAGATATCTCTTCAAGATCCAGATTTCAATTCCTTTGGATATGTACCCACTAGTGGGATTGCTGGATCATATGGTAACTCTATTTTTAATTTTTTGAGCAAATTCCATATTGTTTTCCATCACAATATGTTATTTTAATAACTCTATAACATCTGATGTAGTTGTTTTATTCTCCTTAAAATAGTTTTAATTTTTTATATTCCCTTATTTATTTAGTCAGCTCCAATACCTTAGGGACACTGAATACTACCTGTGTCAGCCCAATTGAGTTCGAGGACAGAGGTGTTGAGGGGGTTAATCCCCAGTGTGGAGGGCTCTATACACAGGAAAGTATGGCTGATCCCTTCTTACCTGTCCTAGTCCATTTGGGCTGCTATAACAAAAATACTGTAGATCGGGTTGCTTAAACAACAAACATTTCTAGTCCTGGAGGCTGGATATGAGATTAAGGTGCCAGCATGGTTGGGCTCTGGTGGGGGCTACCTTCTGGGTCACAAACTACCATCTTCTCCTCATATCCTCACATGGTAGAGAGACGGCAAGAGAGTTCTCCCAAGTGTCTCTTACAAGGGCGGCAATCCCATTCACAAGGACTCCACCCTCATGACCTAATCACTTCCCAGATGCCCCATTTCCTAACACCATCATGTTGGGCGGCAGGATTTTAACATGAATCTTGGGGGCACACAAACATTCAGACCACAGCATCGTTTGCTAAACAACTCAAGCAACGCTTTATGCGAAGCCTCTTTCTAATAGCAGAAGCTGCTTAGATTATAGTCCACTCATCCTATGGGCTAGAGGAGTAGGGGTGGGGATGAGAGATTTCTCAAGACTATTTGACCCCAACAATTTGCTCTGTTCCTCTGCTAAACAGAATTTTCAAGATACAGATTTTACTCATGAAGACATCTTAACCAGAGGTCTGATACCTCCAGGTGGGACAGAGTGATTGTCCCAAGCAATAGTGGGCATGAATCAAGAGCCAACTCTCACAACCTTCTTTTCTACATCATCCTCTCACAGCCGTCCATGCTCCTCTTGCCCCGTCATCTGCATGCACCAGTTCAAACACAATTCTCTGTTTATCTGGAGGTTGCTCGTTGTTTTTCTCTATCTTGTTGTTCTGTTTCCTTTATTCCTGTATAGGATTGATTTTGCTGAAGGTTACCAACAACTTTAAGGACCATTTGACTAAATAATAGTTGTCATTTTTGCAAACATTTATGGAGAGCCTCCTATGTGCTGGGCATTCTTTGATGGTACAGAGATACAGAGATTAGGAACATGTGACTCCTCCTTCCCCCTAGAAATTTCACCACCTATCATAGGAAAGACACAGGTAATTGCATAATTGCTATGATTGAGTTATCTGCAAAGTTCTATGGAAACACAGTTGAAGAAGAGATTAATATTGCCTGATAGAATCTCATTTCATCAAATTTCAATGACACCCATTTACTGTGTTTATTGCTTATAACCTGAGTATTAACCCATAAACATCTGAGGTTGTTCTTGTGTGTAGCTATAGTTCAGTGGCTCTCATCTGTGGCTCAACGTTATAATCACCAGGAGAGCTTTTAAAAAAAAAAAAATTCTTCCCAGAATCCTACTCTCAAAGTTTCTGCCTAGATATTTGAATTCTTGAAAGCTCCCAGGTAATTTTATGGGCAGTTGAGAACCACTGTTATAATTCTTTTCCCCTGTTTTCTTTGCTATTATTAGGTTATTCTATCTTAGTATAATGGTATTCTCTTGCCAATCAAAATTCAGTTTAAAATGTTCTTGTCTAGTTTAACAAATCACCTGCCAAATGTTGTCATTGTTACTATTTTTTTTCTGAGATATGCTCTATTTCCCCATCATGACATAGTGGCCAAACGTCCAGAAAACTAGTTTTTATAACAAACCAACTATATTTCAACACAGAACTCTCTGAAGTATCTGTTTTACTATATAGGACTTAAGTCAGCAAGAGAGTATTTCTAGTTCATTTTCTAAGTACATTATCAAAAATACTATTTGGGAGCCCAGTTGACCTCTTAAATTCTGTAATTTACACCAAAAATACCACACTGCATAAATTATATATGTGAGATTAAATATTTAGTTTCTTGGATTTCTTAAGAAACAGAAAAGACCACACAATTCTCTTCACAGATTGCAGTATATCAAGGACAAACAGAAGGTACACTGACATGGATATTGAGCAAAGTGTTCAGTGTAGCCAAGTGTAAAATTTATAATGACAACAAAAAATTTTAGGCATTTGCGCTATTTGCCAATGGCATAAAAATAAACCTCAATAAGTTTACACCTAGAAGAAAAAAAAAGTTCCTTATGACACTCCTACCTGTGTTATCATAGCTTCCGCTGCACACCTTATGTGTGCAGTTTGGTTGTACAAATCATTGCTAGAAAAATATTGTAGGGCAAATATGTACTTTAACATAATTAAACCAAAATTAAAAAGTAATAAAATTATTAACTGTGCCCGGTCAGTACAGCTATTGTAGTGACAGGTAGGTACAACAATAATTTTTAAAATGTATGCATCATGATATTTGTTTCTGTTTGCAGAGACAGATATAACAAAGTTTCATTTTGTATACTTTGAGCTAGGCAATAGAAGAGTTCATCTAGCAAAAAATACTATTCATATTAAATTTGATGACTTGTAAAATCTTCAGTGTAAACTGAAAGTAGTATGTGGATGGTTACTTATAGATCTCACTTGTTTTTAGCTGACAGTTAATGGTAATGGGGATTTTTATTTGACTTTCTGACAACTCACCCTACTTTTCTTCTTGTATGGAAAGCTTTCTAGGTTTAAGATTAATGAACACAGTGATCATTCAAATGATAAACCCTTATTTGTGATAAAGCATGCCAAAATAGCCATACATAAGGAAGTCATATATAAAGAAATAGCCACATAGTGGAAGTTCATAAATTTTCTGAGGAGGTGAAGCAAGGTTTATTTGCAAACACTTTGGGCTCATTTGCTGTCCCTGCCTCTCCATCTGTTTCAGTTGGTTTGTCATCTGTAGAGCAATGGAATGGCAGTCCATCTAATTCAACCTGCAATTCTCAGTTCATTTAACTAGGTCAATGACTGGTATGCCAGAGCTTGTGTGCACAGTGGGTATGTGTGTGTATGTTTTCTTTTGTGTGTGTAATTTTTTTCACTGAAAAGAGAACTAGCCAACTGATAAGAAGAGAACAAATCTCATGGAGAATATATTCATTATAAATCCCCAGTCAGATTCAGTCAGACTTAGTAAGTTTTTCTGGAAGTGTCATTAGTCTCAAATTATGACAATGTTTTCCTAAGTAAGACCTCAGATTCTCCAGGGAGTCACCCATCACTAAATGACACCAAAAGTCGCGGCTAATTGTTAACAGCAGTTAATACTGAAGAATGGAAATGGGGGAGGACTTTCACTATTGTATGCACTACTATTAATATTTTGTTTGCATTTTTAAGCAATGATTTTTTATTACTGATTTGCTTGAGTTCTTTGTAGATTTTGGTTATTAGCCCTTTATCAGATGTATAGCATATGAATATTTCCTCCCATTCTGTAGGTTTGTTCTGTTGATCCCTTGGCTGTGCAGAAGCTTTTTAATTTAATCAAACCCATTTATTTATTCTTATTGCTGTGATTGCCCTTGGGGTCTTCTTCATAAATTCTTTGCCTAGGCTGATATCTATAAGCGCTTTTCCTACATTTTCTTCTAGAATTTTTATGGTTTCATGTGTTAGATCTAAGTATTTTATCCATATTGAATTAATCTTTGTGAGTGGCGAGAGATATAGATCCTGTTTCAGTCTTCTACATGTGGCCATCCAATTTTCCCAGCACCATTTATTGAATAGAGATTCTTTTCCCCAGTGTATATTGTTGTCTGCTTTGTCAAAGATCAGATGGCAATATGTGGATGATTTTATATTTGTGTTCTCTGTTCTGTTCCATTGGTCTATGTCTTTTGTACCAGTACCATGCTGTTTTGGTTACTATAGCCTTTTAATACAGCTTAAAGTCTGCTAAAATGATGCCTCCAGATTTGTTCCTTTTGTTTAAGGTTGCTTTGGCTATTCAGGCTCTTTTCTGGTTCCAAATTAAGCATAGAATTATTTTTTCTAGATCTGCAAAAATAACATTGGAATTTTGATAGGGATTGCATTGAATCTATAAATCACTTTGGAGAGTATGGACATTTTAACAATGTTGATTCTGCTGATCCATGAGCATGATATATTTTTCCATTTGTTTACATAATCTGCAATTTCCTTCTCAGTGATTCATAGTTCTCTTTATAATGATCTTTCAACTCCTTGGTTAAATATATTCCTAGGTATTTTATTTTCTTTGTAGCTATTGTGAAAAGTATTGAATCTTTGATTTGATTCTGAGCTTGACTGTTGGTGTATAGGAATGCTATTGATTTGTGTACATTGATTTTGTAACCTGAGACTTTGCTGAATTTATTTATCAATTCCAGGAGTCTCTTGGCAGAATCTTTGGGGTTTTCTAGATATATGATCATATCATTAGCAAAGAGTAATAGTTTGACCTCCTCTTTCCCCATTTGGATACCCTTAATTTCCTTCTCTTGCCTGATTACTCTGGCAAGGCTTAAAGAGG
Source organism: Varecia variegata (assembly GCA_028533085.1). Taxonomy (NCBI): domain Eukaryota; kingdom Metazoa; phylum Chordata; class Mammalia; order Primates; family Lemuridae; genus Varecia; species Varecia variegata. The sequence goes on from CM052438.1 coordinate 10,046,934, forward strand.
GCTGACAGTGGCCATCCTTGCCTTGTACAGAAAGTTTTCAAAAGAAGATAGACTGATGACCTATAAACATATGAAAAAATGTTCAATGTCAGTAATCATCAGAGAAATGCAAATCGAAACCACAATGAGATATCTCCTAACCCCACTGAGATTATCAAATAGTCCTAAAACAGTAGAGGCTGGTGTGGATGTGGAGAGAAAGGAACACTTATATACTCTCAGTGGCACTGCAAACTAGTACAACCTCTATGGAAAACAGTATGGAGATTCCTCAAAGAACTAAAAGTTGACCTACCATTTGATCCAGCAATCCCACTATTGGGTATTTACCCAAAGGAAAAAAAAAGTCATTTTATCAAAAAGACACTTGTAGCACAATTCACAATGGCAAAGATAAGGAATCAAATAAATAAACAAACAATGAGACTTATTTCATTTGATTTATAAAATAGCAACAGAAGAAATAGGGAGATAGATGGTGTTGTAATGCCCTGTGTGATTTTACACTGAGCTACTACAAGGGAACTTGTAGATACAACTTTAGTTCTGTTCCCCCATTTTGAAAAATTGTTGAACCAATCACTGCCTTCCTTTTACTTATTTGCCTTTCTTTCCTTTGTTAGTCATTTCTTTTCAATTTTTTACTGAAGTGGAATTCATATAACATGAAATTAGTACATTCACAATGTTGTGCAACCGCCAGGTCTACGAAGTTCCAAAACATTTTAATCACCTCCAAAGAAAAGCCTGTACCAAATAAGCAGGTATTTCCCATGTCCCTCTTCCCCCAACCCTTGGAACCTACCAACTTCCTTCTGTAATAGGATCCAAATCCAGCTGCCCCTTGCCTGAAAAGCCAAAGCCCAAGAGATGAGAATTGGTGAAAGGAAAAATAGGTTTTATTCAAGAGCCAGCAACCTGAGGAGATGGAAGACTCATGTTGCAAATCCCATCTCAAAGTTTTCAGGCTGACCAAGGGATTTTTAAGGGGAAGGAGTTGTGTGGTGGTGGTGGGGTGGTGTGGGAAGGAGTGGTAGGAGGGAGTGGTGGAAGACTATTTGCAGGTGCTGGCTACATGCAGGTCAACGTATCCTGTTCCAATGGTTATCATGAGTAGTGTACCATCTGGCGATTTGGTTGGCATCAACTAGACCACAGGAAAATTGAAGGTTAACTTCTCATCATTTTTCTTGGCGGGGAGGGTGGTGGTGGGTGGTGGGAGGGTGATGTCCTGCAGTCTAATCTTGGTTTGAGTCAGATGTTCAAGGGCAATTCCTGGGAATTCTTAAGCAAGCACACAATTGGGCATTGAAAAAGAAAGAGTTATTAGTTAGCTTTAACATGGTATGACTGTTACTGTTATACTTCCTGTCCCTGTGTATTTACCTAACATGGATATTTCCTACAGATGGAATCACACGGTATGTGATTCTTTGTGGTTGGCTTCTTTCACATAACATAAGGTTTCCAAGGTTCATGCACATTGTAATATGTATCAGTACTTTACTACCTTTTATGATTGAACAATATTCCATTGTATGGATATACCACAGTTTATCCATTCATTCCTTGATGGACATTTGGGTTGTTTCCATCTTTTGGCTGTTATGAATAATGCTGCTATGAACATTCAGGTACGTGTATTTGTTGGAATATGTTTTTAATTCTTTGGGGTGTATAACTAGTAGTGGAAGTGCTGGGTCATGTGGTAATTCAATGCTTAATTTTTTGCAGAATCACCAAACTGTTTCCCCCAGCCTGTGATTCCTTTTTGAGCTCTCATTTTCTCTCTTCCATTTTTCTTCTGCTCTTCTTAAGAGAGGCAACTGTTATGTTGTAGGGAGATCACTTGACTTGTGGGTCAGTCCTGCCTTTCACTGTAAACTTGGGCAAATCAATTAGTTTTCTGAGCCCCAGTTTGTACCCTCTATAATGTGGGTAGCGGACAATGTTTACTTCACAGGGTGTTGGAAATACTAAATGCTACAAAGTATGTTAAAGTGCTTGGATATTTTGGCATTTGGTGCTTATCAAAACATTGAGAACAGTCAAATAATTTTATAAGGTGTGGGAGAGCATTTTCCAGTCTCTTGAACAGCTCCACCCCTACCCTCCTCCACATTAGAAGTCCGTGTTCATTAAAACACAATCGTGCAATTACAGCCATATTCAAATGTAGGTAAGAAAGATACAGATGAAGAAGAATGAATACATTAGTTGAGTAGTTATGCTTTACTCAATTTTTTTCCTTCTGAGGTCTAATAACATCAATCTGTTAGGGGAGAAAGTTTGCTTTGAGATTTTGCAAGTTCTGAATGATAAACATTTGCTTTCTAGGAATTCTATTTGGTATTTATCTAAAATCATCATCACTCCTCTGCTCAAAATCCTCAAAGGATATCCTTCTCTTTTGGAGGACAATCTGGAGTTCCACTGTGGCCTGGGAGGATTCCCCTGATTCGACTGACACCCCCTCCCTGACCTCAACCTCTGCACTCTCCACCAGCTCATTCTGCTCTAGTGACACTGGTCTTTCTTTTCTAGTCCAACACACCATGCACACCCCAATGCAGCCTTTGCATTTCTGCCTTCTCGAATGCTTTATCTGCAGATGTCAATGTAACTAGTTCCACAGTTCCTTCATGCCAATAGTCAATGGGTAGCTTAACAGAGAAGTTTTCTCTGAACACCTTATACATAATAATTCCCTTACCCTACTTCTACTTTCTATTCTCTTTATCCAACTTTATTTTTTGTCTTTGTCAACACTAGTGTTCTTCTGCAGCATTGCATGTCCATTTATCTATTTGCTTATTGTTTGCCTTTCTCCACTAGAATATAAGTTTCTTAGGGAAAGCCCTTTGTTTTCTTGTCTACTGTTCTTCCCCCAGTACCTAAAATAGTATCTGGAACATAGTAAGTGTCTCAATAAATATTTGTGCCAAAATGGCCATTAATACAAACTAATAATATTGCAAAGTTTCTTTCTCAGAAATATTACACTCATTATGCAAAAATAAATTGTTCATTGTAGCAAAATTAAAAATTTTGTCAAATTCCTCCCTTATCTCCCAAGGAAATATGAAAGATCCAAATGTAGAATATATTTTTATGTAGGTTATAAATTCCCACAAGGCTGTCCCTTTACATTTGTTATAGGAAATAGCCTATTATGAGTGCTGAATTAATATGGATCACGATTGATTTAAAATGCATGGTATTTTGCACTGGTATTCAGCTAACATCTATATTCAATTAAATAATCATTACAGTTGCCTTCGTTTGTGCATTACACTAATGGCAAGAGCTATACGTGCAAGGGCTGGATTTTATTCTGGGATGATATAGGTGTCATCCCAAGTCTGAGTGAGATGCAGAATTTCTAAATTCTGTTCTCATAAATTAGTATGTACAGCATGGAGAGTCAACTCATATGAGAGCCTAATTTTAAAATCTCCTTGTGCATGTATAAAGACAACAAAGGAATCCCTCTCTTCTACTGAGTTTTGGGGATAATCTGGAGAACAGGTTTGCATTAAGTTTAGCTGCAATATGTGTCAATTTTCCTCGTAGTTGAATCTGCAGGCAACATCTCGTTCTGTAGCTGATTCACCTGCTCTGCCAGGTGTCCTCACCCACCATATGTATAAATATTTGCCTAAATTCTTCCTTTTTTATCATTCTGTTTTTGTGTATATTAGAAGAACCAGAGCCAATTTGCTAGGGAAGAGCAGCTTTTCCAGCTTTCTTTTGGCTGTTGATGACTTTGGTCTCTCTGAATAGTCCCTCTTGTACTTGGCTGGTATGAGACAAATTTTTTTCTGAGCTAAAAGCAGCCTCAGTGCATTAAAAACTGACAGGAAAAGGTAACTTAGTATCTTTCCAAGAGTCTCAAGTTGCATATATGTGTGAGCATCTTCTCAGTATGCCTATTTCGTTGGGAATCCTTTCAGGTTCACATTTTTTTGTGTATAACAAGGTTATATTGGCTTTGAAGTCAGACAGACTTGGATTTGAATTTCACCTTTTTTCACTCCAGAGTTCTGCAATCTTGAACAAATTGCTTGATCTCTCTGGCCTCTAGCTTGATCATCTGTGAAGTGTGTGAATGTGCAAGACACAGGTACTATGCAGTTTTTTCTTTAGGTCCCCACTTACTTACAGATCACCTTTTCTGAGAGACCTTCCTTAACCACCCCCTCCAAAGGGCACCCCTGCCTGGTGCATAGGTAGTATCTAATGCGGTATCTGGTCCATAAGGGAGGCTCAGTTCATAAACCACCCTTGTCTTGGCAAAGTCAACCCAGGGGGAGCTGGGAGTCCAGAGCCTGGTGGGTTAATCATGTGCTCTGCTGGATTAATGAAATAGGGACATTGGACCCAATGTAGACACATATATTCTTGAAAATAAGATAGAGTTGTCCATTTACATAGGATTAAACCAAGTTGCTTGTTAACAAGCAAGCAAAGGAAAAAAAGAACAGGGTGAGCTCCACAGAAGTCAGAAAGGTGAATCTCATCAATCAATATTTAAATCTAATCACTACATTATTTCCTGATCCCCTATTTATTTTTTTCAAGGAAGGAAAGAATCTTGCCTACCACGTTACTGATTATTTTTTGTCATTTAATAGGGCATTAATGTGGATTTTGTCTAGAAGCAATCTGGAAGGGTGAAAAAGTGGTACTAAATTAGCAATTAAAAGGAGTTTAGTTCCTTTTTCCATTAATTAGCTAAATGAAATTAAAAAGGTTTGTAAGTCCCTGAAAAATAAGCTTGCTTCATTTAATTTTTAATCATTGCTATTATTTGAGACAGACAGAGAGATGATTGGCCTGTTTCATCTTTTAGGTCCCCAGCAATTCCTGACTTCTCTGCTGATTTGGGTCTAGAAAGTTGGAAAAAATTCCAAGGAGGAGGTTGGTCCTTATCTAGGTTGACCCATTTAGTGCAAACATAATAAAAGTTTTTTTTTCCTTGGCTCTATTTACTGTTAAAAAACCTATTTTTGAGGTCATTATAACAGTTCTTCTAAAAATGTAACTTAATATTGAATTATGTCTGCAGGTGAAATAAAAAATATCTGTAGAGGTAGATAATATTTTTTTAATCATGGCCTTGTTACATGCTATTTGCATGGACTTGGAAGTCACTGAACACTTCTGAGTCTCAGTGTTCTCATCTGTAAAATAGGCAAAATAATGTCTAAATTTCAGGATCATAGGTAGGATTAAATTAACTAATGTATCTAATATATCCAGCACAAGGTACCTGGACTATGTTGTAGCTTACTGTTTTCAAAGGAATGAAGGAACTGATATAACTTACATATTTTTTGGAATTATAACCCAGTATTTAGATTTCCCATAAATTTTGGACTTTTGATTTTCTGTAAGAAACAACTTGGTTGTCTTATTTAACTTTTATAACAAAACACAAATCTATTTACGTGTGCTCAAGTCACATGTAAACAGATACCATAACCTTGCAGGCAGGCAAGATGACACATTGGAACTCTTGCATTGTCCAATTGCCAAGAGACGGCAATTTGCTGGTTATCTTATAAAGAGAATAATTTGAATGTTCTAATATCTGTAGTAGACTTTCCTTTTGTTCCTTTCTATAGCCTAACCAATATTCATAAGTTAAGTGTGCATGAAAATTCCTCTCTAGCTTGTTTATGGGAGATCTTGGAAGACTCTCTACTGGTTTTTATAGTAGGTGATTTTTACTCTATATGCAGATTTTGGAATTTAATGATCTTGTAAGATGTAACATTACATCCACATAATTACAGCAAATAATTCCAAGTAGGATAGCTCCAATGCTGTATGAGTAGGTGTTTGGCATTTTTTAGAGTCTCATGACATAATTTTCAGGTTAGCATCAGCCCTTCTTGAAGTTGGGTCCATTTGATTTTACATTTGCCCAAGTTGTCTATTTTTGATATTAACTCATTCCTAAATCACATACAGCCTTTCTTCTCAGTTCCAGTAGAGGCTTCCCCTTCCTTGTCTTAATAACCTTCACAGTTTTCCAGAGACCCAGAGTGTTGTCTTGATTTCATTAGTTTCCCATTGGTCCAAAGACTCATTCCCCTAGTTACTGTCCCTAGAACCCTGTTACAGCCCAGCTGGACTTAACTCCATCTGACTGTCAGCCCTTCTGGAACTCTGGATATTCTTGTGTTTAGATCTCGTTGGCCCCATAAATCTTTTGAGATGTCTCTGGGGCCACACCAACCTCATGCCTGGACTACACATGCATTCACCTCTACCCCAGACAAGTTAGAGGAAAGGACAGACCCTGGAGAATGTCTTAATTCTCTCAGTAAGCTCATCTTTTGTATTATATTATAAGTATTATATATATTATGTTATATTATAAGTAGAACTGATAATTCTCATAAGTGGAGTAAGGGAATCCTACTATAGAGTTTTGCAAAAAAGTAAGCATGTGATAGCTTCAGTAATGCAGTTTTCTCTGTAATACTAGCATGAGTGACTTAAGCAGCCAGATTCTGAAAAGAAATGTATTTGACTCTGATTCTCTTAAATCCATCTGTTCAAACTTGCTATAATACATCAAACTGCATGTAGTTTTAAATTGGTGCACATTAGGACATATAGCCTTATGGCTAGAAATAAGGATATTACTAATGAAAAAACTTACTCAGTTTCCCATAACCCCTTTGATACAGTAATCTCTGGGATCTTGGGGTAAGAGTTATATTCAGAAAGATACATGGGAGTCAAACTACAGGGTAGAAATCAAACACCACCCAGCCACCTCCATTTTTTCAAAAGTCTCAAATGGCGTATATGTAAGTTGTTACCTTTATAATGACTTACTAAGATGCATCATTTAGAATTTTTTAGTTTCTCTCTGTTTTCAGATTTCAGGCCCTTTCTTTGCCAAGTTTAAAAAGGAAAAAAAAATAAATTAATCCTCTGGAGCTGAAACAGAAACATTTGGTCTTCTGTAATCCTCAGTTCTTAACCTAATGTGGCAGCTCATAGGGAAACTGTCGAATCTGCAATCCTAATTGCTGTAAGTTGCCTCCCATGTGTACACATGTAACAGTCAGGAGTGAATGTGCATTGACAACTCATCTTCTCTGTTCCATGCTTCTAAACATCCTTACTGTGTACAGGGTTTTTTCTCTGTGACTCTGGGGTAGGCTACGTATGAGTGTGAAAGGTAGTTGTTGCCAGCATGGAAGCTAGCCTATTCTGCAAATATCCCTCCTGGTATCGAGACAAACATGAAACTGTGGCATTCAAATGTTTTGTAAAACATGTGGTGGCATGAATTCAGTTGAAGATTGTTTATTCATGGCCACATGAACTGAGAATATCAAACACAAAAGCAAAAGATCCCATCCTATATGCTGTATCAAAAACTCTAATAAGTTTGTGAGAAAGAAAAACAACCAAGGGATGTTTTCATTAACAATTATTCAAACACTCAGGAAGCATGGGATTTCGTTCCCATTCTAAAAATTCACGTGGTGTTTGTGTGTATGTGTATGTACACATACACTCACTGCAGGGTACCGTTATCAAATCAATGTTGGCAGATGGCAGGTCGTCAATAAATGCTTGTTGAACTGAAAATGATACCACACGTAATTGACCTTCTGTAACAAATATTTTCTCATTTTACTCTAATTGTCATTGGTGAAGGGATTTTAATAAAATTGACATGGTCAGTTATGCTGGGCAAGAGAACTTTCCTAGTCTGTTAGCAGTAGGTGAGGAATTTGAAATTTATTGCAGAAGGATTGAAACTTTTTGCTAATTATACCTTTCAAAAATTATGATTTGAAGGTTAGAGACCCTCCATTTTCTAATCAGAGGCTGATCCTTTATTGACAGTAATGAAGTTAGCAGGTTTCCTGTATAACATGGTAAAGTGCTAATAAGCCCCCCAGCTCTGGAAGTGTTTAGAATCAGATAAGGAGTACCCCCACCCCATTTTCCCTGCCACTTTCTTCCCCACTCTCACCCCTGAGTCTTTATACTCAATCCTTGCAGAAAGAAAGTATTTTTCATCAGGTGTTCTTACTCTTTTTCACTAAAGTTTTTCTAATAACAGAAGAAACTGAACTTGTTCTCTAGAAGGCAGGAGGGCCGGGAGGGTGTGGGCATGTGCTGCAGCCTACCACAGGCAACATTTCTTGGAAGCCTTATGTATTCTTTTAACACATTCCTGTGATTTTTGCATTCAATTTTATTACATATGTGTACACTTTTCTATTAAATAATCCTCCTCTATCCAACTAAATGAATTTGAGAATTTGCCGTGGCTGTTTGGTGGCTTTTGATAACAGAGGAATGGACAGACACCAACTGTAAAACCTTAAGTTTTGTTTATGCCAGCTTCTCATCTGCTAGTGGCCCATAATAAATAAACATTGTGATAATCACTAGTCTCTGCGTCAACCCCCAAATCTACTTTGCTAACCAACCCAATCTGGAGCTCAGTTTCCATGTTGGCTTACAGCCGGACCCCAAGTTACAACAAGGGACAAGTAGTCTCCTTCTATCTCTTGTTCAGATTCAAAGGAAGCTAGACCTACTCAGTACGCTCTATTTTTGTGTCAGCAATTATGGTCCCATGCCCTATGCCAGGCAAGAGCCCACCCTTCCCTTATAGCTTTGTTTCTATTTGATGAAAATTCCGTTTATGAATCACCATGGAACTTGGAGTAGCTAGACTCCATCCCCATCAGAGGTGGTACATAGATCCTGAGTTTGGTAACAGTAGGGCTGGCCAAGGCAGAATGAGTCTTTCTGACTTGATATTATATATCTCAAATGTCTTAATTGCCCATTCAATTGAAATGTATTCATGGATAAGTTCTCCAATAACATTGATTGCTTCACAATGGGATTTATGTGGTTTTCCATTTACTCAAAATTCTGAAGGACAAATGGACACACTCTCTTTTGAATGTTGCCTATTTTACCTATGTTTGATTGTATTTCTTTAGAAGAGAAAGTCCAAATCTTTTTTTTCACTCAGTCCCAAATTAATACCAACGTTTTTTGTGCTGTTTCCTCATGTATTTCCACACACTTGCCTCACACCAAATCTAGCTGCACACCTAAAAATCTTCCTTGCCAAGCCTTACTGAAGGCTTGGTTTGCAGGGTCCAGAGCAGGGATCCATCATGCACTTGGCAACTTCCTGGGGCAGTGGAGTGGAGTGGTTGAAGGTGCAAACTCTGGAACTGAGGTTCTTGCATTGCCACTTCCATCTCTGTGACCACTGGCAAATGACTTCACCTCTCCTTGCCTTGGTTCCATCACCTTTAAGGTAACAATACAAGTAGTTTTTTGTCTCATAGGTTCGTGGTGGAAAATGAGTTATTGCATATGAGACATTTAGAAATTTCGTAGCCCAGAGTAAATGCTCAATGTGAATAACTTCCTGTTATCTCAGGGTTCTTACTTTCTTTCTCTTCCTTTCACTTTCTTCTCCTCTCATCCTTTAGAATCACACAGATTTTTTTCTCTTTGCTTTGGAATATCAGTTTGAACAAGATATTTACTTGCTTGAGCAAGTCCTTAGGGTCTCACCAGCTACCCAAGAGGTTTACGGAAGTATTTATTTATTCAAATTACTCAAAAAATGATTCTGGAAAATATAACTGGATTATTCTACTCCTTGCTTACAGAGGCTTAGGATAAACAGTTTCTTTCTTTTCCTCCTTTTCCTTCTCCTGTTTCTTCAATAGTTATAAGATGACTGTAATATTAATATTTGCTTTTCCTTTCAAACTAGCAACACTTTCAATCTCTTCTCTGACTCTACCTTGCATATTCAGGCTCTTGTACTAATGTACATGCCATTATTTCAGCCTAAAATGTTATTTCCCACATTTTCTTATGGCCAGGTTATATACATCCTTTAAAACTCAGTTCATATATTATCTCCTCAGGCATAAATGATCATTCTCAATTCTGCAACTCAGTGGCATTGCATATTTCTCAGGCAGTGTTTATTATTTTGTATTTATAATTAGGCATTTATGTTTTTATCTTCCTTTTTATACTCAAAACTTCTTTAGGCCAAGGACCTTGGATTTATATCTTAGTTCTACTATGTCAACTGCAGTGTACACATTCAGATAAATGTTTATTGAATGGATGGATATCAGGATATGAAAGAGAGAATTTCAGTCATTTTTTTATGCTGGGAATTGGGGAAAGAACAGTAATAAAAGGCAATTAGGAATACAAGGTTTATGGTCAGTCTTTAGACTGCTGTGTTCTTCTGTCAGACCCTGGGAGCTTGGGTGCAGCAACTCTGCATGCCATACCAACATGCCATCCTCTCTCCCATTGCTTCCAACAAAACCACACTTGAACTGAATTAAACTAATTCTGTGGCCCAGATGCACCAAATAATTTTGTGTCTTTGAGGAGTAATCATCATCTAGCATTCTCTAGCCCACTAGAAGACAAGGACTTTGCCTTTTATCTCTGTATTCCCAGCATGTATAACAATGTCTATTCTTAGTGGATGCTCAGTGGCCATTTGGGGATGGGTGGATGAAAGGATTCATGTTCCTATATGCTGTATAAATCTCTGTAAATATATATTTGGCAGTACTCAGGCCCAAAAGGTAGAAGAAGAGAGTTTGGGAGCGTGTAGCTAAAGGATTCTGCAATTATAACTGAACTGACTACTGTCATCCTACTGAAGTGGGTAAGGATGCTGATGAATAGTGTGGTGTGATTTGTAGGTATGTGTCATGGCAGTGGTTACATAGCTAACTTGGCTTCTGAGATCTCCTTTACTGGAAGGAGATGTAGCTGAGGAAGAATTAGTATTCATATTTATTATCATTATTTGTTTGAGCTATTCAATATTAATTTATAGCCAAATTAACTAGACCTTATACACACCAAAAAATAGACAACTCTGGCTAAGAACAAGATTGATATCCACAAAGATTTCAAGGATCTGCTGTTACATATACACTTTAGGTTTATCTAAGATGTGTGCAGAGTGTGGAACATCATATATCTCGTCTGAAAAAAATCTTAAATGCTATGACATTAGCCACTTGCTTATAATTAAAGTATGTTGCCATTTCACCAAGCTTTCATTTACAGGAGAAAGTGCAAATTCCATTCCCCTTGAACTTTAGCTATTTCCAACTTTTTTCTTTGTTCTTTTCTTTAAAGCTTTGCAACAAATGCATCCCCATATGCTTATATTAGTTAATCTAGTATTAAACATATTGGCTGTGCAAAATGTTGGCACCCATTAATAAATGTTTTCATTTTTTCATTCTCTCTCTTTTTTTAACTTTAGATTCTTCCTTTGACTACACAAGCAACAGCTGTCTAGTTGCCTGCACAGGACTGGATCTAATGCCTCTACAGAAATCTAGGTCAAAACACTTGGAATGCATGAATATCAAACAGAGTTTTCAAAACAGCAAATGAATACATCTTTAACTGGTGACATTTTCCTGTAGCATATGGCTGCAAGCTCAGGGGACTGGATGCTTTTTGATGAATATGTTCCATCAAAAACTAAGGGATGGCAGTAGGTTTTTGCCACCTTCTGTTTTGCCTTATGAAATGATAATGCAAACTCATAGATAGATATAATGATCACAAGGCTTTTACCTTCAGACCTATTCTAAAGATGCATTTTCTTTTTTGGATGAGTTTCTTTGTCTTTAGTTGGGTTTGGGTTTTATATATAGCTGTCAAAGGTGACAGCCAGTGGGAGCAGTTTCCTTGCTTGGGCAGAATTTGATTGGTGGAAAGCTTCAAAAAATTGAACTGAAAAGCAAACACTCACCAAAGAGAGGAACTGAGGAGTTGGTCACATGAGTAACTTGTAGCCACAGTGGCAAAACATTGATCCAAATCCTTTGTCAATGTCAATATGGAGGGGCTGGATAATCATTTACCAAGGAGTAACTGAGAAAAGCCCTGAGAAATTGGAGGCTGCCTCCTTAGTCCTGGATCTGCCAACAATAAGTGAAACGTGACCCTAGACATGCTCTATCATCTCTCTGACTTCACTATCCTTCTCATACGTCAAATGAAAGGGCAAAGTGTCATGTCGCTTGGAGTGGCACAGCAGAGAAGAGTAGGCTTTGATATCTTTTTTATTGGCTGATGATTTATTTCTTATAAAAGAAAAATTTTCCAGAACCCTCCTCCTCCCCTCCCCCCAATAAAATAAGGCTATGGTGGAGCTGGAGCTGTTGGTTAATCAAGGGGAGGGAGGAGGGATGCCCACTTGAATTCTCTTGTCTCCTACCTCTCAGGGCAGCATCTGAAACCTATGTGTGGAAGGCCTGGGTCTCCACCCAGTCTGATGTGAAAACCCTGGCTTAGACAAGGTGTGTGTTAGGAATGGTGGTGGTGGCGGTGGAGAGGGGTGTTGGAAACTGCATTTCTTTCTTTTTGCATTTAGCTAAAGGTTATTAACCAAACTTAGCACAGTTCAGTTACAGGTTAAACTTTAAGCCTTATGTTCAGCTCTTGGTTTGGCTTTTGTTTAAAAAATAACCAGCAGAACTTGTGATCGTCACAGGAATACATAAATGGACCATTTTATTCACAAAGTGAACTTGCTATAATTCCTCATTTTGATTTGGTAATGCCCTGGATATTCTTGAAGTCACATTCAGAAAAATACTCATTTTAGGGGTGAAATTTCCTCCCACCAAGTTTATTTTATTCCCCTATGTTATTCTCCAAAAGCTACCACTCTTAGTAGTTCTCAAGTAGCCTTTAAGAGTAATTATGCATATACTTTTATATGTGTATACGTCTTTGTATGTAAATGTATATGTATGTATGTATTCTTTTTTAGTGAAGTGGTATATACATAACAGCATCTTGTTTTTTGAACTTAATATATCTTGGATATCATGTCTTAGCAGGCATAGTCTGAATCTTTCATTTTAAAGACTTCATAATTCCTTATTGTGGGTGCATGAAAATTCTTGAACCAGTCCATCTTAGAAGACATTTACTTGGATTTATTTTTTTTCTATTTGCTGACAAGATAGCAATGAATATCCATGTATGTATGTATTTATGGATATATGAGAGAACACCTAAAGGCAAATCTCCTAGAAATAAAATTGCTGGGACAAAGGGTATGTGTACATTTAATTTAAATAGATAGCACCAAATAATGTTTAACTATCGTTATTATTTTCAGTTTTTTTAAAGAAATTATGATGGTAGTTGAACATATTTTCCTATGTTTAAAATTACTTTCATGTAAAACTCTGCTCATATCCTTTTGTCCATAAATGGAGTTAGGACAACTTAGTAGCCATCTGGAAAAAAATAAAATTGTATTTCTACTTTATTTCCAACACCAAAATAAACTCCAGATGGACCAAAGATTTCATGCTAAAAATAAATACATTCAAGTACTATTAGAAAACATGAGAGGATGTTTTTTGTAGGTAATCCAGAACTAAGGACGATCTTTCTAAGCATAGTACAAAACCTGCAAGCCATCATTCTAAAGATGCATTGTTAATAAATCAATATATATTGAAATAAAAGATGAATGACAAACTTAGGTGAATGACAATGACACACTGGACAAGAGCTGATTGCTTTAAATGGTTTGTGGCAGACACCCCTTCAGGCTCAGTTTGTAGAGAGTTGAGAGATTGTTGCTTTCACCCCAACAGTGAAATTACTCTGGATAAGATACAAAATCATCCTACTGTATATACAAAATTTTCTCTTACCTCTTTTTTCTCTTAATATGCAGCCAAAAGCACTTTTCATGGTACTTTGTGGCCTTTAAAACCATAGTTTTAATGGCTGCATAATGTTCCCTCCAGTGAAAATACAATAATTTACATAACCAAAAAAAAAAAACAAAAAACACCAGAAGACCAAGAAAACAAAGAAAGCTAAATAAAATCAATTCTAGACAGTGAAGATCCCTTCATAGATTGTAATATGGAGCTGCAGGAGAAAAGTCCAGGCCATAGAGGTAAGGAGAAGCCAGCCTAACCCGTGGTGGTCTTTTAATGACTCTGGGTGTCCCGGCACAAGAGATTAGAATTCCACAGACTTTACCAAAAGAGTATTTCGTTCTGTAGTCTTCAGAATTTTTATTTTTAATTTACATTATACTGACAGCACTATTTCTGGGTGACCAAAGTGCTACAGTAAATATTCTTGTACATTCTTCTGGTACATCCGTACTAAAGTTTCTATTGTGTACATACCTAGGTGTGGAAATTCTGAGTAAGCAAATATTTAACTTTGCAAGATGATGCTGAATTATTTCCCAAATCAGTTGTAGCAATTTACACTGGCATCAGCAATGTATAAAAGATCATATTGAACTGTATCCTCTCCACCTCTTGGTATTATCAAGAATTCTTAATTTTTTTGCAAGATGAATATTTGTGAAAAGGTACCATACTTTTGTTTTGTCTTCATTGGCATTTTCCTGATTACCAGGGATTTTTACTGGACATATATGTTTCCTCTTCTGTGAAATGCTTTTTATGTCTTTTTCCAATTTTTTTACTGGATTTTCCTGCACTTAATGATTTTTAAGAATTCTTTACATTTACTTGATACTAATGCTTTTAAGATATATCTGTTACAAATATCTTTCTCCAGTATGAAGTTTATCCCTTTCTCCTTTTCTTGAATAACAGCTTCTTTTCCCAAATCTCACACACATTTCTGTTACACATCAAAGTTCCATATGTCCATGGGCTATTCCTGATTTTCTATTTTATTCCACTGTTCAATTTCTCTATCTTTGCATTAATACTATATTACTTTAATTACCACAGCTCTATAGTATGTTTTTGCCATCTGGTAGGGAAAAATCCCTCTAACTTTTCTTCTTCAGAAGTGTATTGTGATGGATAATTCTTTGTTTTCCACATAGATTTTTTAATAAACTTGTCAAATTCCTTGGAGAAGTCTATTAGGAATTTGGGAATGCATTCAATACATAGATTAATTTAAAAAATAATTTAAAATCTCTTCAGCATATTATTTATTTCCATGAATATGTGCCATTTCTCCATTAATTTATAGATTTTTTAGTGATCTACAATGAAATATTAAAATTTTGTATATAAGTCTTTCTCTTTTTTGTTGAATTTGGATATTTTATAATTTTGGTTGATATCGTAAATGGTGTATTTTTTAAAATGCTTTCTATTGCTTATTATAATACAAATGCAATTGGCTCTGGATATGTAGACATCGTGCTAAATTAAAATATTTTTCTTACTAACTTACTGACTTTTTAGGAGTTTCTACATAGACTATCATACCAAATGCAAAATAATCAGTTTTATATCCTCCTTTCCTACCTTAAAGCCATTGATTTTTTTTTTCTTTTCTTATCTTGCTAGCCATTATCGCAAAACAATGTTGGATAGAAGTAGTGACATTGGGCATTCTTTTCTTTTTTTTTTTCCCCTCATTTTAGAGGGGATGCTTTTAATATTTCTGTGTTAGAATGGTGTTTATCATTTTTCAGGTTAAGAAAGTACCATTCCATTTTAGGGAGAAAATGTTATGTGTATCATTTCATTTTCTTCTAGTAGCTTTACCTCTGCTTCATATTGCTTTTAACATTGCATTGGCAAAAATAATTCTTATTAATATTGGTGACACTGGAAACTACTCTAATGTTTTACTTTTATTTGTGATGGTGGTGGTTGGTTGTGTTGGGGCTCAGAAACTCACACTCCAAAATATGGTGCTTTGTACATGTTGAACTGAAAAAGAAGCCTCAAGGTCTCTGCCCCACAACCCCAACCCTGCCCCATCTCTCCCAAACCATAGAATGAAGTTGTTCTCTGAAGCTCCCTTATCTACCTATAGTCTCGACCTACCAAAGAAGAAAACAATGACCTCTGGTCCCTTCTCTGAGTTTTCATTCATTGAACCCATGTGGTAGGAAGGAAGACAAGTTTGTCAACAAACTTGGGCAGACTTTTGTCACAAACCATTGTCCACTGTGCCAGCCCAACAGACCTTGTCCCAGACCATGGTGTGTTCTTCAAGCCCATTGAATTCCCCTTGTAATCGTTTACTGGCCCCCAGCAGAATCCCCTTTTGTGTTTTAGCCTGTTGGGTTGTCTCTGACCTGTTGTCTTCACCTCTTGCCAAAGGAGGTTAGTGAGTCTGGACCCCTTGCTTAGTCTCCCAGGTGGTGAATCACCTTGTGTGTGTGACTCTGCTGCCCTCCACTAGTTTGAGATGGAAGGCACTGTGTCAGGCTATGGGGTTACCCTCTCTTTTGTTGCTTGTAGTTCGCGTGGAGGAGTCAATTATCAGGGGTATTCCAATACCTTTGTATTGGGCTTTAAACCCCCGAATGCGGTATACAGAAGTGTCCCAGTCTTTGGGAAATGTCTTGTCACTCCCAAGGGTCACCTGAGCCCTGTTGCCACTATAGGTGGCATAAGAAGTGCAACAGGTGCCTGAGAGCATGTACTTCTGTGGTTGCTTGATCTGCTGCTAGGGGAGAGCTGCTAATACGTTATTCAGGGCTTTTTTGCCACACTTGGGAGGCAGCTCCAGGTCAAGGGGTATCTATTGGTGCAATTACTAAGGACTCTGGCCAAGATTTTCCTTTCCAGACCACAAGCCCCAAAGCTGACAGCAGCCTGGACACTAAGCGCGAGCCCTAGTGTTATGTTCTTATCAGATGATCAAAACCAACCAGCTGGACCAAATCAACAGTCTGTCCCCTTTTGCTTAGTTCCAAAGTCCCAGAGATTCACATCATTCACACAGAAAAAGCGACTTTTCTCCTTTGTCCCTGCGTCCAAGGGCAGAGTCTGCCCTGCCGGGCTGGGGGAAGGTTGTTGCCAGAGGCCACTGTGCCTCTCAGCCCAGAAAGCAGCTTCTCTCTTTACTCTGCCCCTCCAAGGGCAGGGTTTGACCTGCTGGCATGAAAAGGCAAGCAGCTGGGTTGGGGGAGGAATGCTCAGAAAGGGGCTTCTCTGGTTACTCCCCTCCTCCAAGGGCAGGGCCTGCTCTGCTGGGAGGGGCAGGGGCAGTGGTGCCACCTGAGACGGATGCCTGGGCTTGCCCTGCTGGGCTGCAGAAGGGGCGATGCCCAGATCAGCAACTCCATAGCGTTTCTAGGCTGTGGACCCCCAAAATGGCAGCTGCCCACACAGAGAGAGCCAGCACTGGAGGCAACTGCTCAGGGTGCAGCGGGTGTTGGGTTTGGCAGGCTGTCTCCGCTGCTTCCCTGACGCACTGACTCACGTCGGTCCAGTAGGGGGGATCTGTACTCTCTGTCCCACCCTGCGCCAGCCTCATCTTCGAGGGTTTCCAAGGGCAGAGCCTCCCTTCCAGCGTTCACCTCCCTGGTTCTGGTCCCAGTGGCCACTAGAGGTGAGGAGCCTGTCTCCAAACTCCCTCCTGCGGACCCAGGAAGTGTCCACTCGGACCAGTCCCCACCCCCCACGCCCCAGTGGGGACCTAGCATGGAGCACCGGAGAGTTCAAAATGACAGTTGTAGCCTGTCAGCCCCTGCTACAACTTCGCACTGACCTTCAGGCACTTCCCTGCCTGAGTGGATGTGGAGGTCGGTGGAGGAGGAGGAGTCGTCCTCCTGTGGGTCAGGCCACACTGCCCCAGGCAGCCCGTGGGCGCGGCCGCCCTATGCTCCCTGTGCTCTATTCCCTGTTGTGTACCTCGCACTCTCTGCACTTTGCGGTGGATTCTCCAATCCACCTTTTTTCTCCAGCGCTGCTTGTCCCACCTGCTTCTCTGCAGATGCACGATGCTGTTCCTGGGGGAGAGTGATCCTCTCCTGTCTGCGTTCCTTGCCTCCTACTCTGGGAGCAGAGAGCCAGGAGGTCACCACTAATCCGCCTTTTTTTTCCCTTCCGGCTTTTCCTTTTTTCATTGACAAATTCTTTCATGTAGGTAAATTAATAAGCTTAATATTCAGATCACTTTAATTAAAATTCAGAGAATAGAACTACTTGATAAGAAATGAAATAGAAGCAGAACTATTTTCAGACATTGAGAATCAATGCTGAGAAATTTCGCCTTTTTCTTTCCTTTTTAGTTTGGCAATCCATACTATCTAAAATGTTGAATACAAAAGTCAATATAATGTGCACTGTTTCATTTGGAGGAAAAGTAGTATCATTATTTCTTACAAGGTCTGAGAACTTCCTCACCTTTAACTTGAGGAAATACCCTGCTGTTTTCATATTCTTTTCCTCTCTGTAAAATGGATATGATAATTTCTACCTCCTACTCCAGGAAAAACATCGAAGAATTCATGAGTTAATCAGGAAATTTCCATTTACCTCTTATATCACCTCTATCTTTGCAAAACCATCCTTATACGTTTTTGGCTCATTGAAAGAAAAAGATGTTTACAAAAGATGTTGGCCCCTGGAGAACAAAGACATTATTCACTTAAAGGTTAACATAGTAAGTGCAAGATTTTTTTGAGATGGAAACTAAGCCAGTTTCCTGAAATTAAATATAAGCAATAGCTGCTTGAATATTAGACTCAAAATCAAATGGTTACATTCTTGAATTTTGTCTTTCTGTCTGTGTTCTTTCTCATTTTTTTTTCTTCTTTTTTTTCCCTTGGCCATTTCTTTAATGATTGAATTAGTAAGTATAGAACAGAAAGCTTATTATGATAACCAAGTAGATCAGAATATGGAATTATAAACTTATTTCTTCTGTGGGAAGATGAGGAAGATGTCAATGTGAACCTACAAATCAGTAAGTCATTAAAAGTGGTTTCCTCTGGAAGGGACCTCAAAAATCACCTTTCATTTTACAGATGAAGATTTAACATTCGCAAGGTCACACAAGAGACTAGCGAAATTGTAACTGAATTCACAGTTCCTGATTCTCAGTTTAGTAGTCAAATAATTCTTTCCAGTATCAGAAGCCTAATTAGCTGGCTTGTTTTTTCATTCTTAAATTGTGAATGATAAAGATGGGTGCAGTGGCTCATACCTGTAATCTCAGCAATTTGGGAGACTAAGGCAGGAGCATCCCTTGGCGCCAGGAATTCAAAATCAGCCTAGACAACAAAGTGAGACCCTCTGGCTGCAAAAACTTAAAAAAATTAGTTGGTGTGGTGGATTGAGCCTGTGGTCCCAGCTATTCAGGATGCTAAGGTGAGAGGATCGCTGGAGCCCAGGAGTTCGAAGTTGCAGTGATCTGTGATGTACCACTGCACTCCAGCCTGGGCAACAGAGCAAGACCTTGTCAAAAAAAAAAAAAAAAAAAAAGTTATGAATGATGACACAATTTTATGATATTTCTTTAATATTTTTAGAATATTGGTGGCATTGAAAGGGTAGTCAGAACTAGAAATATGTAATCTTTTTGGTAAGAAGTATGAGGAAGAGGATGTTAATTATTATTTCATGTATTAAATTTTATAATCTAGCTCAGTAGATAGTAAATTATTTACTGAAGTTCAATAATTTAACAGCATGGCAAAGACTTCCTGTTTAAGAAAACACAGAATAAGAAAGCAGGGCCGGGCGCGGTGGCTCACGCCTGTAATCCTAGCACTCTGGGAGGCTGAGGCGGGTGGATCGCTCGAGGTCAGGAGTTTGAGACCAGCCTGAGCAAAAGCAAGACCCTGTCTCTACTAAAAATAGAAAGAAATTATCTGGCCAACTAAAAATATATATAGAAAAAATTAGCCGGGCATGGTGGCACATGCCTGTAGTCCCAGCTACTCGGGAGGCTGAGGCAGTAGGATTGCTTATGCCCAGGAGTTTGAGGTTGCTGTGAGCTAGGCTGATGCCACGGCACTCACTCTAGCCCGGGCAACAGAGTGAGACTCTGTCTCAAAAAAAAAAAAAAAAAAAAAAAAAGAAGAAAGCAAACAAACATAAGGCTTTAGTGAACTAATGGATCAATAATGAGCCAATGTGTAGTATGGTTACCAGAAAAGTAAAGAAATGTACATGTCATTAATACAGCCCATAGATTTAGTTTCATTCTCAATATATAAGTCATATCTGGGGTAAAAATCCCAAATATTTATCTCTACGTGCCTTTCATTCAACTAGGCATTTTGCATACTTTATATTTAATCCTTTTCCCGAAAGATAATCTTCCTCATTTTATAGATGAGCAAAGGTAATTGGCTTGCCCAGGGTCACTTGGGTCATTAATGGATGAGCTGGCATTTGTTCCCAGCTCTGTCTGACCCCCAAACCCACAGCCTTTCCATTATACACCTCTGTGTTTAACTGTGGATGTTGAGTCTCATAGGGAACATTGAAAGACTAGAGTGGGGCTGGAGGAGGGTATCTAGGAAGAGAAAACATCTAGAATCCAAGCCATGTGAGGAATCATTGAAATAATGAACAAGTTTTGCCAGGTGAGCAGTAGCATTAGAGAGCATGAAGGCAATGCTCTCATGAACACTCTGTTGGGTTGAGGAGGGTTTAGACTTATTCTGTGTATTGTAAGAGAATGGAGTTTGGTCCAATTATTGGAATCTGGAAGGGAGATTGACTCAATAGAAGTAAAAAATATATATATATATATTTTTTAGGATTTAGCTCTGTTGCTCAGGCTGTAGTACAGTGGCATCATTGTAGCTCACTGCAACCTCAAACTCCTGGGCTCCAGCGATCTTCTCACCTCAGCTTTCCAAGTAGCTGGGACTACAGATGTGTGTCACCATGCTCAGCTAATTTTTTATAATTTTTGGTAGAGATGAAACCTCACTATGCTGCTCAGGCTGGTCTCGAACTCCTGGCCTCAGGCGATTCTCCCACCTTAGCCTCTCTAAATACTGGAATTACAGGCATAAGCCACCACACCTGGCCAATAATATTCTTTTGTTTTCTGTAGGATGGAGTGTAAGAGAGAAGGGGCCACAATTTTTATACACTTTTTTAACAGAGAGGATCAAAAAGTGATTATAAGTGCTCAAACTGCAACTAGATGAAAGGGATGTTTTACACTATTTCTACCTTGGGTATAATATTGAAGAAGGTGAATTTTAAGTTCCCTTCAACTGCAATAATCCATGATTCTACTTTTACCACAAGTATATCAGTTCAGGATCAAGGATCATGTTTTATTATACTAGTTTCTAAACTCCCTGCCTTCATACGCCTTGAATGGAATAGATGTACATTAATTTAATGAGCAAGTGAAAAGACAGAGAAGTCAAAGATAAAATTACCTAGTTTTAAAATGGTGTTAAAATACCTTTACAACCAAGAAGAGTCTTCTTATTAAAAGACCTGGAAGGCAATAAAATAGAACACGTTATTTCTATAAAGTATTGCTGATTTTTTTACATGTTAGTAATACTTTGACATATAAATATAACTTTAGAGTGTGATTGTAAGGTAATGTATTGAATGATTTCAAAACGAGGAGAGATTTTAGAAGACACACAAGTTTCCCTCCATTTCTAGAGCAGAATCAGTATTTTGTTATTGGATTAAGAAAGAGCAGAGTGGCATAATAAGAAATAGCAGAGTGTCATCGAGACACTAAAATTGGACAGTTTGGTGGTAAATATACCAAAGGCCATGGCACATTCCTTTCAACTCATTGTATCTTAATTTTGAAAGACATGTAAATGCTGAAAGTAACTTAAAATTAAGTGGCACCAAATAGTGACTGGAGCTATGGAGAAGTTGACAAAACACAAATTCAAGGCTTAGGAAGAAACAGACAGTGGGTCCATGGGTGCAGCATCAATCCTGGCACCGCGATGTGTGTTCAGAGACCTGAGAGAGTTCCTGCCGAAACAGAGATGCAGAGGGTGAAAGAGACAGAGAAATGGCGAATTTTGATTACTGTCCTGGGTCTGTTGATTGGGGACACCCTAAGGATGGTAGTTTTTAACTACTACTGTTTGCAAGCTATTTCTTGGGTTGGACAGATGCTGCTGGTTTGGCAGGAAACAAGATACGTTCCTGGAGTCCATAGAGTGATTTTTGGGTGTGGCCTTTGAAGGAATGCTGAAGAGAGACAGTGCTGCATGAGGTGGCCAGTGTTCATTGGATTGACCCATTGTCATATGATAATTTGCACAGTCTTTGTCCCAGTGACTAAGAGGGAGACTCTAAACTCTTGGAACTTCTGGAACATCTTCATTATTCATGGTGGGTACCTTAGACCATACCTGAGTTTATGCTAATGAAGTGACACATTTTGAGCCCCTAAGTATTTTAGGATGAGGGCTGGTCAGGCCAACCTTGTCATTAAATGGTTGGGGCTTTAAGCCACGTGATATCAGCTTGACGGCTTCAACTCCAGAGAGAGAAGCGGGGCTGGAGATCCAGCTCAATCGTGTACCTAATGATTACATTAGGCATGCCTATGTAACGGCACCCTAAGAAAGACGCCAACCCTCAAAGCTCAGGTGTGCTTCCCTGGCTGATAATTGGTGGGCTGGGAGGGTGATGCATCCTGAGGACCTGCAAGCTTAGTGTATGGGATCCTCCCAGACCTGGCAGTATGCATCTCTTCATTTGGCTGGTCTTGATTTGTATCTGTTATGATAAAACTGTAATCACAAGTCTCGTGCTTTCCTGAGCACTGTGAGTCATTCTAGGAAATTTCAAACCTCTGGGAGTAGTGGAAATCCCCCAATTCTTAGTTGGTCAGAAGGGTGTGCATCTTGGGAACCCCTTTGAGGCTTTGTTTATTTTTACAGTGGCTGGTGCCTGAAGTGAGGACAGTCTTACAAGAACTCTGCCTATAACTTGAGAAAGTTGACCTATCTACCAGTAGTTAGCATCAGACTGTATTGCACCCAGGAGATAAAGCACTTCAGTATAAACTTGCAAGGGTGAATGCACACCATGGGAGGCCGTCTGGCACAGTGGTTAAAATCTGTGTCTCTGGTGAGAGGCAGACCATGTTCCATCCCAGCTCAGCCACTAGCCAGCTCAGTGAGCTTGGGCAAATAGTTGCCCTTCTTTTCATAGTTTTAGCATCTATTAAATGGAAATAGTAAAAGTAACATCCTTCTAGGGTTATTCTGAAACTTAAATAAATTAGTATATCTAAAGCACTTATAGCAGGGACTGGCACACACAAAATCCTCCCATGATGACTTTAAAATAACATTTCATAGCTCTTGATTCCAAACTAATAGAACATTTAGAAAGTATAACCTAAAGAATAACTTTTTAGTTGCTCCATAAATTATCTTATTCCAATGGTTAAGACAGTTACAATGGAAATAATATAACGAATGTAAGACGCCATCTTTATATAGAATTATTTGTATATTTAGAGTAGAAGAAAACCTACTACTTACTTAGTAGATTTTATTATGTTACTGAGGTTTCAGATGCTGCCTCCACGATGATGTAAACTTCTGTCTTGCGTGTAACATTCTCTCTCTGGTCCAGGCTGCACTCCAAAACGGAAGCACCCACTCCAGAGAAAATAGGGTAAACAGGAGATGGGCAATCACATCTAATCTGGGATAGCTGCGCTGATTTATGTTCTGTGCTTATTTAATTTTATTTTTTAAATCAACATTGAGAAGGAAAAGTTGAGATATTAATTACCCGTTTACTGCCAATGTAGCGGAAAATGTAATTTATAGCCTACTTGCGGGAAAAAAAAATCTGCGTGCTTAATTTAAGAACTCAAATTATTCAAATAACATTTTGAATTTGATTATTCATTTAATTGAAGTGTTGCTCTTTCAGTCAGAATTGCTTTTGAGATTCCAATTTCAGCAATAGTTAACTAAGAGCTGTCTGTGGTAAGGAGAGAGGGTAGGATTCACAGATGAAAATGCATGGGGAAATAAGTGTACTTGGTGGATTGCATTTACCTGCAAGAAGTGGTCAAATTCATTAGCAGTGTTTCTTTCTTGACCTAGGTGTTGTTTCAGTGTAGAAAAGAATCGTGGAGATAATCTGGACCCATAGAATACCCGAAAATGAAAATTAAAAACAGAACCCAGAAGCAAAGCCTGTACAGAGAGTTATGAAGGAACTGAAGGTTGCATACATAGAGGTCAGCCCTCAGATTCAAATTTAGGAGAATAGAAGTTCAGTGCCCCAGAGATAGGAGGCTCTGCCTCAGAAAGAACATCCCTCTCTCCCTTCTGCCATAGTGATGTCTTATGGCTGCTATCAGAGCCAGAGTCTGAACTCTGCAACTGTACACACTGAAAAAGGACATCAGGTAAATGCTGGCAATCACTAAGGACTGTAATAACTTTTTAAAATATTTGTATGAATTTATTTTTTATCATTATTAAGGCACAATTTGCAAACAACAGAGTTTGCAGTTTTTAAGTATATATTTGATTAATGTTTGTAACTGTGTACTCACATGTGCCCACCACCACTTTCAAGATTCAGAACCCTGCATTTCTTCATACTGCAGGTAATTTCTCCATTACCCTGCAGCTTCTTCATACTCTTTGTAGTTGATTCTCTCCCTTGAATTCCAGGCCTGGGCAACCACTAATCTACTTTCCGATGTTACAGTTCTGCCTTTCCTAGAATTTCATCTAAGGAATCATACATTATTTGTGTCATTTTGGTTTTATTTTTTTTGTCTTAGCATAATATTCTCAAGATTTGTCCATATACAAGAAATACACATATGAAAGTCATTCTGTGAAATTATGTTATTATTTTCTTTGAGTAAATACTTAGAAGTTAGATTGCTGTGTCCTGTAAGGGGAATTTTAACTTTGCAAGATTCTGCCATATTGCTTTCCCAAGGGGCAGTACCACTTTGCAATTCCAATGAAAATATATGAGAGTTCCAATTTCTCCATATCTTTGTCATCACTTATTATTGATAGATTTTTGAATTTTAGCCATTCCAGTGGGTGTGTGATGATATTTTATTGTAGTTGTAATTTGTATAACTCTACTAGTGATTTTGAGTGTGTTTTCATATTTATTGCCATTTTTATATACATTTGTGGAATTTTTGCACAAATCATTGGGCTACTTTTTAATTAGATTGTTTTAATAATTAGTTGTAAGAGTTTTTTTATAAACTCTTGATAAAAGTCATTTGACAAATACTTTGCAGATATTTTCACTCTATTTGTGGTTTCCCATTTTATTTTCTTAACTTCATTTTTCAAAGAACAAATATTTTTAATTGTAAAGTCATTATCATCACTATTATTATTATTGTTTTCATTTTGGGGAGTTGTGTTTTTGTGTCCTGTTTAAGAAATCTTGGCCTATTCCAATATCACAGGGTTTTTTATATTTTTTCTTCTACATATCTACTAACTATATCATGTATGATCCATTTTCATTTGTGATGTGAGCAGTGTTTAAATTAATATTTTCCCATAAAAATATTATTTTTTTCAGCACAATTTCTTTAAAAACTAATCTTAAAAACTAATCTTTTCCCCCATTGAATTATCTTAACATCTTTATCAAAAATCAGTTGTTCCAATTCAAGTTTTCTGATGTATGAATCTGGTATATCTCTCCATTAATTTCCTTTTGCAATGTTTTACAATTTGCTGTGTACAAATCTTACAAACCTTTTGTTGTTATTGCTAAGTATTTTAATTTTCCAATGCCATTGTAAGTGGACATATATATTTTTAAAATTTCATTTTTTTAAATTGATCATTGCTAGTATAGAGACATATACTTTAATTTTGGTTTTGTTTGTTCTTGTATATAGATCTTGTATCCTTCATCTTTATTAAATATACTTTTATTTCTAGCAGTTTCTTTTTTAGATTCCTTAGAATTTTCTCTGCGAACTATTATGGCATCTACAAATAAAGGCAGTTTTATTTTTCCCTTTCCAAATTACTGTCTTTTTTTTTTTTTTACCTTATTTTTTCTGGCTAAGAATTCAGGACAATGTTGACAATAAGTAGTGAGAGTTAGACATTCTTGCCTCGTTTATTGATCCTACGTAGAAAATATTGACCATTGGTTCACTGTTGAGTATGATTTAACTCTAGTTTTCTCAAATACCTTTTTACTCAGGTTGAGAAGTTTTCTTCTATTTTCAGTTTGGTAAGTTTTTTTTTTACATGAATGAGTGTCAAATTATGTCAAATGTTTTTTTTTCTTCATCTAGTCCAATGATCATATGGTTTTCTCCTTTATTAATTTGAAGAGTTATTAACACGTTGATTGGTTTCTCAAATGTTGACACAACTTTGCATTGCTAGGATAAACCTCACTTGGTTATGATGTATTACCCTTTTATGTATTGTTCGATTTAATTTGCTGATATTCTGTTAATGATTTTTCTGTCTTTATTCAATGTCTTTTTCTCATTTAGGTGCTACAGTTCTAGTAAAATGACATAGAAAGCATTCCTTTTCTATTTTCTGAAAGAGTTTTTGTAAAATTAGTGTTATTCCTTCTTTAAAAGTATGTGATAGAATTTACCAAAAAGGGCATCTAGACATAGAGTTTTTAGTAGGTATGTGGTACATAATTTGCCTATTCAAATAGGGTTCAGTCCATTGACCTTGTCTCATGGGAAGTGATTCCTAAGCCTGGGAATGTTCTGCTTAATAAGAGTGTCATTATTTGTCTGAGGACCTTGGACCATACCAGGTAGCCTAATAATTTAATTTGTGGCTGGGCTTTGAGCCACCTGGTATCTGCTCTACCTCTGTGAGTGCTGGAGACTAAAAGGTCAGCCACATGCCTGGTTAATGACATCTCTGTGACTGAGCCTAATAAAAACCCAGGATAACCAGGCTTCAGTGAGCACCCCTGATTTGGTAATATTTCCTGTATGTTGACACACATCATTTCTGGGTAAAATTAGCACTGCCCATGTCTCCACTGGCAGAGGACAACTTAAAGCTTTGTTCTTGGAAAGTTCTTATACTCTGTCCTGTGGGTCTCTTCCCTTGGCTGATTTTTAATCTGTATCCTTTTACTGTTATAAACCATTATCATGAGTGTAACACCACCTTCTTCGAGTTCTGTGAGACCTTCTAGCAAATTATGAAAACTGAGCATGGGCGTGGAGGCCCTCAAACTTGCAGTTGGTTTCAGAGTGAGGATGCTGTTGGTGATTCCCCCAAACTTTGCAGGGAGAAAGTTTCTTAATTTAGAGTTAAACTTTAAAAAATATTGATATAGAGTTATTAAAGTTTTATTAGTATATTTTTTCCTGAGTCAGTTGATAGTTTTTATCTTTAGAGACATTGTATGATTCATGTAGATTGTCAAATTTATTGGTATAAAGTTGTTCATAGTATTTCCTTGTCCATTTAATATTTGCATGATCTGCAATGATGTTCCTTCTCTTATTTCTAATTTTATTTCCCTTGTCCCCTTTAAATCAGTTTTTTAAAAATATATTTGTTTTAATCTTTTTAAAGAACCTGCTTTGGGTTTAATAACTTTTCCATTATGTCTTCACTTTCTATTTCATTGATTTTTGCTCCTGTAATTTTTTTAACGTATTTTACAGTTAATTTGTTTTTATTTTATTAATTTCTTGAACTGAAAACTCAGATGATTGGATTTAGAACTTTCTTATTTTTTAATACAAATACTTAAAGCTATAAAATTTCCTCTAAATACTTCATTAGCTGTATCTCTCAAATTTCAATGCACTGTAATCATTCAAAATATTTTATAATTTCTTTTATAATTTCTCCTCTAATTGTAGATTATCATGTAATTTATTCTTTTTTATATATTATTGGGATTATATTCTCTAATTTTTACATATATGGTGTTTCTCCTATATTATTAGTAGTATTAATTTCTCATATAAAGTCTAGTTTGGTTGAAAACATAATCTGTATGATTTCAGTCTTTTCTAACATATTGAGATTTGTTTTATGATACATCATATAGTCTTCTTGGTAAACATACTACATACCTTTGAAAAGAATGTGTATCCTGTAGGTTTTTGGTGTTCCATAAGTATTCAAGTCAAAGTAGTTGATAGCATTGCTCAGCTCCTTAGTTGATTTCCTATAACTGTTTCATCAATTGCTGATAAAATAATATCAAGGTCTTCAACTCTGATTGTAGAATTATCTACTTTTGTTTTTTATTTTGGCAAATTTTTATTTAATTTTTCTGAGTTATGTTATAAGGTACAAATACATTTATAATTGTTATGCCTTCTTGATTAATTGATCCTTTTATCA
Organism: Varecia variegata; assembly: GCA_028533085.1. Classification (NCBI taxonomy): domain Eukaryota; kingdom Metazoa; phylum Chordata; class Mammalia; order Primates; family Lemuridae; genus Varecia; species Varecia variegata. The sequence goes on from CM052438.1 coordinate 10,075,060, forward strand.
TTATGAAATCTCTCTCTTATCTCTAGTATTACTTTGTGTCTTATAATGTATTTTATCTTATAGTAATACAACCACTTTGGCCTTTGTATACACATCATTTTCATGTTCTATACATTTACTTTTAGTCTATCTGTGTATACTTGAAATGTGTCTCTTGTAGGCAGCTTATATTTTGACTATAGTTCTTTGTTATCACTTATTTAGCTCTGAAGCCATTTCTTGTCATTTTCGATTTTTTCACTTGTAGTGAGTATACATAATTTTACTTAAGTGAGAATAGTTGCATATCCTGCTTTAAAATCCTTGTCTGCTGCTTCCAATATCTGGGTCATCTTGAAGTCAGTTTCTACTTCAAGATGACCCAGTTTCCATTCTCTTGAAAACAGTTTCTCTCTTGAAAACAGTTTCCATTTTCCTGGTTCTTCATATGTCAGATACTTTTAAATTGTGTTTGTGACATTCTGGGTATTAAGATGTGGAGATTCTAGGTTCCTTATTTTTCTCTGATGAATGTTGTTTGGGCAGGGAGTTATTTTGGTTGGGCTTGAAATAAAAACACTGTTTTAGGCATTAGCTCTGATCTCTGCTCAAATGTTTTGATTTTATCTGTGCTGCCTTCTGTCTGTTCCACTGATGCATGGTTTAGGGTCATTTGGAGATGTGAGTAGACAGAATTTAAACATCCCATTTCTGGCTCTCTCTGTTTCATGAATCTCCCAATCTCTATAGTAGTCATAGATCCCTGGTTTCAAATTTCTGGTTCACCAGGTAGGAATCCCTTTTGCCTCTAGTGTCCAAAAGTTTTTTAAAAAATGGGAACTCCCTTTTTTTTTTTTTAATTCCCCTCCTCAGAGTGTGCACTCTCCACCAGAGTCTGTCTGCTGCTTTTTCTCTTACATAAAAGTTTTCTACTCGATTTCCGCAGAGAGGTCAGTCAGAATATAAGCACTTACTCTGGTATTACTGGAAGTAGAATACAATAGCATGCAATAGCAGTCATTTTCACTTACCTATTTCATCCCCCTCAACTGAAGTTTTCAACTGTGGGAGCCAATGATATAACCTTTTCTGTGCCCAAAACCTTTCCAATCCCTACTCTCAGTGGTAACTTTTCCTTCCTTCAGTCTCCCATAACATTTCGTTCCTATGTCTATTATAAAACTTAAAGCATGAGGTTTTCTTATACACCTGTCTCTTCTCCAGGACTAGAAGCAGTGATTGTTTACTTTTCACTTCTGTTTCCCTAGAACCTGGCACAGTCCTAGCATCAAGTAGGAGTCTGATAAATGCTTTTTGAATCAACGAAGGATGAATCCCATACCAACTGTGTGTATATCAATACGACCAGTTTAGAAGTAGTCATTTTCTGGTTTCCTTAAATTTGTCTATTTTGTATGTATTGTGAAAAAGATCCCTTTTTACAATAAATATGGTAATGACATTTCTGCTTCTCCCAAAAAAGAATATAAAAAGGCTGGCTGAATACTGTTATTTCCCAACTGAAAAGTTAATCTTGTCTACAGTCATACCATCCTGAATGTACCCAATCTTGTCTGAATATTGTACTGCTCACTATTGTGTCCAGGTAAGATTGTCAGATATAGCGACATTTCACCTTGACTCTCTTCTGCCTCCATCATCTGATCCCACCCCCTGCTCTAGCCTCTGCCTGTGTACAACACCAGCCAATTAGGGCCTGGTTTCTTGTAAGAAAAGTATGAACCCTTGACACCCTACATTTAATCTACTAGAAAATGCTATTTAGGGGCCGGTATTTTTGGAGTGGTCCATGAATTTATATTTTCTTGATTTGGGAGAATAAAAATCTTCTGCCCACGACACCAATAACAACAAAAAAGGCCTGGTTACATTTGCTCTCATGAGTATATTTTCCCATGTAGAAAATGAGCTTAATATTCAAAATAAAATCCTGTCTTAAATTTAGGATGCTGTTCTAAATGGTTGGATAATATTTATGTTTCCTTTCTCTAATAAAATGGCCAATTTGTTTATAATTTTTTTCATTGGCGGTTTAATCACAAGTTCCTAAGAAACTGAATGCGATGGTCTCATCCTAAATTAAAATAAACACATACATGCACACAGACACACACACACAGAATAAATAACGAAAAGGTTTACAATTTATCTAATTCAATTTTTCAAACAAATTAAACCATTGTCATTTTAGCATTTTAAGTGGAACTCCAGAAATCTTATCTTTTTATATATTGTATTTCTTGAACCTCTGCATATTTTGTACATGAAATCCACTAAGAAACATTGTAAACTTAAGCAAAGAGCAGTATTAACACTTCTTTTTATCCAAGACAAATGAATTCTGTAAAGATGGACCTAAAGGAGGCTTACTCTTTCTAGTGACTTAAGCTGGAAAACTCTGTCGGTAAAGTGTATATCCTTGGTCACTGAAGACAGCAAATGTTACTATAGCATTTGACACAATATTTTTACATTTTCTTCTTTTTTAAAGGCTCGTAATTGATGTTTACCTATATGGCTAACCACATTACTCATTCTAAATTCCCTACTATGCTGAGATAATTTCTTATCTTAATGCCCCCTTTGGCAGTGAAGGGTTAAAAAGGCCTGATGAAGCTGTAAATGGCTGACATTTAGGTATCAAGTATGAATCTGCAGTTAAAACATTTGTGCAAATGAGTTTCAGTGTCTGCCTTTTCAGTGGGAGCACCCCCCCCCACCCCACTACCAGCTCTCAGTTTCTCTTCTATCTTAGCACTTCATTATGGAAGGGGACAAATTGCAGTACTTTTTCTTTTTCTTTCTGTTCCAACCCCACTGAGAATTGGGCTTTCAGAAGAGGTTCTCATTTTGATGCTAAAAGGCCCTAATATTTAGCCTGACAAATTAAAAGTGGAATTAAAAAGAAGTGAGTGGCCCATGTGTGAAGTGTTTCTACCTCCTGTAAGCGGCAGGCAGGCTGGAGAGGCACAGCCAGCCCCGCCCAAGCCCCTGTTAACAATGGCAGTGTCTGAGTGGCAGCTGGAAACAAGGCACTGAGTGTTTGCCTGCTGCCCAGTCTTGCATTATTAGGTAAAATAAAAGTCCTTTTTCTTTGAGACACTTTTTACAATAAAACAATTCTCAGTCATTCGCAAGTCAAAGGCACAGAAAAAAGAGCCCAGTGTAAAATGCTGTAAACTAGCACATTGTCTCCAGTCATTTTCTCACTATTCACAGCTGAAAGGGGAAGAAGATGAGAAGGGAAGAGAAGGGGAAAGTTAAGGCATCTTTTGACAGCAAGGTCTGATCGCTGCCATCGAGTCCTCCAATCATGCCCTGCACTCCAGCGGTGCAATCTGTGTGCACTCTCCAGCCCTCCCTCAATTCTCCCCTCCGCTACCTCAGCAACTTTCCTTTCCCCTTAACCCCTTTCGTTTTATCTGATAAGACAGTGCAAATGTCTAGTCCATTCCGTCTGAGGCATTCTACCTAATTCACAGTTTGGTTTTACAGATATCAGACCATAATATAATTTGTGATCCAAGATGCTATTTTTAAAAGTCTGGATGAATGTGCTATCCTTATAATTTACAACTAGCTTTATTTTGGTTTTGCCTATGGACACATGGAGGTGTGGAAAAGTTAAGAAATATCGAAGTATCGAAAAACAATGGCTAAAAATCCCCCCCCCCCCCCCCCCCGACACACACAGAGATATTCCCCTCCTGTTACCGCTTTGTCTAAATTTCTGTCTTGGTCCTGGCAAGATGCATTTGCTGACAACAATGTCCTCATTGCCAGGACCTCTCTGTCCCAGAAAAGAGCTGGTCACAGAAGATGACCTTGATGGGCAGCCATAGACTTCCTCTAGGTCACCTGAACTTCGAATGTGACACAGGTCCTGGCCAGGGGCCACTGGGGCCCCTCTCACCAACTCCGAGCTCCAGAACTTATCTTTTGTAGTGGAGCCGGGGCTGGTTTATGACAGCCAGCTGTTAAAATATTCAGGAATTCTATTACTTACTGTTAAACCCATGGCTACTTAAAATCAGCCATGGTGAAAATATTTACACCCCAGAAACTGGCAAATGCTAAAGTCGGGGCTTTTATTTAATACTTTACTAATTTATTTTGTTTTTTTTCCCAGAGCTCTGGTTTGTTAGCATACCACTGCTTAATATATACCATCTAGAAGAAATCTGAGACTCTCACAATGAGAAAATTGTTATTTATCCCTGATATAGCAAACTTTCTAGAAATTCTTCTGACTGCCGTGTTTTGCTAAGCCTTGAGTGAATGTCTTTGACTGAATGTCTGCTGCTGGGTTGCACATGATCATCACTTATTGTGAGTAGCCCAGGCGATCCTGAACATGGCCCCCAGGTGGCTGCCATTGTACAGTATCCCTCAAGTTTTCCTAGTACCAGGTTAATCGCTCCTCTAATCAAAATAAAAATTCCACTTAGTGCCTGTGCTGAGCAAAAGCTATCACTCAATTACTTTTCCCTACAGTCATTTCCATGCTACACACAACAGATCTGAAACTGAACTCTTCTGCAGGGAATTGGGTACAGAAGAGAATTCAACTCAACAAACAGTTATTGAGTAGCTATTGTGTATGGCATAGTGAATACATCATGCAATAATTTTATAATCTCCAACAACTCAGTTGAAGAGTAATGTAGAGGTTTAATGACTATTTACTAAGCATGTGGATGGAGCTCACACCACATCTCACAGCAAAACATCTTTAAGAACATTTTTGGATATTTTTTCCAACTCTTTATTTTATGCCAAATGCCCAAATCATTCTCACCTTCCCACTCTTTTTCTTTCTGCATCTTTTTGCACTCCTCCTCATTCCCTGTCCCTTTGAAGCAACTTGTCTCCTCTCTCTTCCCTGATTTTTGCACCTGGCTATCTTCTCTCCCTCCTATTTTCTCATTTGAGAACAGGAACTCCCTGGGCGTATCCAGTTGTGCAAATCTTCCATTGCACAGCTCAGCCCAAAGCCAGTAGCCCATCAATTCAGATATGAGAGACTTCCTTCCTTTTGAGTGGCAGGAAGAAGGGTCTTTGTAATGTGGTTTTGTTTCCAGAAATAATTTTTTGTGTATGATTTTTTATATGTTTTGCCTTTTATTATAATGATGTGGGTTGCTCCTTCTTGACAGTATTACACATTTATTGGGATCCAAAGAAATTAACACCCCATCTTTATGACCTAGTGGAGCACCTTTTATGTATCACATGCTTAAAATATATATATTTGTGGAATGGAAAGAATGAAGAGACATCCCAAAACCCAGCCAGCCGTATTGGGTCTATTTAGTAAACTCCATCATATTTATACTACCATATTTAACTAAGATATATTTTCCAGAGACAAAGATAACTCTACAGAGTTAGAATGTATCATAAACAAAATAAAAATTCTAAAAGAAAATATGGTCAGCTTTGCCATTGGAAATAATGCCATGTTCTTATTGCCAGAGTGAGAGTGATTATGCACATATATGTCCAATACACTAGGTATAGGGAACAGAGAAGAGGTAGCTGAAAACTGGTTTATTGCAGGAGAAGCTCATAACAAAATGCAGCGGTATCATGGGTCTGACTGGGTTACGCACAGGATGTTGTCCTGGTTAAGTGGCCATTGCTCAAGCCTGACTACCGCTTATGGGTTGAGTTGCTGTGAGATTTTAATTCACTAGAGGGAGCTTGTGGGTAGGCGTGAAGCAGTTCCCACACAAAGAAGATGGATTGCATTCATTCAATCCCCACAGCCTGCAAAATACTTCCTATTTATTTTATTCAGGAGCTTGTTGTAACATATCCCAGAGTTGCCTAGTCATTTATTTCCACTAGTGAAAAGTCTAATTTCTTTTTACATTTTTTATTCTGCTATGCAATTCACTCAATCCCCATAATAGTCTAACATTCCACTGTATTTGACTCTCTAAGTTCTTACGTGGTTTCATCACCATTGCTTGTTTTATCCTAGAGAATGACCAATAAAAGAGTTCATCCCTTTGGGGTGCCTACTCGTTTTGGGTTTGAGTGACAAAAGTTTCCCCTGATTGTTCAACCATTATTTGAGCAGTTAAAAAAAAATTGACTTACCCTTTGACTTTTAATAAACCTGACATATGCCTCAGTTACCACCTTACCAATATATATCAAGTATAGGGGACACATTTCCCAGAATTGGAAATTTACTATTTGACTTTTCTTTAAGTCAGATTCTGAATGAGAAGAATTAGTATAAGTTAATAAAAACTTTTTGCGATTTTACCAGTCAGCTTAAACCAAAGTGGTAGATAGTAGTCCAGATATCAACCATTAAAGGCTTCAACTGGTATATGTTTGTTTCACAAATTAGTAAAAAATATGTGTTAAAAGAATTTTTGTGCATGTATACATATGTGTGCGTGTGTATGTTGCATGTGTGTGCATGCCTCTTCAGCGTTAGACATCTCTTTTAATCTGATGAATGGAATATCCCCAAGTCAGAATCAAAGCTACAAGTGACTGCTTGCTCATCAGTACTGTCTGATTTTGTTTTGTCTTGTTTTGTTTTCTCCTAAGTTCACATCAGAGGGAATTCAATATTAGCATTATAATCACTCTTTTAAAATTGTTTATAAGTTCATTTGGTTACATACAGCTTAAACATGTCCCCCTCCCCAAATTCATTTCTGTGGAATATTAATAACTAAGTTTTTCAGGGATCCCCAAGACCACCCTAAGGCTTTACAACATTCTAGAGGAGATCAAAGGATTTAGAAGAAACTATTATATTCATGGTTATAATTTAGCACAGCAAAAGGATGCAATTTAAAATCAGCAAAGGGAGAGGATGGGGGCAAGATGGCAGACTAGAAGCAGTCTTCCCTGAAACAATGCCACTTTCGTGCAGAGGATTGAAAGTGGCAAATACATATCCACCTTTGGATTGATCATCTGAGTGACAGCACTGGAAATCCACGGAGAGGAGGCAAGACTGAAATGGAGAAGATAGAAGCGGGATGAGCTGATCATCAGGACCAGAGGTAATTAGGGAAGGCACCCACCCGTGGGAAAGGAGAGAATCCTGGGCTCTGTGCTTCCCTTGAGGATACTGCAACCAGAGCAGCAAGAGAGCTCCTTCACCACAGCAGGCTTCCTCTGGACTGATACAGAGACCAGCCTGGAGGCTGTGCAGCTGCATTGCTCAGGAAAGAAGGGATGGCTGGCTTGCGAGCCCTGGGCACTGTGGCAGGCACCATTATAACATCCCAATTCCCAGAATGCTACTTCTGCCCAGGGGTGAGATCTGAAACTGCTGTCTCCCCCTTTCCTTTGCCAGGGGTGGGGTAGAGAGGGGAAAATCCAGGTGCTTGCCTGCGCTCCGTAGGCAGGTGACGGTAACATGAAATTCTGCCACCACTGCCACCAGAGGGACTTGGGCAGAGCAGGAGACCATGGGCCTGGTGCCCACTGCTGTGGCCTGGACAATCCTGCTCAACTGTACTTCCCATGGGGCCTGGGTGTAGCATGCTCCCATAGCCATAAGAATCCACTGCCCACTGCAGTTGCTGCCACCTGGGAAGACCCAAGTGGGGTAAAAGCCAACACAGCCACTACTTGTGGAACTGGGCGGACTGCATGCTGCTGACCTGAGCCATCCTACGCAGGCACCCTGCCCCACCAGCACACCCTGTGTCATGGCCATCCTGGCCCACACACATGAACACAATGCCCTGTGGACCAGCTCCATTCGGTACAGGGGCCCTGCCCTGTAAACCCACTCTGTTTCAGGTTCCCACTCTGCTCTGCACATGAGCTTTGACCTGCTGGGCTGATCCACACTGGGAGGCTGATTCACCTCATAGTCTGTCCCACCTCATGGACTTGTTTTGCCCTGTGAGCCTACTCTGCCCCACAGGCCAGCTACACTGTGAACCCACTATACCCTACATATGCACTATACCCCATGCATGCCTCAACCCACCCATATGCCTGGCACCTTGGCTGCCCAGGTCTACGTATTTGCACACCATACCTAGTGGACCTCCTCTATCCTGCACATGCCCCAACCTGCTGGCCATCCCCAGCTCTTGTGTGCACCTTGCACCAGTGGCTGGCCCTGCCATAGCAGCCCAGTGAAACAGGGGAGACACAGCAGAACATCAATATTAAAGGATCACAGTGCATCTGCCCTTCTCCTGCCTGGTCAAGCTTCCAGAGTAGGACCCAAATACACCATCCAGGCACCCATCCCTATGTTCACCAAGCAACAGAGGCCCCAGCATAGGGGAACAGGTATACTGTATCTGCTGTTTTGAGCTGAGAGAAGGCAATGAGAAGGAACCAGCATAAAAATTCTGTCAACATGAAAAAGAGTCTGTCCCAACACCCCTAAAGAATCACAAAAGCTCTAAAATAATGAACTCCAATCAAGAGGAAATTGTTGCAATGAAAAATGTGGAATTCATATTTTGGGTGGTAAGTAAGATGAATGGAATTGAGGAAATGGTGGAAAACCATCTCAAAGAAACCAAAGAAATAATTCAGGACATGAAGGAAAAATTCACTAAAGAGATAGATAACATTAGAAAAGAAATGAAAAAGTCATTCAGAGAATTTCAAAATACAGCAGAAAGCTTTTAACACCAGACTAGACCCAGCAGAAGAAAGGATTTCAGAGCTTGAAGACAAGGATTTTGATGTAACCCCCATAAGTAAAAAAAATACAAAAAAGAACAAAGAAGGATGAACAATTACTGAGAGAAATATGGGGTTATGAACTAATGAACTAATATAAGAATTATAGATAACCCTGAGGTAGAAGAAAAAGCAATAAACATAAAAAACCTATTTGCAAGAAAAATGCAGGCAAACTTTCCTAGTATTGCTAGAGATTTAGATATCCAGATACAAGATGGTCACCAAACACCTGGGAGATTGATTCATAGCAAATAGGACATCAGCAAGACATATAGCCATCAGCCTAACCAAAGTCAAAGTGAAGGAGAAAAATCCTACAAGTTATGAGATAAATGAAACAAGTTACTTACAAAGGAAAACCCATCAGACTAACAACACACCTCCCAGCAGAGACCTTTCAAATCACAAGGGATTGGGGTCTCAATTTTAGTCTTCTTAAACAGAATAACTGTCAGCCAACAATTTTGCATTCTACAAAACTAAGTATCATAAATGAAGGAGAAATAAAGTCTTTCCCAGAAAAGCAAACACTAAAAGAATTTGTCACCACTAGACCTGTCCTACTGGAAATGTTAAGAGTGCTCTATATATGGAACACAGCAATCAATAACCACCAGTGAAAAAATACCCAAAAGTTAAAGCTCACAACTCTCATAAGAGTAACACAAGGGAGAAAACAAAGCAACTAGGTATCACTCAACATGAGGAACAGAACAATGTCATATATATCAATACTAACATTGAGCATAGACAGTCTTAATGTTCCATTTAAAAGATAGATACTGGCTGAATGGATGAAAAAACACATCTGAAGTATATGATGCCTCCAGGAAACCCATGTAACTTGCAAGGATTCTCATAGTCTTAAGATAAAGGGATGAAAAAAAAAATCATGAAAATGGAAACCAAAAGTGAACAGGAGTAGCTATTCTCATATCAGATATAATAGATCTTAAAAGACAAAGATGGTCATTACATAATGGATAAAGGGAAAAATTCATCAAGAAGATATAACAATCTTAAATATATATGCACCTAACACAGGAACACCCAACTTCATGAAACAAATTATACTAAAGTTAAGCAAAGAAATAAACAGCGATGTCATAGTTGCTGGGGATTTCAACACTTCATTGACAGAACTGGACAGATCACTGGGACAGAAGATCAACAAAGAAACCATTGGGTTTAAACAGGCCTCTAGAACAAATGGACCTAACAGACATCTACAGAACACTCTACCTCCAAACTTCAGAATATACCTTCTTTTTATTAGCACATGGGACATTTTCCAAGGTAGATCATATGTTAGCCTATAAAACAAGTCTTAGTAAATTCAGAAAAATTGAAATCATTCCATGTATATTCTCAGATCACAGTGGAATAAAACCAGAAATCAATTCCAAGAGAAACTCTCAAATATACACAAAGTCATGAAAATTAAAAAACCTGCTGCTGAATAATCCTTGGGTCAATGACAAAACTGAGAAGGAAATCAAAAGGTTTTTCAAACTGAATGACAAACACAAGCATCGAAAATCTATGGGATTCAGTAAAACTAGTGTTAAGGGGAAGTTCATAGCCTTATGCTTACATCAAAAAGACAGATCACACAGTTTCTGCACCTCAAGAAACTAGAAAAAGAACAAATCAAACCCAAACCTACCAGAAGAAAAGAAATAACAAAGCTCAGAGCAGAAGTAAATGAAATGAAAATCAACAGGATAAATACAAAGAATCAATGAAACAAAAAGTTGGTTCTTTAAAAGATAAATAAAATCAATAGAACTCTAGCTGGATTAACCAGAAGTAGAACAGAAAGGACTCAAATGAGCTCAATCAGAAATGAAAAAGGAACCAATACAACTGAGACCACAGAAATACAAAATATCATCCATGACTACTATGAAAACCTCTACACACAAAAACTAGAAAATCTAGAGGAAATTGATAAATTTTTGGTAATGCACAACCTTCCAAGCTTTAATCAGGAAGAAATTGAAATCCTGAACAGACCCATAATGAGTAACAAGATTGAAACAGTAATAAAAACTCTCCCAACAAAAAACCTTCAGACCAGAAGTATTCACAGCCAAATTCTACCAGACCAACAAAGAAGAATTGACACCCATTCTACTGAAACTGTTCCATAATTTTAAGAAGGAGAGAATCATCCCTAACTCATTCTATGAAGTCAGTATCATCCTGCTACCAAAGCCGGGAAAGGATAAAACATAAAAAGAAAACTATAGACCAATATCTTTTATGAACATCAATGAAAAAATCCTCAGCAAAATACTAGAAAACGTAATTCAACAGCACTTCAAAGAAATAATCACCATGATCAAGTGGGATTCATCCTAGGGATGCAAGGATGGTTCAGTATACACAAATCAATAAAAGTAATTCACCACATAAAGAGAATTAAAATAAAGACTATATGATCATCTCAAGCAATGCAGAAAAAGAATTTGATAAAATCCAGCACCCTTTCATGATAAAAACCCTCAACAAACTAGGCATAGAAGGAACATACCTTAAAATTATAAAAGCCATATATGAAAAACCTATGCCCAATATCATACTGATGCCTACTGTCACCACTTCTATTCAGCATAGTACTGGAAGTCCTAGCCAAAGCAATCAGGCAAGAGAAAGAAATAAAGGGTATCCAAATGGGGAAAGAGAAGGTCAAATTATCCCTGTTCAATAATGACATGATATTATACCTAGAAAACCCTAAAAACTCCACAAAAGACTCCTGGAATTGATAAGTAAATTCTGCCATGTCTCAGGTTACAAAATCAATGCATACAAATCAGTAGAATTTCTGTGTACTAATAACAGTAAAGCAGAAAATGAAATCAAGAACTCAATACCATTTACAGTAGCTACAAAGCAAATAAAATATCTGAGAATATACTTAACCAAGGAGGTGAAAGATCTCTACAAGGAGAACTATAAAACACCATTGAAAGAAAGTTCAGAGGACACAAACAAATGGAGAAACATCCCCTGTTCATGGATTGGTAGAATCAACATTGTTAAAAATGTCCATACTGTCTAAAGTGATTTATAGATTCAATGCAATTCCCACCCAAATTCCAAAGACATTTCTCATGGATCTAGAAACAATAATGCTATCCCTCATATGGAACCACAAAAGACCTCAAATAGCCAAAGCAATCCTAAGCAAAAAGAACAAATCTGGAGGTATCACATCATCTGACTTCAAAGTATAATTCAAGGCTGTAGTATCCAAAACAGCATGGTACTGATATAAATGTAGACATATAAACAAATTGAACAGAATAGGGAACCCAGAAATAAAATCATATAACTATGACCAACTGATTTTTAACAAAGCAGACAAAAACATACACTGGGTAAAGGACACCCTATTCAATAAATGGTGCTGGGAAAACTGGATAGCCACATGCAGAAGAATGAAACTGGACTCCTATTTCTCACCATATACAAAAATTAACTCAAAATGGACTAAAGGCTTAAATTTAAGACCCAAACCCATAAAAATTCTAGAAGAAAATGTAGAAAAACTTCTTCTAGACATTGGCCTAGAGTAAGACCCCCAAAACCAAATACAGCAACAGTAAAAGTAAATAAATAGGACTTAACTAAAAAGTTTCTAACAAAGGAATTAATCAACAAAGTAAATAGACAACCTACAGAATGGGAGAAAATATTTGTAAACTATACATCTGGCAAAGAGCTAATATCCAGACTCTACAAAAAATTCAGATAAGTTAGAAAAAACCCAAATAACCCCATCAAAAAGTAGGCAAAAGACATGAACAGATGCTTCCCAAAAGAAGATAGACAAATGACCAAGAAACATGAAAAAATGTTTAACATCACTAATCAACATGGAAATGCAAACTAAAACCATAATGAGACACCACCTTACCTGTGTCAGAATCACCATTATTAAAATGTCAAAAAACAATAGTTGTTGGCACAGTTGTGGTGAGAAGGGAATGCTTCTCAGACTGTTGGTGGGAATGTAAACTTGTACAACCACCATGGAAAGCAGTATGGAGATTCCTCTAAGAACTAAAAGTAGAACTATTCAATCCAATAATCCCACTACTGGCTATCTACCCAAAGGAAAAGAAGTGATTTTATGAAAAAGACACCTGCACCTGAATTTTTATCACAGCCCAATTCACAATTGCAAAGATATGGAATCAACCTAATATCCTTCAACTGATGAGTGGATAAAGAAAATGTGGTAGAATATTACTCAGACATTAAGAGGAATGAAATAATGTCTTTTGCAGCAACTTGGATAGAGATGGAGACCATTATCCTAAGTGAAGTATCCCCAGAAAGGAAAAACAGATACCACATGTTCTCACTTACAAGTGGAAGCTATGGTCATAAATAGTAGTAATGGATGTTTAAAACTAAGAACGGGGAGGTTAGGGGAGTTAAAGATAAAAATCTACTTATTAAGTACCATGTACAGTATTCTGGGGACAGGTATGCTGAAAGCCTTGACTTCAGCATGATACAATTTATCCACACAAAAGAAAGACTTATACCCCTTACATTTTTTCAAATAAAGAAAACTCTAAAAAACAAAACAAACAAACAAACAAAAAAACCCAAAAGATTGTATTAATTACCAAGAAAATACTACAGACAAGTGATACTAACATTGTGTCATATGCCATTCAGAATGCATCTGGATTTTCAGGGTAACTTTTTAAACTAGATATATAGCTAAAGATTTGGATATAAGATCTAGATAGACTATATTCTGATTTCAAATTTATTTATATAATGTATTACATCTTAATTATAAATAAAATATTTTTAAACTACTCTAAAAGAAGAAAAAAAGATCAGCAAAGGGAAAAGACACCAGTGGAGTCCAGGAGAAACCAGATGCAAAATTTCAGGTGTTGCCTCCCATTGGATACAAAAGGACCTGCCTAATGCTTTTATGGTAATGGTAAGTGACAACACGTATGAAGTGGTATCAACCAGGGAAGCTTTCTTAAACCCGAATGTCCAGGATTTTTACTGATGGTGAGTCATGTAGACATGGAATGCCCTCAATACTGACCTCAGCTTCTCAGACTCCATCGTAGTGTTCACCGTAGGTCACACTGTTGGAGTAAATGTATCCAGTCAAACTGATTCAGCATGGTCCAAGACCTGAGGCATACAAAAACAGAGGCTCACCATAAAAGCAGCATGGCCCAAGCCCTCAGGTATGTAAAATACACTCTTATCAGGTAGAATATTCCAAGGGCTTAGAGCTTATCTCCCATGAGCCACTGGCCAAGGGCCTGTTTGGGGAATGTCCAGGGTTTGTGCAATCCAGGCTCAGCCCTTGAGTTAACCTTTTCCTGCTCAATAGGTGTTATTCAAAATTAAATTTCCTGGGCCAAATATCTAGGACACATTGTTAACTCAAAATTCCATAGTATTAACTATAATACTAAACAGCTTTCATCTCTGCTCTTAACATGCCAATATCCAGGTGACACTCCAAGTGTGTGAATGTACATATTTGTCTTCACTTAATGATTTCAAAATTGTTCCCCCTCAGAGATCTAATTTTAGGAAATGTTGCTCTAAATGATCCTTTATGCTTGTCCAATCAAAGAAAATGTTAGTTAAAAGTGCAAATGGAAAAACAACTTGAAGCACTTGAGTTACTAATAAAGGATCCATAGTTTGGTATTTGATATGAAGAATTGTTCTAGTTCATTAGCATGTGGTGTCTCTACTATATTTTAATTGATAACTTGCAAATATTTCACAAATCTTTATCGTCAGTGTTTTGGTAATCAAAATCAATGTATTCTCTTAACCTTATCCCTTCGGTCATGAAAGTGAATATTTTGGTTAATATGTTTATTGGAATAATTGTTAATAAGTAAAATGTATTTAGTTATTAAAAGTGTAGAAAATGTCCTTGAAACATCAAGACTTTATGTTGACTGACTAATAAATAAAAATAATCTACCAGTTTCTGAAAAAGTTTTCTTAAATGATAACTAACAGTTTATATGTGAAATTGCCCAATACCTGCTAGAATTGAGTGAGCTTACTACTGGGCCATTAAAATTCTTATTGTAGTTGTTACTACTATTCTTATTCTGTGTGTCTGCAGCAGAATCACAAATGAGAAAAATGGCCAATATGAAAGGCAATTTAAAATTAGCAGGCAGTCATTTGAAAACTTGGTTTAAAAAAATCTTATGGTCCTATTAATGCAACGTGGTGTGAAAAGACTCTCCCAAGCGTTTTGTCGCACATAAAATCATGCAATGCACACACGGATTTTGCAGAGACAAAAGGAGAAGTGAAATCAAGCCAACTTGTTCGCAGGAAGCCGTCTCAGGGTTCAAGCATTATGAATCATTTATTTAGTTCTGAAATCTAATAAAATCTCTTTATTAAAATGAAAGCATGTTTCATTAACACAGATATTTTTGATCTGATAGCAAACAAGTTTTCTCTTATTTATTTAGCATGTGGATCACATATGCTTTTGATATAAATATCAATGCATAACAAAATAGAAACTGTCCAAATAGACATATTTAATATGTACTGTGTTGTGCATTAGATGACTACATTTTAAACACATGGGAAGCATCTTATAGTACTTCAGTATGAAATACGTCTTAAGCTCTGTCTTATATTGCGTATAACTGATATCAATGAAGGCTAGTGTATATTTTTTTTTTTAAAAAAGCAAATCCATAGACTCTTTGAATTGTCACACTTTTGGAGAGTAGATTTTGATGATACCCACTTATAACAGGTAGTATGATATGTTTAATCAATAGATAAGCCTCGATATTCAGCAATCTCAGAGTTTAAGATGTGAATATGATCAGCAAGAGCAAAAAACTTTAGTACAGACCATTTATTAGTGTAAAATGAGACATAGCAGAAGTTTGATAATATAAATCATCATAGGAGGAAGAGTGGAAAGAGCTGTATTTTCCACGCTGGACAAGATGTGGCAGTCCAATAATGGTCCTCAGGCTGTCTGAGGCGCTCTGGGACCTTCAGCAGCTCATCTACTCCCTCAAATATTTGAAGAAGCTCAACGATTAGATCTTCTTTATCTTCAGACTCCATATTGCCATAGGATTTAACCTCAAATTAAGTCTACTGCGGACCAGAGGGACCCACGAGGTCTTCTGCAAATAGCGGCCAGTGGGGACCTTGGGATTTCATTAGACAATGGTATGTGGAGAGCCTAAGCCGAGGCTCACAAACAGACAGCCCTTGAACTGAAGCCAGTGTCCAACCAGCTTTATTTTGTTTTTGCCTATATAATATCATTTTTAAAAATTAGAATATTTCATATAGAAATAATTTCGGGTTTTCTTGAAGAAATCAGTACCTTTGGGAACAACAGGAATGACAACAATGAGTCCTCATTTCACCATGCTCATATGTGTTACCTATCTGACCCCTGTAAACATGTGTGTTTACAGTGTGTAGACTAAGTTCACCCTGTTATACTTGAGAAGGAAAAAAAAAAAGAACTAGAAAAAACATGAAATAAGTGTTACATGGGTATTTATGGAATGAATACAATTTATGGTCTTCTCCTGGGAAATTAAATATGGGCTGTGATCTATATTTGCCTAATAAGAACAAATGCCCGATTTGTCCCATAATTTGGCTCCCTGTGCTCACCTGAGGACTGTCGTTAATAACAGCTCTTCTAATGGAAAGTAAACAAAGTAATACATTAATAATAACAATAAATTACTAAATTTGGGCTTTTGAAATATGCCTAGTCTAGTTTAGAGGCTGGTTAAATGGGCCTTTCATTAAGGGAAGACAAATTTGGGGTATTAGAATAGTAGCTTCAAGGTATATGGAGAAAGGTTTCTGTAGGGCCAGAGGTAGGTAGATAGAACCCAAGGAGAACACAAGCCCGTGATGAATTCTCTGAGCAGGGAATGCCTTGGGGAAACTTGGAGAGATTTAATATGCAAATTGAACTTGCTTTTGGATCTGTATTATGCCAAAATATTCCTCCATCATTTTTTAGACCTCAGTAAACCCTTTATACAGATGAGCCTTTTGATGGTGATGTGCTGTGAGAATAAAGAGAAAGGAGCTGTACCTCTATAAAGAGAAGTGGGGCCACGAGAGGATCAAAGCCAACAGTGGGAGCCCAGACGTAGTTGCAGTGTGATCCTCACCTGGATCAGACCCTGCAGGTGCTTGGAGTGGGCTCTCCGGTGGTCAGAGGCTTATGCAGCCCTTCCATTTATTGGGTAAATGCTATGCTTACAAAATTGTGGGGGTACTTGACATTCAAGATTAAGAGAGTCAATTCCCATTTTGTAGATGAGGAAAACAAAGGTCAAAAATGTTGTAACTGCCCAAGGTCACCCAGCCAGCATGTGGCAGAGACTGGATTCACACCCAGATCTATCTCATCATGTGCTTGATGTCCTTCATATTTTATTCATAAGGCATAGTTTATAATGATCACTGTGTCATCTGTGCAAATACAAGAGGTAGTTGAACTAGACATCAGAAAGAGACTTGTGTGTGGAGACCTGTAGCTCAATTTCATCATTTTGTTTTGAGCATTTCAAAATTATCTTTAGGTGGCGTCAATGTTTGGAATTATTCCAATTTTATATATATATATATATATATATATTATGTCAAGTAATAGAAATAACTGAATGTGCATGTGAATGAAGAAAATAAAAATACAAATTAGTTATTACATAAGTTTTATTTCTTAAAAATACCCTTTTAATATTTATAGAGCATACACACACATGCACAAATAATTTTGGAATAGTGATTTTTTTGTTTTTTCACTATTTATATAGGTATTACATAAATTTTTTTCAGCTCAAATTCTACTGACTGTTGGGGACAAAGTGTGCATACAACATAAGGGCGTTTAACTTAAATCATAACCCATAGATTAAGTGATGCATAGCAAATTTCTACTATGCTTCATTTGCAAAAATTCTAATTTCTGAATAATTGCAGGGCTTTGGGGCTTCACAATTAGCCTCAAATTTTGACCATTTCAGGATTTTTTCAAGCTCTCTTTAAGAAGATTCTATAAGCTTATTGAATGAAGAGAATGTACCTAGAATATTTCTTGATATACACTTCAAAGATTATTTTTCCCCTGAGAATTTTTGGTAGCTTGGATATTCTCATTCATTTGTTCTAATTCTATAGTAATAAGGATGAAGTTTCCAAAAACTTTAGAATTATTTGTTCATAATCAACTAGTAGGTTTAGTGGAACATTTCAAATATATTAATCACAAATTTTCAAATTCCTCAAAGAATAACTTTAAGTATAGTCTGGCCTATGACATGCTGGCCTGTACCATCTGAGTGCTCTATTTCTCAGTAAGTTTTTACAGTCATTCTCAGTTTATCCTGTTTTAACTTTTAGAAGATGGTTTGGAGCTTGTTTACGGGTTAGGCTTTAAGCTTTTGCAGTCTTCAAGTTGTACAAACATACAAAAATGAGGCAATCTTCATGCATCCTAAGTTTTTCCATGCCTTTTTACTTGCAAAATCTGAGGGGTTTTATAATAACCCCAACTCTAGCACTAGGCAGAGAAACTTAGTGGCATGTTGAGTGAAATGCTACACTGTGCTAATAACGGTTTTGAAAGAAATCAGGAAAGTTAATCATGTGTGGACACAGGGTTAAGAAGCAATGTAACAGACGATTAAGCTTAATATAGATATGTGATATAAGCATATGCAGACAGCCATTAGCATAAATTCATGTTACAGAAGAGCAGCGCGGCATGCCACTTGGTGGATTTATAATGTATGTGAGGGGCAGGATGAAGATCAATAGGAAAAGGAAGTGGGTCAGAGAATCCATACACAGGTCCTAGATCAGGATGATAAAACCACTGCAAATTATAACTACATTATTTTTGAATGGTGTTATTGCCTCAAACTTTATTACATAGACATGTCAAGTGAAGGAATCTATAGCAGGGAAATCTCCTGTAGCTTCCAGTGGGTTCAGCATGAAAAATATCTCTCTCTGCTGTTTGAAACTGGCTTCCCTTAATACTAACAATCATTAAGCTAATGATGAATCACTTTCACAGACAGAAATATATAATATTTAGCTAAGTTTTGGGGGGAAATCTACATACCTTAATAATTCTAGAGACAGTTATATCTTGATATGCTTTGCTTTTCATGACACATCATGAAAAAAATTATACAGTTGGCTACCAAGCAAACTTAATCCAAACACAACAGTTGTAAATATATTCTTCTGAGGCTCTGCCTTTCAACTAAAGAGGCCATAAATTCTTCTCTCTTGGTTTTAATCAAAGCCCACTTATAAAATTTTCTGAATTATCTCTA
This sequence comes from Varecia variegata, assembly GCA_028533085.1. NCBI lineage: Eukaryota > Metazoa > Chordata > Mammalia > Primates > Lemuridae > Varecia > Varecia variegata. The sequence goes on from CM052438.1 coordinate 10,094,136, forward strand.
GGAACTCCTTTTTTTTTTTGGTGTTTTGATTTTCTAGTTTACATGGCATAATGAATAATTTTGTCCTTTAGGAATGGTTTCATAGATCTAGAAACCGAAAACACCTTCAGAAGTAGAACAAAGCAGTTATTATCCATGATCATGGTAGAAAATTTTATTTCAGTTGGGTCTCAATCTATTTTAATCAATGCCATTTCTTTTCTGATTCTCTTAATTTTTTTGAATTGGGAATTTTCTGAGAAATTATTTTTTAGTTGTAACTTTCTTAGACTCAAACAGTAAGAATATGATGCTTGCAAAGTTTTTTAAAAAATGTCATTATATACATTTTTCCTAAGAGAAAACAAAACTAGCAATAGCTTCAGTTAGTGTGTCCATCCTCCCTCCCTCCCTCCTTTCTCTGTTTCTTCCTTCCTTCCACTCCCCCGCCCCCATCTCTCTCTTTCTTTCTTTCTGAAACCAAAAGTCTCTAGTGATTACGACTGTTACCGTAGCATCCTGGAGATGAGCACTGTCATTCCGTTTCAGAGAAGCTCCGATGACTCTAATACGTCCCAATTCTTTCTTCTCTCTTGGCCAGCTGGTATCTCACATTCTGCTACCTGAACTCTATCCCTGTGGCTGATTAATATCTCTGCAAAATATCTATTCCCCTGGAAACACCATCACTAAAAGTTCTCATCAATGTTTTATTTCTTAGGTTCAAAAAGGGGTGTGAAAGGAAGTGTAATAGGAATGGAAGATCAGTGAGGCCAAAGCGACATATGTGTGAGAGAGAGAGTCAATGTGAATCCACAGAGCAAGGAGGGACAAGTGTCGCGTCCATTGAACACCACATTTGCTTAAGCAAATGATTTCAACAGAAAACAGCTGTAGCAATATTCATGATGATGACTGTAGCTAGTACTAATAAGAGACAGCAATAGGACAAACACACTTTCCTATGGTCTATACGAGTGCTATATATCTTAGTCAAATCCCTGCTATTCATTATCCCGAATTTTCCAATGATGAAACCAAAAAAAATGAAGTTTAAGAAACATTCCTCACTAATATCTTATGCCACTTCCTCGTTTCCACTTATTTATAATCATGGATAAGGAAATCCAAATCACAATTCTAGACCACATTTAAATCCTCACTTCTCTGGCTGTAAGTAGAGAAGGGTAACCGAGCAAGAAGAAAGACAAGTTGTCCATGAAGATAAGCTTCTAATGGAAAGGGGCAGCTGTGCAGAGAGAAGGTGGGATTGGCTTCAAGGTAAAGGGTAAGGTTCATCCATCTGGGGTGAGTTTTTAAGAAGTTTAAATATTCAACATGAGTTTTTCATTGATTTCTGGCAAAAAAAAATAGAGTTCTAAAAATAGCAGTCTTAGCCAAAAGACCTAAACAGTAAAAAAATTAAGCCACTCTGATTTGAACCTAAATAGAAAATAAGCAATAGAGACTTAAACTATGCATAACATAGTTTTTCAGTTTGAATTGCGATGATGTGTGTGTGTGTGTGTGTGTGTGCGCGCGCGTGCGCGTGTTCCAGGTAGTTAAAGGCAAAAGGATGAGCTAGAACAAATTTAGTATGAATGTTCATGCCTAGTTTTACTAAAATTTCAGCTGGCATCAATTTAGCATTATCAAGATTTTTCTCTAATCTGGGCTATTTCTGCCGTACTTTTTATAAGTCTGAGTAGGGTGGACTACTATGCACCATTAAGAATGCTTCATGGCTTCCTCTCTCATCAAGCATTTTTAATTTAAACCGTTCAAATGAGTCTTTCCCTACCCTAACTCATGGTTGGCAGGGCTGGACACTGTGCAGCTAAGAGCCACTGGCTTTATCATGCTGCACCCGGTTTAAGGTAAGGTAGTTAAGGAAAGGGTTAATTAAAAGTAGGTTTTTAGCGTCTTGCTGCTGGGTGAAGGAAATTAGAAACATTTTACCCCAAAATATATTGACATATTTTGAGATGGTTGCCATGAGTCTCACAGACAGAAGTAACTGCAAAGCTGTCTTTTGTGGGGGAAATTTACATCTGTAGAGAACGCAGCCAGATCTACTCTTTGCTGATCCAGAAAAGATTAACTGAGATTCTGACACCTTTAATAGTCTAAAAAGAAACATTTACCATCTATTCTCTCTGAGGACTGCTACCTGTAAGGCTTCATTTATGTAATAAGACCACCTTTGCTGGCTACTCAAGCCTCTTGCTTTCTACCTCCCAAAGCCAGGTTTTCTGCCCTCATTCTTTAAAAACCTCTGTACCTCATTGAGGACTTGAATCTCTTTATTCGGAGGGTTCCTGTGTATACATGTAAAAATAAAAAAATGAACTCATATTAATCTCCTTTATTGTGAGTTGATTTTTCAGCGCAACTTCTGAGGGTGAAAGGGGAAGTTTCCCCTGCTGTCTTGGCTACCTCCTTCTAAGCTGTTCTTGAAATTCACTCTTACTTTTCTGGCATTCTGCTAGGCAGCCTGGATTTTCTAAATGTCTTTTACTGCTCCTTGATGGTTTTCTTTTCCAAACAGCAGTCACATTGCTCACCTCTGGCCACCCAAAAGCAGCAGAACAAGGAGAAGCAATGAAGGCGGCTTTTAGTAATAGAAATGCACTCTTATCTCAAATGAGGCCTCCCTCAAGGCAAATGAAAGATACTATGTAAGTCTTAGAAGTCATGGAGTACCCTACAGCTATTCCCCTAACCTTGACAGTGAAAAGTATTGGTGAGAGCCATCAGGTTGCCCTTCCCGCAGGAGTGGGGAACCTGCAGCCTTCTGATTTCAAGATTGTTCTTTTTTAAGCACCAAAGGAGGCGAGAGAAGCTTCATCTTTCTCTGCTGAACCTCTTTTAATAAAAGGATGTGTTCTATAAAATATGGATTTAGTCAAAAGGCTGCACTTAAGGACCTAGAAGACCACATTTCGCTTTAAGGCTGCAGGTTCCCCACCTCTGCCTGGACCGTGTAAGGGGCCAGTGTCTATCCCTAAGGAGAGCACAAGAACACTGTGACCTCAACTGCTGACACCCTGTGCCCGGCCATTCACCACAGTGCTACTGAGGCTCTGTGGGGAATATACTAACAGTGTATACTAACAGAATATACTAACGTAATCGAAGAGAGCTAGAAGACACTCGATCCAGGCAAGATCACACCACAGTTTTCCCTAAGGCCCCTGGTTGCTTTTAATTTTCTCTTGAAAGGGAGATTCCTTACCTCCCTTGAAGTGGGAAGACAGGGCAGAGATCATCTATTCCCTGGTGGGATCACAGTGAAAGGCACTGTCTGAAATCCTGAGGACTAGCTGAAGCATCAACATGAACCTATTGACTACAGACTAAGCTTTCCTGAAGCTCACAGCACCATAGTGCTGTACTCAAATAGTGTATTTGCCTACTTGATGATATATACATTGCTCAGTTGAAGAAGTGGAGAAAAGAAGGGGAAGGGGAGGAGGGAAGTGAAAGAGGGAGAGATTGAAAGAGAGAGAGAGAGAATCCCATATCAAAAATAGAAATCGTTTGTAGACTGAATTAGGTTTTACTAAGATTTTACTAAGATTTTACTATGATGTCAAACAGCAATATGTGTGACTTACATTGCTTTTGCACACATGTTCAATGTCCTAGACACTGTGGGGCCAGCCCCCTGTTGCCAAAGAGGATGTAATATGCTGTAGACAGATCACAACCTGGGGATGCTTCTTAACGAGAAATATGGTGAAATACCTTGTAAGAGTCAAGGGATTATGAGAAGGTTAAGGTGTTGCACAAACAAAAATAATGCTGTCAGTGACTCTCCAATTACAATATACAACACTCTTGATAGTAGAGTAACTATGGCCACAGTTGGATTTAAATTAAACAGGTAGATTTATGGGATATAGGGGCATATAATAATTTCCTAAGAATATGGAACCCAATGTACAACTGTCTTATTGCCATCCTTTCCCCACTTTTTATGGAAATTGCAATTTTTTATATTTTAAAAAAAGAACCAAAAAAAAAAAATTTTTCCTTTGGTGCTGCTGGAAACTCTTCTTGTTACAATTTAATCAAGTTCTGCTCTGGTCCTTTGTGGCCAGGCAATCAATGGGTTAAGTTCGATCACTAACCACTAACTTGTGCTCCCCGAGCCTGGGATGCTTCATCAAATGTACTCATTACTGACTGATTGAGCAAGAGAATGAATAGTTGTGAGTTCCAGCGTAAGCGCTGATGGGATTGTGTGTAAGCCCTAACGTGGTTGAGGTATTTAAATTTTGATTTTTGTAATGGGCTCTGACATGTTTCATTTCCTCCGAGGGAACACTCGAGACCTCTGAAAGTAAATGTTGCTAAAAAGTCATCAAGGCAGAATATTAAAATGCCATCAAATGAAAATTTCACTAATGCAATCCGGCTAGAGCTCCAGGTACTGGAGCGAAAAGGGGAGTGTCAAAGGTCCCGGTTCTTTTAGCGAAACATGATTTGTTCCTCTTCACTGACTGTTTCTCCAAATAAATTATTTAAAGTCTTATTTCTTCTTTCTCCTGGGCCTCTTAAAGTTCAACTATACTGAGAGGTGGTAGGAGAAGCAGTAGAGAGAGGAGGTGGCATAGCTGGAAATTCAGGAAATGATCGTATGGGGAGGAGCTTCACCTTTGGCAGCCTGTTTCCTTGATTCTGCAAGAGCTGTCCAGGTGCATGGTCAGATGAGAGAGTGCGAATCCTCAATTATCACCTTAGACCTGAAACTGCCCTAATAAGGGATACTCAAATTCTAATAACGTAGCCGAGTGTTAGGAGTATGTGAGATCATCAATGAATGCTCATTCAGTCACATGTGGAGAACATTAGTGTTTGGGACTAGACATTATTATTTTCCTCAATGATTTTATCCAAACATCTTTACCATTTTCCATAATAAGTTGAGTTTTAAGTAACTTCTATATTTATGAATTTGTGGGAGAGGGAAATCCAAATTATACTCTCTGGAGTATAATTTCAATACAAAAGGTATTTACTAAGAGATGACTGGACTTTCGAGATTGGTAATTCTCCATTGGACTTATTATAATTTGCAATGTTTTCTTGATAAGCATTGCGATAAACAGTATATATTTTTCTTTTTTGGTTTATTTTAAGATATGTATTTGTATTCTAAGTTAATTATTTATGTTGGATATTTCCTGAAATGGAGAAACATGGATTTCCCTAAACTTTTTTTTATGACAGAAGTTTCCCCAGGTATAAGGGGCTCTAATCATTTATCATTGAGCAAATATTCCTACTGAACTCATAATTTCCTAATTTCTCCTGCTGGTTGGCAGGGTTTGTGCCAACCAAGATCTGGACTTCTGTTAATTCAGCTTGACACCTATAGTTCTGTCTGTCTAACCCATAAGTCCAAATAAATTACTTTAGTGAACCTGTGGCATGAAATAGCAGGTCTACCTTTGGGAATCAAATTTCTACTCAGTGTTGGTAAAACAGCATAATTTTGTGTGCAGAATCAGAACTGTTGGCATTCCTCACAGCTAGAAAACATGAGTTGGTTTTCCAGTCTTTTTGGAAAATGGGGCATCAACAATCCACGTTTTACAACAAAAGATGATGTATTCTCATTGTTAAGAGTGTAATCTCTGACCTCACTTTGTCTGGGTCAATTCCTAGATCCTCTATTTTTAGCTGTGCAAGCTGAGCAAGCTGGTGAATCTCTGAGTCTCACATCCTGTAAGATGGGTAGTGATATCACTTATCTCATCTGTTTATTGTGAAAATAAAATGAGATACACACACACACACACGGTGTTCAGCACTTGAAGATATATAGTAAACTACATAATAAATATCAACTGTTAATAGAGTTCATTTCATAATTTCTGAAGAAAACATGCCACAAGTGAAATTCTGTATTTCTAGGAAGTTCTATTTAAAGTTCTGGGTAAAGACTGCAACTCAAATTTTGCAAGCCCTGTGCAATGGCTTTCACAGAAGAGAAGTGACTTCTGGGAAAGTCCCGAGCATAAGTCTATTCTCTATGAAGTCAGGTGCACTGTGGGAAAAGCAGAAGAGTTAACAAGGCATTTTGACTAATATTTTTGAGATGGCACATGACCAAACTTGCCATTTGTATGTAAGACAGGATAATAGATCTCCTGACATGTATTTCTTATTGTGTCTTCAGATAAGAGGACTTTATCTTGGAGATAACTGCTCAGGTAACTAAGGTATAAAAATGTATCAGTCTTGCAATAACCAGGCAATAGTATCTTTTCACCTAAGTGAAACTTTCTCAAAACTTCAGTCTGAAAGTCATTTACCAAATACCATATGGTTTTAAGAAGCTTTGAGAAATTCTAAGAATATTATCATGGTACAAAATCTGTACTTGCACTACTTTAAAAATGCCATTGGTATAAAACTGGCTATTTTATTTTAAAATAAAACCATTTATTTAACTATATATGGCCAAATAATTGTGTTAATCAGAAATCATTTCAGTGGACACTTATTGGACACCTACCATATCAATGTTGCATTATCAAAGCTCAGGAGGACTTCCACTTTGTGTTTTATTGTATGTGCCTGAGAGTAATTTGTGGAACTTTCTTTAAAATGACTCCTAATGTCTTCTTCTCAGTAACTCTGACTGGCCATTGCCTGCTAATGAGGGTTTATCTAGATCTGTTTAGCAAATATTAGGGAACTGTATCACTAACTTAACATCTTAATTATCAGAATGCATATAGATTTTAAAATGTTTACTTGAATTTCATGGCAATCCATCCAGCTATGTCTTCTTATAAGGCTTCAAGATAACATTTTTCCCCCTCTGGATTCAAAAACGAAAGGGAACTATGAGAGAATTGAAGTAGTGAATATGGATTTTCCAGAACGTTCTGGTCCCTAGTCAGAAAATACATAAAATGCTGAATGTTGTTTCATTAGTGGGTTACTGTATGTTAGAATAGGTAGTGAGGAGTGGTCAACTCTTAACTTAGTTACTTTTAAAGAGTAAGAGTGTTTCCTAGGTGAAGACTTTATGGGAAACTGACTGTTAGTATTAACCTATCTAAAAAAAATCTTTTGTTTAGGGTGTTGTTAGCCCTGAAAGCCAGGGGGAAAAGCAAGTTAGGGAAGCCATCATTGGCTATTGTCTCAATGCAGTACAGAAGTGAGGCTACCTGAGCTCTTGAAAACAAGTGTCAACATAGTGGCACCAGAATATTCAATCATATGACATCCGCCACCATGACCAAGCAGATAACTCTTCTTATTCTAATGCCACGATCTCTAGTTAGCAATCCTCTCATTAAAAGCTTCCTGTTTAAATCTGTCCATTGAGAGAGAATATTCTAATTGTATTTAATAGTTATGAGTCTTTCTGGAAGTCAACAAATTGGCATTCTGGTTTTATCCTTCAGTCTTTTATGCATTTGTTTGCCGTAGCTTAGTATCCTGGAGCCCAGACACCCCTGAGCATGCTAAGAAAGTTGAATTGTCATGGCTACAAAGCTGATAACTAGATTTTCAACTGGATAGCCATATTAAAATATTGTAACTCAATCACTGCTCTCTAAACCAAGAAATGAAGTAAATTATCTGACAAACTTCATTTGTAGTACATGATATTAGCATTGCCAGGTAGGCACCATCTAACAGATATATATGCCTAAATTAGCATGTAAAGGATGATCTTTGGTCTTAATAGTTATAATATTATTATTATTTTTATAGATCATGGGGAGTTGGAGGTAGTTAAATTTTATATATCTATCTATATAAATACATATGCAGTCATGTGCCATATAACACAGTTTTGGTCAATGACAGACCACATATATGATGGTGGTCCCATAAGATTTTAGTATTGTATTTTTACTATACTTTTTAATGTTTAGATACGTTAAGATACACAAATACTGACCACTGTGTTACAGTTGTCCAGAGTTTTCAGTATAGTAACATGCTGTACAGGTTTGTAGCTTAAGAGTTTTAGGATATATCATACAGCCTAGGTGTGTAGTTGACTATACCATCTAGGTTTGAATAAGTGCACTCACTATATGATGTTCATACAACAACCACATCACTTAATAACATGTTACAAATAACTATATGTATATACATGTACACATACAGGTATAGATATATAGTTACAATGAATCAAATAACCTGAGAAGTCATTCTGGTGTCCTACCATTCTGGCTTCTGCTAAAAACTAAGGGACACTGTTTGCAGAACAGTATTCTTCAAAGGAGTATCTCAGATGGGGATAGAACAAGTTGAATTTCTTCTCCATGGGGGTAGTTTTTCTTGCTCAGTTTAACAGATTATTTTTCTTCCAATTGCGTGATAACTGACTCTTCACCTCCAAGATAAAACTTCCAGGAAAAGCAAAAATAAATGAAACAAAGCCTTTAGCTTGTGAGAAATCATGTATTCTCTGACATGGAAATGTTGTTGTGCTGATTATTTATTGCTATTTAAAATCTCATGAGATTTCTTAGGGGCAAAAGAAAGTAAACAGAGTTAAGATGCATTTATCTGATTAAATATCAAAATGTATAGGCATCTAATATACTTTTCTTGGGAAAGAAGCATAGTCCTGAGTCAGCAATGGTTGAGTAAATGGAATTGCTGAAGAGAAAAATCTTTCTGAAGAGCAGAAAATAGAAATAGTATAGTAGCAGGTAAACTTCAGTAGTTCACAGGTTTGGTTTAGATAATCCCTCCAAAGTTCAAATCCTTATCTGAATTGCTTCAATGAGGAGTCTGGTATCGAAAATTTTTTCAGGTTTTCTGTATTTCTTTATTCTGATAAAAAATATTAAAGCTGTATTTTTTTGTTATGTTCCTATATTTCCTTTCTATTTGAATTCAGGCAAAAAGAATTCAGTATATCAACTGAATTTTTGGGAACATCTGTTTAAGATTCCTGTTTATGTTAAACTTAAATTGGGGACTTAGATTATGTCAGACTATTCTTTTTTCTAAATAATCCAATTGATTTGTAAATGCACATTTCAAACTTTTTCCTAATATACAACCAATCTTCAATCTTATCAAATATTTGCAAATCTTTAATCGTATCAAATATTTTAATAGACTTGGTTAATTTTTATAGCATATATATTTACCTTTAAACTATATACTAATATTTTATGCAAACTTACTTATTGCAATATACTTTTGCACAATTTATATGTGTTGTTTCCATAATTGGTAGAGTTAGATTGGGAGCCCAAAGCAAAAGATCTCTGCAAAAATTATGGAAGTCATTAATCCATCTCATAAATCTCAAATGTGCTTAATTATATTCACTATAGAAACATTAATACTTAGGGATATTAACAATTTTCTACATCACATGTGTTTATTAATCTATTGCCATTTTCTTTTTCTACCATCTTAGTTAGAGGCTTACTGTGTTTGTTTCCCTTCTTTCAGGGATGCTGTCCTCTATGACCTCCTATTCAATGTCCTAAAAAACTGTTGGTTTATGTCTATTTTCCAGTTTTTAGCTATTTCAGCCAAGAGCGTAAGTCATTCCCTGTTATTCTACCTTGGCCCAAAAGTCCCTTTGTTGAAATACTTTTTTCACATATATATTTATTGCCAAACTATATAGTGCTAAATTTTATATTTTTTAAACTTTACATAGATGGTATCTTTAGTTAGCATTGCCTACATTATTCCAAAATAGTGGATTAACTCCCGCATCTCAGTGCTCTAACATAACAAAAGCTTATGCTACTTTATCAACTGGGAGTCTGGTAGAGTTCCCATATTGCCGGAGGTTTCATCATCTGGAACTTCACTGCCAACTGGCAGGAAAAAAGACACGTGGAGAACTTCTTCTCACTCTGCTATGCTCTGAGCCATAAGTGTTAGCCACCATTTCTTCTCATGCTCATAACCAGAACCACTGCACTTTCTAAATGCAAATATAGGAGAGCAGGTGCAAGCTGAAGAAACTACACAAAGACGACACTATTGGATCCAACAGAACCAAAGTCAATACACCATATTCAAGTAACATGCTAGGACCCATGTATAGGAAAAAGTCTCTACCTATAAGTGACTCCATAAGTTGGGAAAAATAACTGTTCACCAGATGTGCACAGATATCATTGTAGGAATATAAGAAACATGAAAAGCAAGGAAACATGACATTCCCAAACGAGCACAATAAATCTCTGGCAATGGACCCCAAAGAAAAGGATATTTATAAATTGCCTAAAAAAGGCATTCAAAACAGTAATCATATGGAAACCTAACAAAGCATAAAAGAATACAACAAAGAATTCAATGAAATCAGAAAGACCATTCATGATCTGAATTATAAATTCAACAAAAATATAGATATCATAAAATATTAATAGAATAAATAAATTAGAGAAAATGTTTCATGACACTGAGCTGGGCAAGGTTTTTAAAAATAAGCACAGGCAACAAAAGCAATAACAGACAAAAGGGATTACAGCAAACTAAAATCCTTCTGCATAGCAAAGGAAATAATTAACAGAGTGAAGAGACAGCCAACAGAATGGAAAAAATATTTGCAAACTATACGTCTGACAAATGGTTAATATACAGAATATATAAGGAACTTAAACATCTCAATAGCAAACAAACCAAATAACCTAATTAAAAAATGTGCAAAAATTCCTACTAGACATTTCTAATAAGACTACATATAAATGCCTAATGGGTATATAAAAGATGATAAACATCACTAATAATCAGGGAAATGCAAATCAAAGCCAAAATGAGATACAGTCTTACTCCAGTTAGAATGGCTACTATTAAAAAACAAACAAACAAACAAACAAACAAAAGAAAACAACTGTTGGTGAGAATGTAGAGAAAAGGAAACACTTATATGCTGTTTATGAGATTGTAAACTAGTATATGCATGATGAAAAACAGTATAGAATTTCCTCAAAAAATTAAATATAGAACCACCATGTGATCCAGCAATCCCACTATTGGATATATATCCGAAGGAAATCATTATTTTGAAGAGATAACATCACTCCAATGTTTATTGTAGCACTATTTACAATAGCCAAGATAGAGACTCAACCTATGCATAACAACAAATGAATGGATAAAGAAAATGTTATATATAGACAATGAAAATTTAGTTGATCATAAACAAAGAACGAAATCCTATCATTTGCAAAAACATAGATGAACGTAGAGGACATCATGTTAAGTGAAATAAGCCAGACACTGAAAGATAAATTCCACATGATCTCACTCATTTGTGGAATCTAAAATAAGTAAGTTGCTATCATAGAAGCCTATAGTAGAATAGTGGTTACTAGAAACTGGTTGGGAAGGAGGGCAGGAGTATTGAAACAGGTCGGCCAATGGGTACTAAGTTAAAATTAGATAAGAGGAATAGGTTCTGGTGTTCTATCACTCAGTAGGGTGGTCATGCTTAACAATAAGGTATTGTATATTACAAAGCAGCTAGAAAAGGGGTTTTGAATATTCTCACTACCCAGAAATAATAAATGCATGAGGTAATGGATATGCTAACTACCCTGATTTGTTCATTATACAATACATATATATGAAATGTCAAATTTTACCCCAAAATTTGTATAATTATAATGTGGCAATGAACAAAAGGAACCTATAGAACTCTATTTTCTATCTGGTACAACCTTGTGTATTTGGGTAGCTACAGTGAACTTTCTCTCCCATTATAATCATGAAGCATGAACCAGAAGTAAAGTTTTGTTGGTTTTTGTTTCTAATAATTTGATTTTGATTGTTGCCACAGAATAATCTAGTTTATCTTCGATGATACACATTGATTGATAAGAAAAGGTGTTCTTGGTGCATTGTTCCATCAAAAAGCAGGTTAGAAAATATGTATGATATGATTCCATTTGTGTGCATGTATGTGAGTAAGAGAGTTTGGAAGGGTTAAAAGTAGCTGTCTCTGGGTAGGTAAAATTATATTTTCTTTATTTCTTTCTTTTCACTTTTTATGATTTTTTTTCTATAGTGAACATGCTTTTATAATAAGAAAAATCAATTACTGAACTAATATACCAAATATATATCCATCACAGTAGTTTTTGCACAGCAGATCACAACAAACACAATCTATATTGGTCATTCATTAGCACATCTGACTCATGGCATTTTCTTACATTACAAGCTCTCACAGAAGTTTTCAGCAAAAGGAGCAGAATGAATAATTCTCAATTTTAGAAATATGTGACTTATTTTTTTTCTTCTTTCTGCCCAGTAAATACCAGAGTCCAAATACTATTTTTTTTTTTTATCGTCAAAGCTAATTTCTTTTCATCAACAGGCTTTGGCTGAATTGCCTGCTATTTCCATTAGGGACAGCAGGTAAATAAATACCTGTACGGCAGCCATAGGGCAGAACAGCCTGTCCTTGGGCAGAAGGGCTAATCTTGGTGGAATTGTTGACACTCTGTGTGACCTTGAGTGAATCATTTGAAGTCTTTTTGGCTTCTTTAAAAAATGAGACACATAACCAGAGCTTGACTCAGTAGCTAAGCTAAAGCAAGAAAAGCTTATGTTACATTAACAAATACAAATGATTAAGCCCGAGAAATAGAAAAAAAAATTAAGTTTTCCATTAGGACAAGTATTATTCACAAATGGAATGCTAGTGTTTTGGGGCCTTGACCTTATCTAGGAATTTTCGAGGTTTTTAATAAATGCAGATTTGACATAGAATGGGTAATTTAAATAAATTCAATTTTTGCAGCATTTGCTCTACTCATACATGGAATAAAAACATGGAGAACCTTTGTATTCTTTCAATTAAATTATTCTGAAAAGATGTTTAGAGTTGTGGACATTGCCATTTTTCCAATACCTTTTCATCTATTTCATCTATTTCTATTGGTATATTAAGATACCAATGATAGAGATATTTGTTACTTAACATTTACTGAGTTCTCACGATGTGCCCTGAGATTGCCCTAGATCCACTCACTTGATAACCTCTAATGGTAAACATTTGCTGAGTGCCAAATACATGTCAGGCACTCAGCTTTTACTGGGTACTCCCAGCTATGAGAACAAAGCTGTGCTGTGATCTAAAGACAGTCTTTGCACTGAAGGAATTGCCAATCTATATGAAGGGACAAATGGGAAAATAAGCCATTAAAATGTAGGACAAGAGCAGAAGTTCGCCCTTGCACTAATACAAGGGTGAGATGCAAATGTGATGAGAATGTGGACCACAACAATTGTAAAGAAGGATGCAGAAGAGGAAACAAATTGGATGTTGGATCTCTAGAGTTGGTGATCAAGGGACTGTAAGGGAGAGGGCAGAATGGAGAGTTTCTGTCCCAGAGCTCTTCACTAATACAGATTATGGATGAGAATGTTGGGAAGTTGAAGCGATGATAAAAGCAATTTGGGTTATTTTAAGTTTGAGATGTATATCCAACACAGTAGGAGTGAAAGTCCATGAAACAGTTGAATGTGGGATTCTGGAAGCACAAAAATTTGGTCCTTTCCTAGAAAAAAGGTAATTGAGTATGAATACATGCTGTCAATTTCTATTTGTGTTTCCCATATTTGGCTATGAATAAGTTCTTCTTTGAGAGAACAGAGGTGGAGAAGAGAGTGATAGGCAACTATTGTGCTGATAATTCTTACTTTTCCAGTAATCTGTTTTGGTGGCATAGGGAAAAAGTTTGGAGTAGGAAGGTTAAATTCTAATAAATCTTTACAGGGTGAGTAATCTTGAGGAAATAAATTTCAAAGGATTCAGATTTCTTATTGGTGAAATGGAATAAAGACTTTCCAATGTCATTTCTAGATTTCATCCTTCTTATTCAGAAAAAAATAAAAATCTAGATAAAAAATTTGCTTAAGCCATTAACCTTCCAATTGTCCTTGAACTTAGGGTTAGCAGATTGTTTGCAGCTTTAGAATCCACACTCCTAATTTAAGTTAAAGGGAAAATCTACTTTATATATTTCATTATTGACTCCAACCTACTGGTGATTTTGGGTGGCTGGAATTTGGTTACTCTATTTGAATTTGACTTAATTTTCTTGAGGGTCACAAAAGTATCATAGGTGTATTTCATTCTGTAAGACATGAAGGACAATTGTTCAAAGGAACAAGATCTGGGACTAGATCTTGGAGCATGTGTATTTCCACAAAGTTTTCTTTAATTTAGAGACAGGACAAAGCTCTCAATTCACCAGTTGAACTCATTTACATTAGATATTAGAGCAGTAGTCTCCAGGGTGTCTTGGTTATTTATTAAATACTCATATATCCTCTTTTCCTCAATATTTTCTCCCAATACGTTTCTCTTTGATCTCATTCACTTGTAAAGTAATGGGGAAAAGTGCCACCCTCTCCCCATTCTAACACTTATTAACTCCTCCAGTGTTTTATCAAGCTCCTGTTTGTTTATATAGCCGTATTAACTCATTTATTCAACAAATATTTATTGAGCACCTACTATGTGCTAAGCAGCAGCTGAGCTAGTGCTGGGGATTTAATGATAATAGAGAATAATGTGGTCCCTTGCCTCTGCACCCATGGAATTTCTAGTCCAGCCTCCCTAAAGAGTACGAAAGTGCAGTTCATTCTGTAATTGACATAGCTGGATGATCAGCAGTCAGGAAAGGGAAGGCGAGCTGCATGTACCATCTGTCCTGAAAACTGCAGGGGAACTTTGGAGAAATCAAATATAATCACAGATTATATTTGGAATAAGATTGAACAGGGAATATTGATTTAAGGTCATAACATACCTTACAGGCATTTATTCACTGTTGTGATGTGACCTTATGAAAGTACTTATAACAGAATAACAGACAAAATTAAGTCTTAATTTATAAAATTTCAAGTAGACACAACAAATGTTGGTTGGTATTGTATTTCTAGGTACAGTATTGCTAGAAGTTTTCATTTTCTAAGAGTCCATCAAATAAGTGGTTTCTTAATAGTAAGGTCATCATCCAAAACTAGCATGATATTC
>CM052438.1:10109224-10144673 GCA_028533085.1 Varecia variegata
GCGGTTCATTCTGTAATTGACATAGCTGGATGATCAGCAGTCAGGAAAGGGAAGGCGAGCTGCATGTACCATCTGTCCTGAAAACTGCAGGGGAACTTTGGAGAAATCAAACATAATCACAGATTATATTTGGAATAAGATTGAACAGGGAATATTGATTTAAGGTCACAACATACCTTACAGGCATTTATTCACTGTTGTGATGTGACCTTATGAAAGTACTTATAACAGAATAACAGACAAAATTAAGTCTTAATTTATAAAATTTCAAGTAGACACAACAAATGTTGGTTGGTATTGTATTTCTAGGTACAGTATTGCTGGAAGTTTTCATTTTCTAAGATTCCATCAAATAAGTGGTTTCTTAATAGTAAGGTCATCATCCAAAACTAGCATGATATTCAAAATCAGTTTGAACAAAACCTGAAATCTAATAAATATTAATAAAATATTAAAAGCAAATTCATTCTATCTACTCTTTATTTACTCTAATGAACATAGCTGTATTCAAGTACCTTATGAAATATTTTATTGTTATCTAATTTCTTATGTCAAATACACCATGGGTTTTGAAAATACAGATGGTGAAATGCTATCTTTTAATTATTAAAAAAGTATATTGTATTATCAGGGGATTATTGACCTGCATTTCATTTTATTAAGCTGAATAAGAATGAGTCTAAATCTTGATTTTCCCCCTAAAGACACTTATCATTTATTTTCTTAATATGACTTAAAAAAAAGAAAGATACTAAACTTTCTTGAAAATAAATTAAAATTGCTAAGTCTGTTAACAGTAAAAAATTAGGCAACTTGATTGGTGAAGTAGGGTTTTCTGGGTAAGGAAATGACAATGTGCAAATAATCAGTTCTGGGAGAGGGTGAGGAGAGGGAGCTGGGCCTTAGGGACTGAATGGTTCATATTTACAGCTGAAGGTTCTGAGGACGCTCACAGATGTGATCTTTATTAATCCCAATATTTTATTTTATACCTGAATTTATAATTGGGTCTTAAAATCAAATGAGATGTCATTGCATTACCATCTGTTGTTTCAAAAATAAGAGGCACACTCGGATGTTTTCAATGGCCACTTTTAAAAGATGAATCCTTTCAGTTTTCCAAAGCTGTTTTTGAAGCATTTTCAGAATATTGTTCACTTTAATAGAAAGAAAAATTATGGATGTAGGTGGAAAAGTTCCCAGTAGTCTTGTAGCTATTACTCAGAAAAATTAAATGGCAAAATATGTTTTATTTCTAGTGTTCTTCCTCACCCACTCAGCACCCCTGTTGTGCTACTAATGTGGGTTGAGTTTTTCAAAGGAGGAAGGGCTATAGTCTTCCACAGGCAGGCCCAGCCTGGAAGGGGACATCATGGTGGAGAGAGGGCACCATTTTGTTCACAGAGGCAACTCCTTTTATGTGTTAGCCCTGACACATGCAGTAGGCGATGGGGGAAGAGATTCATGTCAGATAGGCACTGTGTGGTTGATGGCATATCTAGAAAAATTTATACAGTCTCATTTTCCAGATCTGCCAATCTGACATCTGGCTAAAAAAGGAAACTATAGAAGCAAGGATGTTTTACGCTTTGTGATCTTCAACGTACAGCAAATAATTTTATAGCAATCATTTTACTTTGTCCTCTGAGTTGTACTTCAATTACTTCTGAGCTGTTTGTCAAATTATACATGTATGTGGGCATGTAGTTTTTGTGTATGGTTACCTAGAAATTTACGCAGGTGTATATATACTATATGTCTTTGTATTACACACATATGCATACAATCTATTCAATACCATGAGAGCTATAATCTCAAATAAAAAAACATTCCCGGAGTATGACTTGTCATTTTTATTCATTTGTGATATTAATTCCAATTTGAATCCAGGTTTCTAAAACCAAAAGGCTCAGTACAGGAACCCAGTGTATCGTGTGCAGGGGTAGGTGTGGAATGTTCTGTTCATTCTGACCTGGAGGCTGGTTGCACCTGTCAGAAGCCCTCAATTTTAACAGAGCTAACATCCATGACAAGCATGTAGCTTTCAAACTCCAAAGCCTGAATCACACCGTTAAATTTCGCAGAAAAGATCCCCTTGAATGGGCTTCTGCTATAATGGACGGAATGTCTATTGCAAGAAGCTTAAGGGGTAACCATTTCTCCTGCGTCTTCACCTTCCCTACCTTCTTTTACCTACCTGTCACGCCAGGATAAGCCATTCTAAGTCTGAATGTCTGAACAAAGCACGGAGGAAAAAACATTTGAAGATACAGAAATAAGGGTAACAATTCCAGCAGTTTTTCAACAGAACTTTAATGGTATTATCTGTGAAAAAATAATAAATGGGCTATAGTCCATTAGCCAAGAACAAATTTCCCTCCATAATTTTATCTTTGTTTAATTGAATATTTAATTAGTATAAATATGAAACTAATTTTTGAACGTGTTCAGTACATTTAGCAGGAAGGCTTGGTGCCGGGCTGCGTCTCGAGAAGCACTTCTGCAGATGCGGACAGCCACCGTGCCCTCCTTGTCCTCCGTGTGCTGATAGAAGTGAGTGGGTCATTTGGCATTAGCAAAGGAGTAAGTTAGCATTTGCACTGAGCTGGATCTCGCCAGACTGTGCATATTGGAACCCGCAGACAGAGGCTGCTTTCACGTTGATGAATGGGTTTTTTCAAGCGTTCTGCTCCCTAGTTATGAGAAGGGTGACCCGGTCAGGAGACGACTTTATGAAGCTATAAAAAATGTATGTCACTTCGGACTCTCTAATGTCACGGGGAAGGGGAAAAAAAAAAACCCTGTGCAAAAATGGCAGGGTAATAAGGCTGTTTTCAATGCTCGAAATAGCTTTCTGTCTACAGTCATATGTATCCCTGAAACCGGGGCTGTGGAGAGTGCCCACGATGCATTGTTGTTGGGCAGATTAGAAAAAAGAAATGTTTTTTTGGCTTTGTTTAGCTTTGCTTGCCTTCACAGAAATGCTTGTGGTGGTGACAATAAGACATTTCAAAATGCAGGCCCAATAGCTCTGCGTCAGAACTGGGGAAGGTGCAATGTCTTTTTAAAAGCAAGCAATCTACTCAAGGTGGTGATGACTTTTAAGTATGCAGAAGAGCCAGAAAGGAAGTCAATGCAAAGTAAACACACTTTGAAAAGGGTGTTTTCATCTAATATTTTGTAAAGTTTTTCCTCCATCTCACAAAGAATTACCAAAAAAAAAAAAAAAGGAAGGTTTTCCAAGTACACTTGCCCCTGTGCTTTCAAGTTTACAGAGAGGGACACGTCGATTTTAACAAAGGCAGCCCTCTGTAGACCCAGAGTTTAGCATTCATTGAATTCTCTTATTCCTCTCATCAATATGCATATTGCACAGTATCAGGTGCTTTCCTTTTTGATGTGTCACATGTTTCATAACTCGTGTTCCAATGTTAATTTACACAAGGTAGGGAACCCAGAGAACCAAGGTCAGAGATTTTGCCTTTATTAGGGCTTCAATTAGTCACAGGTGAACTTTGGAATGTCTCCACTGGATTCAAACACTGGCTTCTTCACAGCTGAGTCAATACAACAGTGGAACATCCTCTTCCCAACCCAGGTGTACGCTGCCATTTCTTTTCTGGGACTTGTAAATGTCCTCCATTAACACACTCGGAAAGGGGAAAAATATGTAAAAGACGATGAGCTCCATACTCCAGTTATAGAAAATATTAGGCTCATAGACAGTTCTGAAGAGAGAGGGAGGGAACTGAATTTTTCACTCAGACACTAGTATGACATTTCTTTCCCTTTCCCTCCTGAAGATGTCTATACATATCAGGAAACTTTTTAGCCTCATTCTGAAGAGAGTTGGCCTAGGTTGACTTTCTTTTCATCATTCACTGTGCTTTGTACCCTGTGATCCCTCCATTCTGGCCCATACTGATCAACAGCCCATGAAATGCCATGACCTGAGAATTTCACCCCATGTTAAAACTATTGTGTGGAGCCACTGAGCCACTCAACCAAGTCCACTCTCTTGAAGGAAGGTGAACGTTAGATACCTAGAAAGAGCTGGCTGTCAACACCAACAAGCAGACAGAAGAGGAGAGACAGGAAGATACTGAACCACAGGAAGCAGAGACTACTGAGATTGTTGCTGGGCACCAAAAAAACCCTGTGGCATCAGATCATGTTCCACAATTCCCTAAGACCTGACTAACCGACTGCTCAGCCTGGCTTCCCTGGCAGAGATAAAACCCCCTCACCTGTAAAGTTCTCAGCTGTCTTCTCTTTGCAGCCTGAGCAAGCCAGCCTCGTACAGCAGCATACATTCATATTTCATATATTAATACAAAAGAGATTTTTCAACTTTACTTTAAAAGCAACCCAGAAATAAAAGGGGAATAGACAAATACTTGTCTTTAAAGCCCTTTAAAGAGAAGAGGGTATATATGCTCACTGGAAGATACGTCAACTGTTTTAAATGATTATTTTTTTTTTATAACCTGGAAATCAAAAATAATTTAAGGGAGTTGGCTTTCTGCCTAAAGTTTTATTTTTTTTTTCTTTAGTAAAAGCAGAATCACTTTCCTTGTTGGATGAGCAGGTTTGATGGAGGGTGTAGCCCCACAAGTTAAGATGGGAGGCCTTTGAGGTACAAGAAAATAGAAGCAGATTCATGAGAATTGTAATGAACACTGAATAGGAGAGGCGGGCCAGTGATGCTTTTAGTCCCTGATCTTGGTTTACCATAGTCCCATTGTTTGATGTCACATAAAGGCTGGTGGGCAATGAGCAAGCTCTGCCCTAGGAACAGGGAGAAATGGGGAGCATTGTCTGTAAAGATTTTAAGACAATAAAAAAACTGACCAAAGCAGATCTGCATTATATTATCACCACTGTTCCCTCCCCATCCCCAATAGTCAGAACCCCATTGCTATCTTGTACCCTAAAGCATGTGAGTTTTCACTATACAAAATAGTAGGTTTTTGAGTAGAAGAAAACTTGTTACTTTCCAGCCTTGAGTGATCCAACGGGCTGACTTTGTCACAACAAGTGCTCCCAAGAGAACCCCCAAGACAGATATTTAGAGCGACGTTTCATTTTTCCTGAGTACCCATGCTCTTCAACTATTTGAGTCCAATAGCATAAAACAGATATTTTCTCAAGAAAAATTCCACATCACTTAAGAATTTATTAACAATTTACATAATTGCTTAAGTAATCTGCATAATTGACAGAAAGTTTAATTTGACCCTAGTTCAACTGTAACACTTATGGTTTTAAATTGAAATTGGTATAATTCATTTATGAGAGTAATTAAGCCATGGTGTCTAACAAATACATCGCATGCTGCCTGAGGCCTCCAAGACCAGAACATGCTATTAGAATGTTTTATTTAAATATGTCAAATCTGTTCATCTCCACAGTCACCCGTGTTAAACTAGAGCAAATGGCTTATTTGACCTTGAACATTGCGCTTTTGAGAAAAGGGTATCTGAAGCATGCCGTTCAACTATCTTTCTACAGACATCCACAAGGTAAAGTGTTTAAAGAAAGCTTTAAACTTTACTAAGTTTTAAAGTGTTCTTATCTGATTCTATGATAATCACAAAAGTTATTGAACATCATTTTTTGTAATAGCAAGACTAAGTAAAGCCCCAGAATAATGAATTTTTAGGTAGTGACAACATGACCAATAATCTTAAGAATGAGGGAAGTGGAGAATCTGTCAACCTTCCCTGGAATGCATGCTTTTTATATTTAAATGCATAATTAATCCAACTAATTGAAGGGGAGTCAACCCAAACAGAAAATAAATAGTACCAGAAAGAGCCACTACAAATGTCTAGGGGAGGGCAGAGATTAATTTGGCCAAGAGTTAGTGGCATGTAACGTCTCTTCACTTGGAAAATACCAGATCACGAGGTTTACTTTGTCACTGCCACCCTGTGCAGCCTTAGGGACCCGAAGAATATGGATGAGGGTCAGCTGCAAGTGGCATGGTTATATAGACAAAGTCTCTCTTGGGAACACTAAAGATCCATCCATTTGCAACACTCCTACTCCCATGAATATTCCAAAGAAAATTCTATAGTGCGTCATCATGTGTGATACCAGCTCCAACACTCCACGCATCTTCATTGTCTCCCTCATTCTGCTCTTAGGACATTTCTATGATCCTTTTTATCTCTGATACTTTATTCTTCTTGCTCAATTTTTCTATCACCCTCAATTCTCATTTACTCTCTTGTTATTTGCTTCCTTCTGAATAGATTCTTCACCTTGCCCTTGAATTTCACCACTGAATGGATAGTTATGTTTACCATTCAATAGGTATTTCCCAAATGCAAAACACCATGCCAGACACCATACTATTTGACATAATTTATCCCGTTTCATCATAATTGTGGTGCTGCAAAGTATCTTTATTGTGAAGATGAGGAAATAGAAACTTGAGGGGCGTTAAATGACATGCCCAGGGTCCCAAAACATAGACTGAGTTGCACCCATGACCATATGACCTTATGTACGCTTGGAGAGTGCCACTCTGTTACATAACTTCTGAAATTAGAATATCATCTCCTTTTTGTTGTAAAATAAAATAAAATAATTATTAATATTACAATAATTTAAACAAATACAAAGGGGAAACCACACAAAACAAATGTATAGCTTAATAGTTATAAGATCAATAGCCTTGAATTTATTATCCTGGTCAAGAGATAAAACTTTGGTCAGCTGCACCAAAACCCCTTTTGTGTATCCAATCCCAACCACAGCCTACCTCCCACGCACCACAACATCATCCCGTCTGATGGATAATGGTCACTTCTTTGCATTTTTTATAGTTCTATCATCCGTGTGGGCATCCCTATATACCACAGTTTAATCCCTTTTTAAATCTGATGTCTTTTACACTTCATTTAGTCTATAGATTCTCTCTCTACCCCTTTCTTATTCTCGTGGTAAACTACTGAAGACACAGTTTCCCACAGTCTAGATGCTGCAGATTACATACTCATGGTACAGTTTGTCCTGTCCCTATGTCCTCTGACTTTTCTGAAAATCGTCAGATGGATCTGGAAGCTTGATGAGACTCAGTTCTGATCCCTTTGGGAAAAGAAAAGTGGTCCTCTGCTCTCTTGAGGGAGACCACAGTATGAGAGCTATTCTAATTCTTTCATTCTTAGTCGTTATCTAGAATACTTTTATAAAAAGATTATTTTTCCTCTTTGGTCACATAATGGAACCATTCCTATAGAAAGGCAGGATAAATGTTTGATTCTTTATCACTTCTTACGATAATGCAGATGTTCTTACTATTCTCTTGAAGCAACCGATTATTTTGTTTTTAATATCAATATGAACTAATGCATTTAAAAATATTTGATGGGTTTCAATCCATTGTAATTACTACCTTTACTGATCCTCAAATTTTTACATCTTTGGCAGTGGGAGCTTTAATATTGGCTCTTGAGTCCCTTTGACGCAATCCTAGTAATATTTAGACCTTTTTTTATAACTTCCATAGTCTTTAGTAAGCAAAATGCTTAAGGCTTATATTCTGTATTTCCTGTCCCAAATCTGGAATCAGCCATATCCTCTTTAGTTGGAGTTATGAATTGAATTGTGTCCAATCCAAATTCATATGTTGAAGTCCTAATTCTGATGTGACAGTTGTTGGAGACAGAGCCTTTAGGGAGGTCATTAAAGTTAAATGAGTTCATAAGTATGGGATCTGATATAAAAAGATGTTGCCTTTACAGGAAAAGAAACAGACACCAGAGAGCCTTGTCTTTCTGAAAGGCCATATAAAAGTGGCTTTCTGCAAGCCAGTGAGAAGGTGGCTTTCTGCAAGCCAGAAAGAGAGCTCACCAGAAACCAAATCTGCAGACACTTCTATCTGGGACTGCTAGCCTCCAGAACGGATAAAAATACATTCCTGCCCTTTAAGCCACCGAGTCGTGGTATTTTGTTACAGCAGCCCTAGCAGACAATTACAGTGGGAAAGGTCTATGATCCTTGTATTAGAGATGATTACTGCTCCTGAGATGGTCACTGTTTCTAGGCCTTTTTAATGGACAGAGCTAGGCAAGCTGGGTACATAGGAAGATAGATAGATACATAGATGATAGATAGATAGAGATACAGTATCTCAGTTCGTATTGAAAATTCTAAATAAAATTCAGCACTGCAAAGTTTTTGAAGGCTATCTCACCAGGCTTAAGATAAAGAGGAACACAGTCCATCCCTTTGTCCTTTAGAAAGAGAAGTAAAAACACAAGGCTGTAGTATTTAAAAAATTTCTCCAAGAAATTCTTCAATTTCCATCTTGGGTTTTATAGTCTGGAGGGATGGGAGAAGGTTGCAAAACCAGTTTTTATACATTCCTTTTGCAAATCCTGAAAAGATAGCTTAATACCATTTTTTTGGAATGTAGATTTGCTCAATGCTATTGTTGGGGCAGGGGAGGTGAGGCTCAGCAAAAACTGAGACAGAAATAACTTCATTTTAATAACCTGTTACATATAATACTCACGTGAACAAGGAGTGCTTGATGAAATTGTGTTTGCCGTTGAAAACCTGTGCTCCAGAAGATATGGGTATTTAATTAATTATTGATCATTTTGCAAGAGGTGAAGTAAGATTAGAAAAGTCACATTGGAACCAGGAACAACAGACCAACCCCTAAATGTACAGCAATAAAAATCATTGCTATGAGAATAAATTAGATTGGAGGAGAGTAACAGAGAAAGTTGACCAACAATTTTACCCCCGATCTGGATACAGTGTTGAAGGATGCACAGAAAGTTGTTACAGTGGTAATATTGAAGCTAGTCTCTTCAATGCCCTGAAGGAAGAAATTATTAGCGAGAACAAGAATCTGATTTTCCAAAGAAAATGATACTCTATCTGTGCAAATGAAACTTTTCCACTTGGGTTTATTAATTGAGAAATGATATAAAAAATACTTTTTTCATGATGCTGATAAAGCCAGAAAAGTGATATGTTTAAGTGATATGTTCAAATGATATATCTTAGTTATCCACTGTTTTGAATAGCCTGAACCTAATTATGAGATATTAATAACATGATTAATAATTTTTGAAAATAAAAACTTGGTATTTTTCACTTTTGACAAAAATGAACTGATGACATATTATTATTGAACCTATTAAAAGAAAATACTTTTCAATTCTGCACTACACATTAAGAAACATTTTCCAGGGCTGAGTGCAACCAAGAGAGAATTAAGAGCCAATGCAGCCATCTCAAATTCCAGCTTTTGAACTGCAGGTGAGACCAGACCTGGCATCAGATGATGTGCTAAAATGAGTCTTCAGTGAGTAATGTTTTCATAATTCAGGACATGTATTAAATCCAGATATCCAGAATTATTTGACAGATGCCACCAAATTGTTGCTGCCATTACTGAGAATCTATAATTATGACTTAAAATATTTTCTAATTTAGTAAAGAGAAAGGAAGATAAAGTGATAAGCAAAGGAAAGTCAAACCAGCTATAGTTTATAAAGCAAAATATTTTTATAACTATGAGATAATTCTCTTATTTCCCTTACTTTGTTATATGTAAGAGTAGTATTTTAAATATTCATTGTTCTTACTTATCAGATTATCACACATTTTATTTTATATAATTCCCTAAGGTGTGTGGTCAGTGCCACATATCCATAATATGACATGAGCACCAAGAATACCAATGGTGCCTTTCCCCATCTTTGTACATCTATCTTCCAGCACTCTGCATAACGTGTAATTGTCACAAAATGTGTTGAATCCACAAAGAGTAGCAACAATGACTTGCGCTTCAGCCACTGAACATAATCATGCTTTTTGCACAAAGATTTCCTCAGTGATTTTCAGTTAATTGTCATCTTTGATCTCAGTTATTCCTTTCAAAAATCTTATATCATAGTTGGAGTAAGTATTTCTGTAGTACAAATGGTGAAACCGAGGGTCTGAGAAACTGAATGACTCACTGCTCTGTATACTGCAAATTATAACTGAAACCAAGCCTGACACCCATCCCTCCTTGCCTTACACTTCATCACCGAGACATTGAGAGCCACAAAGATCATGGGCTCTGAGTGTGTATTACGGCAAGGAATGCAATAAAGTATAACAGTCTAACCCATTTTAAAATTTTATCTTCATTTTTTAAGAATTTGAGCTTATTGCCAGTCATGTTAATAAGCCTTCCTTCACCTTTTTGTTTTCAAAAAACTACATTAAATTAACCTGTAGTTTTAAAGTTAAGAGCATAGTCTGGGGCTACCAAACATCAATTCCTCATAATTCACAAAAAAGAACAATTAATCTCTATAAATGTATATAGGCATGTGTATTTATAATTATTATCAAGTAAATGAAGCAGTAGGAAGTTATTGAGTCCATTTTAAAAGTTGACCGGATTCCTCACACTCATAAGAATGGCTACTATCAAGAAAACCAGAAAACAGATGTTGTTGGCATGGATGTAGAGAAATTGGAACTCTTGTGCACTGTTGGTGGGTGCTATGGACTGAATTGTGTTCCCCCTCAAATTTATATGTGTAAGCCCTAACCCCAAATGTGACTGTATTCTGATTTGGAGGTAAGGCTTTTAGGAGATTATTAAATGAAGTCATAAAGTGGAGCCCTAATTCCATACATGGTTGGTGATTATGAAGTAGAAGAAGAGAGATAGAACTCTCTCTCTCTCTCTCCCTGTACCATATGATGACACAGTGAGAAGATGGCTGTCTGCAAGCCAGGAAGAGAGCTCTCACCAGAAAAAGAACTGGTGAGCACCTTGATGTTGGACTTCTCAGCCTCTAGAACTGTGAGAAAATACATTTATGGTTGTTTAACCACCCAGTTTCTGTTATTTGTCATGGCAGACTGACCCAACTAATACAGCAGGAATATAAAATGGTGCGGTCACTCTGGAAAGCAGGACAGCAGTTCCTTGAAAAATTAAAACTAGAGTTACCATAGGATCCAGCATTTCTACTGCTAGGTATATGCCCAAAAGAATTAAAAGCAGGGTCCCAAAGAGATATCAGTACACCCATGTTCATAGCAGTATTATTTACAATAGCCAGAAGATGGAAACAACCCAAATATCCACTGACAGAGGAATGGATAAACAAAATTTGGTACATAAATATAATTGAAATATTATGCAGCCTCAGGAAGAAAATTCTGACACATGCTACAACATGGATGAACCTTGAGGACGTTATGCTAAGTCACAAAAAGATAAATACTATATGATTCCATTTTTATGAGGTATCTAGAGTAGTCAATTTCATATAGATACAAAGTAGAATGATGGTTGCAGGCGACAGGGAAGAAACAGAAATGGAAGTTATTGTTTAATGAGTATAGAGTTTCAGTTTTCTAAGATGAAAAAGTTCTGGAGATTGATTATGTTACAATGTGACATACCTAACACGACTGAACTGTACACTTATAAATGGTTAAAATGGTAATTTTATGTTATGTATATTTAACTAAAACTTTAAAAAAATATTTAAAAAATTGTTGACCAGATTTACTGGAGGGATCTGCCATGAGCTTGTCTCTTTACTACTCTGAGCACTTTTCTAACAATCAGCAGCATCAATTCTTAACCACAGTCAACCATTATTCCAAAGGTCCTATACGTTTATACATTTATCTACATTTAGATTCCAAATGGTCTAGAATAATGGCCTTAGCTCCCTATATTTTGCTTGTGTAGGACAATTGTGTTTATTCTTCACTTTAATGGAACTCGGAGTTAGAGAAAGAAAATAATAGGAAGCCTTTTCACCAGGAAATTAAATGCTGCCTCCTACATTATTTGTGGGTCTGAGATATTTGAGTTTGTATTACAGCATATGTTTTTAATATGTGTACATCAGCACACACTTTACTCTTTGTATTTTCTTGTGCTGAAGATTTCAAAGCACTTTATGAATAACAATTTCCTGAGATGTAAGCTTCTGGAAGCCAAAATTGCTTTTTCTAAGAAGAGAGCATTAGCTTCATCTCAAAAGGTGTGAGGGAAAGTCGAAAAGAAACGTTATCTGTGTGTAGGCATTGGTTGTGCGGTGTGAGGTGTGAGGGAAAGACAAGAGGAAAGGAAAGCTTTCCTTTGGCCTCTTGAGATGGAGTTTATAAAAATGATATAATAATAGTAATGCTATTTATAATGGCATTTAAAATTAATACCATCCTTGAATAAATTAAAGAGTCAGAGAGTGTACAAACAAGCAAACACGGAACACTTGTTATGTATTGGGAGTTGTGAATGAGGCTGGGGTGTAACATGAGGAAAAACAGTTTCTGACACTGAAGAGCTTCCCATCTGCATTAGTTTTATATTGCTGTGTCATAAATCACCACAGATGCAGCAGCAACACAAATTTATTATCTCATAGTTGTATAGCCCAAAATTTTAGGCAGAGATCAACTAGGTCCTTTGCTCAGGGTCTTACAAAGGTGTGGGCTGGAGCTGTGGTTCTAATCCTGGCTCAGGGTCCTCTTCTAGGCTCACTGGTTGTTAACGGAATTCATCTCCTTGAGGCTGTAGGCCTGAGGTCCTGTTTTTTGACCAGGGACTGATCTCAGCTCCTGCAGGCCACTCCCAAGTTCTTGCCATGCAGATGCCTCCATTTTCAAAGCCAGAAACGGAGGAGAATCGCCATCACTCCTGTGCAATCTCTCCTGCTTCAGAAAGGCCCTGCTCCCCCACCTTTTCAGGGCTCCTCTGATTAGTCAGGCCCAGCAGATGTCTCCCTCCTGATGAAGTCAAAGCCAACTGATTAGTGACCTAAATTATATTTGCTACATCCCTTTTGCTATGTAAGGTCACATGATCACAGTGATGTCCCATCAAAGGCAATGGTTTCATCCACACTTGAGGGGAGAAAACAAGATAAGGCATGACTGGAAGGGGCTGGGCATCTTGGGGACCATCTTAGGATCCTGCCTACCACACCATCTATTCAGGGACAGAGTTATATACACAGACAAGGTCCCATTTCAAAATGGTAGGTGCTGGGAGCTTTATGCACAGGCTGCCATGAGGCGCAGAAGAGGGATTCTTGGCAGAGTCTGAGGATACGAGACATCCTGGGAAGTATGAGGCCACTGGCGTCTCGGAAGAGAAGCAAGGCGAATGTGAGCCACCAAGGTTGAAGTTGGCTCAGATGAGCACAGGAGAGGTTGGAGAGAGAGAAGGAGCAGCAGTGGGCCCAGGCAAGAACCCTGGAGAAACACGGCTCCAAAGGGGTGAGCAGAGAAAGAGAATGAGATTGAGAATGATCCCAGAGGCGAGAGGGGGAAAAAAGAGCACGTAATAGCACATAAGCCCACGAGATCAAGAATGGTAAGAAGCAGTGGATGATTGTCAGTTTTCCAAGGCAGCTATAACAAAGTACCATAAACAGGATGATTTAAACGACAGAAATGTCTTCTCTCACAGTTCTGGAGGCTAGAAATCTGAAATCAAGGTGTTGGCATGACCACATTCTCCGTGAAGTTTCTAGGGGAGGGATCTTTCTTTCCTTGCCTCTTCTTAGCTTTTAGTAGTTGCCTCCAATCCTTGGCTTGCAGATGCATCACTGTACGCTATGCCTCTGTCTTCAGCTGGTCTTCTCCCCTGTGTGTCTGTGTCCAAATTCCCCTTTTCTCATAAGGACACCAGGCACTGGATCAGGACCCATGCTAATCCAGTGTGAATTCACCTTAACTTGATCACCTCTGCAAAAACCCTATTTCCAAATTAGGTCATATTCACAGGTTCCAGGTGGGAAGCCTAATGTATGCTTTGGGGGAAGGGGCACAATTTAACTGCTAACAGTGATCAAGGAGGAATAGACAGTGACAGAAAGGTAAAAATGGAAAGGTGACCCCTGGATTTACCTAAGAGGACTCAGTGGCAAACTGTGTGTGAGAGGTGGGGTCAGAGGCCAGACTGCAGTGGTTGGTGGGGGAATGGGTGGTACAGAAATACAGACATGGAAGGCAAGGAGACTGTGTGAGGAATCTAGAGGAATCATGTCTTGGGTTGGCAATTTTTAGATAAAAGGGAAACAGAGAAAGATAGGTATAGAAATAGCTACAGCTTGGGAAAATCTGGTGATTGCAGTAACTCAATGCTCATGGCCTTAATATTCTGCATGAGACTGAGAAAGAGAACATGGGTGGGAGCTCTTGAAGAAGGTAGGATTGTTTTTAAATATTTGCTGAGGTTAACATGAAAGAGAACTGACAAATGACACTAAGGCCCAGCTGAAGTTGGAGACTACCGTGTGTGACGTGTTCACTGTGGACATCAGCAGCAGGGGAGGCTCTGGGTAAAGACTGTGAGATGAAACCACACTGGCCTCCTGCTGGAAGGCTGAGGCCAGGGCTCACTACCTAATTTGTGGGACCTGGTACAAAAGGAATGTATGGGGCTCCTTGTTCAAAAAGCAGAAAAAAAGCATTTTTCTTTCTTTCATTGTTTCTCTCTTGACCCGTCATGATATTTCTTTTAATGGCTATTTAATGGTGTGATGCTCCTTATGGCTCCAGGGCACTCATGGGGTTGGTGTCAACATTTGCAGTCCCCCAGGTCCTTACTCCATGACTCAGGTGCAGATGCCTAACCCTGACCCTTCCATGCCCTTGTCTAGGACCCAGTGGGGATGGAGGGCAGCAGTGGTTGCTGGACAGGGGTGAGGAAACAGACAGGTAAGAGCTATCCCAAGGAACAGGTGGTAGCAGCTAGGTCCATGCATGAGCAGATGCTCCAAGCCCCTGACACGTGCTTCACTGACCCACAGGACTTCATCTATAAAATGTAAATAAATGCAAAGGTAGTTATAAAAAATTTCAAGATGGCAACTGGAGAACAATAAACCCCAAAGGGGGAGCCACCTTCTGAACATGTGGCCCTCTGTGAATATACTGGTTCCATGACCATGAAGCTGTCCCCAGCTGAGGCCAAAAACAGAGGGAGTAAAGCAGGGGATAATGCTGGTTTGATGATGTTTGGGTTATATCTACTGGGTTCTAGGTTGAGCACAGAAAGAAAGAGACTCCAGAAGTCTCAGTGAAGTTGCAAAACGGGTGATGGAGTGTGGCGTGGGAAAGGGCTGAAAAGAGAGGACGTTGTGATCTAAGATTGAAATGTGAGCCTCTGACATTTTTGTGGCTGTGGTAAAGAGGCTGAAGAGGAATAAAAAGCAAATAATTCTGTGTGTAGGGCACTGAAGTAGCCGTCAGGGTGGGGGTCCCTGCAGGCTTGTCTTCCTCAGGCTTTCTTTCCTCTCCTCCTGGACCCCACGCGGCTCTCACCCAGATCACTGCAGAGTCCGGGGAAAGATGGCGTCACCACGTTTTAACTCAATGGCATCACTATTTCCAACCATCTCACACAGCTCCCAAAATGTACCTACGCACATTGTCAGTTTGTGTGAGTTGAACACGTGAAAACTTCCCCTGGAGTTAAAATATCACAGAACTGCTATATATATATATATATTTAAAAAAAATCACAAATGTGGTATTGGAGACACATCAATGCAACAATTTGTTGTTTGTGTGACCTTTTTTATTTTAATCTCTAAAGGCAAAATGGAAATTTAAACATGCATAGTCAATGTAGCCTGTGTATTTAAGAAAACAGAAAAAATGCTTTTAAATTATTTAAACTGTCTAATGGAATATCATGCATTCAGATAAACACCTTTTGTGTGGAAAAGGAAGTGAGAATATAGGGCAATATTATTTTCTCTGGCTATGTTTTGTATTAAACTTGTTTTAGGCATAATTGATTAGTCTCACATATAACAATGTCTCTAACTAGAGAATAGTCTACTGAGAAGAAATTGTTTTAGCATAATTCTTTCAGGATATTTTCTTGTGGACAGGGAAACAAGATGCTGGGAAGAAGTATCTGAAAAAGAGGATTAAATGCAAGGCAGACTGCTTACTACTTAACTATAAGAAAAAAATTAACATTAAGAAACTAAAATTTCCTTGTACTTCTACATTTTTAAAAAGCAATGCGTCCTGTCAAGCCACAATTACAATTTACATTTTACAGAACACATTCATCTGTAGACAAAAACATTTTACTTAAAGAGACATCAGAAATCTCACTTGAAATCCAAACATGTAGAAGCTTAAAGTTGAAAGCATTTATAAAAATAAATGTCCTGGAATTCTGTTGCAGTGCATTTTTTCTCAGCCAGAGGAGAGGCTTTTGGAAGAACAAGGAACCAAGAGGCTAGAGCACAGTGTGTTGTGCAGAAAGGGTCACGGAAAATGTCCTTTTTTATTGCATAAATATGTCAGTTGCACCTGGCTGGACTCTCCCAGTAGCTTCCTGTGGAACATAAACTTTTCACCTAGACATTTTGATGATTGGTAGAAGGGAGTGAAGGAGAGAAAATGGTGACAGGCCCCAGAGCATTTGAATGCCATCTGGATTCCTAACATTGTGGATCAACTTTTCTAATGATATAAGGAACCAGTAGGGGACCGACTTGCAAACTCTGGCCTACCAGAGAATTAGTTTCACAGCGTCTCCTAATGCTGTGGCTAAATTCCTGGTAAGTTCTACATATCTAATTGTATCTGGGATTTAAAAATAGAAGTGGTAGTGCACAACTCAGATTGAAAAATACTACCTGTTTACCTGTTGCATGGAAGATTCTCAGTGCTAAAGTTTTCTGGGTCTCTGTTTTCCTGAATGATAGTGTTCATACAGAGGAAAATAAAATTCCATTGACATTTTTAATCAAAATGCAATTCATTATATTTGGGTGATGTAAAAGTTTGATTCAATGAAAAAGTGCATTTATATACTTGTATCATCAAAATATAATTCAGTTGTGAAAAGTATGTGTCCTAAAGAGTTGCTATGATCTTAAGAGAAGCACAGGGGTTTTCAGCATTTACCATTTTCGCTTGAAGCAATGTGCTTGCTATTCACTTAAGAGGAGCAGGAAAAATCCATCAAATCATCTGATGTTCCAGGTTTAAGTGCAAGTGAATCCTTTTCAGCTCCTTCAGTGGCTCCAATCAGGCAATGAATTTGCATCTCAGGACCATTAGATGGCCTGGAGTTCCTAATTACCAAACAAATGGGAAGTTGCAGCCTGGTGCTGACAGCTCCTTTGTGTATCATTCTTTGCAGAACATGAATGATTAATGGAATTTCCCCAACACAGTCAAAGTTGTTTACTGATGGAATTAAAGCTGAAATTGGCAAGGTCCTGGTGGGAAGACTTTTGCTATAATGTCATGGACCTGCCAAGCTCTCTTGATGAAAAATAGAAACAGTTAGTGATGGCTCTGAGCAGTTCTGGATATTCTTAAGGTTTGGTCCCAAATGAAAGTCATCTTTATCTGGATGTTGCATGGGGGGAAGGTAATGACGTTTAATCTCTCCTTGTAGATTATAAACATCAGTGACAGGGTCTGTGTCCTGATCAAAGCACTGTGCCCAGGTGGGCAGTAAGGTGGCATCATTCCAGAGCCCGAGGCAGAGAGAATAATCGAGGTCCAGATCTATTCATTTTAGCTCCATCATTCTAGAAGTCCCAACACATTCCTACAGAAGCTCAAGACTGTTGGGCAGGGTATCAGGGGAGGATAAGGATGATTGTTAATGTCTTGCTTTAGAAAGAGTTGTGGCTCTGCAGACTGAATCTTCTTAGTGACTTAGATAAGGAAAACAATAATTAAAAAAAAAACAACAAGATTTGGTCTATAACTAGACAGGCATATTCAAAGAGAATTCTCTATCGATTCCAGGGTTTTCTCTCAAACTCTTCTGCCACACAGGATTATATACTTTTAATTCTGTTTCCAGTAACTGCGAAACCAACATCCACTGTCACCCTGCTCTGTGATCCCCTCAACCACATATCAGTCCCACCATCCTAGCAAACATTATTTCAGGCTTTCTTTCTCTCTGCCAAGAGTAGCTTACAAATAATCCTCCTCCTTTAATTATTTCCCAAATTGACAGCGACCTCTGTAGCATGGTGGTAAATAAGGAATTATGAGTCTGGTGTTCCAGACAGTTGGCTGTGACCATGCAAATGCATCCATGCCTCGGCATTAGGGCCAGAAATTTGCCTCATTATTGGTAAGGTAGGGCTGCGGTCCCCAAACCACAGACCGCAGACCAGTACCAGTTCATGGCCTGTTAGGAAATGGGCCACACAGCAGGAGTTGAGCAGTGGGCAAGCAAATGAAGCTTCATCTGTATTTATAGCCGCTCCCATTGCTGGCATCACTGCCTGAGCTCCCCTTCCTGTCAGATCAATTGCGGCATTAGATTTTCACAGGATCACAAACCCTACTGTAAACTGTGCATGCGAGGGGTCTAGGTTGCATGCTCTTTATGAGAATTTAATGCCTGATGATCTGAGGTGGAGCTGAGGTGGTGATGCTAGCGCTGGGGAGTGGCTGCAAATATAGATTATCATTAGCAGAGAGGTTTGAGCAATAAACATAATGCGCTTGAATCATCCCCAAAGCATCCCTCCCCTGGCCCCACCCAGGCCCCACTGGTTTCTTCCATGAAACCAGTCCCTGGTGCCAAAAAGGTTGGGGACTGCTGAGATAGGGGACCAGCAGGCCTTGCTCAATAAGGACTCATAGGACCCAAACCAATGTCTCTGATAAAACAAGAGACAGCGGAGAAACCAGCCTAAACCAGCTAGAACCCAAATGGCCAAGAAAAATGACCTCAAGTTACCTTCAATGCTCATTATACCCTGCTTATACACAAGGTACTACTTTCTGTTGCTCTGAGAGATAGCTGCCGCTATGCCTATGGAGCAAGCCTTCCTTCTGTTTCTTTGTTACTTCAATAAAATTGCTTTTGCTTTTACTCTGTCAGCTCTCTCTTGAATTCTTTCCTGCATGAAGTCAAGAACTCACTTGGCCTTCAGGTCAGACCCCAGTTTTGGGGTCTACTTTCTTGTATCATTAGGAAGTGGCTTGTGAATTTATGGCCATTGTTTCTATGATGTCAAACTGATCACACCAAATATTCCTAGAGCAGACTTTTTTTTTTGGTAATGTTGACATTTTGCAGTGAAGGAAGATAGCTTTGGTAGAGCATGTAGCCTTTAATCACAGAGAATCACAAATCATCATTTCATCTTAATGCTGACAAAAGTTCCAGATGCCCCTGTTATTGGCTTTGATTGGGCATTACTGGCCTTCAGAGTTGTAATTTTTGCCTTTCTCAGCCAT
The DNA here is from genome assembly GCA_028533085.1 of Varecia variegata. Taxonomy (NCBI): domain Eukaryota; kingdom Metazoa; phylum Chordata; class Mammalia; order Primates; family Lemuridae; genus Varecia; species Varecia variegata. Next base: position 10,128,464 of record CM052438.1, read on the forward strand.
ATCCATGTATAGAGTTATATATAAAATTTTCAGATGGTTATTGATTATGTATATATTCTACAAGGTGAGTTTTCTCATTATCTCCTGGAGTGAATACTGCTTTCTCAATATTATATATGAGTCATCATGTAAAATGCTGAATCAGTGTAGATTCAGGCCTCTGGATATAGTCAACGTGCTAAGAGTTTTTGAGAAAATAATTGTTGCACATCAGCACTTTGCAGCACTTACTCTTGTGAGATGGAATGAGCTCAATTTGTGAACATGAATAACAATTTGCATTCATATATTAAATTATCAGACATGGTTGTGTTAAGCTTTGGACAAGAAAGTAAATAAATTCTCAGAAGATAACGGCTAATTTGTATGTGACAACCAAGTGCCTGGTAAAATTTACACTTGGTAAATGTTACTAATGGTGGTGGTGGTGTGAATAACAGGATATCAGATAGTGTTCCGTTAATTCCAATTGGCAATAAACCCTTCCAAGTATACTGGATACCGGTTTGTGTTGTTTTCCTGTTGCCTGTTCAAATCAGTTCCAAGTGAATAAAGCAAAGGGCATGTTTTGATCTTTTTAGGAGCTCTGAGTTCTGCAGTTCCTGCTTAGCAGACTTTTCTGTCTCTGAGAGAGCCAAGCCAGGGTATTTTCATAGCTTCACCTATTCCACCAGAAGTGCCAGGTACTGCACAAGCAGGCAGATGCCAGGGTGATTAGCTAGAAAGCCATGCAGATTAACCTCCTCTAGTAGAATATGGTTCCAGTTTGCAAAGGGATGTGTGAGTTCTCTCAGTGAATTTCCAACCCCATCATAGACATATAATCATCCCCTGGGAGAACAGAAGGAACAACAGATCCCCAAGTGTTTCAAATCACCAGGGGAGTAGTTATTTTGTAATAACCACATCCTTCTTTTGCATTATTCTACCGTTGGTTCGTACCAACAAATGACTTGGACAAACCAGTGTGTGGCACACAAAATATTCAGAAACAAAAGATTTTACATTACATTCCCAACTCAGAATTTAATTGTTTTTACCACTGGGATTTATATGTGGCTCTTAGTTGGGATGAGGTGAGTATCTACAACAAATCAGGCACAAATTCGGGGAGCATGAAAATCTAATTCCTTTCCTTTGGATTTGTAGTTTCTGGTGAGTAATAATTTATTGATATGAAAGTAAGAATTAAAAAATGTCCAAGAGAGCACAAACAAATGATGGTCCAGCGATTGTTAAAGTGAGGTCTTCAGATAACATGTCTATACTTCCTTAGAGGTACACATTTTATTAAGCAATATCTAAGAATATCTAGTGCATAAGAGCTTGGTGCCTGAGAGAACTGTATAAGCTCTACCACTTACATAGCTGTGTGACTTGGTGAGTTCATTTAACTCTTTGAGCTTTGATTTCCTCAAATCATAAATGCAGTTAAATGCAATTGTAATACTTGAGGCACAATTAGGGTAGGAATTATATTAGGTAATCTATGCAAGTGTAAAGCACAGTGCCTGGAACATGGTATACACTCAATAAATTGGCAATATTGTTGCCATTCTGATATCATTATTATTAGTATGGAATGAAACCTCTGATTCTTCCATAAATATTCCACACTGAATAGCCTGGAGTTTTCTTGTGTAGAGGTAACCAAATTGACTTAACACTACATCTAAAGGTGTGTTGGGGTGTAAGCATGTGCTGGCCGGATCTGAGACCAGAGTTCAGGACTCTTCATGGCTCGGTTACACTTGTGTAGGAAGTTGAGGCCTCTGAATTCAGAGCCAATGCATTACTGAATCCAGAGATTCCATAAAACTTGTGAGTCAGAAAGAGAGAGGAATGAGTTATTCTTAGAACTTGTAACTCCCTGAGATAATTGCTTATAATTTCTGTTTTACTTTTCTCTTTCTGACACAGTCATGTTCTTTCAGATGTTCTGTAACAAAGTCTCCTTTCTTATATGTATGCTTGTTTGCATATTAGCAAACCTGAAAAACTCATGAGAATACCCACAATGAGGCACGGGGCAACAGAGGAAACACAAGCATTTAGAAACAACCATGGAGCAGAACGAAGGCAGCCTGACCGGAAATTCGACCTTCTTCCCCAGGCCTAAATGGAGGGAACTGGCACAAGAAATCTTGTTGGTAGATATGATGAGGTAAAGAGAAGAACTCGAGGAATTTTCCTCTATGTCAAAACTCTCTTAGAAAAAAATATTACCAGCGCTGTGAACTTGGGTAGCTTACCTAGCTTCCTCGTGATTCAGGTTCCTCAAGTCTAACCTAGGGATAATAATAGTATGGAACTTACTAAGTGGGTGTGAGAGTCAATTGAGTCAATTTTTGTAAACCACGTAGGACTGTGCCTGGCACAAAGTAAAAGCTAGATAAGCATTTGTTAAACACACGATAAATTAATGAATAAAATAGGAGAATAGAATTGTTTTATATGTTACTGCTTTTCTTCTTGCAAAAATATATACATACATTATATATCCAGAGGCCCTCCAGATCCGTGGGTTCTACATCCATGGATTCCACCAGCTGCACCTGCAAAATACCAGAAAAAATCATTGCATTTGTACCAAACATGTACAGACATTTTTTCTTGTCATTATTTACTTAACAATATAGTACCACAACTATTTACATAACATGTACATTGTACTATGTGTTATAAGTAATCTAGAGATGATTTAAAGTATATGGGAGAATGTGCCTAAGTTATATGCAAATAATACACCAGTTTATAAAAGCAACTTGAGCTTCCACAGATTTTGGTATCCAAGTGAGGTCCTGAAATCAATACCCCAGGGATACCAAGGGACATAAACACACACACACACACACACACACACACACACACACACGAAAATACCAAAGAAATATGCATTTAAAAAGGAGTGACTTGATATTTTAGTCAGAAATCTGAACCATAACTGATTTTTTAAAATTCAGATTTAAATGTTTTAATACATTGAGATTGGTAAAAATTTCCAAATTTCTCTTTAGAATCCCAAGAATGTTGTATCTCCTCTCTAAACTAAGTTTATTTGTCTTTGAAGCTCTCCGGGCCTCTAGAATTCTAATGGTCTTTGATGGTAGCAACCTTTAGTATTATGTAGAAAACGTCTCTTGCTTTATCTGTTGATGTTACTGTGATGTGATTGGTTATGATTCCTATTCATTAGTGTATATAATAGTAATTATCTTTACTATCATATGAAGGCAGGCATACTTTACGTTGGCATTATGTTCTATGAAGTGATTGGTTACAGCCCCTGTTTAATTAGTGAGGGTGGGTTTCATCTCGTTGACTCTTAGCTTGTTCAGAACTTGGGTTTGTGGAGTTTCCCAAAACCAGAATGACAGGAAATTTTAATTTTATTTCTTATCAAAAAACTTATCAGAAATAAATCAATCAATCAAGGAACCAAGGCCAGTTTCAACTCCTTTCCTCGGTTCCTGTTACTTGGACAATTCCTCTGTGGGACCTAAGAGCTGTTTCCCAGTCTTGCTTATCATAGTCCCATTCTGATAACAGCACTAGTGACTCCATCTGCATGAATACCAGAAACAGAGCCCAGGAGAACCTTAGAGGCACCTGATTTGAACCAGCAGTCACTAGCAGCCACCTTGGTTGGGACAAGTCAGAGGAAGGGCTAGAAATGAGAGAAAGAAGGAACAGAGGCAGAGGAAACACTCAACATTGCCATCCTTGCGGTTGTTCTGAGGCCCATCGGAATACCTCCTGAACCTAAGACCTCTGATAGCAGGCATGTGATCCCACTCCCGGAACATTGCCATGCTATTTTAAACATTTAGAAAAATGAATCAACAGACAAAACTAAAAAAAATAAACCAACAGCACATTCAAACATCGACTACCGTGAACTTGCCTACCCTATTGTTTTTTTTATTTTTGTTTTTGTTTTTGACGAAAAATTGAGGGAAAAAGGAGACAATTGATTATAGGAAAAGCACAAACAAACAAAGCCCTATTAGAATCCAGAGTTTCCACCAGAGCCGGAAAGCCTTCCAAAGGAGAACTGCCTGCTGGGTTAATAATCCAGAACCGAGCCAGTGGTTTCATCTCACAATAATGCTTGACCTGATATTTGTTTTAACTCACAGTGGTAAGAGTAAAGTGCAATCTTACAACAGCTGTCAAATTCTTGATTCTAATCCCCCAGGAACTACTTTGGTTCCATTCTGGAGATGTAAGACACCATATCAGCTGCCCCAGACATTTTTATGCACCGTGAACACTCTGCTCTTGGGACGTTGGTGAGAGAGACCTACTAACGCACCCACAGATAACACAGTGTACACATTCCACAGTAGTGAAAAAATGTGTTTCCTTCCAAATCATTGCAGGCTAGCACTTCAGAGGCATGCTCTTGGGAGTGTATCCCTAGCTTGACTATGTTTGAAATGTAACTGCTAAACTGCCATTCAGGTTTGTGCTGTGCTTTCTAACAACTCAGTGTACTTTAATTCTTCATATGTGATGAGTAGATATGATATGAGGAGGTTTCACTGTACTCAGTGGAAGGCTGTCAACTGTTTACTATTGAGCTAAGAATGAGAGAAGATTGAGCTGACATTTTGGATTATTGGATTCATTAGTCAAAGGCTTTAAACAAATAGTGATGGTGCCCATTTTTCTTGAGCTCTGCATTATTATAGATTTTAGATATCTGTGCCTGCTCATGTATTACCCATTGAAGCTTGTATTGTAGTGAAAAATAATTTTAGATTAGTACTTAGGAGACTTGAGCTTTAGGTGTTATTCTACCTCTAAATATTTGACCTTGGATCAATTTTTTTACCTCTATGTTCAGCACTCTGAACCTGTAAAATGGAGATATTGGATTAGGCCATTTCAAAGATCCTTTCTAGCTCTGACAATCAATGTATTATCACTCTAATATATGTATTAATGAAATAGAATAATTGAGCTACTTTCATAAACTTCTAATAATAGTTAGGTAGTATAGACTCAATTCTTGTTAAAAGTCAATGTTAGAACAACACAAAAGAAAAAAAGGAAGGAGGAAGGGAAGGCAAAGAAAAGGAAGGGGAAGGAAAGAAAAAGAGAAAAAGAAGAAACCTTGTCAACGTCAGTAATGTCGCTGCAGGGGAAGATAGAAGGATATATATGTGTGCCTGGATGCTTGCGGAGTGTGGTTGAAAGATTAAGAAAGCAGACTACTTAAATTCACATCCTACCCACCTACAAACTGAATGGGTTTCAGCAAGTTACTCATTTCCTACGTGCCTCAGTTTTCTCATCTGCAAAATACTGATACCGAAAGCATCTACCCCAAAGAAATTATACCATCTGTGTCGGCTCATGACACAGAATCTACTCTATGATTTCTAGGATATATTTCTGGGTAAAAAAATAATCAAAGGATATAAGAGTAGCATACTCCTCTCATGTAAAACATAGAAGGACATGTGTGTACTTATTTTTCCAAAGAGAAACATTGAAAGATAATCAGCAACTAAATAGGAGGGTTCTCAATTGAGAGCTTAAGGGGAACAAGGTGGAGGGAAACAGGATGGGGAGAAAGTTTACTGAGGACACCTTCTTTGTAGGTTTGATTTCTGAATGATGTAACTATTTTACATAATAAAAGAATGACATTAAATTGAAATGAAAAAAATTCACCCTAACATTTAATAAAACAGAAAGAATAAAACTAACGTTTTTTAACTGATAACATAACAACACAGAAGCAATACTTATTTTAGTAAATTTAAACATTATTCTGACTATAGATTTTTAGTGGGATGTGTTCTGAGAACAGAAAGAACTGAAAATAAATCTTAAATTTACACAGGATTATTATTGTCAGTAGTAATTTTGAATCTCTTTTTTTTCCTCTATATTATGGAACTGGGAACAAAATTTCACTGTCAGAAAAAAGTTAGAAATCGTTTTTAGATTAAGTAAAAATCTACAATATTAAATTTTAATTGGAAATATCCATATAAACTCATGATTTACGCATGACCATGTTTTTATCTTTATCTACCTATCTATTCCTAGTCTAGAAACAATGATACCCAGTTGCAGCGAGCATACCTAACACTGTGATCTTGATTCTAAGCATCATTTCTCTCTTTGAACAAAGGAGTGAGGGAGAGTCTTTGTAGAGAAATAGCTGATTTCAGATCTTGTTCAGAGACAATACAAGGTGAGCCTATAGCATGTGCTTGTGACAGAAAACAAGAACAGATGTCAAATGGACATAAGATCCAGATTTAAAGGACTCCCACTGGCCAAACGTGGTACCTCAAATACAAAAATGGTGATAATGTATTACAATTTATTGTAATACTTCAAAAACACAAGAGCCCATAGTGATACTGAAAAATATGTAAGGGAGAGGAGATAATGTAGAGCTTTTCTGTAGAGAACAATGCTAGCTAATAACTGTAGAAAGAATAATATGATTAGAATCACCAATGCACATCCCCCAATGCTTGCATCACCCAATTACTAATGCAACCAAGATTTATCAAGGGAAGTTAAAACTACTAATGAAATGTAGTTGGGGAACAGAACAGGTTATTTGCACAGTGCCAAAGTATCACTGTTGTAGGCAGAATAATGACCTCCCAAAGTATATTCCTGTCCCAATCCCTGGAACCAGTGAATACATTAGATTATGTGGCAAAAGGGAATTAAGGGACTGGGCATAGTGGCTCGGTAATCCTAGCACTCTAGGAGGTCAAGGTGGGAGGATTGCTTGAGGCCAGGATTTTGAGACCAGCCTGAGCAAGACTGAGACTCCATCTCTACAAACAGAAAAATTAGCCATGCGTGTTGGCGCATGCCTGCAGTCCCAGCTACTTGGGAGGCTGAGGCAGGAGGATTGCTTGAGCCCAGGAGTTTGAGGTTGCAGTGAGCTATGATGACACCACTGCACTCTAGCCCAGGTGACACAGCAAGACCTTGTCTCAAAAAAAAAAAAAAAAAAAAAAAAGGAAATTAAGATTGCAGATGGAATTACCATGGCTAATCATCTGATTTTTAAATAAAGAGATTATACCGGATTATCTGAATAGGCCCAGTTTAATCACAAGGGTTCTTAAAGGTGGAAGGAGGAAGCATAGGATGGTAAGAGAGATGTGATTTGAGATGGACTTGACTGGCTATTGCTGGCTATGAAGATGGAGAAAAGAGGCCAGGAGTCAAGCAATGTGAGTGGGCTCTAGAGGCCAGAAAATCCAAAGGAAGTGATTCTCCCCTAGAGCCTCTAGAGAGGAATGTAGCCCTGCCAATGCAACAAAATTTTAGCCTACTGAGATCTGTGTTGGACTTCTAATCTACAGAAATGTAAGATAATAATTTGTGTTGTTTTAGGCTGCTGTATTGGAAGTAATTTGATACAACAACAATAGAAAACAATCACCCTACAGAGTACTTATTAATTACAGATGAAAAAATGTACTGTTACAATGGCTAAGTCCTGCAGTTATCACATTAATAAAATTAACAAATCAAACATCCTCATTAATGAAAGGAGCACTTGACATTGTGTAATTCCTGATGTGACACAACATGAAGTACACATTACCAATGGATTAATCTTGCCAAAATTGTTGAGCATAATCTACAATCAACTGGCCTGGAGTCTTCAAAATGTGAATTCTTTCACCTAACAGGTACAATGCACACTATCTGGGGGATGGGCACACTTATAAAATAGAAACTTAAAAAAAAAGAAAAAAGGAAATACTTAGAAGAGGTAAATCCATAGTGACAGAAAGCAGAGGGCTAGGGGAGGAGGGATGGGGAGTAACTAATAAGGTACAAGATTTCATTTTGGTGTGTTAAAAATATTTTGGAACCAGATAGAAGTGTGGTTTCACATTATGAATGTACTAAAGGCCACTGAACTCTTCACTTTAAAGTGGTTAGTTAGCTTTATGTTATGCAACTTTCACCTCAGTTTTATAAAAAGACAATATACCATCCAATAGGTCTACAAAGCAGTTGCATAGACAACTTATAAACTAATCCTAATGGCTAAGAAACTTATAAAAAGATATTAAACCTCCTCAGCAGACAGAAAAATGCAAATTAGAATACCATGATATATTTTATGTCCATCAGATCAGAAAGAAAGTAAAAAGAGAAGTAAAACACCTACTGCTGGTAAGGATTCAAGTGAACAGTTACATTCAACAACTAGTTGCTACAAATGTAAATGGTTATAGGACTTTCTGAAAGTCATCAAGAGATATCTATTAAATTATAGCTATAGATACCTTAGTCCTAGTAATCTTATTCCTGGGAATCAACTTCAAAAATGGAAGCATCAATAGGTAAGAATATATGCTCAAGTATGTTTACTGAAGCAAAAAGTGGGAAACAAAGAAAATGTCTTCAATAGGGAAAGGGTTGAATACCAGCTGATGTAGAGGGCTTTTCCCCAATGTCAAGTGACAACATGCAGAGAAGTCTATATAACATGATCTCATTTTTGTAAAGCAAAGGAAAAACATGTTTATATATGAAAAAAAATGTGAACTTTTTTTAAATGGGTGGGGAAGAATTCTTCAAGTGCAGTTTGTGAACATTGATTGGATCCTGGTTCAAAAATTAATTATGGAAGACATTTTGGGGAAATTGGATAATTTTGAATATAGACTAAAAATGAGATATTAGATAATAAAATAGAATAGTTTTTTATATTTTTAGAAGTCATATTGCTATTGTGGTCATATAGGAGAATATCATTATTTTTAGGAAACGCGACCTGAAGTATTTATTAGTTCAGTGTCACTATTTTTGAAACTTACTTTTAAATGACTCAGCAAAAACCAAAAAAGTAAAATGTTCACAAATTTTGCACCCAAGTAATTTAATCCAAGTGAATAATATATGTATATTTATTGGGCTATTATGTTATCTTAATATATTTGATATTTTCAACATAAATATTGAGAGAAAAAAGTAAACCATTTCAAACAGTGGGATATTTTTAATTAGAGGATTGGTCTAAAAGATTAGAAGGGTCCGAGGAACAAAAATAAAATTACCTACAGTTTGTGTCGACAATTAAATAAATCAGATAATTAAAGTACTTAGACTCATTAGTCTCAATAAATGTTACCTTGTGGATCCCTACCACACCTGTGTGCCACATGCTTTGTCAGGCTACTGAGGGGCTCCTAAGACACTTGGGCTCACTGCACTCAGGTAGTAGCAGACAAAATGGTAAGGCAAAGCAATTGTATAAGAACCTGACAATCAACAAAAGTAAAATATTAATACAACATTAGCAGCAATTAAAAATCAAGGACAGCTCAATAAGAGACTAATGATGCACTGATAACAAAGCTTACTTCCTGGAAACCATGGGAATTCCAACAATCTGCTTGCCAGCCCATATGATAGGAGCTTCACAGCATAGCTAAGCTTTTTGTAGCAGCCAGACTTCCCGGCACCATGCTGGATTAAGGTCTAGAGTAAACTCCCTTAGCATGCTAATTTTAGTTTATCAATATCACATGTTAGTAACTCTTCATAACTCATTTAATAGCTACCAACATCCAGTGGAATTTCATATCATTTGCACATAAACAGTGTAGAACGAACTCCAAATTTGGGGGGCAAGTTCCTTCTAGAGGACTGTTATAGCCCCATCTTTGGGCCAAAGACTCAATCTTGAGAAATACTTTTTTAGAGTCCAAACATTCCAACAAAATGTGGGTTACTCCATGCATATATTTAACCCATATCTAAGTTCAACTTTTTAAATAGTAAAATATAGAGTTACATGGATTTCAGTGAAGCATTGCTCCTTTTTAAGGGTTCTCCTTCCTCCTCTTTTATGAAAGGTTCTTTCAGGGGGCTATTCTTCTTCAGATTTGCTAACTTACTCTTTAACCTTCTCCATGAATCCTACCTCTAAAACAGTTGAATGCTATCAGATCTGAGCTAATATAGAAAGGATCAAATTAGGGGATTCATTTGCTTAGAAACAGAAGCCCACTTACTTTAACCTTATCTCAGGCAGGAGGCAACTGGACAAAACTGGTATCGACTTCTTTGACCATTTTAGTAAACACTTTGGGATTGTTTTAATGATCTGAATGAGTTCTCTAAAGGCTTTGCCTCTGTTGACATCCAAGCATTCAAAGATTGGGAATTCTGTCTTGAAGAAAACCACCTCCCACCAGCGACGATATCCTTTGCCTTTTAAAATACAGCATTGCTACACTTGAGTGATTGTAACAGACTCAAGACTTCTGAAAGTAATGGGATTATTCTGGCATCACAGTTCACTGGCTAGCCTCATTTTGGAAAATTCATCTCTTTTAATGTTACTTTACGGTGAGGCAGGCCTAATCTATGAGAAGTGAGTTCTGATACTTTGCAAAGGAGGGTCTCAGAGTCCACCAAGAGAAGATGCAAGAGCAAGTTTGGGGAAGCAAGTGAGGAAAACAATCTAAAATTTCCCACTCCGCCCAAAGGAGTCAGGTTTTTCAGTTACTTGTCATATTTATTCAAAACAAATAAGAAACTGATGTCCAGAGAGAGAGAGAGACAGAGAGATAGAGAAAGAGGTAGAGATAGAGGTGAGAGAGAGAGAGTTTGTTCACTGTGTGCACAGGTGGGGACTCAGACATTCATACCTGCCTGCTTCTGGCATGGTCAACAGAGAACAGAGACTTCCTTTTCTTTACCACTGTTAGATTTAGCAGCCATTCATTTCACATCTGCTATGTTAACAAATCACACTAGATCAAGGAATGCGCTGTGGCTTCTTCCTTGGGTTCACTGACTAGTGGGAAAGGAATTTCCAGCAAATGCCCCCAAATTGTAATTGAGCGTAGTGTCATGTCAGATTTTGTACAGACTAGCGGTTGGGAGGAGAAAGGGGAAAGAGACATATGAGCTGCTAGGGTAGGGGGAGACAGCTGGTAAACTTTTCTGTGACGATATGATACTGAAGTTGAATTTTGAAGGGTCACTATCCAGGCAGAGGTGACAGCCTGAGCCTGTGTGGTGCTGTCAGGAAGCCACGACATGGGGAAGGAAGCCCTGTGAGCTCATGCTCAAGCTCCCAAAGAGCTCTGTGTGCCAGGCCGAGGGGTTGGGGCCATGCTGACGTGGGCAGACTGGCATTTTAGGTCCATCAATGTGCTGGCAGTTGTCGAGCGGGAAGGTGCTGGAGGACACAATAAGAGTTAGCTATTATGATAATCCAGGGGTCATCTCATGAAAGACTGTTCTAAAAGCAGAGGTTGGGCTAAAGACATGGAGAAATGGGTACAAATAGAAATGAAAAAGTTAGACCAAACCCTCAAGAATCTTTTGTCTTGGGTTGAATGGAGGGAACTAAGAATGGGGCTGTGCTCACACACTGTGCTGGTATTTTACAGCCACAACTAAGGGGGTGCCAATCACACTGTAGCTGTCTCAAATTTGTATATTTATTAGGACAGTAGCCCTTTAAGGTGTCTTCGATCAAACATCAAAGTATGTATAACAATTGCCTGTCAGACAGAATAAGTTGATTCCTGGAAATTTGCCTTTTAATTATCTGTACAAAGGGTCATATGGTTTGGGGTCACATGCTTTGGAGGATTTTAGATAATTAGTAAACTACTGAACTTTTAGGTAACTGGTGTTGAGGAACATAAAGGATTTACGCCCATCTTAGAGCTAGTACTGCAACATTTGTTGATATAATTTGATTTTCAGTACATCCAAATGCATACTATCCAAAAGTAGAAGCCTACTTTGCTTCTAATGAGTAATTGCAAATAAAAGTTGTGGTTCTATGACATAGGTACACTTTCAGATCCCACTGAAAGTCAAAAGATATTCTGATGGCACTAATTCAACAAAGGGTGATAAATACAGTAAAGTCACATTGTTTGGAAAGTGCATGGATAGATAAAGATGTTAAGAATATATCTAAATGAGTTAAAGGGGCTCCTCTATATTCCCAGATGGAGAAAAGAATGACTAAAGTCCTGGAGTATAATATTTTCCTGATGACTATCTGAGCTGCATGGTTTTTCTGATGTCGTGGCATAATGATCTCTTGGGCTTTTGCCTAATTTGCTAACGAAGGCAACCAAAGGGTGGAGCATGGATTGGAATAATCTGATGTTAAAATATGAGAACAGAACATCTCTGGTGACAGATAAGGCCACTTTGACGCGTGGATCCTAGAAAGCTGAATCCCTCAGTTTTGAATCTCAGAGAGAAGTTGGATCGCAGAGAGTAGAGATGTGTGGTGCTGATGCTCCCTCATCTTTACGAACATTACATTTGGCTCAATAGCATAAATATCCATTTGCAGCTTTCAGTCTCTTTGATCGTGGCAAGCTCTTTATTTACAGATATAGTTTCTAAAAGGTAGCAAGCAGTTCACCACTGGTTTCTTAGTGATCAGTGAACTGATCAGGAAAAAAAAAAATAAGATGGAATGACAGCCAGGATCCCTTTAATAGGCACTTGCTCTAGGTGATGTCGCAGCCTATTTTGTGCTAAATGGGCCTCCGTGAAGCCCTGATTCAGAAAAGTGGAAATTTGAAGTTCAGAGATGCTTCATAAAGCCATCAGATATTTTTCTACTTTCTAGCAAAATTACAAAAATGAATGTACATTGCAGGTTATTACAGTCAGGAACCCCTGATTATTAAAATGTGATATGATTTAAAAGTTTCCTAGTCAAAATGAGGAAACCAAGTTGCATTTTCATCCGGAAAGGACGGGAGTGTGCTGAGCCAGGTTCAGTGTTTACAGGAGCAGAATGTGGCCATGTTACTTCTGAACACAAAAGAGACACAACCCTGACTTTATAGTATAACTGCTGCATTCAAAGTTTTTGTTATTTCTAAGTATAATGATGCAACAGAAACAAGTAGCCTTTTAAAGAACTAGCTATAGTATATATTTTAAGAAACAAATACTCTCACCTGAATAAATTTACTTGTGATGATAAAATTTAGATTTGTTTGACATACTGTGCAGAGATATTTGAAATTGCTAATAAGTCTCTAAAGTTGCTTTATGAATGAAAACAAATTAAATCTGACTATTGCAAACAAATTGCACCAATATATGAGATGTTAAAACATACAATGTTTCTTTCTAAGGACTTTTTTTAAGGCAGTCCTTTAGGAATGTATGATAAAGGATATGAAGTTTGTTGCTTTTTTTAGCCTTAGCAAAGCCATTTATATTTGGAAATGCCATTCTGGAGTAGAAATGGCATCTTCATAGTGTTTTTAAAAAACAGTCTGCATCCATGGTAGGAAAGGGGTATAATGCTGACAGTTTCGTATCTAACATGGTAGTTACTGGGGATAATAAACCTTTTTCCATATTAGGCCTCAGAGAACATGCACATTAAAAATTGCATTTAAGGGAAGTCGCCATTTGTATAATTGATCAATTTAAAACATTTGAAATGTTTGTCATATTAAAATGGAAAATCCTCATAAACTTGGAATTGTAAATGTTTTTTTAAAAAAAATCCCATGTTTAATCAGTCATTGAAATGATGCATTAAATTTGAATCTCCTTTAACTTGCATGACATCATGGCCCATGCAAGAGAGCTGAAATTAATCAAGGTAATTCTGTTGTATGACCTACTTTGGCATTTTCATCTGATGGAGCCAGGAAATGGGCTGGCTAATAGTCCATTTTGGAGTATTCTAAGATCTTAGCAATTCCATATTTAAGGAGGTTAATAGGATACTAATTGGGGCCTAGGTGAAAAGTTCACAAGAAAAATGAACTCACCTGGATATGAGAAGTATGCACAGCCCAATCCCTCCCCTCTACCACGGCTCTTCCAGATGGCTTCGCCGCCTAACTCAGAGGGGAAGAAGTCCAGCACCTTGGGAGTCTTGCACAGCCAGCATTCTGTCTCCTGGTCCCTGGGTAACAATGGCTGGCCAAATGCCAGGGTTGCAGGCCACTGGCAAGACCAGCATTCTGCTTCTTATGAAACGGAAGTAATGAACAAAATCCTGAAGGGGGAAAGAAAATATATGTCGAAAATCAAGCCTCTCTCAGAACTGTTACGAACTTTTAGGAAAAGAACATGTTTTGTTATGACTTAAGAAGCTCTAATTTTTAGAAAGATCAACGTTTACTCATCACCTCTGCAGAAGTAGAGGTAAACCATATTTTTTTGTGCGTGTTGTTTTGTTTGTTTTTTCAACAAATGTGAAAATCCCAGGATTGGATCCTTATCATTGACCAGCTGGTAGCTCATATCAAGACCAATATGGAAGAGAATATTCTTTCTCAATTTTCTCTTGTATAAATATTTGCAATAACTCCTGGGTGACTTGGAAAATTTATCCGCATAAAATGCAGTTCTCTGAAATGTCTCAGGCTCTCCCTACCACCTCATGGCCCCCCGGCAATGGCAATGGGAGACTGTCCTTGTGATGTCTCCGCATTGTCATTTCTCACCTTGTTTGCATTAAATAGTGTATCCATAGATTGCACATTTTGCTTTCCCCAATATTTGCTTAGCCTTTTATGTACAGAAAGAGTTAAGAATTTTTCTACCATAAAGGCTTATGGCATGTCTTTCCATCTTTCTCTCAATATGCAATCCATCTTCCAAGTTTCCAGAAGCGGCTGAGAATTTTAAAAACAGCTGTAATCTGCGGTCATTGATGGTGGAGTAGATTGTTTGCCAAACTATTACCATAACTGTCAACCGAAATCAGAAAAATAATCTCATTGTGCTGGACAGATGCGTTTCCTGCATTATTGATATAGTCACTCCAGAGTAATAGAGAAATATAAAGCATTGTTCTATTTACAAAAGGAGATTGGCCAAGTCCTTGAAAGTGAGCATAAGGGACAGGCACTTACGGGAAGTGAGATATAGTCAACTCAGTAAAAGTTATGTGTCAGGGTCAGGTGACCTCAGTAGTCAGCAGTAGAATCTCAGAGCTCTCCCTCCTCCTCCCCCCTCACTTTCAGGCCAGTTTTGTGGTTTGTTCTCAGTCTCAAGGAGTTCTGAGAATTGCTGGGTACAACCCTGTGGAATTTGTTATGCATTGTTTATCCCACACCTCAACAGTTGCCCCGAATATGCAAACTCTTCTAATGTGTTCACTGCAAACCTCTGGGTAGCAAGTGAATCACTCCAGACAACTACATTACAGAATAACTGAATTTGTTTATTTCAAGCAGATGATCCCCAACATCCCTCTGGAGCAATGAGCTAAATATACCTCTGCCAAGTGGCTTCGCAAGAAGGGTCAGTAGTCTTGGATGCTCAGCAACGGCTCTGCCATAATTTGAGCTGTGAATAATACTGAGTGATTCTATTTGTTGAGCACACACACTGTGAAATACCAAGCACTTTACATTTATTATCTCTAATCCACAGAACACAAGGTCCAAGGTAGGGATATCTTTTTAAATCTCCATTTTACTGCTGAAGAAACAGACGTTCAAAGAGGTTCTATAGATTGCCCGAGGTGACAGCGCTCTTAAGTAGTTTATCTGGGATTTGAACTCAGATCTGACTCGGAGCCCATTTCTGCTGGATCATGATCCCGTCCATTTCATTGAGATACAGGAAAAAATATGTTATGCATGGGAATATTTATCTCTATCTAATGCATCCCCTTCAAATATTTATAGTAGCCCACACATGCACACACACACACACACACACACGCGCACACACACACACACACACACGCGCACACAGGCCATTCTCCTTACAAAAACAAAGG
Organism: Varecia variegata; assembly: GCA_028533085.1. Lineage (NCBI taxonomy): Eukaryota > Metazoa > Chordata > Mammalia > Primates > Lemuridae > Varecia > Varecia variegata. The sequence goes on from CM052438.1 coordinate 10,144,224, forward strand.
GCAGTACCATCACTGCCATGTGTCTGTACTAAAAGTACATTTAATGAGATTGGGGCACTGGTCACAGGGGACCTCAGTACAAGTTCCTAAATAAGTGCCTCACAAGCACTTAGATCGTGTCCTTAGTAAGACAGTTCCAGATATTTCTGGGAAGAAGTTTGTGAACTCTGACATCTCCATTCTAACTGAGTACAAGGCAGAGGGCCATGAAGTCTAAATTCTAACCTGGGCAAGTCAACTCCTCTGTGGCTTAGTTTCTGTTCTCTTTATGAAAATGCATAATCCTGACATACTTAGAAATAGGATAGCATTTCATTTAATAACAACCCAGAAATATATTGTAAGTAGAAATTCCTAAGAAATGTTATATAGTGTCCATAATGGAAACTTAAATTCATATTAAAATTAAAGGCCATATGAATTAATTCACCCCCAAAAGGTCTGTTATTG
>CM052438.1:10145173-10176522 GCA_028533085.1 Varecia variegata
TCAGAGGCACAGAGTTTCAGTTTAACAAAGTGAAAAAAGTCCTGGAGGTGGATGATGGTAATATTAATAGCTGCACAACATTGTAAATTACAGAACTGTACACTTAAGAATAGTTGAAATGATAAATTTTGTATGTATATTTTACCACGATAAAAAGCACAAAAAATCATATACCTATACAGCAAAAGACAAAAAACCTACTGCATAATATTAAAAGTAAAAATCATATCTATATGTATATTGCTAAAAATATAAAACTAAACTATCATCAATGGTTATATCTTTGGAATAGGAACATGGGCCTGGGATGGGCTTTGATATTTAGTGTTCATTATTAACTCCATTTCTCTTTATTTTTAATAATCATGAGAATATTTTATTTTAGAATTTAAAAAATACTCATTAAAATATACCTCTCTCTCTCAAATAAAAGTGACATATGTCTTAGCAATGAACATTATTCTTATTTACATTGAGCCAGAAGGGGCTCAGTGTAAACTCCATTTGAGAAGCTGCCTGGTAAATGATGGAACACTTAGGAAAATATTTCTTTACTTCCTTATAGATTTAGGGTAGAAGTAATGTTTGCCCTAGGAGATGTATGGGATTGAGGAAGGGGTTTGTATACGTGTGTGTGTGCACACATGTGCACACTTACTTGTATGCATGTGGGTTTACATGCATCTATGGGAGCCAACAGTTATCAGCTAGAAATTAGAACTGTAAAGAGGTCTAACACTACCCTAGGTAGGGACACTTCAGAGAGGACAGAACATAAATCGTCTATTCTGGTCTCTTCTGCAGAACTTAAAATGAATTCCCTAGCACCCTTAACTCTTCTCCATAGCACTGAGTTCCAACCACAAGCTGTTCTGTTGGAGCCCCCAAGGCAGTGTTGATCTAGACTGAAAAAGCTCAGATTGTGCAGACATACAAGTGGGAAAAAGGTAATAGATCTTGAGGTGAGACCAGTTTCTCCTAGATGGGGTTTCGTGAAAGGCAAATAGAGATTTGCATTGTGGAGTGCATAATAGTGGTTTCCAGGACAATCTTTTTAGGGATGAATTTGCAACAAAACGTGATAATAGTAGTTTGAATTTAGATGTTGGAACAATACCATTTGAAAGTATTGGTGAGTTTCTTGTGCATGGACAGACCAGCCATTGGCAGGTTGGTCAGATTCAATAAGAAATAAAATTTCATGCAGTTAAAAGAAGGGCCCCAAGATGGTCTGTGAGTGACAGAACTTGTGTTCTCTGCCATGCCTTTACTATTTCACTGGCTGGACTGCTGAATTGCTGCTCCCCACTCCTGCCGTCAGACAAGGCAGACCTAATTCTCTGAGGGACGACAGGCTGCCTGGACACAGCCCACTGCATCGTCTCCACCGTCAGTGGGCCACATTCCGGGCTGCAGTGGCGAGGACTGTCACTCCTTTTTCTTCTCTACGCTTGTACAACTTCTTCTTTTCCCCCCACTGGCCTACTAGGATGTGTCAATAAAGCTTTCTTTTGTCTTTCTCATACCTTGTATATCTTTATTCTCTTTAGTTAGAAAGAAGGAAACATTGCTTCCAATTCTACCTTTGGAACAAGGAAATTCACTTTAACCAGTCTAAAATTCAGAGGTTAAAAGTCATGGCACTATCAGAAAAAGAAGATCTTTGAGGCAAAGAGAGCAACGTCAGTAACTAGGGTATGGTATACAACTCTCTTTTGTTGTTGTTTTCATTGCTTTGGGGGATTGTCGTTCTCCTGTTAACCTCTTGACTCCACACACTGCTGGACCTAGAGTGGGCTCATTGTTGGCCTGAACAAGCATAGCACCTTTTCCTCCAAACAGAGTGTTATAAGTGGTTATTTTTATTGATCTAACAAATGTAAAGAATGCTCATTGTATGTCAGGCATTGCCATGAACCTTTTACAAATATTAACTAATTTAATAGTGTAAACAGCAAAAAGTGGAATCCAATCCATACGGTACAGAGGACTCTAATGAAGAAACTACTTACTGAGTTGTGGATAGGGATAAAGGGTCAATTGAGGCATGTGAGGCACTCAGAGACCAGCAACAACAGGTAGGCTTTGACACCTCCGGGCCTACAGGGGCATGGAAGGAAACAGTGTTAGCAGAGCGCAGAGCAAGCTGGAGCCCTGGAGATGAGACCCTCTTTGGGAACTGTATTGCTGGGGGACACAGGTAATGCCAGGATGTGGCCCACAGCAGGAAGGAAGTCAGGAAGAAATGCCACAAGCTCTGCCTTCTCCTACCCTCTAGTCTCCTCCCAATTGGAGAAGCCAGTTGCCCAGGTAGCCAGGGTGATGTAGTCCACGGGAGTCAGCCTCTCTGGGGACAAAACTGAGCATTGAATAGATGTGCTATGGGAGGCAAATGGAAAAAAAAAACAGCACATACCTCAAATGATTTTAGGAATTAAGCAGAGAACAAAGGAAAAAATAATAAAATAAATATGAATTATTTTTATCCTACTCTAACTTTACAAACCACCCACTTCCTCCTTAACCCTTGTGAAAAACTGAAGTCATAAACTGTAGATAGATTCCTAGATTCCAGCTGTTAGGATTCAGCAGAACATCCCTGCACCCCAGAAACAATCCCAGGCAGCCAGTTGATTGGGCAAAGGTTTTATACCTACTGTTTCCCTTTGCCAGATAATTCTATGGTTAATCTACAGCTCTCCCTCACACCAGCCCAGCCTGTGATACTGACACTTAAGAAACACAAGGCTGTTTATATTTTGGTGGAGAGCTCATACTATCAATTTGCACATTAGTGAGCCCAGCTATTTCTCTCTTCTCGGGCTCTATTGAGTGGCGGCTACAGAGATATCTGCTGCTCAAAAAAAAAAAATAAATAAATAAAATACTTAGCTGTCTGATGAAATGTTTTAAATGCATAGGGTTCACCTTGGGGTTGGCTGCTGTTCACATTTTATCCATTAATAACATACAGGGCTGCCTCTGTACTCTCCAGTGCTGATAGGAAAAATAGTACTACTTACAGGTCCTTGCTTTGCCTGAGGGAGGATATTCCAACTGCTGGTTGTGGTGCATGTACACACATGCATGTATGTGTGCACGCCTAGTTAGTTTACATGCATGAAATGGTGCTTCCTGATTTTTTCTTAAATGAAATTACACAGAGGATTTTTCCGTTACAGAATATTTTCTTTTGAAACATTTTAAGAAAGAAGAGGACTGTGTTTGTGGCAATGTGGGTACCTAAGCCTATGTTTTACCCTGACACAGAGGACTGGAAAGCATCTCCATTCATTTCAAGTCATTTGGTATCATGTTTAGAAATGGAAAGGAAGGGAAACCTTCAAACTGTGATCCTTTTTCAGTTTTTGCCCCATTCAACCTTTAGCTGATATTTGACTCTAAAGGCAAAAAATTAGAATTGCCACAGGAAGCTAATATCAATGTATTGCCTTTAACTGTTGCCTAGCATTTATGTTATTAACACATTGCACATTTTATTCCTTCTCACTCGTTCTTTGGGACTTAAAAAAAAAATGATGTGTAAATAAGAGCCACTAACTAATTAGGTTTCTGCCACAAGTCAGTCTTCAGATACAACCCGCTGCGAAGGATTTGGCTTTATTTTGCTAAGAAAAGATTCTATGCACAATTCCTCAAACATTGATGATAGAGATGTCTGAATTGTGTAAACTAAGTAGCCATTTGCTATGGAGAAGGATTATTTAAGCGTTATTTAAGATTATGAGTCCTTAGAGAGGAATACTTAGATAAGGTGGGGGGGGGATAATCACTGAATTGTTTCTTAAAGAGTTTTGCTACATACTTACATTTAAAACAAGAAGGGAATGACTTTAGCACTTAACAAGTGAGAATAATTTACGCATTTTTCTTTATCTCCAAAACTCAACTGCTTCAAGTTGATTAAAAACTTTTCCATAGAGTCAGTGTATAATGAATATTTACCTAAACTACTCTATTAGTTTTCAGCATATTCAAAACTGAAGTTAAGCAAAAAGGTAGAAATGCAATTGATCATCTCAGAGAAATTATATGAGCTACGAAAGCAATTGTCAACCTTCAATAATGTGTGTTGGATTAAGCATTTTATTTTGTATTATTGACTCTGGAAGATTAGTCTCAACCTGAATTTCCCCATTTTTACCAAGTGAAATGCTCTGAATTACCAAGAGCTAGCTAGAATTGACTCCACAACCAAAATTTCTGTTCAAAGTTTAATAAATACATATTATCTAATTAACTAAATCTTGTAAAGATGCTAAACAATGCTGATGACTTAATAATTATTTTCATACTTACAGAAAGTTTATTTTAATATGCTACTTGTGTTTTTTCTCATAACTTGCCATAGAAGTGACATTGGGCTTTGACATTCTTGGCATTGACATTAACTGTGCAACTTGGACAAAACACTTTTTCAGGTATTAAGGTTTTTTTCGTTTGTTATTTGTTTTATCTGTAGAGCAAAGACCGTAAAACCACATAGTGGTTATATGAAGATCAAGTAAACTAAAACATACTTATTCTTTTTCAAAAGCTTTTGTTAAAATGTCATAGAACAATGTTCATAATGTGAAAAAAGATGACCACACTAAGAAGGACATCGCTTGAAGACACAACTACATTTCTCCATCCAGTCTTCTTTCTACTTAACTGTTAATTTCCATCACTCAAAAGGTCATAAAAGGCACTAGTACAACAAAATGTCATTAGAACCACGGTAAAAGGACAGGAGCCAAGTGGTGAAATAACAAAAATTCAACTTAAATCAAAGAAAGTCAGATTTAAAAGTAACTGAAGACAATAGATACAACCTACTGTATGCCTTCTTACTATAATACAAAACAAGAAAAAAATGACAAAGAGTAAAATAGATTCTACCTGAAAATCACACCCTCTGAATAACTTGAAGAAAGCCAGTGCACAACCTTCCAAGTCACTATGATCAAAAATAGGAAAAAATCAACCATTCCGGCTTAAGATCTATCACACTCCTGCCAGACTCCTACCCAGTGGAAGGCCCCCTGTGAGGAACGAGAGAAGATGAAAGCTGGGGAAGGGGCTTAAGCTACCCTAGAAAAGCAAAGTCTATCCTAAGACTGAGAAGTATCCTACTGGATCCAAGCATGGATCTATAGGCAAGGATATCAAAGTAGGTATAAATTTAAGTGGTAGGACAAATTTAAGAGGGCAGGCATAATTTCAGGGATGGATGGGTATGATTTAATGTGGCATAGATCATAAGAGAGAAAAAAGACAAAAAGAAGAGAAGCACAATCTGGCAATGGATAGTGAAGAATAAAAGAATTAAGATTCTGAAAGTCAAAAGAGAACCGTAAAATTGAAATGCTTGCAATCTTTTCCACCAACACGAAAACTAACAAAAGACCAGTCAAAATATCTTCACTTTGCTATGTTGATATGGGAATGTGCTATTAAACTAGGAACCATATAAAATATCTAAGTACCATAAAAATGGACAAATGAAAAGTCAAATCCATACAGAGCTATTGCAGAAAACCAGGAAACAAAATCCCGTACATATTAAATGAGGAATATTCCCTGAGTAGGGCAGGGGGTGGTTATGAGACAGAATAAACCTGTAAGATAGAACTTCAAACAGAATGAAACATATTCAAACAGACAATAAGTACATGAAAACCCTCCTGGAGTCTGAAGTTTTAAAAGTAAAAACAAAAATGGACAAAAACAGGAAGAAATAAAAAGAGAGTTGATTTAATTCAGGAAATAAATGTAAGAAGAAGACAAAATTGTCTCACAAATGAATAATCCGTTGCATAGGGCCCAAGGAAGAATAGACGTAAATGATCTTTTAACAAGGGTCACTGAAGAAAGACAGGAAAATAACCAAGAAAATGAAAATGAAAGGATCAGAGAGAAAGTAGAAGGGGAAGAGAAACAAAGAAGGAAAAATGTTTCTTTTATTGGAGTCTCTGAAGAAGAAAAACAAAACAATGGAATTGAGCTAATGTTTAAAACTATAATCCAAGAAAATGTTACAGAAACAGAAGGAGTTGGAAATTACTAGAAGGACTCACTGGGTAACTGGATAAATTAATCCAAAACTCATTTCTATAACCTTGATATTTGAAGGAACAATAAATGATATATAAAATACTTGGCGCTCACTTTTTTTTCATTGAGCTTATTATTTTTTCCTTTCTTTAATTGTTGCTATTTTATTGCTTCACCTTGTATATTGATTGAGAAAAGTCTGATGCCATCTACTTCTTTTGCCTATGTAAGTTATTTGATCTTTTTGTCTGGATGCCTTGGAGATTTTTACCTTTATCTTTGAAATAGTTTTACTACAAATTGATTATTTTGGTATTTCATGACTCAAGTAAAAAGAAATATAAACTAAAATTGTGCAAATAAAATAATTATGTATTTAAAAAATAGCAAACACGCTTCATATCAGAATCTATGGAATATATTTAAAGGAGTGATTAGAAGACAATTCTTAATAAACACATTAATCAGTAAAAATGAAAGAAGGAAAACAGAAAATTAAATGCCCAGCTGAAAAATTAGAACAAAATAAAACAAAAAAAAATTTCAGAAGGATGGAACTAATAAAGAGAAAACAAAAATCAATGAGGTAAATAATAGAGAAACAGTAGATATAATGAAAAAAATAAATTCTGGTTTTTAGGAAAAGTAACAAAATAGAAGAAGCAGCAGTAGCTAAATCTATCAAGAATAATAGGGAAATACAAAGAATGAAATGAAAGGGAAATAAACAGTGGAAAGGAAGAAATTTTTTAAAATCATGAAAGACTACCTTGAAGATTTCTACTTTGAGTTCTTTGAAGTATCTCTGTATTAATTTCCATAGAGGTTGTACTAGTTTGCAGTCCCACCAGCAGTGTAAGAGTGCTTTCATCTCTCTGCATTCATGCCAACATTTGTTGTTTTGGGACTTTTTGATAAAGGCCATTCTCACTGGAGTTCAGTGATATATCATTGTGGTTTTGATTTGCATTTCCCTGATGGTTAGAGATGATGAGCATTTTTCATACGTTTGTTGGCCATTAGTTTATGTTCTTTTGAAAAGTTTCTGTTCATGTCCTTTGCCCACTTCTAAAGGGACTACTTGATTTTTTCTTGTTCATTTTCCTGAGTTCTATATAAATTCTAGTTATTGGCCCTTTATTGGACATGTAGCATGCGGATATTTTCTCCCATTCTGTAGGTTATCTGTTTGCTCTCATGATAGTTTCCTCGGCTGTGCAGAAGCTTTTTAATTTGATCATGTCCCATTTATTTGTTTTTGTTGTTGCTGTGATGGCTTTTCTGATCTTCTTCATAAATTCTTTGCCTAGAGCAATGTCTACAGAAAGTGAAAAAACTAAAAAAAATACATTAGTACACAGAATCCAATGTTAAATTAAGCAAATAATATACCATGACACTGTGGGATTGATTCAAAGGGCCTGGTCAGCTGCCTTGGGCCACCACCTTACTACCAATGATCCTCTCCCTCCTCCTGGCTGGGCCTCCCAGCATGCCCCACACCTCACCCCTGCTTACCATGGTTTTCTCTCCCTCTGGTCAAGAGTCCCTGTTGAGAATCAAATGAATTCATTGGTCATCAGGGAGAAAAACTGGGTATTCAGAGCATTTTGAATGAGAACAATGCTTGAGATGGACTAAATTGATATTTCACCTTCAAAATGAAAATGAAATTCTTAATCACATGTTCACCCTGCAAAAATGCAAAATCTTGAGTGTTCTAACATGATTGGTTAATATAAGAATTTCACATTGTTTATGCAAGCTTGACAATTTAACGTAGAAATTCAAAATGCTTTCAGATAACCCAATGGAAAAACTACAATATAGTCATTCTCTACATGCTATCCTGCAGAGACCTTTACCCTTCCCCTGGCTGCTGTTTCTCCTTTTTTTGTTATTGTTCAAGAAAGATTTATCCTAAATCATTTAAATGCAAAGTGACTCGTGAGTGATTTTTAGGGAGTCCTCTACTATGCCATTTTTCCCTCTAAACTTGCTGAACTTAAGTGGCTCAGTTATTGAGCACCAACTTTGTGCAACCCATAGAGCTAGACTCTAGGCCAGATCTGGTGGCTTTTTTCTTTGATTAAATTAATTTAAAAAGTTTTATTTTCTCTGTCTCACCTTTTTGTCTAGATTTTTAAACTAGGTATTAAATTTGGTAATATGATCTCTGAATTTGAGTTTATAATTCTTATTTAGTTTTTCTTTTCCTCTACTGAGAATATAACATTTGATCAAGAGGCTCAGTTTCCAGTTGTGTGATTTCCAGTTGAAGAGCAAAAATGCTCCTCTTTATTTACAGCAGATCTGAAGTGAGAAATCTGGGGGGGATTTCTTGCCAGGAAAATCTTTGTTTCCCTAAGGGTTCCAGTGTGCTTTTTTTTCATTCAGATGGTGAGAGCTATGTAAATTACCATGTCACACCTTTTTTTTTTCTTTACTCCTGAGAAAATCAGATTCATATTTGACATTTATTTATGACAAACATATTAATCTATAGGGCAGGAACATTCTTTCCTTTCTCTCTATCTTTGTGTCTTTTTATTTATATTATTTTATTGAATAGTTCTTTTAATATATCTTTTGAAAAGTCCTAGAGAAAAAGTTAATAAGTTATATTTAAAATTAAGATATTTAATTTTTGAAAGTCCCTTAGAATTTGCAAAGTATATTCCTATACCTTTTAGTCATAGTCATTTATTCCTTTTATATCTTGCACAGTTTCACAGACTTTAATGTATCTGCTTTAAACTTAGCCTGAACTGGAAAAGCAATAGCTTCCTCAGTGGTGATTTTACACTTGGAGGAGGAAGGGAGGACAATGAGGTGAGACTACGGAGGGCATGAGAGACCACAGCCGTAGCAGAACCAGCACTGATGGAATGCTTCCACTGTGTCTTTTACAACTCCAACAAGGGCTGGGCACAGTTACTCACGCCTGTAATCCTAGCATTCTGTGAGGCCGAGGCAGGAGGATCTCTTGAGCTCAGGAGTTTGAGACCAGCCTGAACAAGAGCAAAACCCCACCTCTACTAAACATAGAAAACATTAGGTGGGCATCTTGGTGCCAGCCTTTAGTCCCAGCTGCTCAGGAAGCTGAGGCAGGAGGATTGCTTGAGCTCAGGAGTTTGAGGTTGCAGTGAGCTATGATGATGCCATTGCACTCTATGCAGGGTGCCAGAGTGAAACTCTGTCTCAACAAAATAAATAAATAAAACTCCAACAAGGCATGTAGCTATAACAGCTGTAGAGATCACAGCATCTTCTTTGTTGTTGAAGTGGGCTTTGGTTCATTTGTTGTTGGTTGCAGTGTGTTTAAGAGCCACTGAAACAGGGAGACCAGCAGTAGTGGCTGCATTGCCTAGAAAGGGAGATAAAGAAATTGATATCATCTCAAAAACTCCAACCACTTTCCCTGACTGTGATGGACAGAGAGAGGCAAGGTCCCTGCACATGAATTCTTACCCTCGTGCAAAGGGACTCAGGCTGAGGGAGACTCTTTTGCTATGAAATATTGAACTTAGTATCTAGACTTCTCAATAACATTTATTGAGTCTGGAAAGAAATTCTGATAAGATTTGCTCTACATGTAATATTCAGAATCTAAAAAAGTTGAATTCATAGAAGTAGTGAGTAAAATGGCAGTTACCCGAGGCTGGGGTGGAGGTGGGGACGTTGGATGGGGAAAGGGGAGATGTTAATTCAAGGATACAAAGTTTCAGCAAGATAGGAGGAATAAGTTCTAGTGATCTATTGCACTACATTGTGACTGTAAGTAATGTATTGTATATTTCAAAATTGCTAAAAGAGATTTTAAAATATTCTCACCACAGACAAATGATAACCATGTGAGGTGATATATATGTTAACTAGCCAATTTTAATCATTCCCAAATGTATACATGTATCATAGCATCACTCTGTACCCCATAAATATATACCACTATATGTCAATTAAAATAATTAAAAATACATAAATAAATAATGTTGAAGAAAACTTCAGGAAAAAAATGTGAATGGTCTTCACTGTTATTAATAAAATGTTTGTCTCATTCTTATGCTGGGGTTTGATGGGGCATTGGCAATAACGCAAATATTTATTGACAATCTACCAAATAGGACTGGTGATGTCAAGGTCATAAATGCTCACATGTGATGACAGATAAGAGCAGTGGCTGTAGACTGAGTCTAAGAAGTCAGATACTAGAAATGGGTTATAGAGCAGGCAGAGAGAATGTGTCAGCCACCCAGAACCCTGGGGCTTGAGCTACCTATGATTAGCATTATGGGAGCTTGGAGTCCAGTATGATCTTATTGTCAGGTTTTAGTTTGAAATGTCAGTTCTCGGCGTGCTCATGGCTGAAGAATGACCAGACATGCCAAAGTTAGGCAAGCACAAAAATGGGGTTTATTGAGGAAAGAAAGATAGGATTATAGAGCAAGAGCAAGATATAGGTTTACAGAGCATAATACACATGCCACAGATGAAGACAAGACCTATTGTTGCAGCAAAGGGAGAGCCAAAGTAAGGGCAAAAAAAAAAACAATGGTTGGCTATGGTCTGCATCATATTTTATAGTGCCCCAATTGGGACCTCCCTCGTGGTTCAGAGGTCACATGGAACCACTTTGACTGGACAGTTGGGAGTCACATGACCTGACCCTTAACTACTCATGTGGGTTGTAGGTCACTTTCCAGACTTTTTGGTACCCATTCTGCTTGGCACATGGGCTAGAGAGTCCTCTGCAGTCTTTCACAGCTGGCATGGCACCAAGTTCTGATTGGCAGATTCATAGGGTATTCCCTCCTTCTCCAGGTACAGAGAATTAGGGTGGGGCAGGACCAAGATGGGAGCAACAGCACCCACTTCCGTCCCTAGGAGATCCAGAACCCCGCACTATCTACCTATCAGTTATCACTGCAGTGGTTACACACTTTGATTGACTTCTAAGTTGGAAAGCCCTGGGCTATAGTCCTAGTTGACTAGGAGAAAGGATGCATGGTGGTGGGTTTAGAGAGCACTGAAGAAACTGGAGGGACAGGGAGGAAAGACGCTGAAAGAAGTGTCATGGCATCTCTCAGCAAGTAGGCCAGATAAAGGGAGGAAATAAAAAATTGAACAACATGAGAAAAACTCTGAGAAAGACAGACTCCCCTCTCTTCTAATCTGCAATCACATTTGATGACTCTGCATAGTCACTAAAAAAATGGTAGCTAGTTTAATAACCATTTTAGTTAGAAAAAATATTAACATTTTATAGGATAAGAGAATCCTGAATCAGCCCATGGCCACATCATGATAACATAAGCGAAGCAACTATTGACAAATTCAGAATGTCTATTACCAAATATTCATAGTTCTGCTCAGCGTTTAGAATGTCCATAGAGTGCCATTTTTTAAAAAATAAAAAGCTTAATTTCTTTGGCAGGAAAGTGATTGTGAAGTGTTTAAGTAAATGAAATGAGCTCTCTTTGCATTGAAATGTAAAGCTCCCATTTCCTTTCTTTAAATGCTGAAAGGATTGTTTTTTGTCAGTTTCAGCATGAAGAAGCACTAAAATTCATCTCATATGAAACCTATAGTGGATTAAAAAAAAGATGTTAAATATCAGCAAATGGATCTGATAATCTGCAGAGTATTTCTGCTGTCAAAGAAGGACCATGGGACAAAAAACACATGTTCCTGATTTGACATCCCTTGGCATCTTGTAAATAGCCTACACGAATCCATACCTTAAAACTGCCAACACCAGCAAAATTGTGCCCAAGTTTCTAGTAAGTTAAGCAAGCAAAGCAGAGAAAGGAAATGTGGTTAGATTGCATATAAAAACCTAAGGACCCCGAAAACTGACCTCAAACTCATTTTACCAAAAGATATTCTCTGCATTTCTGCAGAATTGTCCTTTTATTTAAAATCAAAGAGCATTTTGTGATAGGTATGCATGTAGGAGTAAATAAGAATACAGAGAATAAACATGTTAGGTGAGGTAAGTGGGAGGAATTTTCCATGTGAAAAAATAAACTGCTGAAAAATACAAAATAGACTTTACTCATTATGAAAGGTTTCTGCCTCAAGAGAGTATTGAAATCATCCTGGCCTGGATTTTTAACATTTCAACACCACCTTTCTCAAAGGGGAAAAATAATTGCATTTATCAGTGTATTTTCAGAGTCAAAACTCAAAAAGTTGTGTTTGTCCCCTAGAGTTGGGAAGTACATTCTTGGATCCGGTCCAATTACTAATGTGGGGGCCTCAGGAGATTAAGCGAGGGCCGCATGTTGCATCCGGGTGAGTGACGCTTATGGTGACTTTCACCACAAACCTGTTTCCTTGTTTCCTTCCAACATTCAAGAGGTTTATTCCACAAATTTGAGATGGTTGTTCCACTGACCATTTCTATTAAGTAATAATTCACTCCTTTTCCTAAATTATTCATCAAGAAAACTGGCAATTAGAGCTTCTAATTAGCATATTGTATGTTGACAATACCTACCATGAGTTATTATTCCAGCCAAAAGCCAAAAAAATCATATTTTTGCCTTTGACATTTTATTACAGTAAATATGCATCTCCATACATCAAAGATGATGGGGGCATTTATTGAAAATACATTATATAACAGATGATCTATAATAAAATTTTATTTAACTCTTATGGCAAGTCTGCAAGTTCAAAATTAGAGAAGATTGAGGTCCATGAAGTAAAGTTGTCCAAATCTCATGGAAGAGTTAGAAAGCTGAATTTTGAACTCTATTCTGCAGGATGCAAAAATCTATGACTTTTTCACCATTCTCTGATGGCTTTTTAACAAATAGCTCAGTCAGGCATACCATATGGACCAGAAAACTTCTGGAGACCTCAGCTGGGACACATCTGATTCTCTGACCCTTCCTTATAGCAGAGCACTCTCATAAAAACACACATAGACATATTCCACTACCACTTCCAGTAAACACAAATAAACATGCAATGTTTAAAAATAAAATTATAATAAAACCATTTTGCACCTTAGATTTTCTGTTAGTATGTATAGCTCCACCTCCTTCTTTTTAATGGCTGCTTATTATGACACTGTACAATTTATTAAATGTTTCATTATTAATGAACATTTTGATAATTTTTGTTTTTTTGCTATGCAACAATTCTACACTGAATACATACATTTATATTTTATGGGTTTGCACTGATGTTTCTGATCCTTACCATTCAGAATCATGGGCAAATGAAGATGCACATGTTAAAATTTGCTAAATAGCCCTTCAAAACATCACAATGAGGGATTGCTGAGCAGGATGACCAACTAGGGTTACCTGGAGCTCATCATCCCCACAAAAAAAGGCCAAACAGCAAATAAACAATTGTATTTTGACTGGAATTACTGAGGACATACTCTAGAGAGCAATAGAAAAGCAGCGAAATCCCTGTGGATCAAAGATGCCCATGACAGCACTATGGAGAAGGCACCAAGGCATCCCACCTCTTCTACACAGTCTCCTTCCCCAGGATTGACTCAGAATCAGGGGGAAGTTTTTCTTATGGGGAAAAGGTAAGCTGGAGATTACCAGCAGTCCCTATTATCACCTCAAATGCCAGCAATCCTTGCTATAGGAGAGTCCCCCTAATACTCACAAGCCCAGAATCCAGTTTGGAGAGTGCCTGGAGTTGCATCCTCAGAGTAAAAGCCCACCTTGAGCACCCTCCACTCCTGTGACATAGGCACCATCTTGAAACTGGACCTACTGCTAGAGCGTATCCTACCCCGGGGGCCAGTAACCACTGCCTGTCTCCACCCTGGAGGCCCCACTGTCATAACATCCTGTTCATGTGGGTGCCTATGGCACCATGATCACTGCTGCCAGGAGCCTAGGCCAGATGGAATGAAGAATAGCCTGGTGTTTGAACTCATGCGGCAACCCACTCCTCACAGGAAGCAGGCAAACCTGTATAGCAGGAAAGCTCCTGAACAGCTGGCCGGCTCCCTTACCCACATGCATTTGTGCAGCACAGCCAGCCAGCCTGACCAACCTGCATACACCTGCACCTGCTCTAACAGCTGGTCCTGCAGCAGCCCTGCCCATTTGACAAACAGCTGAAGAGCTGCTTGGCCCCATAATTCTTGGTCTGACAACCAGTCTGGCATCCACATCCCCAACAAAACCATGCCACTGCCATCAGTCATTTTCTCAGTCTTGGTCACTGAAGGAATCAAAGACAATAGTGACAGTGCTATAGCTAAAGAAACTGCACAAAACTATGCTACTGAGTCTACCCAGAAACAAAGCCAGTGCACCATACTCAACCAGCAACCTAGGACCCACCTACAGGAAGAAAAGTCTCTCTTTATGAGAGCTATTCCATAAAATTAGAGAAAGCAACTATTCCACTACATGCACAGATTTCAATAAAGAGACAAAAGAAACCAAGAAAAATGACACCCCCAAAGGAACACAATTAGTCTCCAGTAACAGACCCCCCAAAAAAGACATTTACAAAATGCATGAAAAGAATTCAAAATAATGATCTTAAAGAAACTCAGAGAAAACAAACAATCTAATGAAATTAGTCAAACAATTCAGGATCTGAATGAGAGATTCAACAAAGGATATATATCATGAAAAAGAACCAAACAGAAATTTGAGCTGAAGAATCCAACAAATAAAATAAACAATACAATTGCAAGTTTCAAAAACAGATTAGTTCAAGCAGAAGAAATAATTTCTGAACTTGAAGACAAGACTTTTGATATAACCTAGTCAAAGGGAGAAAAACCCCATAATGAAGAATGAAGAACACCTAAAAGACTTATGGGGCACCATTATGCAGCAAATCTTTGCATTATATGGGTGCCAGAGAGAGAAGAGATAGAGAAAGACATGTTAACCCTGTATTATTATAACAAAATAATAACTAAAATCTTCCCAAGTATCCAAGTATTAGGTGAGATCTGGACATGTGAATGCAAGAAGATCAAAGGTTCCCAACCAACTTTAATCCAAGAATATCTTCACTGAGGCACATTATAATCAAACTGTCAAAAGACAAAAATCAAACTCAAAATTCAAAAGTAAAAAACTACAGTTTAAATGCTTCAAGAGAAAAGCACCAAGTTACATATAAAGGAATCCTATTAGACTATCAGCAGATTTCTCAGCAGAAATCTTGAAGGCCAGAAAAGAATGGGATGAATATATTCAAAGTTCTAAAAGAAAAACTGTCAGCCAAAAATACTACATACAATAAAACTACCCGTCAGAAATGAAGGAGAAATAAAGACCTTTCCAGTCAAACAAAAGCTAAAGGAATTGATCACCATTAGGCCAGCTTTACAAGAAATGCTTAAGAGAGTGTTACAACTTAAAATGAAAGGGCAATAATTACAATTATGAAAACATGTGAAAGTATAAAACTCACCAGTAGAAGTAAGTTCATTAATCAAACTCAGAATTTGCCAATGTTGTAAAGGTTCTCTGTGAATCACTCAATCCTCTAGTATGAAGGTTTAAGGTCTAAATAGTCAAAAACAACAACAGCTATGATTAGTGAGTAACAAGCACACAATAGATAAGTAAATTAAGGCAAAAAAAATTATAAATTGTGGAGAAGGAAGATAAAGTACGGAATATTTTTAGGCAACCAATGTTAAGTTGCTAATAGCTTAAAATAGTCTACTCTAACTACAAGGCTCTTTATGTTAGCCCCGTAGTAGCCACAAAAAAAGAAATTAGATACAGAAAAAAGGCAGAAAGGAAACAAAACTTAGCACCACAGAAATTCATCAAACCACATAGGTAAATTATAAGAGAAGAAGAAAGGAAGAAGGATTAGCAAAACAACCAGAAAACAATTGACAGAATGGCAAGAGTAAATCCTTAACTATCAATAATAATCTTGAATGTAAGTGGATTAAACTCTTTAATTAAAAGATACAGAGTGGCTGAGTGAACAAAAAACAAATCCCAACTGTATGCTGCCTTAAAGAGACATACTTCATAGTTACAGACATATAGACTGAAAGTGAAGGGATAGATTTCATGCAAATAGAAAGCAAAAGTGGGTAGGAGTAACTATACTTTTATCAGATAAGACAAAGTTTAAGTCAAAAATGTAAAAAGAGAAAAATAAGGTCATTATATAATGACAAAGGGATCAGTTCAGTGAGAGAAAATAACAATTATAAATATATATGTACCCAACACTGGAGTACCCAAATATATAAAACAAATATTATTAGAACTAATGGGAGAAATAGACTGCAATACAATAATAGTAGGTGGCTTCAACACTCCACTTTCAACAATGGACAGATCATTCAGACAAAAAGCAACAAGACACATCAGACTCAAATTGTACCATAGACCAAGTGGAACTAGCAGACAAGTATGGAACATTTCAACCAACAGCTGGAGAATATACATTCTTCTCAATTGCACATGGAATATTCTTCAGGATAGATAACACGTTAAGCCACAAAACATGTCTTAACAAATTTAAGAAGAAAGAGATCATATCAAATATCTTTTCTGATACATAGTGGCATAAAATTATAAATCAACAACAGAAAAAACTTCAGAAACTGTACAAATGCATAGAAATTAAACAACATGCTCCTAAACATCCAATGTTGTCAGTGAGGAAATTAAAAGTGAAATTAAAAAAACCTTTTGAGACAAATAAGAATGGAAACACATCATACCAAAACCTATGGGACACAGCAAAAGCAGTTCTAAGAGGGAAGTTTGTAGCAATAAACCCCTACATCAAAAAAGAAGAACGATTTATAATAAATAACCTAATAATGTACCTAAAAGAACTAGAAAAACAAGAACAAACTAGACCCAAAATTGGTAGAAGGAAGAAAGTAATAAAGGTCAGAGCACAATAAACAAAATAGAAACTAAATCAATTCAAAAGATTAATGCAACAAAGACTTGGTTTTTTCAAAAAGATGAACAAAATCCATAAGCCTTTATCCAGACTAAGAAAAAAGAGATGACTCAAATAAATAAAATCTGAGATCACAAAGGAGACATTACAACTGATACCACAGAAATGCAAAGATCATAGGAGACTATTATGAACAAGTGTATGCCAACAAATTTAATCACACAGAAGAAACTGATAAATTCATGGACATATACAATCCACCATGATTAAATGAAGATTTATAAAGATATAGGAAGAAATAAAAAATATGAACAGAACAAGAGGTGAGAGAATTTAATTAATAACAAGAAGTATTCCATCAAAGAAAAGCCCAGGACCCGGTGGCTTCATTGTTGAATTCTACTAACACACTTAAGAAAGAACTAATATCAATTCTCTTCGAACAATTCCAGAAAATTGAAGAGAAGGGAATACTTCCAAACTCATTTAAGAGACCAGCATTATCCTGATTCCAAAACCAGAGAAGGACACAACAACAGCAACAAAAAAAACTATAGGCCAATATTCCTGATAAATATAGATGCTAAAGTTCTCAACGAGATACTAGTAAATTAAATCCAAAAACACATGAAAAGGATCATTCACTATGATCAAGTGGTATTCCTCCCAGAGATGTAAGGATGGTTTGACATATGCAAATCAATAAATATGGTACATCCCATTAACAGAACAAAAAAATGATCATTTCAATAGATACAGGAAAAACCTTTGACAAAATTCAACAGTCCTTCATGAAAAACTCTCAACAAATTAGGTTAAGAGTGGAAGAAATGTACCTCAGCACAATAAACACCATATATGACAATCTCACTGCTAAAGTCGTACTGAACAGGGAAAAGCTGAAGTCTTTTTCTCTGAGATCAGAAACAAGATACAGATACTCTCTTTTACCATTTCTATTCAGCATAGTACTTACTGGAAGTCCTAGCCAGAGCAAGTAGGAAAGAGAAAGAAAGAAATAGCATCCAAATTGGAAAGAGGGAAGTCAAATTGTCCCTCTTTGCAGACAATATAATCTTATATATGTAAAAGAAAACCTAAAAACTCTACCAAAAGTCTTTTAGAATTAAGAAAAAAATTCAGTAAAACCACAGGATACAAAATCAACATATAAAAATCAGTAGTGTTTCTATACACTAAAGCAACTACCTGTAAAATAAATTAAGAAAACAAATCCCTTTAATGTAGCCACAAAAAAGATACCTAGGAATGTACTTAACCAATAAAATGAAATATTTCTCCACTGAAAACTATAAAACTTTGATGAAATAAATTGAAGAGGACACAAATGGAAAGCTATCTCATGTTAAAGAATTAGAAGAATTAATTTTGTTAAAATAGCCATACAACCCAAAGTGATATACAGATTTAATGCAATCCCTATCAATATACCAATGGCATTCTTCACAGAAATAGAAAAAACAACCCTAAAATACACATGGAATCACAAAAGACACTACATATCCAAAGTAATCCTGAGCAAAAAGAACAAAGCTAGAGGCAATACACTACCTAACTTCAAAATGTACTACAAAGCAATAATAACCAAAGCAACATGGTGCTTTCTTGCATAGAAACAGACATGTAGACCAAGAGAACATAATAGCACAGAAATAAATCTATCCATTTACAGCCAAAGGAGCCAAGAATACACATTAAAAAAAAGACAGTGTCTTTAATACATGATAATGGGAAAATAGGATATTCACATGCAGAAGAAAGAGACTAGATCCCTATTTTCATCATATGGAAATATCAACTCAAAATGGATTAAAGACTTAAATGTCAAACCTCAAACTATGAAACTATTAGAAGAAATCATAGGGAAAATGCTTCATGACATTGAACTGGGCAAGAATTTTTTAAATAATACCTCAAAAGCACAGCAACAAAGGGAAAAATAGACAAATAGGACTATTTTGAAATTAGACTATTAATTAGACTTTTACATATATAAGATTATATTGTCTGCAAATATGAAACTAAAAACCTTTCGCACAGCAATAGACACTATTAACAGAATAGGGATAACCTACTAAATAGGAGAACGTATTTGTAAACTATACATTTGACAAGGCATTATATCCAGAATATAACAACTCAACAGCAAAAAAATAAATAAATAACCGTATTTAAAAAATGGGCAAAAGGCTTTAGTAAACATTTCTCAAATGAAGACACAAAAGGCCATCAAGTGTATGAAAAAATGTTCAGTATCACTAATTATTAGGGAAATGTAAATCAAAACCTCAATGAGATACCACCTCCCATCAGTTATAATGGATATTATCAGCAATATGAAAGAAAACAAATGAGGATGTGGAAAAAAGGGATCACTTACCCTGTTGGTGGGATTGTAAACTAGCACATTCATTGTGGAAAACAGTATGGAGTTTCCTCAAAAAATTCAAAATAGAACTACCATATGATGATCCAGCAATCCCACTACTGGGCGTGTATCTAAAGGAAATGAAATCAGTATGTTGCAGAGATATCTGCACTTCCATGTTTATTGCAGCATTATTCACAATAGCCAAGACGTGGAATCAACATAAGTGTTCAACAGTGGGTGAATGTATAAAGAAAATATTGTGTGTGTATATATATATATGTATATATATATATACACACACACACATACACACACATACACACATGTACACACACACACAATGGAATACTATTCAGCCATAAAAAGTATGAAATCATGTCATTTATAGCAACATGGATGAACCTTGAAAACATCATCTCAAGATGAACCTTAAGAAATAAACCAGACATAGAAAGACAAGTACCACATGATCTCACTCATATGTGAAATCTAAGGGGAAATATCTTCATATTATAGACCCAAAGAATAGAACAGTGGTTACCAGGAACTGTGGGAAGGAGTGAGGAGGGGAGGATGCGGAGACATTCATCAATGAGCACAAAGTTACAATTAGGAGGAACAGAGTCTGGTGTTCTATTGCATAGTAGGGTGACTGCAGTTAACAGTAAAATATTGTATATTGCAAAATAGCTAGAAGAGAGGCTTTTGCGTGATCTCACCATGGAGAAATGATAAATGCATGAGGTGATAGATACGTTAACTACGCTCACTGGGTCATAATACAACAAAAATACATATGGAAACATAAAATTGTACCCCCAAAATATATACAATTAGAATGTGTCATTTAAAAAAATAAATAAGAACTCTTTTTAAAAGTCAGAATGATTTTTATTTGCCCCCAAATTGTTGAGGGTAGCCTTGTTCCTAATCTACTGGCCAACGTGAGTAATATCAAATTTTTAAAGTTTTACCAACTTCTTAGGAAAAAAATGTGGTTATATTTTAATTGCATTTTTCTGATTCTTCAAAGTTTAGTGCCATTTTCTAGACTTGGGGTTATTTATGTATATTTTTGAGAATTCTCTGCTCGTATTCTTTAATCACTTTCTTTCCTTATGGACTTATAGGAACCAATTGTATGATATGGATACTAATGCTTTGTTAATCTGTCTTTGTCTGTAAACTCTGTTTAAATGCCTCTTGCTACATAAGCAGACTACAAACTGTGTTGTCAAATCGTAGGCAATGCTCTTTTAAGCACGTTTTCTATGAGATGTGTTCTATTATTTTTCCTAGTGTACGAACGAGAACAGCGATGCACACAGCTAGCAAACTGCTAAACCAGAATTGGAACTTGAGGAGTCTGATGCCAGGGATACTCGAACATATGGACGTTTCTGTTGACTCTTTTTTTCCTCCTTATTGGCTTCTGAAATTTTAAAGATAGGTTAGCAGAATTATTAAGTTCTAAGCTTCCCAGAATGAGAGAAGAAATTTTGTAATACTTCTCACTTCCCACAAAAGGTTAGGACCAAAGGTTGTAGAGTTTTTTGCCTTTGACTATAGCTCTGTCTTGGCCTTCCTACAGCAATAGCTAAATACCCAAGGAGGGCATAGATAAGAGACTCAAAGTGTGCTGTGAGAGGGTAAACTTGTTATGGGAACAATTAACAATATATCGTAAAAGTGCACATACACAAGCACGCCCTCCCGCACACTTGCACACACTCCTATAAAAAGTTGGCAAGGAAGGGCACGGCCAGGTGGAAACACACAGTAAACAGAAACCCCAGGAGCAGAAACCTCAGGCCGCTGTAGAAGATCTGATGAGGCTGCTCTCATTAAAGTGAGGTTTGGCTGTCCTGCTGCGGCCTGCGGAGTTGACAGGCATGTTGAAGCAGCTTTGCCTGCCCCGGGAGTACTTGCCCGAGAGCGCTGGAATGAACTCCCTGACTCATTCCCTGGACTTGCTCCTGCGCTGCCTGACCCTGTCCACCCTGGCATCGTCCCTGTTCTCCGTAGGCCGGTGAACTTTCTGCTCACGTGGCAGCCTCTTGCATTGCCCGTCTTGCTCGTTGAATTTAGATTCATCCTGTCTCTTCCTTTCACTCTCCTATTACCTCTTAGCTGGGTCCTTCTCCACCATTCTGACAGTGTCCCCAAGCTTAGCTCAGGGAGCCTTGCCATCCTGAGCCCTAAACTGAGCCTTGGCAGAGTTCCCATGTCATTTTTGACAGGACTGTGACTCCTTCTTCCCTTCCAAGTCCCTCTTTGGAAATCTCCCTCAGAATCACAGGCCTGTGTCCTTGTCTCACTCCCTCATTGCACAGAAGTCTGTGCTCAGTGGCAAACAGTGGCTTTCTCTCTCTAGTGACACCTGGTGCCCCAGATATTTCCTGATTCTATGTGATTTCATGAAAACCTACCTATGTACTGTATCTAATCTGCTAATCTGCACAAATATGACAACTGGAGGCCATGGCTTAACGTTGCTCTGTCTTCCCAATGAACAGATAGGAATTCAACAGGACCCTTCATCAGATAATGCCTCAACCTCCCAGAATGACTCAAGTGATGAGAACTGGAGCTTCCCCCTCAAGTGGGTGTTCCCATGTTCATTACGTTACACTGGGTGGGTGGGCCACCCACTCTGTCTGTGCCTGGGGCTAGGTCTAAACCTAATATTTATGTAGGTCAGAGATATTTTTTTCCCTTTTTCATTTCACAGATGAGAACGGCTCTCCTTTTTTTGTGCTCAGTGCGTTGACGCCAGAAAAATGTCCATAATTCTTTGCTCTGCATCGCTTGTTACACAGCTGCTCAACGCAAAATTTGATATGTGAAAACTGGTTCTTTTAAAATTTTTATTTGTATTTTTTTGGCAGGCTTTGGGAAAGGCCTGTTTCCTGGCACTAAAAGTAGCCAGTCTTGGCGTGAACAGCCCCTGACAATTCCCAGCATATGGTAAGAGAAGACGCTTCTGCCCACCCATCAGGTAAGTGTCATCTTTCTGACTGGAGCAATGATAGATGTGGTGCTTGGAGAGCAGTGACTGCCGGGAAGGGTGCCAAGCAGCCAACTGGCCAACACTCGTGAGCAGGTCAGAATGTTCCAGGCCTCTGGGCGAGGCAGGCCTGCTCCTACCCTACCACTCCGAGGCCATGCCCTGGAAAAACGCACACACAGACAGGTCCTGACTTTGGCTGCAGGGTTGAGTATTATTATTTCTTCTGCTAAAGTAGCTGCTGGGTTTTCAAGGAGAATGGTAGGTTTTCAGGCTAAATATTATATGCAGAGAGCATCGGCTTCCACTTTTAGACCAGAACCCCATGAATCAGTCCTCTCACGTATGAAATGGACTTAGCTGTCTCAGAGAGCAGGGACCTAATGAGCAAAGTTTCTCTACCCAGGTTATCAAAGCACTTTATCTTCAGCCCTGTCAATGTCATTCATTTGGCCATTTTGATTCTTTTGGAAATCACCTTGTTGTTTTATCAAAGAAAAATATATATATATGCTCAATGTAGAAAAGTCAAATGATCCAAAAAGTACAAAGAAAAACATAAAGATCATTCAAATACCACTTCCTAGAGATAATCATCAGTAATACTTTGAAAAATAGTCTTAAAGAAATATCTCTATTCCCATATACAATATTTTATGAATGAAATTACACCATGCATGCTTTCTCATAACCTGCAAGTTATGATCAATTTTTCATTCAATAATACATTATCAATATTATTTTTAATGCAGTGTCAGAGACCATTGCCTGTGTGCACAAATACTTAAGCAGTCCCCTAGGGAGGACATTTAGGTTGTTTCAGTTTTCTAATATTACAGCAATGCTGCTGATTACATCTTTTTGTCCTTGTGCAATTATTGCTTTAGGAAAAATTCCTAGAAACTGGATTTTTGAGTCAGTGGTAGGAACATTCTTCCCTTTGATATATATGTGATGAAACTTTCCCCCCAAATACTTTGCTAATTTATATATTCTTAATATTGAATTTTATAAACTTAATATATTTATGAATTAATTTTTGTTTGCATTCTGGGGAAAGATAGCCGCTGGTAGTTTTCACATAACTGGGATAAAGGTGTGTGCTGAGGGGAGAAAATAGGGGCCCTTTATGGGGATATTGGTGGGGCCATTGATAAGAAGCTAGCCAAAATCTCTGCTGACATTTTTTGGAAATAAAAAATACGAAGACTTCATGATCAGCAACCTGAAACAGGACAGCTGCAACCCGTAAGCACTCTGTTTTGTCTTATTAGCGTGCTGCCCACTCTCCCTAAGACACAGCACATTCTGCTGTCCCCTCAGGCCTCCTCATTCTTGCTGCTGCTTCTTCCTTTACTTCAGTGGATGCTGCCAGGATAAAATAGGAGCCATCGAAAAGGGACTTTTTCTTTGGCAACAAATTTACAGCTACAAATAGTGGTAGGTGTGTATAGATTGTAAGTCTTTTGCTCATTTATTTGATTGCATTGATTGGGCCATCTATAACAGTGGTGAATCATAGAGGCAAAGTGCATAGATGTTAATGGGAATGGTTTGAATGTTCTACTAAGTAGAATGCTTGCTCCAGGTTTCTGACGGGGACCGTAGCACAGTAGTGCTCACCAGGGGCACTCTTGCCACTTCTACCCTGGAGACATTTGGCAATGTCTGCAGAGGGTTGCTGTTGGCACCTAATGGGTAGAGGGCAGTGACACCGTTAAACACCGTATAATTATGTGGCCCAAAATGTCAATAGTGCCATGGTTGAGAAACCCTGCCTTAGCTCACGGAACAATAGTCTTTACAGGAGTGGACCCTGGAGACACACTGCCTGGGTGGAAATCCTGGCTCTACCATTTACAAACTGGGGTTTAACCAAATGAGTTTAAGATTTCAGTAAAGCCTGAATTTAGTGTACATAGACTACCATTGCTTTGGGAGATCCCTTTTCATGCTATAGCTTTACAATTAGAAAATATCATATGTAAAACAAGTAAAAACTAAAGGTGGAGCCATTTGTTGTCTGTCTTGATGCATGTTGGGAAATACTTTTAGAAAGAGTTTAGAATGGGTTTTCTTTTACAGGTTAAAAAAAAAATCATGCGGAAAAAATATGAATAGTGTGTAAATTAGTTAAATTGAACCTGAGTGGAGAACTTCTAGATGTATACCTCCTGCACTTTTTTCTACTCCTGACTTTAGTCAAAGCCAGTGTGTTACCCAACCAGATTGGGGTCTGCTCACCGGCCTAGCCAAGCCAGACCCTGAAGGCAAGAGCTGCAGCAGCAGAAAGGGGCTTTATTTTCAGGGTGCCGTGCCAGGAGAACGAGAAGCTAACACATAAAATTCAAACTCCCCGATGTCTTACAGGTCGGGGTTTTTAAAGGCAGGGGTACATTTCAGGCAGGCAAAATTACAAATCAATACTTGGAGGTTACACAGTAGTCTGGCTCCGAAAGGTGGGATATCCTGAAGCAGGGGGGAGTGTAGGTGGATTCAGACATTCTTGAATGTTAAGATGCGTGTGACAAGGCCCTTGGGGGGAGATTTAGAACAAAAAATGGCAGTCAGAGTTCAATTTCTCAGTTCCCGCTTATCTGCATTCCCCATCAGGTGGGAGTTTCTGAACAACAACTCAAGAACATATGTTAAGATGCCATCTTTTAGTTTCCACAGGGAACCCAAACACCTCCTGACTCTGGCCGGCTTCCAGGGCATTGTTCTCCTCAGGTTGCCCATTCACTTTTCAAGGCTAGCCAGGTGTCCGGAACTTCCCCCGAAGGAACTCAAGATTTTCCTTTATTTCCATGCTTGGGGGGCCCAGACCTCAGAAGGGTCTCTGCTCAGTTTCAGGTGTAGATAATTAATCACGTGGCTGCATGTCCATGTTGTGCTTCTTTCATCCATTAGCCGCATTCTGCCTGGACACTGCAATGAAATGACACAAATAAGAAGGCCGTTCTCTTGTTGACCAATGTGAGCTGGCTTCAGGCAAGGCAACAACTTGCTGCCTGTCTCCCTCACCCTCTGCTTAATATAACCTAGGTGGGTTAGACTCATCCCTTCTGGAAAGGGAGGTGAGAAGAGTGCCAACAACATCCACCACATTGCTCCCCTTTTTCTTCATTTCTCTCACATCCTTTGATCAGCGTTCTGGAAGAGTTCCTTTGATTTTCAGCATGCTGCCACTTGCTCTTCAGCTGTGTTCAGTCTGTGTATACCGTCCATCAAACTTCTCAATGATTAGGTTCAATTTCTTTATTTTGCCCATCATATTTGTCTTTTTCAAGATATTTCATTATACAGAGCTAGATACATAACCTAGTCTTGTTTAAAGTATGCGATACTGTCTCTTATCTCTCTAAAGATGTTAAAGTATCTTTTAACCTGTATCATACAGTGGATGTGTGTGTGTGCATGTGTGTGTGTTGCGTGTATCCTACACTCTTACCTCTCATCATCTCCGTCACTGGTTATTTCAATAGCCTCCTATTCAGAGTTTCTACTTTCTTCCTTGCCAATCTCCAATTTCCAAAGACTGGCCCAGGGTGATCTTTAAAAACAGTAACCAGACCACATCATCGAACTACTTCAAGTACTTGAGCAGGCTCTTATTACATGTGGGACAAAACCCTTGGTCTTGCCTGGTGATGACCACAGTCCTGTCCAGCCTTTGTCCCGCTCTGGCCTCCCAGCCACAGTGAACTTCCCTCAGCTTTTCAGATGCAACAAGCTCCTTTTCCCTTCAAAGACTTTATTTTCTTTGCTTCATTCCTTATTCTTGGCAGGGCTACCTCTTAATTCCACTTCATATCTAAGGTTTAAATGGCCCTTCTTTTGAGAAAACTTCCTTGAATCTTCACTTTAAATCATTCCCTAATTATCATATCAATAGCACTCTTTTTTCTGCTTAAAATTTATAGTGAGCGAAAAAATAATAATACTTATTTGTTGATTATGTTTAATGTCTCCATCATTCTTTCAGGTAGCTCTATGAGGACGAGACTATGCCAGCCAGGAGACTGCTTTGAGCACACAGCTCAGACTGGCCCCTCAAATACCACAGGGAAGTTTGTGATAAATCTATAAAGAAAGAAATGGTTATGTTGAATGTTCCACCCCAGAGTCTGGTTGTGGGGTTCATTCAATCTCCCCAGAAATGCATTCCTGACTTTATTCCCTTCCAGATCTCCCAGAAAGGCATTTTTATATTGTGTAGACTATGTCTCCTGGCATTTTGCTACCAAATCCAACAAAATTGAAAAGGAAGAGTTCACTTTGTTGTCTTTAGGTGAAGAATCGCTTCAGGAAACCCCTTTGTGACAGCCCGAGATGCTGTAGCTTTTGTCTGAAGGAGGCAGCACACACAGGCAACCGGAACGCAACGTGTCCCCAAGCACCAGCACTTACTGCCTCCTTGGGGGCTGCAGTTAGTGGGGGAGAGAAAGGAGTCTGTTCTTTAAGGCCTCTTCCAAGCTTGGCCATTCTGCAGAACTCATCAGCAGAGGCACCAATTAGTGCTCATTAGAAAGGTGTTTGGGGTTTTTCATTTATTTCATTTTCCTGATGTGGATACCAGGCCTGGAACAAGTGGACTGAAAAACTAATGTGTTTCAGGAAAGGACACATTGCTGGGAGACAGCTGCTTTGCAGACACTGGAGCAGGAGGCTGCTGTGGGCCTCAATGAGGACTGTACCACGCAGACCCTGTCCACGAGGGAAGGGCAGGTGGGTGGGCGTGGCTGAAACTGCCTCTGTACCCCCGGGGTCCTGGTGTACTCCAGCTACGCAGATCATCCTGCCACAGATCATTGTCACTTCATAGGGACACCAGGTTCCACCATAGCCCGTGGTGGAAGAAATAGTTGATGAGGGATTCTACAGCTGGGAAAGTTATAAATTGTTAAACGACTTACCCTTTTTGGGCACTGGAGGATGGGGTGGCCTGAGTAGTTTCCTCCGTGGAATCCCATCTGCCTTACGGGTCTTTTTTTTTTTTTTTTTTTTTTTTTGAGACAGAGTCTCGCTCTGTTGCCCGGGCTAGAGTGAGTGTTGCCCGGGCTCGAGTGAGTGCCGTGGCGTCAGCCTAGCTCACAGCAACCTCAAACTCCTGGGCTTAAGCGATCCTTCTGCCTCAGCCTCCCGAGTAGCTGGGACTACAGGCATGTGCCACCATGCCCAGCTAATTTTTTCTATATATATTTTAGTTGGCCAGATAATTTCTTTCTATTTTTAGTAGAGATGGGGTCTCGCTCTTTCTCAGGCTGGTCTCGAACTCCTGACCTTGAGGGATCCGCCCGCCTCGGCCTCCCAGAGTGCTAGGATTACAGGCGTAAGCCACCGCGCCCGGCCTGCCTTACAGGTCTTGAGGGAAAGGAGGTGAGAAGCACGGTGCTGGAGCAATGAGCAATTGCACTTGCTTTAATGCATATGTCCTTCCATCTGTAGTTTTCTGCAGAGCAAGTCTCACTTTTTCTCGTGTAATTTCTCTTTTGCCCAAAATAACACTATTTGGACACACATTAAAAACCAGATGCATCCAAAAAGTACAAGGGTTGGAGTCAGAAGATGCTGGTTCCTGTCCAAGCTCTCCAATTCCTAGCTGCGTGATTCTGGGCTAATCATGAACCACCATAAGCCTCAATTCCTAAATAGTGGAGTAAAGGTAGGAATTCCTGCTCTACTTACGACACATGGCAATTGGGCACACCAGCAGGGTATTAGATGTGAAGTTCTCTGCAAATCCAATGACCACTATGGGTATATAAGGCTGACTACAGGGTGGTCAGTTACTTTACCACTAAAAGCTTTTTTATTTTTTTAAATAAACAGTTGAATGAAGCCGCCATTACCTTGATGCGAAAACCAAAACTTTACAAGAAGAAAAACACAGACCAATATCCCTCATGAGCACAGATGCAAACATTCTTAACAAAATGTTAGCAAATATGCATACCCTTGAAAGACACACTACTGCGTTACACTGAAGCACCAATGACTCATAGCTAATTAGGACTGTTGGTGGTAGATAAGGGAGCCCCATGTACCAAAGAGAGGCCTGGAGGAGGAGCTGGGGAGGGGACGAGAGAGATAGCCCAGGTGTGGGAAAATAGTCCCAGAAAGGAAAATCTAACTACAGAACGTGGACTACCTACATGCAGTTTTGCCTCTGATAGGCCCTTATGTTAATTGTTTAATCACTTGACTGTGAAATTAGCTATATCTGAATTGTTATATTTCTTCATCCATTTATACACTCATACACCAGCAAGTTTTATTAAATATGTTCAATATTTGCAGTATTGTGGTAGGGGATCTAGAAGATACAGAAATATGTAAACCAACCTTCTGTTTTCAAGGAGTTTGTTATCTGATAGGGAAGAAAAGAGAAATTAGAGAAATAAGTATAATAGAGGGTAGTGAGAGAGAGAGAGAGAGAGAGAGAGAGAGAAAACCCCCTACGTTGTGGATTTCAGAGGAAGGAGGTTCCAAGCTATGTTTTGCAGGTTGAGTCTGATTTTGGTAAATGGAAATGGTTGGGTGAGGCTGTTCCAGGTGGAGGGAACAGCACACACTAGGAGTTTACTTGATCCAGCTTCCAGACGGGGCTCCAATAGGACATGCAACTCTCTGCTCAACAAGTCTTTTCAACTTGTCTGAGAAAACCTGCGTTCTTGCTTTCTGCTCATCTTCTTCTCCGGGAGAAGCCGGGCCGACATCCCAAAAGGGCAGCTCCTTTGGCCTGTGCTTTGGAGAGCATGGCTGGGACCCTCCTCTCTTTCCACTGGTGAGGAGTAACTTAAATCCAGGTGTTTTCACTTCAGGGACTCCAATGGCTACAATACGCTCAGCACTTGGAAGGTAACAAATTTGCTATGTCACAATTGATAATCAACTCCAGTAAAAGAATGTCCAAATCAATTGAGCTTTAGCAAGGGCAAAGCGGCTGGACACAGCGGGCTCCCAGCTAGCGCTGGCCGGGCTTGATAAATTTGCCCTTATTATGGCTATTGATGTTTAAATTTCTTCAGGGATGTTGTTACATGGGTGCCTGGTGGTGACAGAGGTACGGTGACCTCCTTCGATCCTTAATCTACACCTGTTAGTTGGCTCCCCGGTTGCCTCTGAGTATACTCAGGCTTAAAGGTTAACAAAAGAAAAACAGGCCAAGTTTACGCGACGGCGGCAGTGGATCAATGCAAGTAAATAACCTTCTCTGTCTTATTTCCCCAAGCATTATTGATCCAAGTTCTTTGTTCTTTGTCATGTTTCTGTCTTCTTTTCCCAGGGGACACTCCACGATCAGCTTGTATTGGACATGTTAACTGGCACATTATGACAGCTACCATTTTGTCACTCAATGTGGTGAGATATATATATATAAAATTGTACTTTAATGTTTTGTAAGCTATAGTCTGGAAAGTGGATCTCAGACATAAACTTCCTTTGCTCCAATTTATTTTCTTTTCTTTCTGTAGCAAGCAGGAAAATTCCATGCACCTCTATCAGATGAACAAGTTTACTGATTTGTTTTTAAATATCTGTCAAAATGGACAATGATCTAATAGTTTAAAGTGATCACTAATATTCCCAGTGAGTTGTGCAAGCAGATGTCTGGTCTACCCCCAGACTTGTTTTTCTTTGGAAAGTGGGTCCTTTTCTTTCATTTCCCTAGCCACTTTGAAAGGCCACGGTCTTCTTTCCTTAGTTTTCTGTGGAACACTAAAAGGATGTTACAGTGATTTCTCTGGCCACCTTAAACTCCATCTTTTTCTCAGGCGGATTCTCATGGTGTCCCCAGCAAGATTTGTGCTCCAAGTAATGAGCGCTAATTTGAACATGTCTAGCTCTCTTACCAAATTCACTGGATTCCATCCATATGTATATGTTGTATGTATATCAATTGCAAAATAGAATTTTCCACATAAGTCTAAACTTTAAAAATATTCTACAGGGGCAGGAAACTCTTTTTGTTAAATCTCATTATACTTTAAGGCACATATGTCTAGTTGCAAAGAAAAAAATAACTTCCTCTTTGAGTTACAAAATAAAGCTAGGTGAATGACAAAATCATGAGAAGGAGTGTTGTGCCCCTTTTTGTGGATCTCACCCATTGGGACAGATGGTTTATTTCTGAAAAAAGTACTTCAGAGAATTTAAGGATAATATGAGGTACTTTCATGCTTGTTGTCCTGGGAGGCAAGATTGCTATTTTTAAGCTAAAGAAATAATTTAAATGAAAAAAAAAATGAACCCAGTGCCTGTAATTGTTACACTGAACTGAGAATTTATTAAGTCAAACAAAATAAAGCCAATACTAGTTCATTTGCAAAATAAAAAGGAGTGTATTAATGACTAGATGAAACCAATATTTCCTTTGTAGACAACTTAAAAAAATAAAGCCAATATTGATGGTCCAATGTGAAACAGTGATTATCTATCGTCTTTAGGGTCAAACAACATACAATCTTGTTTCTTAAATTATTTGACCAAACAAACTTCATTTGCCCAGGGATGTATGTAAATTGTGTGCTTCTCTCTTTCATTTGTCAATCATTAAAATGCCCCATGTATATAATTAATACCATTGCAAACTCCCTTGTCTCCCAGTTTCCAATTTTGTATTCTGTTTAATCCACTGAAGAGTCACCTTTTAAGTGATGTGTTGATGAAGTATGAAAGCTTATTTCTATCATTACCCGACATGCAGAAATCACTGTAGGCATTGCTGGGGAATGTGAAATTGGTCATCATTAATGTTTAGAGCTTTTCATCCTTGGTGTGCTTTGCAAACACTAATTAATGAATCCTCGTGTAACACCCACACCAAATGAAGTTAATAGTTCTATTCAACAAATAAGAACCTCAGGCCTTTGGCAACTTATTTAAGGTACCTAACTCTTTCTGAGAGTATGTAGGGCCGGTAAGAGCCCTGGACTGTATGCTTTGGGTTCTAGATGTGGTGTGCTAGGGTGTTCTCTGAAATGGCAAGTTCTTGGATAC
>CM052438.1:10177022-10230491 GCA_028533085.1 Varecia variegata
ACAACATTAATGTAGAGAATGAAAAAACAATCATTACTACTTTACAAGTGCTACAAGGTTTCTGTTTATTCATTTTCTATTCTTTCCAAGATGTACCTTTCTTGTAGAAGTATTAAACATTAAAAATAATCCCTGTAAAGTGTTTAGATATTCCCAGGGTTTACTCCAATCAAGAAATAGACCTTTAGTAGCTTTGCTCGGGGACCATGACAGTGCCAGACATTATAGAACCTTATACAGTACAGCCTTACTTATCCCAAGGAATTGGAATAATTCGAATGCACAAAAATTATTTTCCCCAATATATCTCAGTACATTTTTTATATACTTACATAAGCTGTGATAGAATGTGCATGCTAAATAAATCCTTCCAACACACTCAATACAGGTAGGCACCTTTGGCTTCTTTTTACTGGTTTTCCCATAGGAGGTCAGGCTGAAGAATCCCACAGAGAGAAGTTGTTCTGCTGCTTGCAAGTAGAGTACATACGACTGATATAACTGTACTCCCGTAGAAAGAGAATACACAAAAACTAGACTTTATTAGAGTTACGTAAGCACGGTACCATAATTCATGTGCATAAGATGCATGTTACATGATAATTATCATAAACATTCCCACTGAGCATAACCTTGTTATCAATATACACCATTAGTGCCCTTTTTTTTTTCCTGTAAGTTAAAGGCCACTATGAGTCTACCCACTTATTTGTTTATATCAAACAAAATGATCGTGAACTTCTTTAGAACAGAGACTATGTCTGCACATAGAAGTTATTTAGTGAAAGTGTGCTGAATGAAGACTAATCCTCAAAGCCACCGGTATTTAACTGTTATAATGCTTTAACACTTGTTGACAGTTATTGCAAATGGTATCTGGAAAATCAGGAATATACTAAACCATTAGACCAAATTAAAAAGGGCCTTGACTCACATTCATGAGGTTTGGGACAGCTGGAAGCATGTTTGAGACATGGGCCAGATCTTTAAGGGCACAGCCAAAATTGGCCTCACTCTCTGGAGAGATTTCAGATTGGGCATGCCCTGGACTGAAACCCAAACACTCAGTTCTATTTCATGTCGAAGTAAATCTCCTAGACTGTTTGTATGAATACCATATCTATGGCAAACAAACAACATTCCCGAGGTCTTTCAAAGAAATGGCAGAAGAAGAGGAAATAATTGTTCCCTGGGATATTCACCCAAGTTGGTTCTGAACTAATAATTGGCCCACATGAATTTGTGGAAAAGTCATGTGATGTAGTGTAGTGGTCCCCAGACTTCACTGTATGCATAGATCATCCAGGAACTTTGCTAAAAATGTAGATTCTAAATCAGTAAATATGAAGCTGGGCTTGAAATACTGCATTTTTCTTTAATAATAAGCTCTTGAATGATGTCAAAGCTGGTG
Source organism: Varecia variegata (assembly GCA_028533085.1). NCBI lineage: Eukaryota > Metazoa > Chordata > Mammalia > Primates > Lemuridae > Varecia > Varecia variegata. The sequence goes on from CM052438.1 coordinate 10,178,434, forward strand.
GTCCAAAGAACATACTTTAAGTAGCAAGGGTATAGCAGATAGCTGTTGACATTAGAAACAGAGCGAACTGGAGGTCAATCCTAGCAATGCTACTTACCAGAGATGGGATTTTTTTGCAAAATTTAAAACTTTTCAGGATTTCAATTTTCTCAATTGTCAAATGGCAATAACAATATTCATAGCAGAGATTTGCATTTAGGATTGAATGAAATGTGACATAGAATAGGCCTACCTAGTTCTCTTCTCTTGAGGGTTAAAAATACAAATCCAGTGGCTCTTTGAAGACTTTACAAATCTCTGACTTAGGGACATTTTTATAATCTCTCTATGCTTATATATTTACATCTGTAAAACAAAAATCATGCTCCATTTTTTCAATAACTGAGAGTACAAATGGAAAATTTCCTAATAATTACTAGAGCAGAATAGGTGTGTAATAAATATTATTATTCTCTTTCCCTTTGCATAAGCATAACCTAATAAAACCACTATGTACCTGGACTCTCATCACAGTAAAACGATCATTGGGACACTGTCCCTAATTTTGCACATAGAAAGATATAAACCCAAGGTTTATATCTTTGAGGTTTTGTGAGTGTTGATGCATCATTTCAAAAGCAAAATAGTTTGGAAATCTTCTTTTTAACACTTTAAATACAGGTACTTTTGGAGGAGTTGCCATGTTTGGAATAAATGACATTACTCTTTATATGTTGCGTTTCATTTTGCAACTGGGAAATGGATATGCTTAAGTGAAGTTGAAAGCATTTATGATACCTTAAGTCTCTATTCTGTGTTCCCTGGTGATGGGCATGCAAATATCATCAAACAGAATACTTAGCTAATGCTGCAGTAACAAATACCTCCAAAATACCCATAGTTAAAACAACAACATCAACAACAGGGTTTTATTGCATACTTGTGCAACATGTGAATGGTGGGGTAATGGGACTCTTTTCTTATAGTCATTTAGGGACCCAAGCTGCTGGAGCAGCCACCATCATGAATGTTGCACTTACCATTCCTAAGTGAAAGACAGAACTTTAGAAGGTCTTACACTGGTGATTAAATGTTCTAGCACATGTGACTTCCTCTCACAACTCATTGGTCAGATCTAGACACATGGCCGCATCCAAACAACACAATGGGCAAGAACTATAACCCCACCATGTTCCTGGAAGGGAAATAACTAGAACTCATTGGAAAACAACTCAAATAAACACCCTGCTTTGTCTGTCAGACATAAATCTTTAAGCTTCTCCATATTTCCGGAGCCATACCTACCTATGGGACCACACTGCCTCCACCAGCTCACAGCCAACCACTCACAGCCAACCAAACAGCCACACACCTGGCGTATCTTGATCCTCCCACCACATTCAGACTTTGATGAAATGCCGGGTCAGCAGTCTGCATCCTTAAAGCCATAGAAAGGAATCGATGATGTCAATCAGAAATATGTTTGGGAGCTAAACCCCTCATGGTGTAAACTCTGACCAATGGCAAAAAATAAAATTTCCCTTTTTGCTACCTTCTGGAAGTGACTAGGGTTTCCTTTGCAGTATTTCTGGGAGAGTCCCTGATGTTTTGGTAGACAAGTCTGCCAAGTAAGCTGCTCTATCCCCCTGTGGTGCTTCACAAAGCATCAAACTATATCATAATGCATCACTGTGAATTGTTTAACATCTTCCCTTGCCTCGAGTACCCTTTTCTTCATCTTGACTGACCTGGGCTTGCACCTCTCAAACAAAATATTGACACTTTAATCTTTGCTTCAGGCTCTGTTTTCTCAACAACCTGCATTGGGCCAACAAATCTGCTTCAGATACTGCTTGTACCTGGCATCATTATGGAAGTCTGACCAACTTTAATATTTCTGATTCATCTTGGAGCCAAATTAGGTCATGTTTGTTTGGGAGGTGACTTCCAGTGGACCTCACTATCTCCAAATGAATGTTTTTGATCAATTTAATGTTTGACATTTTGGGCAGTAAATTTATTAAATTATATCTATAACTAATTTAGTCATTATTAAAATCTAAATAGTATCTTGGCACTTTTGACATTTTAAGGTGGGTAATTCTTTGTTGTGGGAGGATGCCATGTGCATTGTAATGTTTAACAGCATCCCTGGTGCCTACCCACTAGGTTCCAGTAATTCCCCCAGTTGTGACAAACAAAAATGTCTCTAGACCTTGTCAAATATTTCCTGAAAGGCAAAAATCAGTCCTGGTTGCAGACTACTAATATAAACATTTTGGTAGCTTGAACTTTTCAAGGTAATTCCTTTTTAAGCCATGATTTAGAGATACTGAAATGATCTTCCATATTGTTACACTTAACATGAGATACTTTTTATAGAAATATGGGTGTTCCAACAACTTCTATAACATATATTTCCCCAATAAATTAAATGCAATTAATATGAAAAACATGGAAGTACGAGATATGAATTAGTGAAGATATAATATGAACTCAGGGTTAGATAGATGAGGTAGAAAGACAGATAGATAAACAAACAGATAGCACATTACACTAAGAACATTTCCCAGTAGAAGTTATGCTGAAAATACTTTAAGAGCAGATAATGTCTCCTTATTGCATAGTCACTACATTTGTGTACACATGAATAACACCACATTTTTGGAAATTATTTGTTCTTTTCAGTACTTTACCTTGTACCCCGAGATCTTGTTGGGGTTATTTTTTTTCCTGTTGGGAACTTTTCTTTCTAGGTAATGAAGAACAGTATACTGTGTTCAAGCTGTCATGCAATTCAAATGAAGAAGTTTAAATTAATGAGGTTTTACTACGCTAGAACATATGCTGAGGACTGATATCAGATAATCTCCAGATTCTGAACCAATAGCAATTATGTTTATATCTTGAGTGGTGTCAACCTGAATTAAAAATTGCCCAGCTTTATTAAGAACACCCCTAAAAGACTTCTTAATTAGAGATACTATCAAACAATGTAGTTCAGTGCAGTTCCTAAAATAACAGAAAAAACACCTTTCTCTCTTCTACTTTACCATAAATTCAGGCCTTCTTAAAGTAGGATGTAATAATTGCTCAACATAAACTAGATCCAGTGGGAAAAAGTCATGTTACACTTTCTTTGTTTAAACTATTGCTAATTCTTTTATCCCATAATAATTGTTTCTTTACTGTCAAATTTAATTACACTAATCAGTTGCATAATCTATGTGCTCTACCTTGTCTTCTTCAATAGTAAGACTGATGTTATGGGGCTTTATTAAATTGATTCACATACTTAAGTCACTCTTTGTATGAACACAGCCCCTAGTTAAAAATGGCTTCAAAATAAAACATATGCATTATAATGTATGTAAATGTATAGCGTGATATCTGAAACATATGTATTATAATGAATGTAAATGTATAGTGAGACTAACTGGCTCTCTCTGAATGGTGAGACTCAACTTTTTAAAAAACTTTTTTCTTTAAACTTTTCTGCTTGAATTATTTACCATAACTTTATACCATTTTTCACCCAAAATTTTTGAATGTTCTTCAAAATATGATTTTGTGCTTATTGATATATTTTTAGTGAATAATATTTTTAAAAATGATATTAGTTTCCAATATACATGTAATTTATCAAAATATTCTTTCAGTAATAAAATATGATACTGGATATTTGAAAATACTAGGTGTAAGTATAATAATACAACAAAGTAATTTCTTCTCATGCTTTTATTGAAATTTGAAATATTGCTATTTAAACAATAATTTAGGACTTAAAAGAAAAAAATGGAATGCTTCTATTTTCTACCTTTTTTGAAAATTGGCATTCTATTTTTCATTTTTTAAATCTTTTTCAAGTCTCTAATTTCCCTATATTGATATTAATTTGTTACATATATACATATAAGCATATATACTTTGTGAATAAGAACAATATTTGATAAATTCTTTCAGGAAATTTTACAATTATATAGACATAATTCATTAAAGACATGACTATTATTATGTATATATTATTAACATATATACTCATATAGGAGAACTCAGTAATGAAATGAATTCTCAGAGGACATAGCATTGACTTAAGTTATTATTATTACAATTTACTTAAATACAGATGTAAAACTAAATACAGATCTTTATGCCTATAATTCCTTTAAAACTAAAAGTTCTAAGCAAATTCGTACACTAAATGGTGCAAAACCATAAAGCCTATAAAATTAAATAAAAATACATTACTTTTAATGTGGTGGGTGACTGATTTTATTTTGCTAAAATGAAAAAGTTGAGCTTTCTAGTAAAAACATGTATCCTCAGATATGGTTATTCAATAAATTTTTCTGTGTATTTCAGCTTCAATATTATTATTACAGATTTTGTATGTCATATATCAAGCTGTGTGCTGTATTTAAAACAATTGTTCTAAGATTTTGTTTGCTATTCTGAGATTATTGAGCCTCAAATTTTATCCAAACTCTGCACATGAGCAGTCACCAAACACCGGTTTTAATGAATCATTTGAAATATCTATACAGCTTTCTTGTTAACTTGAATATAATGTCGGTGTTACTGCATTATTGATAACTGCGTTAAATGGATATCTAATTCAATTGTTGCTGAAACTAGAAATAGAAAATTTCTTCATTGTCTTTTTAGCATTACACCTACTGCTAGGGAAACGGCGCATGCTGTTATGCATAAAAACATGATCCAGGCAATATGTCTGTCTCCAAGGTGAATATGACATTCATCTTTAACACACTTTTGTTTAAACAATAAACTCAGATGCAATTTGGCCTTCCTTTCAGTTTAATACACCAAAAACAAAAAAAAATGTAAATTACAGCACTGAAATTGAGTGACAGAACTTAATTCCAGACAGTCCAGAATATGCTCATGTTTTGTTTATAGAATCATTAAAAAATTACAAAGTAACTGTAGGGGATTTTTATTTCCAGAAAATGGGTCTGCAGAGTATGTCCCAGTTTGAAAAATCCTACTTTAGTGGGAGACATGAATTTAAAACTCAAATCCTTTTTACTCACGAATTCAAAATTTTTATCGAATGCCTCTTATGTCCTAAGAGGGTGCTAGGTGCCGGATAAATGGAGCAGACATGTTCCAAGCCCTCCTAAAACTTACAATTTAATGGGTGTAGACAACAGTGTACTGAAGGAGAAATTATACCCTGCCACTTACCAAAGTATTACTTAAACTCTTTAACCCTCAGCTTTCTCAGCTATAAGATGAGGGCAGTACCTACCTACTCTAGCCATCAGATGATAATGGTTTAACACGCTAAAGTACTGGACAAAAGGAAAACATTAGCAGCCACATTTGCTTATGACAAATTAAATCAAATTCCAGATAACTACTAGTAAAACCATTTCCAAAATAGTTCAACTTCCATCACGTACAACCATTACAGTCAGCAATGTTAATAATTTTATAGTTATAATTCCCACTGAAACTAGCCTGTTTGAACCCTAAATCCAAAATAATGGTTCCAATGACATGATTATGCCCATTATTGAAAGCAGTCATGTCTGGAGTGTGACATGGCATCTGTCTAGCAGCTGTCTGAAGCACTGCAAATAGATGGAGATGGTAACTGAAAAGCAACTTCTTCAGCTGAAATTTCAGGGGAATGTTCAGGAGAGGCAGCACATGGCTCCTAGCTTGGCACACCGCCAGGATCATTAGAATTAACAACCGCCCTGCACTGGTGGAACATGCCATGGGTGCTTTAACGATCATCTTGACTTCCCATCTGAAAGACGTCATCTCTGACAGCCCAGGGTCTGCTGCCTCCAGCACAACACGTGAGGAATTAGTGGCCCAGTAAATCATTGCTGCGCTTTCTGGCTTGCTGGAGTCCTTTCGGAGCTTGAGAAGCTTGAACTGCTAATGCCCTGAGCTTACTTTTACTCCAGAGCCACTTCCCCCACCGTTAGTGGATCTGTGCTTAGGGAGTGCTAACTAATTTTAATATTAGCTTAAGAAAAGCATAATTAGAAAGGTAAATCTGCTGAGGGGACAATCATATTGTATCTTCTTTGTGTGTATGGGTGTGTGGGCATGCGCACGCATGCGTGCATGTGCTTTAACCAGATATTCCATACTGTGTCCATTCTAACAGAGCATTTGGCACACAGTAGGTTTACAATGAATATTTGATGAACGTATATAATATCCAAGATAATTGAAAGATGAATTTTAAGGCCTTACATGTCTAAATTTTGCTTGAAATCAGTTCTGGATCAAGGCAATGCATACATAATTTCAAAATAGAATATATAGTTTACATTTTTAAAGCAATATGTGTTACTTTTTCTGACTTTAAAAGTAAGATAAGTTTTCAGTAGAAAAATTAAAAATATATAAAAGGTCATAATCAAGTGGCTCAATAGCTATCCATAATCTATTTATCCATTGATAGCACTATAGGATTAGCAATTTGATGTATTTTCCCATCTTTCATGCACATATAGAGTTTAAATGAGCCATGTGTTTGCAGTAATATTAGAATGTTGTCATTGATTGCACCAGTCTTTTGGTGGTGGTTGTTGCTTTCTGATGCTACCGAATTCAAATTTATTCTTACTGAGAAAGGAGGAAAATATTTTCCAGAGTAAGTCCAAAAATATATTAAATTAAATTAAATGTTTAATATAAAAGCAAATTAGCATGTCTTTAAGAAACAGTCTACTAAGCCAATTTAGTCTTGGGTCAACACAATTCATCAAGAAAGGGCATACAGGACTAAAAATGCTATAAAATGTTTTTTCCCCCCTTACTATAAAATATTGCTCATTTATGTCCCTTTTTATTCAATATCATTCTTCTAGCTTTGCAGCAGAAAGCAGATATGCCTGGAAACCTTATTTAAAAATTTGGGAGAAGTGGAGAAAAGTATAATGATATTAATGTGTTTCATTAATTGTAGAGAGTGTAACCTCATTTACTCAGTTGCCCTGGGGAGATTGTTTCTGCTTTAAACGGAGAGCAACTGGTAAATTGGGAAGCAAGAGTTTTAATGCTTAAAACAGAGCTTCTAGTTCGGAGACAGAAAGTCATGTTCCAAAGAAAGCAGAATCTCTGCTTTGCCCATTTAAAGATGAACAAAATGTAGTGCAACTGAAGAATGCAAGGGAACATGAAACAGCTGTGAAATCCTGGGAAAAAAAGTGGAATTTTTGATAACCACATCAGCATTATCTTTCCCAGTGGTGATTGCCAAAACTGTATTTGTTTATAGTTATTTGAAGATAAAGAACTAACTTTGGGCTGGGGGAGAAATACTGTGTTTCCCTGAGAAATAAAAGCATTTGAGATTCTCTTGCAAAGTCTGGAAAGCTTGTGAGACGAGACTGCCTGTGGGGTATTTCCTGTCTAATTTTGGAGTCCTGAGGGGTCATGATATGCTTCAGAAAAAATATCAATATTAAGTTTGCTATTAATTTGGGAAAGTTTAGAGGTGGTAACAATACACTCAATGCAGTTTGCCTGTGTAGAATTGAACCTGGAAACCAGGGTATCTTTGTCAGGCTGAGACTCCTCAGATCAGCCCTATGGTTTGGGGGAAACATGGATGGCACCTAGTTTGTGAGCCTGTAATTCATTCCCTTGTGAGTCATGAAGTTTCCCCCACTTCCTGTCCCATTATTTTGTAGAGTTTTACTTAGAAATAAAAAAAGGAAACTCTTGCATATGGCATGTAGGATCGTCCATGGTCTGACCTTTGTTACAACAACCTCCTTCCTTTCCCTTTACCAGCATCTTCCTCATGAACCGGTTATTCTAACTTGGTGGTTTGCTTTTGTGCTTTAAAGGAACTGTGCTCTCTGGGGTGTGCAGATTAAACGTAGGGTTTTGTAACCCCTGCACTGAGCACAGATCTTCCCACTCCGCAAGTGGTATGTGTTCATTTACTCAACTTCCAGGCTACTGCAGGCAACAATGAAATTGTCAACACAGATGCAGCCCTGGTGGATAAAAATAACTTCTTTTCACTTTGGGAAATATTTCATATTGCCTGATTCTTTTACATAGAATATATGTGTAACAAGAAATTGTCATTCCCTGTGATTTTCAAAGGGGATGGTTTTAACAATGTGGAAAAATACCTAGGATGTGTGATCAAGCTTCAAATAAATGAGATTCCAGCACTTTTAGTGAATTCCTATTAAAAAATCATGCACACTGTTCAATAACAATGAGTAAGAATTAATTCCTTTCCTTGCAGAGCTTATGGAGTACTTAAAAAGATAGGCATGCCCAGAACAGGTAGATTTTTATCAGACTGTGATAAGTGCTGTGGAAACCTGAGGAAGGGTGCTTAGTTCTTACAGGTTTCATGGAAATGTGGCAGTAAATTAGGACCCCGAAGAGCAGGTGGATATTGATAGATGGAGACAAACGACTGGCACTGTTAGAGGAAAGAGTGGACAAAGATTCAGAATTATCAGAAAATATTTGTAGCTAAGAATACCAGGCATTAAGAAGGATGGAGACTCTTAGGAAAAGGCTAAAGAAGTAGGGAATAACTGAGCCCTACTTCTTCCACGGTCATTGTTGGAATGCTGCAACAATGCACAGAAACTGTTGTTGAAGCTGAGCAGATGGATGGGGCAGAGCTCACTGGTTTGTGATAGTGGTGAGTCCAGAAGCAGCTCACCTATGACCACAGCCCGGGGTGACAGCAGGACCTGAGGGGTCTGCCAGGCTGCTTGGCAGTCAGGTAGTACCTGGAGCCTCCGCCTCGCCACAGGAAAACAGAGCACATCTCCTGTGATAACACTCGATTTACCCGACTCCAGGGACAGCTGATTCATAGGGAGCAGGATTAGATACCATGGCGAGAGGAAAACAACAGGACACAAGGAATGTTACAAATTAATGAGATCACATTCTAAGTGGGGAGCTGTAACACCCAACATAAATAACAGATCATTCGTTTTCTCAGCACAGAGCTAGTGGACCTTTACTGGATACAGGTACTGAGCTAGGAATTAGAAACACAAAGTTAAATATAGCACTTGGCTTTAAGAATTGCCTAGTCCACTGGGAGAGACAGGTATGTATATAAATGAATTATAATATAATAGGGCAATAATTCCAAACTTGGGAGTTAGTTACTGGGTCTCGTTACACTCTTAAAAATTGAGAGCCTTCAAAGAGGTTTTTTTTAATATGGGTGATATTTGTTAATATGCATTCTATTGGCAATTAAAAGGGAAAATGTTTAGATATTTACTTATAAAATTTATTTTATTTTTTGTGGGTTTTAAATTTATTTATTTAGTTTAATTCACAACTAAAGATTACATATATTTATGGTGCACATGATGTTTTGATATATGTATACATTGTGGAGTGGCTAAATTGAGCTAATTAACATGTGCATTACCCCACATACTATTTTTTTTTTTGTGGTGAGAACATTTCCAGTCTACTCTTTTAGCAATTTTCAAGTATGCAGTATGTATTTATTAACTACAATCACCATGTTATATCTCCTGAACTTATTCCTCCCCGTCGGAGATTTTGTACCCTTTGACTATCATCTCCCCAATCCCACCCTTCTGGTCTCCAGCCCCTGGAAACCACTGTTCTACTCTCTACTTCTATGAGTTCAACTTTTTTAGATTCCACATATAAGTAATGTCATTTTTCTTCTTATGTCTGTCTTATTTAGCTTAACATAATGTCCTCCAGGTTGATCTATGTTGTTGCAAATGACAGGATTTCTTTCTTTTTTCAGGCTGAATAGTATTCTGTACGTACCACATTTTCTTTTCTATTCACCAATTGATGAGATGCTTAGGTTGACTCCCTATCTTGGCCATTGTGAATAGTGCTGCAATGAACATGAGAATACATGTATGTCTTTGACATACTGATTTCATTTATAAAATTTATTTTAAAATGACAATTATAAGCCCATCACATGTGAGCATCAGAGTGATGATGTCATCACATATCATGTTGCCTCTGGAAAACTCCACTGTATAGCTGTCAGAAAATGAGACTAAAAAGGGCAAATAATATTTCATTATTATTATGAGAATATAATGGACCTCACAAATTCCTGAAAGGGTGTCAGGGACTTTGACAGGTCCCTGAGACACATTTTGAGAGCCCCTGTAATAGGACAGAGCACTAATAGAAAAAAAATGGTAGACTGCAGTTAGAGCCCAAATAATATACAATGTATACTGTTTGGATAATACCAGATTTAGTAACAAATATTACCAGATGCCAGCCCCATATTATCTCATTTGATATTCAAAACGATCTTCTAAGGTCTGAATGTTTGTTTGCCTTCCCCACCAAATTCAGATGTGGAAATCTAACCCCCAAAGTGATGGCATTAGGAGGTTGGGCCTTTGGGAAGTGATTAAGTCATGAGAGCAGAGCCCTCATGAATGGGATTAGTGTCCTTATAAAAGAGAGCCCAGAAAGCAAGCTCACCATATGAAGACACAGTGAGAAAGCACCATCTTGAACCAGTCCAAGTCTGGATCTTGGACTTCTATCCCAGAACTTTGAGAAATAAATTTCTCTTGTTTAGAAGCTACCCAGTCTATGGTATTTTGTAATAGCAGCCTGAATGGACTAAAACACAACCACATGTGGTATGATTTAATATTAAATATCTGTATTTAATATTATACAAATGAAAAAAAATTATACAAATGAAAAAAAAAATAGTTTCTGAGGGTTTAAATAAATTACTCAGAGATACACAGCAAGTTAGTGGTAGGTCTGGAATCCAAACCAGGTCTGTCTTACTACAAATCCACAACCATGAAGCTATCCAGCAGGTCAGTATATAATTAAATAACAAAATCCATTTCTTAAGCAACCCTTACTATTTCCAAGTCATGAAGTTAAACCCCTTATGTCCAACATTATTATCCCATTTAATTTGTACAGCAACATCAGGAGGTAAGTTCTGTAATTATCCCCACTATACATACACATAATCCAGTCATAGAGGTTAAGTAACTTGTCTGAAGTTATAAAAGTTTTTATAAAATTAGAAAGTAGTAGAGATAGCATTAATATCCAGATCTTTCTGATGTCAAAACCCAGTTTTTCCCCACGACACTACCTCCTAGAAGAATAACTGTCCTAACAAAATAACAATACAATAATAATTAAGACGTATGAAGAGCAGAGCCCTTTCTATGCAATAACTTTTTTCATGCTCAAAGAAAAGTTTTCTGTTTATCATCACTTTGTATAAGAGTCGTTGTTAATTTTAAAAGATAGAGAATCAAAGAAGTAAAAGACCTGAATGGCACATAAGAACTGAAAATAATAGTAATAATAATAACACCTTCTAGAAGTCAGGGGTCAGGAAAAGGCCACACATAGGATACAGCCTGGCACCAGCTGCCCGTTAAAAGTGAGGATGGGTTTATCTCTGTTCTGGAGGAAGCAGGTAGCTCATGGTTTGAAAAGAACGGTGACCTCAATATTTCAAAAATCAATATTCTTTGTGTCGTTCAAAATCCAAGTGGTCCAATTTCTGCCCTCCCTCTTCTTGCCTTCCTTCTGCACTCAATTTGACTACAAAGTGGATTTCTCCCCCTATAGCTCTCACCGAGGAGGAGGATGCCTCAGGTTCTGCTTCCAGTGGTGAAATGTCACCACGGTCGGCTATTTGCAATGCAAATCTCCAGGCTTTGGCATCTGAGATTGATGTCCCTGGTGTGAATGTACTTAGTTGCCGGGCTGGAGCTGAGTGGAAACGACACAGGTCTCTTCCCAGCCTCGAGTGGTTGTCGGAGGTAACAAAGCAGGGCTGGGAGAGAGACACACCGTGCGCCCTTTTGGTACCATCCATTAACCGCAGGTGCTATTAATGCATCTAAATTTGCTTGGGGCCACCGAGTCTGGGCTGAGGGCAGATGGCATACCTGAGCTGGGGCAGAGGGCAAGGGGACTTTCCACAAAACTATTCTGGAGACTAGTGAGAAGGCATGGAGCCGGCCAGGCAGAGCACCTGTCTGATCAGACTTCCATTTGCATTCCTAGCGTTTCTGGGTGGCCCAGGAGTGTGGTATTTGATCTGTGCAGGAAGACCAGAGTTCCTTGGGAAAGTAGGCCTGGCTGCTGAGATCGGGCTGCAAGCTCCCAGGAAGCAGGGGGACTCAAAACTGGGCCTGGCTCTTGAGGTGCAAGAAATTCCCAGGAAAGCCTGGAAATGACCTGGAAAAAAATAATCCATCTTTTTCTCTGTGTGGCACTTGTTACAATTAAAAGAAAATCATTTTATTAAATTAATTGCCATTTGTGGAGAGTTTGACTTACTGACAATGTGAGTGGAGACACTCTTCATGCAGGGCCTGCAGATCCCAATTATGTAACCGTGTTTTGGCTCAGTTTTTTACTGAATCTTTTCCTCGGACTTATGTTTCTGAGTATGCAGGGAGAAGAAAACTTATAACCAATGAGAAATAAAGCATAGCTAGGTATCTTTTTCCATAGATTATAAATTATAAAATCAATATAGAAAACAGAAAACATTGGCAAAAAATAACTCTTTTATAGAGTCAACTCTTTTAAAGAGTTATGTCTAAATACTTAGACATAACAGTTGTGAACATTGGTGTGTGGCTTCTTAGACACGTGTACACACACACACACACACACACTAAGCTTACAATATAGTATGAACACATTGTAATTGCAAGAAGCAGGAAATAACAATTTTCTAACATCATTTTTATCAGCTGTTGAGTATTTGATGGTACATATGCTCCATCATCAAACTTCCTAATCCCCCAGAGCTGTGTGCTTACTTAGATTTGTATGGCTGTTTTAAAAAATTGCAATAAATATTGCCATGCTTTCCTCTTTAGGCAACTCTATGATTAAACATTCCTATTTCTAAATATAAAAATGTTTGGATCAATTTTTACTCTGATATTTTCTATTGCCCTCTCTCATCTGTCTTTTTAACATCCAGGCCCCTTTTAAATAAAATGATTTGGAAGAACTTTTCTCTTTTGTTCAGCTTAAACTTGGCAACGTGACTACCAACATCCAAATTTGGGCCACCTTGGGAATAGGCAGAAACAAAGGAACAATGATGCAAATAATACGACTGTGGCATTGCTTGTTCTACTTTTTGCAGGTTGAGCATCTATCTCTCTCTATTAGTGTAGATAATGTACAAGTTCTGAATGTGTTGTCCCAGAAACTTATTTACAAATCCAAAGCTTAGAACTGGGTGTTTTTCTACATAAATAAGATTAAAAATGCACATATGTCTCTCCCAAGAGAGCAAAACAAAGCTTACAGAACCCTTACAATAATGATATTTAACATTATTGAGCACCTTCTATATGCCAGGAAATTTATATACATCACCTCTAATCCATATAGACCCTAAATTATTTACATTTGTAATTTTTCACTGAAGGCAGTATGATGGAGTTATTTTTTTTCATTTGAACATCGTAAGTACATTTGTTTTATCAATTTCATGATGTATTAGAGAATGTATAATAATTTTGAAATTTGTTATATGATTATACTCCATTTTGCCATGCACATAAAGAATTAAAAGAAAAAAAGTCGATGAAATAACATGGAAAACAGCCTTTCTGTACTATAGGAGTTGGTGTTAAAGGATAGATAGGAGGTGATTTTGTGAAGATTTTAAGGAGGCCCTTAGAAATACTTCCAAGGACTTTACTGATAGTTAAGAGCACCAATGACCCTGATCCTTCAGTACATTGAATTTTCTTTATCAGTTTATGAAAATTTTCCATGATTAACATAATTAATAGAAATCTACTACTTGTCCTGTGTGATGTGGGCTTTCTGAGACTCATGGACTAAAAGCTGACTCTCTTTCACTCAAGACAAAAAAATCTTATATAATGAGACCATGGAAGGGTATTCACGTACAGTAAACACCCATTAAATGTTAGCTTTTAATTATTTGTGAATTTACAAATGCACCTATATTTAATTACTAGTATCCTTCCTTCATACAAAATTCTGCCTTTGTTCTCTTGAATTCTTTTACTTTTTGTTTCTCCTACTCTCTCTCAGTGTTTCACCCCCAGCTCCTTCTTTCCCTCCTTTCTTTGTGGACACTGGGTATTGGGCTCACAGCTCCCTCCTCTCACATGGCCTCCTGACTCAGTGGGGAAGGCAGAAGAGGGAGGATAGGGGGATATATCCTGATAGGGGCTCAAGTCCATACTCTAGAATGACCCTGCAAACTTCTAAACTGCAGTAGGAACCTCTTCTCTGACTGGAGTTAGTATTTTTTTTCCAGTCATTTAAAACAAGTAATCATAAAAACATGCATGCACACTTACCTCATAAAATACTTTATCTCAAACTATGGAACTTATCCCATGAATAAAGAATGTAAACCACATCTATAATGTATCGTCAATGATTATCAGTTCCATGTTCTTTAAAATGGTGCAATAACACATAGCACTTGCTAAGCAAATTAAGTGCAGAGCCTTCTTGATTTTTACAATTATTTCCCATTACTTTCCAAGAAATGTTTTGATGATTGTTACGGACTGTGTCTTTGTTCCCCACTCCCCCTGAGATGTATATGTTGAAACCTTAACCTCCAATGAGATGGTATGAGAATGTGGGACCTTTGGAAGGTAATTAGGTTTAGATGAGGTCATGAGGGTAGAACCCCCATTATGGGATTAGGGCCCCTATAAGAAGATCCACACTCTTTCTTTCCTCCATGTGAGGACACAAGAAGACAGCCATCTGCAAACTAGAAAGATGGCCCTCACCAAGAATCAAATTGGCCAGCACTTTGACCTTAAACTTTGCATGCCTTTGACTTTGGAGGTGTCAGGCAAGGGGAGGCTCTTTTCTCAAAGGGGAAGAGATGGAACAAGGAAATTGATAAAGTCCATCAGTATGAGGCGGCATACATTACCCCAATCTCAGTAGAACCAGATGTATCCAATGGGGGATGAAACAAGACTGGAGTGGATCTATGAGAGAGAGACATGAGAGACCAGGAATGGAGGTGGAGTATTCAACCTCAAATCTCTGCTCAGGTGGAAGGTAAACCTTTAGGCAAAGGGAGACAAAAGGAAGCACTAATGAAAAGTAGTACTGATAAATAACAGTCATAAGAAACAGGTTGGATGGAGCCAGTCCTTCCATAATGGAGATCAGAGAATTCCTATAATAAAACCTCATCACAAAGAGGGAATTGAGCTTAAGTAGTACTAGAAAATGGTCAATGACCAGGAAGGAATTAGGGCAGTTTGAAAATGTGTAGGAAACTAACTTTGTAAGACCACATAATGAACACTGTGGAGTTAACTTGGGGATATTGACTTTGGACTCCATTTAGAACTTTATTCTCCTTTAATATTTAGTAATAGTATAGTAAAACCAAACATGTATCAATTGCTTATTACATGTCAAATAGGCTTCTTTAAATCAAGATGCCATTTAATAATTCTAATAATTCTATGAAGTGGGTAAAATTATTATTCCTCTTATTAATTGATGAATCTGTGGCTTAGAGAGTTTTAAGAACTGAAATTAAATAGCCTCAAAGTCCAACCAAGGTCCACGCCCCCAGAGTCCTTGCCAGGAACCAATGCTAAACTTGGTATTGCCTATGCCAACATGTACCTTGAACACTCTGGTTTTTGTTTTTAACCCTTTGGATGGAGGTAGGAATAAAGGAGTTTAGGAAACAGAAAAATTGAGAAAAGTAGGTCTGGTGGCCATTTGGTACACAGCCAGAACCATTCTCCTTCTGCCTGGCACAGAGAGTGGATTCTAAATTCCTCTCCACTCTGTCCGTGGTCTCCATTAGAGATTCCGACAGTTACTAGATAAAGTTAAAGACTCATGTAGTGATCTTCACACTAATTGGACGGTAATGTATAGCCTCGGTCAAGCACATCTTTCCCAGCCCTCCTCTCCGCAGACAGCAATCAAGCCATTTACAGAAGATGCATTGGCTGCTGAGACCCTAGGGTAACCTTAAGCTGCACTGGCCTTTTAGCGGAAAATACAATTAATTTTGATACTGAAGGGCAATTAAGACTGGGGTTAAAATAAAAATCTTTTGGAACACAGAATGTCAAAGATTCGATAGGAAATGTTTTCCCTCACAGAGTTCAGGGGCCCATGGGCATACCAAGCTCTGGTTATTCCAAGTCAAGCTGCCAAATTCCCATTTCATTTCAGTAAATGTGAATTGAAATGAATAGCTGTGTTAGCTGTTTGCCATCCTGAAAGGAGACCATTTACATCAACTATTTTACCAGCAGTAGCTTTGAAAAACACATGTGTGTCTAGACACCTGTTACATCCATACCCTTGCAGAAACACCTACACAGATTTTTTAACACACATGCTCACAACCATGGATAACACTCCATGTGTTACAAGTTGGTTGCGCTAACTCATTTCAGCTCAGAGAAACTCCTTCTAGAAAAAAAAATGTTTTTGTTCAAATAAAAGGACATTCCAGAGGGAGGGGAAAGATGATGCTGTCACACATCACTTAGAAAAGCAGGGATTTGGTAATTGTGTGATCAGTCCGAAGATTAAAAAGTAGAGTGGAAAAAGGCGGGGTGTGGATTTGAAGGATGTGCAATCAAGCTACATTGGAACACATATTTACAAGGTTTCTAACTACTGGTCAGTCAGTTAACCTTTTTGAGTTTATTGGTCATGTGGGTTTCCTTTTCACTTAATTCTCTGTTTACATCTTTTTTTTTTTTTCCATTTGTCTAAGGGGAATAGTACTTTCTTTTCAGCTTGTAGAAGGTTTTATTAAATGTATATTTGAACACTGATATTTTGTTGAATACATACATGCATGGAAAGTACCTTTTCCCGGTCTGATTATATCAATATAATTCAAATGTGGAGAAATGCTGGTGGAAATGCACCTTGGTATCATCCATTTGAGCTGAATATTGCATATGCTATAATCCAGAAATTTTGTGAGATATGTATGAGGGTGTTTCTTATAGCATTGGTTATAGTAATGGCTAATTCTTGCCAAGGGTTTGCTATTTCCCAAAAACTAGTCTAAGCTTTTTATTTGAAAAAAAAATTAATCCCTAAAATTACCCTGTGTAGTCATACAGTCACATAGAGTTACTCATATAAGTATGTGCTATACACCTATGAAAAACCAAGGGACAACAGTCAAATCATTTCCCCAATATCAAAAAACAAATAGAAGTAACCAAATATGGGTTAGAGCCCAGGAAATCTTGCTTCAGGGCCCACGTTGGTCACCACTGTGCTGAATCCTTACTAGTATTAGACTGAATAAATAGATTATAGTTGATCATTTGATGGAATACCATTTTGTTAAACTGTAATTTGTATGCATCACCATAGGTAAACCTCAAATCAATAATGCCAAGTAAAGGAAAGCTAGTTTCAAAGAGAAACACATACATAGTAAGGTACCCTTTAAAGCTGTGGTCCCCAACCCCTGGGCCTCAGACCAGTGCCAGTCCATGGCCTGTTAGGAGCCAGGCCACATAGCAGGAGGTGAGCAGCGTGCAAGTGAGCAAAGCTTCCTCTGTATTTACAGCTTCTCCCCATCCCTGGCATCACTGCATGAATTCCATCTCCTGTCAGATCAGTGGCAGCATTTGATTTTCACAGGAGCGCAAACCCTACTGTAAACTACACATATGAGGGATCTATGTTGCATGCTCCTTATGAGAATCTAATGCCTGATGATCTGAAATGGAGCTGAGGCAGTGATGCTAGTGCTGGGGAGCAGCTGCAAATACAGATTATCATTAGCAGAGAGGTTTGTACAATAAATGTAATGTGCTCAAATCAACCTGAAACCATAGCCCGCAACCCCAGTCCATGGAAAAATTGTCTTCCTTGAAACTGGTCCCTGGTGTCAAAAAGGTTGGGGACCACTGCTTAAAAGAATGCATAAACAGTATTTTATATCTACATATATAAACATATACACATACATTAATATATATGTATACATTATATGAAAGCAAAATATGCAAATATAATTAACATTAACACATGTCAACTTCAAAAGAGAGTTAACCTCCTTAGAGAAAGAGAAGGAATGGCAATAAATAAATTCTTTTCTTTATAAATAGAAAGACTAATATGAAACAAATATGGCAAAATACTAACATCTGTTAAATCTGGGTTGTAGGTACAAGATTTTTTCTGTATTTTTATGTTTAAAATATTTCATAGGTCAAATTTAAAAAGAAGCAAAGAGGCCCTTTGTAAAAGCTTCTAGCTATTGAGATGTAGATTATTTATGTTCTGATCATCAAAAGTAAACAGAGGGGTTTGATTTCCAAAATGGCTGAGTCTGAGTAAGGACTTCTGAAATTCTACTCCTCTGTAAAAGCATATGAAGTCTCAAAACTAATGAAAGGCTCACAATAATCTGAGAAGTGTTTATTCAAGAAGTCAACTGAATCTTAATAAGTATAGTGAACTTAGTAGTCTTTTAACTTGCCATAATTCCAGCACTCTCTCCCCAGTTCCACAATAGCCTTGAAAACCAACAGTATCATAACTATAGTAGCTGTGAAAATGACTAGTCTAGTAGCCACTGGAGGGCCCAGAATAGTTTGGAGATCTCTAAAAGCCTCAAAGAACTATCCTCAGGGAATTGTCGCTATTTGACCTGTTTACAGCTTGCCCGAAAACCCACTTTTGGCGCTTAGTTTTACTTGACCTGACTTGAAACTCACTATCTGTGAACAGCCCTACCCGTAGAGTATTTGCTGAAAAAAATCAGCATCAATTGTTTAACATCCCGGGTGCCTAAACCAGGGATACCAGTTGGGGCTAACAATACACTGACCACTAAAACTGGAGAGGAAAACTAGAGAATAATATTGCAAAGGGGTATTTCAAGAGCTATAACATATTCTTTGAAGTCTAGAAGGCCATGTGCACGTGTATGACTATGCACATTCCCAGGGCTATGTGCATGCTCAGGAAAGACCTGAGAAGGCCCTGCACCTTTGTCTCTGGTGGACCTTTACACTCTGGACAAGGAGGAAGTGATAGTTAAGGCACACTGGTAGACTTCCTGCAAGAGAATTGAAGGCATGCTCAACAGGGCCTCTCAGGAAAGGTTGGGAGACTCATTGTTGGTTCAAGGCACTGAAGGAAATCTCTTTCTACTCACTAGCTTACCATTAAGCTAACTGAGTAGACATCAGTGCCTACACATGACAAAGAATACAAACTTTAACAAAACAGTTAAGGAAAATAACTGAACAACAACTATAAAAACAAATAGCAATACCACCAAATCATGGCAGGAAAGTGAATCTGATTTATAGAGGTAATGCATTACATAATTTTAAATATCTAGTTTTCAGTAAAATATTACAAGACACACAAAGAAACAGGAGAGTGTGATCCATACCTGAGGTGGGATGGGGAGTGGAGCAATAGGAACTGACCCTGAGGAAACACAGGTGTTGAACTTACTAGACAAGGACTTTAATTCAGCTATCTTAAATGTGTTCAAAGAACCACAGGAAACATTTTTTTAAAAAAGGAAAGAATAAGGACTATAGCTCAGTCTCGGGGGGTTGGGAGGGGCATGGGCAATATACTTAACCAGAACGGTTGTACCCCCATAATAAGCTATAATAAAAAATAAATAAATAAAAATAAAAATAAATAAATAAATTTATGAATCAATGAAAGAAAAAAAGAAGAAAAAGAATAAGGACTATATGTCATCAAATAAAGAATAACTATAAAGAGATATATATTAATAATATAAAAAAGAAAAAATAGACATTCTAGATTTTAAAAGTACAATAACTAATATAAAACATTCACAAGAGGAACTCAACAGTGCATTAGAACTGAGAGAATGAAGGAGCAAACAAGAGGACAAGTCAATTGAGATTATCCATTTGAGGAACAAAATGAAAAAAGGAATAAAGAAAAATAACAGAGCCTCAGAGACTTGGGGACACCATAATGCATACCAACATATATGTAATGAGGTCTCCAAAAGGAGAGGAAGGAGAAAAAGGATCAGAAAGAATATTTGAAGATAGAATTGGGTGATTATGATGTGCTGGTATAGGATCATCAATTTTAACAAACATACCACTCTGCTGGGGAATATTGGTAACGGAGGAGGCTATGAATGTGTGGGGACAGGGAATATATAGAAACTCTCTGTACTTTCCTCTCATTTTGCTGTGAACCTAAAACTGCACTAAGAAATAAAGTCTTAAAAAAGACAGAATAGCCAAAGCTTTCCAAATTTGACAAAAAACATTAATCTGCAAACCAAGTAGCTCAAGAAAGTCTAAGTAGAATAAACACAAAGAGACCTATGCATAGAAACACCGTAATTAAATCTTTGAAAGACAGAGAGAAAGAAAGAATTTTAAAAGTAATGTGAGAAAAGGGATCACATTACCTACAAGAGAACTTCAGTAAGATTAATATCTGACTCTTCATTAGGAACAATGAAGCCCCGAAGGCAGTAGAATAGCATACTCAAAGTACTGAAACAGAAGACTATTTTTCTATATCCAGCAAAACTATCCCTGAAAAAATGAAGGATAGATTAAACCATTCCCAAATAAACAAAAAACAGAATTTATGACTAGCAGATCTGCTTCACAAAAAATACTAATGAAATTATTTCAGGTTAAAATGAATGAATATTAGACAATAACTTAAAATCACATGAAGAAATAAAGAACACTGGCAATGATAAATACATAGGTAAATAATATAAAAGATGTTATAAGTATATTTCCATTTGTAATGCTTTTCTTATTTTATTTGATTAAAAAGTAACAACTGCATAAATCAATCATCATGAAACTGTGCTGCCAGGATTATAATGTATAAAGATATAGTTTGTAAGTCAGTAAGAGTAGAAAGAGGGGCGAGGAAATGGAGCTATAATGAAGCAAAGGTTTTATGTATTATTGCAAATAAATTCGTATTAATCCAAACTATATGGTTTTAAGTTAAGATGGTAGTTGTAATCTAAAGGGCACCTGTTACAAAAATAACACCAAAACATGTAGCAAAAGGAAAAAGGTAAATAAAATGATTTGCTATAAAATATGTAACATTAAAGAAGGTAGTGATCCAGAAATAGAAAAATAAAGAAATAAGGCACAGAGAAAAATAAATAGGAAAATGTCAAATGTAAATCTTACTTTATCAGTAATTACATTAAATGTGAATAAACCAAATGCTTGCATGAAAAGGTTAGATGTTGACAGGATGGAGAAATAAACATAAACAAACTGTATGTGATCAACAAGAATTACATTTTACATTTAAAGACACAAATAGGTTGAAAGCAAAAGCATGAAAACAAAAGTACCATGCAAATAATACACAAACGAAAGCTGGAGTTACTAAAATAATATCACAAAAAGTAGACTTAGAGACAAAAATTTGTATTAGGAAAAAAGAAGAGTATTTTGTAAAAGAGTTAACATACAGGTATACAAGAAAAGAGCTTCAATGTAC
This sequence comes from Varecia variegata, assembly GCA_028533085.1. NCBI lineage: Eukaryota > Metazoa > Chordata > Mammalia > Primates > Lemuridae > Varecia > Varecia variegata. The sequence goes on from CM052438.1 coordinate 10,199,947, forward strand.
ATGTAGCAAAAACTGACAAAATTGAAGAGAGAAATAGACAAGTCAACAATTGTGGACTTTAACATTACACTTTTAATAATGGATAGAACAAATAGGCAGAAAAAAATCAATGAGGATATAGAAGACTTAAACAACACTATAAAGCAAATAGCTAACAGGCATCTATAGAATAATCCACCCATAAAAGGAAGAATACAGATTCTTCTCAAGTGCATATGAAATATTATCAAAGATAGACCATATGTTAGGCTATTAAACATGCTTGAATGAATTTAAAAGGATTGATATCATACAAAATATGTTCTCTGCTCACAATGGACCTAAATTAGAAATCATTAACAGAATAAAATTCGGGAAATTCAGAGATGAGTGGAAATTAAACTATATGCTCCTAAATAACTAGAGGGCAAAGGAGAATCAAAAGGGAAATTATAAAATGCTTTGAATTGAATAAAAATGATAATACAACATACCAAAACTTAAGAAATGAAGTTAAAGCTGTCACTAGAGGAAAATTTATAGTTGTAAACACTTATATTAAAAGAGAAGAAACTTCTCAAATTAATAACCTAACTTTCAGCTTGAACAAAAATACTAGAAAAGGGAGAGAAAACTAAACCCAAAGTAAGTCAAAGGATGAAAAGAATAAACATTATAGCAGAGATTAATGAAAAAAAGAGAGAAAAGAGACAATAAATAATATCAACAAAACCAAAAGTTTCTTCTTGAAAAGATCAACAGAATTAACAACTCATTACCTAGACAAAGAAAGAGAGAAGACTCAAATTACTAAAATCAGGAATGAAAGAAGGGACATCACTACAGACCTATACAGAAATGTAAAAGTAAAGATTTTGAATTAATAATAAAAAAAATTCCACTAAGAAAAGCTCAGTACTCTGTGGATTTTTGAGTGAATTCTATTAAACATTGAAAGAATTGATACCAATCCTTACCAAACTCTTTCAAAACATTCAAGAGGACAGAACAATTTCCACCTTATTCTCTGAGGCCATTATCACTGTTTCATGCTTTTGTCTTTTACTCTATTACATAGATTGATGTTAGTATGTTTAACTAACTTTGAATTCTTAGTATATATCCCACCTTGCTATGGAGCTTAAGTCTTTATGCAAATGTTAACTCTAAGTGGATCACAGGCCAATGCAAATGTTAAAACTATAAAATTTTTAGGAAAAAATGGAATAGATTTTCATGGCCTTGGATTAGGCATTGTTTTCTTAGGTATGATAGCAAATGCATGAGCAAAAAAGAAAAATAGATAAACTGAACTTTATAAAAATTAAAAATGTTTATGCTTCAAAGGGGACCATCAAGAATGTGAAAAAAACCACCGTATGCAAGAAAACATTTGTAATTCATTTATTTGGTAAGTGACTATTTTGCAGGCATTTAAAGAATTGTTATAATTTGATAATAAAAAGACAATCCAAACATAAAATAAAGGATCTAAATAGACGTTTCTCCAAAGAAGATATAGAAATGCCAATAAGTACATGAAACAACACTCAACATCATTGTCGTTAGCATAATATAAATTAAAACCTCAATGAGATCCCACTTCATACTCACTATTATTAAATATAACCATAATAAAAATGATGGGCAATAACAAGTATTAGAGAGGATATGGAGAAATTGGAACATTGCTGGTGGTAAGGTAAAATGATGAAATCAGTTTGCCAGTTCCTCAAAAATGTTAAGCATAGAGTTACCATACGGCATAGCAACTCCAATCCTAGATATATACTCAGGAGATATGATAATGTGTGTCCACACGATAAATTATAAACAAATGTTTACAGCAGCATTATTCATAATAGCCCAAAGGTAGAAATAACCCAAGTGTTCATCAGCTGTTGAAAGGATAAACAAAATGTGTTACATACACACAATGGAATGTTACTCAGCCACAAAAAGGAATGAAGCTCTGAAACATGCTACAAACATGGGATGAACCTTGAAAGTACTAAGCCAAAGAAGCCAGACACAAAAGGCCACATATTGTGTGATCCCACATATATGAAATGTCTGGAAGAGACAGATCCATAGAGACAGAAACTGTATCAGCGGTTGTCATGGTCTGGGAGTGGGGGACTGAGAAGTGACTGCTAATATATATAGGGTTTCTTTTGAGCATGATAAAAATGCTCTGAAATTAGATAGTGGTGATCTATAAACAACTGTGTAAACTTTTGTGAATATGCTAAAAAAAACACTGAATAGTACAAATGAAGCTTTTAAACTGTATGATATTGAATTATATATCAATAAACCTGCTATTAAAAATGTGAAACAGACATCCTCACATTGAGATGGGATGCCTGTTTATACTGTCAATCAATATTGATCAAATTAACACCCACCACCTGGCCTCACACCAGCAATGATTCATGGCTCCTTCCTACCCCTTACTCCCCACCCTGACACAGGATCTGATGTATTGGGGCCTGTCTCCATCTGCAGCCTCAGAGCGGGGAGTGCCCAGGGCAGCGGCACCAAATCTCCCAGCAACTTCACGCCATGAAGTTGTAGCTACAGTGAGACACTTCGTGTTTAACCACAAACTCACGCTACTTTGCGGTGCTTTCCAATGCACACATATGAGGTAAGAGTCCTAAGAGCCATGCTGTTGTAAAATTTCCACACCAGAGTCGAAGGGAAAGCGGCCAACATTTTGAGGAAATTCCGTAATAATAATGATGAGCTTACAACTCTGACGCCCCAGGCTTACTTGGATCTTTTTCTTAGAGTAAGAAGAAAGTCAGAGATTCAGGGCTTTACACCTCACACACTGGGAGGGTTTGCATCATCAGAAAGCTGCTGAGGTCATCACAAAAGCAGCTTCTAGAAAACTTTTCCTCATCAGTCTAACTCCCGTCTCACTCTGTTGCTTTTGATCTTAGAATTGCTGTTACCGTAGCCGTTAGAACAGATAGATATATGTCACCGAGTTTATCTTTTTCATGTTCAAACCAGACCCCTGTATTAATTCTCTGTCCAGACTAGCTTGCAAGATAAAAATAAATGTATCTTTGGCAAGATAATTGGAAGTCAGGCTAACTAAAAATGTCCTTGTACTAGAGGTGCTTAGCATTTAGAGTACGGGAGAGTTTCTTCTTGGTGTCTTAAATCATTGACATTACAAAGTTCAGGTGGAGAGAACCTATGACTAATCCAGGCAGTTTATGAAGTGGTACTTTAATATAATGCACAAGTAAGGAATTGAAATAGTTATTATTCACTATGATGCCTCTCCCTCATCTTCCTCCCCAATCTAAAAGAGGCCTGGAAGGAATCTCCCTAGAAACTTCGGTGGGACTGCAGCCCTGCCAACACCTTGATTTGGACTTCCAGCCTCCAAAACTGTGAAAGAATAGAATTCTGTGGATTTAAGCCATCATTTCTGTGGTGATATGTTACAGCAGCCACAGGAAACTCATACACTTGATTCAACACCTAATACATGACTTTTTACATGTAGGTTCTTTCCAATCCTGTGGTATTGCCATTAACACTGAGATGAGCATCACGCCATCTGCTGACCCAGGGTGGCATCTTTTCAAAATCTACTCCTGGGTTGCTAGGGTGTCAGTTCTGCATTCTGCTTTAGATGTGTTTTCTTTTCACAAGTCTATGTGTGTTGAGTTACCCTTTAGTGGGAGTCCTTAAAGCAAAAGTAATAACCTTAATCATCCCGTACTTAAACAAGAGAGTATTGACTTTAATCAGAATTAAACTTGTTAGGGCAACAATAATACTGCCTTGTATTAAGGTTTGAATTCTGACCCTAAGGGCTTGGATTGGTAACTTCATCTCTCCATGCCTCTGTTTACTCACCTATAAAGTGGGGATATTGGCAGAGACATAGTTTGTGTTAACTGTGTAAACTTCATGCTGAGTTCCTAAGCCTAGTTCTTGCAACTGCTAGTCTTGTCTTTCAATACCATTACTACTTCACTAATTGAAAAACAAAGTAAAAGAAAAGAAAAGAGAAACTATTTAGAAGGAATTGATTTTGATCTATGAGTTCATCTGAGGTCTCCCTCTGCCAGTATGAAAGGGTTCAGCTTAGAGGATAATTTAAATAGTAAAAAATAGACTAATGCTGCAAATATTACCCCACAACGAAATGAATATAGGTAACTTCCACCACCAATTTCACTGCCCTCTAATAATGACCTCTGATTCTAACCTGGCCACCACTCCTTAGATTTAAAACATACATTTGGTCATGTTTCCACCATCCCTTCTAAAAACCTTTCACATATCTCCCTGCCATTAGCAAAAAGTGTGAGCCACTCACTATGCCAAGTCTCCATGACTTTGCTCATGCTGTTCATTCTGTCTGGAATTAGGTGCCCTTTTATTCTTTCTGGTGAACTCTACTTTTTATTTTTTATTTTTGGCCAATTTTGCAATTAGCACTCCAGTCCTGCTGGCTGGTAAACTTCATCTGCTCTGTCTTTATTTTTAAATAGACTTCTTTTTTTTTTTTTTTTTTTGGTTTTGTTTTTTAAGCCTAGTCAAGTGAAGCAGTGGGAGTGGAGAAGGAACAAAGGAATTTGAAACTGGTTGCGATCAATTAGTTGTAAACACCACTGCACTTGGACCAGCCAACAGACTATTTTTAAAACACTTCTATATTTATAGAAAAAAATCAGCAGAGAGTACAGAGGATTTCTATATACCCCACGCCCAGTGTCCCCTATTATTAAGATCTTACATTAGTATGGGAAGTTTGTCACAATTAGTGAACCAATAGTAGTACATTATTATCTAGACTTCCTTAGCCCTTACAGAATGCCCCTTTTCTGCCCGAGGATCCCATCCAAGATACAATATTATATTCTCCTTAGTCTCGACATGTCTCTTTAGGCTCCTCTTGGTGGTGACAGTTTCTCAGACTTTCCTTGTTTTTGATGACCTTGATAATTTGGGGAGTACTGGTCAGGTATTCTGCAGGATGCCTCTCTACTGGAATTTATCTGATGTGTTTCACATAATAAGACTTGGGTTATGAGTTATTGGGAGGAAAAACTCAGAGGTAACGTGGCATTTTCATCACATCACCTCAAGAATACACACTGTCAACATGATTTACGACTATTGAGGTTGACCTTGATCACCTAGCTGAGGTAGTATTCGTCAGGTTTCTCCCATATCTCTTACTCACTTTTAATACTATTTAAATGCCACCACCTCTTTGAAGTAGTCCTGGATTCCTTCAGCCCTTTAGCAGGTCATTTAATCCATTTATTAGTCATTAATAAACATTTGTTAATCACTTATTATGTGTCTGGCATGGCACAAAATGCTGAGGATGCAGCAATTTAAACATGCAATAAATGTTTCATGAATGAATAAATAACTACACGGATTGATAGCTTTAAACAGAAGCAGAGTATTTTCTGCTCATATTTAGTCAACATTTATATATTGAGCACTTCCAGCTTAGGTAGTGCTATAATAGAAGCTTTAAAGACAAAATAAATTTAAAATGCAGACCTTACTCCAAAGAAGGTGTTGGCAAAATCCAGTGCTCAGGACCACGTTCTCCACGATGCTTGTTTTTGTAAATAAAGGTTTATTGGAACACAGCCACGCACATTCATTTATATATCATTTATATATAAACTACTCAGCAGAGTTGAGTAGTTGCCACAGGACCTATATGATATGCAAAGCTTAAAATATTTACTCTCTGGCCCTATTACAAAAAAGTTTGCTGATTCCTGTTCTCAAGTATTAGACTTGACAATATACATGGAAATTCATAATATTTGTCAGTTACTTGTAAAAATAAAATAGATTTAACTCTAAATGGGAGAGCTAATATATAAGAGCTTACTATATTTTCGTAGGCATTTTTATTTGGTTTAACTGTAAATCCAGAGTGAGAATTGATCACTGTGAATGGGAGTCAATAAACACATTTATTGAAGACATGTTATGGGGCAGGACTGTGTTGAGAGCAAGGGATTTATTTATGAACAAGACAGACCCCTGCCACTAATAAGGATATTTATTAATGGGATAGGGCCACAATATCCAGTATGGTAGCCGCTAGCTGCATGTGTCTGTTGAGCACCTGAAATCTGACTAGTTTGAAATGAGATGCAATTAAAAGTATACAAGAGATTTCCAAAGACTTAGTATAAAAAAATTAGGGTGGTGTGGTGGCTCATGCTTGGAAGTAATCCTAGCACTTTGGGAGGCCATGGTGGGAGGCCATGGTGGGAGGCCATGGTGGGAGGCCAGGAGTTTGAGATTAGCCAGAGCAACATAGTGAGAATCCCTCTTTACAAAAAATTTAAAAATTACCCATGCATGGTGACACACGCCTGTAGTCCTAGCTACTAGGGAGGCAGGAAGATTGCTTGAGCCCGAGAGTTTGAGGTTGCAGAGAGTTATGATGATGCCACTGCACTCTAACCCAGGCAACAGAGTGAGACCCTGTCTCAAATAAATAAATAAATAAATAAATAAATGTTTAATAAAATGTTAATATTAATTACATATTTATTTTATTGCACATGGTGATTGCATAATAACATGAAAATCAATAATATATATTATTAAAATAACTTTCACCTGCATTCTTTTCTTTTTTTTTAAACTTTTTAACGTGGCTGCTAGAAAATTTAAAAGTGCATATGTGGCTGATATCATATTTCCTATTGTACAGTGGTGATGTAGACTTTAGAAATGTGCTGCCAATAGAGTACCCATTAGCTACATGTTGCCATTTAAATTTAAATGAATAAAAATTAAATATTCTGTAATTATAATTTCAGTTCCTCAAGTTAAACCAGTGACATTACAAGTGCCAAATAGCCCACCTGTGGCTACTGGCTGCAATATTGGTCAGCGCAGCACAGACATAAATCATTTCCATCATTGCAGAAAGTTCTACAGGATGGGGCTGCTGTACAAGAATATGACATGGCTTCCTAAATTTTTTTCATTGACAAATATAAATTGTATTCACTTGTTGTGTACAATATGATGTTTTGAAATATGTATACATTATGGAATGGCTAAATTGAGCTAATTAACATATACACTACCTCACATATGTATCATTATTTTGTGTGTTGGAAATACTTAAAATCTACTCTCATGCAATTTTCAAGAATACAAGACATTGTTATTAACTATAGACACCATGTTGTACAATAGACCTCTTGGGCTTATTCCTCCTATTTAACTGAGATTGTGTGTCCTTTGACCCACATCTCTCCAACCCTGATTTCTTTTGCTGCTGCTGCTAAGCTCTCTGTTAGGTGAGTAAAGGTCTAAAAATAAGAGGGGAGGCTGCTATCAGGCAACTGCATGTACATTTTTGGAAGTCAATTTCTTCAGGTCGTGTGTGGTTCTTTGAATAACCACATTGGTGTGTTTACAGAAAAGGGACCAGGAGCAGCCAGCAGATGAATGGTTAGGAAGCAAGAGAAGGGACTGCAGGACAAGAAAACAGAGACAAATGCTGTGGCACATTTAGCTCTAAAGTACTGTAGGGAAAAGTATGACATCTTAACTATGTTTTTTAAAATATATATTTTAGAGTATTTTGACTTGAGGACCTATATAACTGTGCTGTGTATTAAATGGATGAAACATCTTTCCCTGGATACAGAGGAAAATCTTTCTAATGGCAGGAAGCTGTATGTTCTTTACGACCACTGTTAGTTTCAGTAGCAGATGTAATATCAGGCCCATGGTCTCTCAAGCAATATACTAGAATGAGAGCATCTATAGGTATGGGAAAAAGGGAAAAACACACTCTAAAGGCAGGAAGCAGCACAGAAGAGAACCAGATCTGGGCACCAGAGCTTATTGCCTGGGTGACGAGATTATGGGTTTTGGAGCTTCAGAGAATTGGGTTTGAATCTTACCTCGACCACTTACTATCCCTGGAATAAAGACGTCGGCATTTATTGGACTCCTACTATATGTCAGGTACTTTAGATATATTATCTGATTTAACCTACCAAGAACCCCGAGACAGGTTCTATCGTTATCCCCAATTTACAGATGAAGAAAATGAGGCTTGGGCAGATTAAAAGTTACATTCTATTGAAGGGCATAGGCAAGCTTTGTGACCATGGTCAAAACTCGACTTCCCACCATCACATTTCACTATCTCCCGTGAAGCCTTCATCAAGTCAGTTAACCTTTCTTTAGACTCAGTTTCCTCCTCTGTAAAATAAGAACAGTTATACCCACCTTGCAGGATTGTTATAAGTATTCAATCAGACACCCGCAAAGTATCTAACTGGGTGTAGGCATAGGATGTAAATGTTAGCTTACACCTGCCTTAATGAGGATAAGACAAAGTTGATGTAATTTTTTTAAAAATATGTATCTTAGTAAACAAAGACATACATTTCTCTTGCTCATGACAGACAAAGGTGAGAGTTTCAGCTGGTAGGCAACCTGCCCTACATAGTCATTCGGGGACCTCATTCCTAAACAGCACGTGGATCCACCCTATCTGGTTTCCAGCAGGTGGGAAAGGAGGAGAAAGTGGGGAGAAGCCACATGCTCTGTGGTAAGGCTTACACCGGAAGATACACACACTGTGCATGCACACACTCCGCTGGGGAGAGCTCAGATTGTTGCCAAATCTAACTGAAAGGGTGGCTGGGAAATGTAGACTTGCTGTGTGCCCAGCCCAAACTCAATTAATATGGAAGAAAGAATAGATTATGATGCTTAAGAGGACCACAGTGTAAACTGTCAACAAGTCAGCTTCTCTTTACGTCCCCTGATCTTTTCCTTTAGTGTTTTACTTCTCTGTCACCTCAGTTCCATCCTCTGCTGGTTTCTGGGCCTGCTCATTTTAGGTAAGAGCTGGCATGAGGCCTCCTTGGGCCTGTTCTCTTTACCCCACTCCAGGTGGCTAACCCACCAGGTCCCTGACACTTCTGAGATGCCCTGACCCACTCCTTGTATCCTTCCCCCATTCTTCATTGACAGTCAACTTTTCTGAATCCACAAAGACTTTCTAGGCTTTTCAAGGCAGGTTAATATTAATATCATAGGAATGTCCTTAAAAAATCATATCTGGAGTCTCTGCAAATTCCACTCCTAAGTTTTGGTGATTTTGCCCAAATTACTTAATTCTCTGAGGTGAATTTTCTGCACCTGTAAAATCCAGATAAATGTTTACTCTCCTTTCCTTGGAGCTTTTTATGTGAAAAAGACTAAGAATGAGAAAGAGTTTTACAACTCATAACATATGGCACACTTTTACAATGCTTGTTAAAATTACTATAACAAAAGAAAAATTATACATTTTTATTTTGCTGGATATTAAGGCTGACTCTAGGTTTCCCAATTACAAATAATTATATTGTATTATAAATAAATTAAATGAAGTATATTTGTGTTGAGCTTAATTTTTTGGTAGGGAAAAAATATAGTACAGTTGAATCTTGAACAACACAGCTTTGAACTGCACGGGTCCACTTATATACCAATTTTCCTCCACCTCTGCTACGCCCAAGACAGCCAGACCAACCCCTTCTCCTCCTCCTCCTCAACCTACTCAACATGAAGAAGATGAGGATGAAGACCTTTTATGATGATTCACTTCCACTTATTGCATAGTAAATATATTTTCTCTTATGATTTTATTCATAGCATTTTCTTTTCTCTAGCTTATTTTATTGTAGGAATACCATATATAATACATATACCATGCAAAATATGTGCCATTCGACTGTTTATATTATCGGCAAAGCTTCTAGTGAACAGTAGGCTATTAGAAGTTAAGTTTTGGGGTAGTCAAAAATTATACATGGATTTGCCACTGTGCGGGGGGTTGGTGCCCCTAACTCCTGTTTTGTTCAAGGGTCAACTGCAGTGTGTTTCTGTGTCAAATGGTAGGAATACTTCCAAGATTTTCTCAATGTATTAATAACTTGCTTTTCAAAATATTTATATAAGTTTATACCAAATTAAACTAATGAACAAGGGTTCCGATTTAACTGCACCCTTGCTTAAATGGAAATGGTCATTAATTTTTAATGCACTTATTTTCATTTAATATGTGGAAAATAGTACAGCATGGTTTAATTGCTTTGCATTTATCTGAGGATATTTCAGCGTATTTCCTTAGCATTTGTTCTTCCTTTCCTTTGAATTTTTCCCATCTTTTCTTAGTTGCTTTTTATATAGTAGCTCTCTCTTTTTTGTTTTAGTTTGTTTCTTAAACTCTTGAAAAATAAGATTCTCTGGATGCTTGGAATCTTGTCACATGGTCTGGTTTCTCTCTAACAGAGCAAGGAGAAGGTAAAGGAAGGATCAGAACCCTGATAATCCTGTCTGTAGCAGATTTGGGTTTTCTACCTACTTGTTCAGGGCCCTATTTCTCTCAGCAGAGCCCTTTATGGGTTAGTCACTGCTTTCTCTTCAGAGAATTGTGCGATGCTCCTACAAGTCGTATGGGAAACTACTAACTGATGTTAAGTTTGCACAACAGTTTTTATAAACGTTTCTCTTAAAAATCAACATGCTGGGGAAATTTCTGGAAGGCATGTACAGCACAAACATCCCTAGCAGCTGCCAGGATGTGCCGGAGGTTCCAGGGTTGAATCTATTGCTCCCAGGGATTGATTCAATTTCTGTTCTGTCAGCCAGTGTAACTGCAGACTGCAATGTGCTTCATGTTTTCATACACAAAAGGGATATGGCAAGAACAGAAAGCAGGATCCAAAAGAAAATGTGGGCCAGTGCAACACCATGCAAATGCAACTTGTTGGATGATCTAGGGTGAGAGCTCTATGCAGACAAAAGGGAGCAGAGCCCCAAAGCGGTATCTGTGTTGTTAAAGTGAATATATTATTTAGCCCAAATATTCAGAGAGTTGAAGCAAAATTGAGCCACTTTGCTTGTAAAATAGAAAATTGTTGATTTTCCTCAGTTTTTACATCATTTTTCATGTGAACTGAGTTCTGGGGGTGGGAGTAAGGGTGGGGTGTTCAGTGATATGATTGAAGGGCAGAGACCTGGGGATGGCTTTGGGATGTGAGGTCCACTCCCAGCATTGCTACTAACCAACTGTGTGACTGGGCCTGTTACCTCACTTTGATCCACCTTTATCATTAGAAAAATAAGGGTGTTGCACCTGTCAGTTTCTGACATCCTTTCCAGCTTTCAAAACATGTCACTCTCTAGTGACTTTTTGGCCCTTATCTTCTTTTTTCTAATATTATATTTGATTTTTGCTAAATAAGAATTGAGATGTCCCAGATTAACCTTGCAGATATGCCAAAGGGTGCATGGATTATAGTAGCTGACATTGTTTGATTGAAATTAACAACAATAACAACAATAAACCCTACCATAGAGGCTGCAAAATGTTGAAAAACATTGCTCCAGCACTTACGAGAACTCACTCAAGATGCATATGTAAAACAAGTCTATATATGGGTTTCCTTATTTTAATTTCACTTTGTAGCTCACAAACAGTAGATTCTGGAGGAAAACTAGAAACCAGAGGGTTTCACAAGGACCTCCACAGGTTCTAAGAGCACCAGTGGGTAGACAGAAGCTTTGAGCAATTGGAACATTTTAAAGAGGCAAACAGAAACCATACCTTCATCTCTGTAAAGTTATAAAAATGTTGACATGATCTGCTTTTGATATGAATGCTATAGATTCATTGTATTTGAATCTATCCTGATCTTATCTCATCCTGCTCTTAAGCTCTGGTGGGCAGCTATATAAGCTTTTGATTAAGTAAAAAGGAAAATCATAAAATTGGGCTTACAGGCAAAATATTTCAAGTGGTGGGGCAGGTCAGTGCAGTGCCTACCATGAAGAGGGATGGAAGTAAGACCTCGGTAAAGATGATCTCAGTGCAACATGGTGTGCTCTACAATTGCCATTTTCAATTGATCCTCAGGGGGCACACAGAAAGGAAAGTCTGCCTGGCTGGTGGGATGGTTCAGGGCATTCACAAAAGGCAACTGAGGAGTTTACCTTTGAAGAAGGTGGCAAAGAACTTTCCAGGACTTTGAGTTCATCTCTGCAAGGGCAAGGGCTGTTAAAGACTTTGATGCATTTAGAGAGCCCCATACATGCAGTTTGGGGAAGAGATGATCAAGAGGAGAACCTGAAGAGGTGGGCAGGGGTCCTGTGGGGGGGAGGGTCTGATGTGCAGCACCACAAGCATTAGGCATGTTTGTGTGGAGAATGGGGCGCTATTGAAAGGTCTTAGGTGTGACTGTGACATGGCTATTTTTCCATGGCCCTTAGAGTAGAAAAGAATAAAGCATCCTTGCAGTTGAAAAATTTAGAAATAACCACCCTATGTATACAGGCAGCTGTTTTAAGTTTCATTATTTCCCAGCACATCACCTGTCACTCCATGTTAGTTGCCCTATAGCTCCTGCCCTGCTAAGCTATAGCAGGGCCAAGTAGTCTGAGTATCTTTGTATATTTATGACTCATTTTCTACAGTTTCAAGACTTTCTATTAGCCAAGACATTTCAATTCAAAGTTCTCTTTCTCTTCCTAAATTACTCTAGATCCCAAAGAGATCTCTCTTTTAATATGATGGGTGTATTAGTTATCATTTTTTTCTGTAACAAATTATAGCAAAGCTTAGCAGCTTTAAATAGCAAACATTTATTATCTCACGGTTTCTGTGGGTCAGGAATCCAGACATAGCTTAGCTGAGAGTCTCTGATTCAGGTTCTCTCACAAGGTTGTAATCAAGGTGTCAGCCTGGGCTATGGTCATTTCAAAGCTCAGTGGGGAAGGATCTGTTCCAATGCTCACTCACAGGACTCTTGGGGGGCTGAAGTCCTCACTGACTCTTGGAGATACCAGTTTCTTACTACCTGGACCTTTCCAGAGCACAACATGGTACCTGGTCTCTCTCAGAAAGCAAGAGAGGACAAGCAAGATGGAAATCACAGTGCTTTTGTAACCTAATCTCGCAAGTAATAGCCCATTGCTCTTGCTGTATTCTATTCACTAGAAGAAAACAAGTTGATTTAACCTATATTCAAGAGGAAGGGATTATACAAGGTGTGAATGCTAAGAGGTCATTGGGAGCTATCCTAGAGGCTTTCTACCATGGGGGTTACTCAACTGCCCCCGTTTCTCTAATATGATTGAGAACAGGTACCTTGAAAAAGTCAGACACGTGCTCCTCCTTCTTTACATGTGAGTGTTGCCCCCAGTCTCAAATTTCATCACCAACATCCATTTACCATTCCAGCTATCTTAGTCCAGATTTTAGGCTGCGTTAGGGCTATATTTGAGAATGTTGATGTTTACTGCTGTCATCTGTAAAATGGGGACAATGATTATGTCCTCACAGGGCAGATGTGAGAAGTGAATAGATTATACATTAAACAGAGCAGGGGACTGTAAAGCTGGTGCTTGTGGATGTCAACGCTGACCTCCTGGCTTAGCGGCACTTGCTGCTCTACATTTAAATCCATGAATGAGCAAAGTTAAAAACAAATAACCCTGGAAATGCTCAAAACTGAGCATGTCTAATCCAGTTCTCAAATATTCACTCATCTATCTCTGAAAATTATTCAAATCCAACCTATGAGGCCTTCCACAACCAAGGTCTTTTATTGATCCGAGTGCACCTTGCTCTCTGGATCCATCTTCTTGACTTTTCAAAGGCCATTCTAGAGCCCTGACAGTAGGAACACTTGGACTCATAATGAAGAACATTCTGCTGGAATAGAGAAACCACTCAACTTCCTTCAATCTTGTAGCCTTGGGAAATTACAGCACTAAACAACACTCGATTCTGGAATCCCTTCATTTAACTCCTGCACGGCATTCTCTCTTATCTTTTTCTTATGCCTAATACTGGGGACTTCAATCAGATTGCAACCTCCTTAAGTGACCACTTTTACACTTTTCTTAGGGCTCCTTAAACTCTTAGGGAATGCATACTGTATTATAGGTACTCATTCAATCATGTGAACTGGGAATTTAGAGTTGGAATACAAATTATGGGCCATCTAGTTGAGTCTCATTTCTACCACATTCACGAAAATTCATATAGCAACTTAGCTTCTATTTTAATTGCTCCAGTTCTAGAGGACTTTGTGCTTCTAGAGAACTGTTGTTTTTGGCAGTTCTACCTGAGTGTTGATTATTGATTATATTGAACTGAAATCCACTCTTTTCTTGACTGGGATAGGAACGATAATATGTGCAACATTGAACAAGGCCATACCCTCTTCTAAATGACATTGCAGACTTTCAGACACTTGAAGATGACCTTCTTGCCTCCTCTGTGTTCTTCCCTACTTCTGGTTAAATACCCTGAATTAACTTATTTGATTAAAGATTTTGTCCATGTTCAGTGTATATCCAGTGGAGTAATTGGGAATGATTTCTTCACCACCAGCAGAAATAACAACTAAATTCACTCTACTCTATAGTGGACGTACTAGTTCAAATGACAAACCACAGGGCTCCTGGGGAAAGAGAAGCAACAAAGTAATTAGAAAAGTCACAAATCTTTGCTCTCATGGGCTTATAATTGAAGATACAGACTGTGCTAATCTAAAATATAGATATACTTAACAGTTAAAGTGCAGCTAAAAGTTTGGAATGCCTTTTACAAACCTCTGAGCTTCATTTAGGACAAATAAACTTTTCTTCTTGACAGCCTGTTTATATTAAAATATTCCTTTATAATCATTGTTTATTTGTCTGATATGTATTTATCGATTGCCTACTATATGTCAGGCACTGATTCCAGCACTGGGGATATGAGAGGGAATAAAAAGGCTAAATCTCTGTTCTCCTAAAAATTATCCTATTGGAGTGGATACAAACAACAGAGAAATGAACCAGAAAACTTAATGAGTATGAGGTCCTTTTCCAATACTGTTCTCCCAGGCAATAGGTGATTTCTGATAAGGCATGAAGGAGAAACCAGGGTAGATTTTAGAAGGGACTTAGAAACTGATCAAATGAGTTTATAGGGGCTACAAATATGGTTCAGTTAGGGGCAACGCCTCCACTATGTTTGGAGGTGCCTGAGGGCCCTGAGATAGATATCATTAATCCTTACTACATAGAAAACTGGGATATTCAGGCTCCCAAGGTCCTAATCCAAGGGTGGAGAAACTTTTCATGTTGGAAGGGTGCATTAATTTAGCTGTAATAAAATAAGGCTGCATTAAAGAAACTTCAATTAGATGTACTTAAAAATGTACATTATTTTGTAAAAGTCTAACTGCTATATATGTAATAACTTCAAAAATGAAAACTATTTGTTAATTTAAAGTTACCTAACCTTTTAATGACTTTGTTGTGTCTGCTTTTTGTTGGAAAGCATTTGAACAATTGGTTGCAGCATGGAGGTTCTCGCTTTCAGCTGATCCTCTAGATGGGTATCAGTCATTTGTGACCTTAAGGGAGTCTTGATTTGGGTTAGGAGGGAGAATATGGATTCACAGCAATAAGTGGTGAAAAAATGAGAAAGCATTTTTGGGGCATGTTGCTGAAGGTATGGGTATTCTACTTCATTTGTCTATATTTCAACTGGATCTTTCTTAGCATCAAACAATGACTTTAAAATGTCATCTCCTGAGAGCTCAATCAATTCCATCTGTAGTACTTTAGGTGCCTTGGCGATATCAACTAGGTGAGTCTGAAATGCTAATTTGAGTGTGATGTGATGATTCTCAAAGTCAGTGAAGCATTCGTTGTATTCTCCAATTAATAGGTTTGTAACAGCTGCATATTCTTCAAATGATTTACATATATCATCCTGCTCATCAATGACCTTTGTTAACTGGGGAAAATGTTCATTGAAATTTCCTTTTGAAGAAAAAGTGTTTTGAAAAAAGATAGATTTTTTTTTGAAATGCTTGGATTTTTTGCCAAACATCATATTTAGACCTAATTTTACCTTACAAAGAAATATTCAAGTTGTTTTGATTTGACATGATATCACACAGAAATGTTACATTCCTATAGAAATCTTCTTTCAATAATTCACATTGCTGATTCTTTTCTTCATAAAATTTAACTATCTGTTCTCACAGAGATAAAATTTTGGCTAACACCTGTCCTTGAGATAGCCAACACACTAGAACACATTAGAATGATATGGCAAATCCACACTGAATACTTCATCATTCAACTTAGCATGCTACAAAACTGATGATGTAGTATTGCGTTTGCACAAACATAGTTAACAATATTTATAACTTGTTGCAAAGTGTTACCTAAAATAGTAGCTTTAGCACTGAGATTTTGCTGATGCAAGATACAATGAAAACAAATGAGAGCATCTGGATCTGTTAATACAGTACATTTTTTATCTGTGCAATAAAACCTTCATGTTTTCCTATCATGGAAGGTGCACTGTCTGTACATACACTCACTAAATTTACCAAATTCAGTCCAACTTCACATTCATCTTGAAAGTTTCACTTATCAACACCTAAGTGCACATATAGGAATAACATTTATTGGGTGTCGGGCAGATGTGGTGGGGGAG
Source organism: Varecia variegata (assembly GCA_028533085.1). Lineage (NCBI taxonomy): Eukaryota > Metazoa > Chordata > Mammalia > Primates > Lemuridae > Varecia > Varecia variegata. The sequence continues at coordinate 10,216,472 of CM052438.1, forward strand.
GGGATGGGCGTATACATACATATTGAGTGCGATGAGCACTGTCTGAGGGATGGACACGCTTGAAGCTCTGACTTGGGGCGGGGGCAAGGGCAATATATGTAACCTAAACATTTGTACCCCCATAATATGCTGAAATAAAAAAAAAGAAAGTTGTTAAAGATATCTATTCCCTATGTTCTTTTTGAGAGAGTGCCCAAAGCAAGTAACTCTTCATAGCAAAGAACATCTTCTGTTATGACCTGAATAAAGTATAAAACCTATGCTGAGTCACAGGTATCAGTTGATGCATCCAAAGTGATTGAATAATGTATATTTTCCTTTTGAAGTATTGCATGAAGTTGTTCTGTTAAGTTGAAGGCCAATTCATCCTGCCAATCAGTTATGGTTCTCCTTGAAAGAGGCAGTTGTTTGTACTTTGAAATGTTATCAGGGTCTAAGCATCCCACAACTTCAACAATGCATTCTTTCACAATTTCTACATCACTGAATGGCTTCCTTTTTTTACTGAGTATATAAGCTATTTTATAAGTTGCTTCTGTGGCATTATTTCCAGGTCTTGTTGCTGCTTGAAAGAATTGTCTTTACTTTTGCTTTTCATCTTTTAATTTCTGCAATACAACCTTTTGCATCTCTCCTTCTAATTTAAAATATTTGTGGTCCTTATCAGTGTTATGATGCTGGTGAGCATTGAATTTCTTTAATGTTGACATTTCATTATTACAAAGCAACCAAATCATCTTATTTTTAGCAGAAACAGGATAATATTTCAATTCCCAATCCTCGTTAAAAAAATCTCAAATTCTTCCTTCAGCATTCTCTTGGTCTTTTTTGATGTGATGGGCTGTTAAGCAGACAGAATTAAAAAATACAGTCAAGCTGTGCAACTATTCACAAATTCCACTTCAAACAGAAACACAGTGCACCATTGTCAAAAGCTGATAACAGACTGGTGTACTTGCATCCCATGAACTCTCACCAACCAGCCTCATGTGGTAGTGGTGCCAGTCAGGCAGGGAAAGTTAGAACTAAATCATGAGTGTAGCAGCCATCAATTTAGCCCTTATGGCTTACTAATATTCTAATTGTACTATTCAATCTGGGAGGATTATTTAAGTTGAGACTTATTTTATTCATTGGTATTTTAAATATGTTCATTTTAAAATAAAATAAAAATATAAAAGATGAACAAATGTATATTAATAAAAATAAAAGGATTTGTTCTGTAAAATTTGGATTCAGTCAAAAGGCTGCCCTTTAGGACCTAGAAGGCCACATGTGGGCTTAAGGCTTAAGTTCCCCACCCCTGTCCTAAACTGAAGAAGGATGTGGAAGCCATGGTGAAGGTTGATGCCTGTCTGGGGAATGTGTCATTAGATGCGAAAACAAGCAATAATAGAATCCAGGAGAACTTTACCTGAGCTTCAGGTACCACACCTGCTAAGACAGGGACTCTTTGTGCCCTGAGAAAGGGTTGAAAGTTACCTAGGTTTTGACACAAGTTGGCAAAGTGCAGCCTCTTCTCCCATTCTCCTTCCATACAAACTGTACTAATTTTCTCAACTCTTAATTCTTCTTACTACCCTTTCTATTTTCCCTGAGTATTTCCCTTTTTTCTGACTATCCTTTGGTCTGTCTTTTTATAAAACGAATCCTTCAAGTAATAAAATACCGCAAAAACCTTTTCCTCAACAAAAGGTGAAAAAATAAATTTAGAGTGAGACATGTTTTCTAACCAAGTAATTCTTGTGTTAACATGCTTTGATCCCTGGATTCATATGTATATAATGCAGCAATAAAAAACAGTACACAATGCAGGAAAATATCAATCTAAATACAAAATTTAATTTAAATATAAAATAAATTTAATTTAAAGGTCGTTTGGAATGTTCTGCTCCATCGCTGTTGGGATACTTTTTTCCCTCAGCCATTCCTACTGTCTTCCCCATTCAGCACACAGTTTCTCTGGATTCATATTTCTGCTTTGAGGCTCATCTTGCTGTGATTTCTGAGCATGGTCCCTCTACCAAGCCTATTAGCCCAGGCCTGATTATAGTATGTACAAGGGTAAGATATTTTTTTTTTAATGTGTTAGGAGAGAGGAAAAGGGGATTTGTCATTTGTCCACCTAGTTCCTGGATAATTAAAAATATTTTAAGAAGTTAGTAGTTTTAAATTGTATTTATGATTTAATTCCTGGAAAGGAAAAGGGAAGGATGTGATTGTAAGTGCAGATAGCCAGTCAAGGATGAAGAAAATAGCCAATCAAAGGAAGAGAAAGTGGTAAAATAAGCTCTTCTTCATAGTTCCAGGACCTGCGTCCTTCATTTCTGGTATTTACCTACCTTTGCTTAAGAGCCAAAGACATTTAACAAATTATAAATGAACGACTCAGATCAACACTTTATATGTTTAAAGTGATTCTAACAACACAACAACCATCTCCTCAGTCTTATCCTCTTCCTGCATTTAGTAAAGAAAGTCAGATTAAAGAGAAACTAAAGTAGTATAGAGGTAGTTCACAGTAAGAATCAAAAGTGCAGTGGGTGGAATTTTAAATAGAATGTGTTTACCTCCACACCTGGAAGTTAGGCTTGTGTGTAGGGAAGACCATATTGTAGAAGTAGAGAAAAAAACAAAGTGATTTGTAGAAGTGTTTACTAAGCACAAAAATAAAAAAAAAAAAGAAAGTAAATAAATCACAGGTTCAATTGACTCAAGAAAAAGAACAATGAATAGAATTTAAGGAAAGTAGAAGAAAGGAGATAATATAGATAAAAGCAGACAATGATGAATTAAAAGAGTAATAAAATTTGCTTAGTCTGCAATGGGCTTTGGAAAGCCCAAAAAACCCTAAGAATAGTTTCTTGAAAACATCTCTGTTATTGAGAAGAAAGGATGGAAATACATAGGAATAAAAAATATCATATCTATGAAAGGAATCAATAGAATCAATAGGCTATTTATAAAAAAATATCATTTCAATACAGTAGTGATAAATTTGAACATTTTGTTAAAATAAATGATTTTCTACAAAGAAACTAAATTGTACAAATTGACTTGAGAATAGATAAAACCTTTTTGTCCAACAATTCTGGAAGAAATTTTAAAATTTATCAAAATACAGCATCTAATGTCCACCGTATGTCCAACCAAAGGCACATCAGTTAGATGGTATTTCGTGTGGGTCTTACATACCTCAAGGAAGGGATACTTCTTATGCTACTTTTCAGAGGTGAGAAAAGTATAGAAAACTTTACAATTATTATAATGAGGTGACAAACCCCACTAACAAGACAAATCACTCTCACACTTGAGTACATATAGAAAATCAACTTTCTATAATTAGAGAATATTAAGGCAGTAGCATATTAAGTGACTGATATTCCATGCTAAAGTAGGGTTTATCCTATGTATATAAAGATCATTTAATGTGAGGAAATCTATTAATATGCTATATTATCAATACATCAAAGTGGAAACACCATTTATTCATCTCAAAATCTGCCAAAAGGCAACACACATTTGGAATAAACCTTTCAAAAATATGTTAAATGAATATTCCTTAAGTGTGATAAATAATATATTTTGATAAAATAAGAAGTCAATATTATGCCTAACTATAATACACTAAAGATATGCCCATTAACATCAAGAAAAGGAATTTCAACTATCCCCATTATTGTGCAACGTTGTTCTTCAAATGTGAATAAGAACAAGATGAGAAAACTAACATACATACATAGTAGATATAATATATAACTAAATATATACAAAATGAGAAAAAACAATTATCATCATTTGCAGATAATATCATTGTCTAGCTGGAAAATTGAAGAGAATTAACTTCAAAAACAATTAACTACTGGAATTAATGAGAACTTCTAAAATGTCCAGTTACAAAGTTAACATAATGAAATAAACACTCTTCCTATTAATCAACAATATCTGTTATACTCTAAAATAAAAAAAGCTACCATTTACTATAAAATCAAAATTATAAAATGTCTAGAAATACTTCTATCAATAAGTCTTTTTAGGAGCCATTCAAATAAAATTAAAATTTTTTTCTGACACTTAGGAAGACTTGAATGGTGAAACATGGAACACTGTAAAACAGAAACTAAATGATAAATGAAGTCAATTATCCACAAGGTAATTTATAAAGACAATACAATTCCATTTAAGACCATAAAATGATTTATTTGGATATTGAGTATTTAACAAAATATTCTAAATTTTACCTGGAATACTGATTGTTAGAAGAGCCAGAATTTTTTTCAGCGAAAAAACTGAGAGCTACCAAAGTTCAATGTCTTGTTCTAAACATTTTAAATGAAAATTAGATATACAAATATGTCTATGTGTTTGAGCATATATATGCCATTCATTGCCTGATACATTGGTGTGTTTATGTCTGTGTATTATATATGTTTCTACTTATTGGTAGGAATGAACCTTGGTGTGCTTTTCTGGAAGGCATCTTGTGTACCCATTGGTGCACCATTTCTCTCTCCAGGAATTTGTCCTAACAAAATATTCATAAACATTTATAATGTTATAGCTAGAAATATGCCCACCCTTGTATAGTTTATAGCAGGTCAAAATTAGAAAAAAAATAACTAAGCCTTCAAATACAGAGTATTTTATTAAATCAAGATGCATTCTTAAAAAATCATGCACACATTAAAACCAATATATAACAATATTTAATGAAAAGGATGTTCTCGTAAGGAATATGAAAAGTATAAGTAAGGAGACCAATAAAAAGCCAACTTTTAGAACTATCCTTTTTCCAATCGAATTACAAGCACCCTAATCAGAAAAAAAAAAAAAACCACATGATTTTACAGAATGTTACTGCAGCTAACAAAGACTTCAAGTTATCTCCTTTATAATTCCCTTTAGTTTCCTCACAGGAAGTTCTGATCTTACTCGTAGGCAAATCCTTGCAGCTCGCAAGGCCTTGGCTGCATTTATTTGCCTTCTAAATGTATTGGAATAATGAGGATCTGAACTGATATAACGGAAAGTGGGAAATGTGGCAGGAGAAAAAGAGTTGAGGAAGGTAGAGAAAGTAGAGTAAACACCAAAACAAATTCACCAGGTGTGTAAAACTGGGCACAGAGAGGAATGAAGATGCCTCCCAGGTTTCTTACAAGTATTACACACAACCTCACAGCACTGACCTCCTACAAGCCTCTTTACCAGCCTTTGTCACTAACTCAAAAACAGTCCCGACCCTGCCTGCCTGAAGCGCTGCACTGCCTAAGCTGTCAGGTGTACCCAGCACCTGGGGCATGGGCTCCTGTCTGGTGAGCAGGTGAACTATGAGGAAGCAGAGAAGTCACAACATAGCCGGTGTCTCAATTTGGGATTTTGAATCTGTTTGTCCATAGTTATTTTTTAACCCATATTTAGTTTTTGAGAACAATTGGTAATACTTCTGTTTTATAATGCTATGTGCTAAGTGAGCTTTTCCGAACTTAACTGCTATGCATGTGCAAACTCCACTGCCATGGGAAAGAACTCGGAGTTCTAAGTATTTGGTAGATTGGGGGTTATTCGGTTTGTACTATTTAAAAATACAAAGGCATAATATTTAAGTTGAGGGCAGAGTGGTAAGACTGAATTGCTATTATATCCACAGTAGAATGATAAGTCCACAGTGTAGAAAGTAATTCATCAAGATGTAACTTACACCTAAAAAATGTCCCCAAGTGTTGATCCAATAATCTTATTCTAAGTAAGGGGGAATCTAAGATTCCTTAAGAGGATGATAAATGAAAGTGTTCTTTTGAACATCATTTATAAACAAACAAACAAACAAATAAACTTAGGTATCCAGTAATAGAGGATTACTTACACAAACCATGCAATAGTCTATATTGGAGTATTATGCAGCTATCCCAAATATTTGAGTGTCTATGATATCAGGGAGATTTGTGCTATAATACTAAACAAAATATGCAAAATTACATGTACACTATAATCTCAACTTTGAAAAATATCTCTGGGAAAAATATTAGCAAGTATTATATACGTAGCAAATATGTAAATGTTTTTCCTCATTCTGGGTAGGGGTGTCAAATCCCAGCTCCCCTGTTGATAACTTGATAACCTGCATATGAAGCCAGACTTACCATGTGGAAAAGAGTTGGTCCTCAATAAAACCTGCTGAGTATTGTCATGGCAGGCACTTAGCATGCATCTTTTGTTTCTCTTAGGCATCCTACGAAGTTGGCACTCTGGGTAAGCTTATTTTGCAATGGACACAGTGAGTCTTGAAGGGGCTAAGAAGTTTTCCTGGAAACTCACCAATATTGAGGGACAGAACTGGGATTAAATCTGGGTCTGTTCAAATCCAATCTTTAATGCCTCTTGCTCACCCAATACATAAATCCAAATTGTGGGTATGTTTGCAATTATAAGTGGCTTTTATTTTTATTGTTGATACTTTTGTGTTTTTTCCAAATATTCTAAAATGGGTATCTATTTTGCTTCTAAAATCAGAAGGAAGTCTTTGTTTTTGTTTCTGTTTTAATAAGAAAGACAGTTATAGAATTAACATAAAAAGCAGGGTAAAGCTGGAGCAGGTAAACAGCATGGAAACCTGTATGCTCTCCGCTACCCATGCAATTTAGCTTTGGACAGCAATGCATTCCCAAATGTTTCAGAAGTGCATACAATTTTAAAATTTTACTATCCCATTCCTACTATAAGAGCCACAAATCAGATCAATATGTGTTTTGTGATATTTTTTGACCTGAAAATGTGGTCCTTAGAAAATGGTCTGGTTAATGTCTTTGAAATGCCTGGTCCATTTGTTTTGATTAAGGCTGCAGAAAGGTTGGCATGTTTTGTCTTGTTTTGTTTGCTTTATTTGGATGCCTAGTGCACCTTCTGTGGGCTGGGAGTTGGCCCTGGTTGAGGAGGAAGAGCAGCTGGACGGGACAGGAAGTCAGAAGCCCTGATGCACCTCCCAGCCACCCACTTAACCTCTCACTGCCTCATTATTCTCCTCCATAAAATACTTTCACTATGCGCCTTTGAATTAAGCAATGGGGAAGGTAACTTTCTACATTTAAAGTAGATGTAGAAGACTACTTCTCTGTGGTCTTACTTTTTCATTTATCTGCTTCACCTCTACCCTCTTTCTCCTCTCTCTCTCTTTCCCTCTTTCTCTCTCTCTCTCTCTCTCACCCCCCTCTTTCTTTTCTTTCCCTTTAACTCTGGCCCCAAGGCCTGGGCTTGGCCACAGGAAATGATCAGAGTGAAGGATTGCTGCTTCTGACCTCGAGCAGGCACTGGGTTGGTTATGACACTTCTTCGCAAGGTCTAATTTCTTTTTCTCTACTACTCATGTTTACAGAGCCCTCCCTTCTTAAGCAAATGTTACCTTTGATGTGTTATTCCATTAATTCTGACACTTAGTGAGTGCCAATAAATCAAAGACTTTTGCGTATCCATTAATCTACTCCTGCACTTTTCAAAGTATCCTCTCAATTGCCTTGAAAAGCTCAAGCTCTCCCATTAGGCTGTTGTGTTAAATGTGCCCTGTACCCCCCTGCACAGTGCCAGGCATTGCACTCCTGAATGCTGGGCCCCGTTAAGAGCAGTGGCCCTGCCTGCTATGTGACTCTGGGGCCCCGTTTGTAATCACCATAAACCGGAAGGAAGAGCCACAGGGCTACCATCAGCTTTGCAGGGACAGTGGAGCAGAGGAGTCTAATTATGGAAATTAAGGTCTGCAAGAGGCACGAGTCCTAAGTGAAAGATCTGCAGGCACCTTGAGAGCCATCGTCCAAGTATCTCTGGGTCGGAAGAACGGAAATACGCTAACATTAATTAGCCTGCTGCACCAGAAGAGAATAATTTAAATGCAAAAGATAATCTCAGTGCCCTTTTGATGGGGAAAAGTTGTCCCAGATTGTAAGTTTGATTTCCATGTCGGCAGCCTGTGTGCTCATACGTTAACAGCAGCATGGAAGATAGGAAAGAGCAGGAATGGGCATCAGTTTTGAAGGGTGATTCTGCCTCTTGCTGTGTGATCTTAGGCAACCGACTGTTCCTCCCTCATTCTCTTTTCAGTTTTTTCACTTATAGAGTAGTGAAAGAATATTCATTTTAATGAGATACTGTGAGGATTACATAAAAGAACATTGATACTGTCTATGACCCATGAGAAAAATCACGGTGCATTATAACTTGCAGAAATAAATAGCTGGGTATTTGCTCTGTATATGTCCAGGCAAATGTGCACATATAATTTTTTTTTTAACCAAGTCCTTTTCATCTTGGTATTGCCATTTAGTAAACTCTGCTGGCTGTTATTAAAAGCTTTCCCAACACAATAGCAGGGGATGGTCAACAAAAGAAAGCACACACTGCAGCGAAAGCTATTGAGAAATGTACATTCACCCTCCCACACCCTTGACCTCCAGAATCAGATCAGTAACTTCTCCCCTCTTCATTTCCCCTTCCTGTGTCCACAGTGAAGGGAAGTTGGCTGCAACCTTTTGCAGATAATGTGACACAGGGCACTCAAGAGCGGAAGGGAGAAAAGCATTTCAACAAAAGCCTGGAACTTCGGTTTAGGTAAATTCAGGAAGGAGTGAGATAGGAAATGGCAACAACCTTGCCAGGAACTAAAGGAAAAGGATTCTGGCATAAGCCCCAGAGCGAAATGTTAGGTCATCTATAATAAGGGCTGGGTAAAAAACCTTCAACTCAAAATGAAAGATACAATGACACAAAGAAACTTATCAAGGCAACCTTTGAAAGCAGTTAAGAAACCAATTCTTTTCTAAAGAAAGTCCTCAGACAAAAGAGATTCCCTGATCAGTTTGTGTGGAGTTCCATGTAGAATAAACTTTCTTCACAATTTCTTGGGCCAAGTTTCCGTGCCAAATTTTTCTTATTTATGAGGAAAAGGAGAGGAAACAGAAACTTAAAAATGAAATGGAGTAGATTAAACTCACCTTTCCTCAATTAAGTAGTTTTAAAAGGTGGTTTCTATTTTTTACCAAACTTCTTGTCAGCGAAATTTTCTTAATTATTACAAATGACACAGGATACGGTTGGTATTGACACATGAACCAGTCCACATACAAAATAAAAAGGAAAACGTTCTATTCTGTAAATTGCAATCACTGTAAAAAATCTGAAGATGAAAAAAAGCAGTCCAGGGAGAGGAATGTGTTATTAATACATAGGTATTATATAGAAAATAATAGTGATCACCTACCATGTACAAAGCCATGACCCTATTGTTTGCCATTTACACTTTATGTTAAAACTTCCAGGTAGATATCATTATATATACATTTAAGGATGAGAAAAATTTTGGCACGGGAGAATTTAAGAAACTCGTTTAACGTGCTGTTTCACCAGGAAGTGACAACTGAAATTTGAACCTAGGTTTTTCTTTTTTCTTTTGTTTTTTTGAGACAAAGTCTGACTCTGAAGTCAGGGCTAGAGTGCTGTGGCATCAGCCTAGCTCACAGCAACCTCAAACTCCTGGGCTCAAGCCATCCTCCTGCCTCAGCCTCCCGAGTAGTTGGGACTACAGGCGCATGCCACCATGCCTGGCTAATCTTTTCTATTTTTAGTAGAGATGGGGTCTCACTTTTGCTCAGGCTGGTCTCGAATTCCTGACCTCAAGCGATCCTCCCGCCCTGGCCTCCCAGAGTGTTAGGATTACAGGCATGAGCCACCGCGCCTGCCCTGATCCTAGATTTTTCTGTTTCCAAAGCCTGTTCTTCCTTTACACCATACTGCCTTGTAAGTTACAAACTTCCCCTCAAGCAAAAAAGTCTGTTCCCTTAAAGCAATGACTCTGTATCATGAAGGATAGCAATGACTATCTCAATAGTCAAAGATGCTTTCTCATAATTTGGTTTCAAATTTGTTTCAAACAGAATTGACACACCTCTTGTCTGTTCATGTCCAGGGGAAGCAGTGTACTCACTGTTCAGCCCCCACCCCACCATGGTGGCTGCCAGCACCCACCTTAAGGCCCTCCTTTTCCTTATTGAACCTGATTCATGCTCCACACTCTACTAGCTACTAAAACAGTTATTAATTCCTGCCTTGCAAAGTGATAAAATCTAAAATTTCAAAAGGACTTCATAAATGAAGTTTGGCTTTTTCTTTTTGTTACTGTAAACACTGTCATTAGAAAACTGAAAAGAAAAATAAGAGCTCCCAAAGGTTTAGACATAAATGACTTGATTATTTAGTCATTTAATTCGAGCTTTAGTTTTAGGTGCTGAAAATCAATGTGGATTTCTCTCTATTTGTAGTCAAGCCTGTCTATAGCTACACAGAATTTTTTTGGGGGGGAAATCAAATAATTATATACTTGAATCTCATTTATTAATATATGCCCCAAACTTAAGCAGTTGAAATACAGATTTCTTATTTCTTCCCACTTTCTGACTTCACTTTAAATTCTTCTCAGCTGATGTGGTTTAAAGCTAAGTATGTTTTCTTTCTTTTATAGCTTAATGTTACACAAGAATTTCTCTGGTTCTTCAAATCTCATGCCACACATGACATTCTGTCCCTATCAAAAATCAGATCATTTCTCTCAAAGAGAACTGGCATCAAGGCAAACCCTGCAGATGAAAGGAAGGGTTAAGTTTACTTCCAATATGAGGGAATAATTCGGAAATAAATGTCGAGGTTAAAAAGTCCAGATGGCAATTCAACTGTATCCTCGCTATAAACATGATTTGATTTATGGGAACTACTAATGGTATCTCCGTTTAGATCTGGACGGCTTTGCTTTCTCTCATCAGAGTTTTAAATTCATCAGATTCTTTTACTCCCACTATCAATCCTTCACTACAAAGAGACATTCCTCATCAAGAATTTGGGAGTATTTTAAAATGCAGAAATTGATAAATGTTAACAACCCTAATCCATGCAAATTACTGTCTGTTGTCATTATTTATAACCTGGCGGATGTGCTTATTCAAAAGATCCTCAAAGAGCTCTGACAATTCATGCTTCCAGTTGTGAATCATCTTTTGCTCTTTTTCCCTCTTTCATAAGGGATCACACTGAATTAGTTTTCACTTTTTTTCTTTGCCTGACATTGCAATTATTAGCTTTCTTGGCTTTGTCAGAAAAATCCATCGGAAATGTTTATCTCCTGGGGCAAATCTCAGGGAAACAGCATGTTTATCACTTCAAGGGGCTGTAATCCAAAGACAGCCCCGGGCCCACCGGTTTTATAACACAGGAACTGGAGAGAAAGCATCCATGTCACTGAGCAGCAATGTTACAATAATCCCCTGTCTTGAGCCTCCTGGCCTCTCCCGCCCGTCTTTGTTCTCTAACCTCTGCTGATTAAATGGACAAGCTGAAATAATATTAATTTAATCTCTTATTTCCATCTAACTTTGTCCAACTCACAAAGTATATTGGCCTGTAAAGTGGACACTCTTTAGGATTAGGCCGTTTTCTTCCATAGTGAGAATCAGTGAGCTTCAGGTGGTGGCCAATGTTGACTCACATCTAATTTGAATATTATACCAGGAAAGAGGATCATCTGAAGCAGAAGGATGGCTGGAATGGTCAGCTGCCTTTTACCTTATTGTGTTGCAAGGATAAACATAAGAAAAGTATCTTTTCTACAACAGACACATAATTTTGTATCACTCTTCAGGTTCTTTCAAGACCCAGTCCTAATATAATTTCCATTATGAAACGTTTAGTCATTCCCAAGGTTGTTTTATCTTCTATGCTCCTAATGATATTTTAGATACCCTTTGATTCATTCAATAGTCAACAGAATTTTTTAAAGTTCTAGGAATTATATTAGAGCTTGAAATATAATCAGGACCAAGACACAGTCTGTGAACTCAAGGGAGAGAAGTAACGGGCAGTTACAATAAACCATTCATAAGTGGCAAGTTCAAGAGACTAGGATAAGATGGGGACATGTAAGAAAGGCATCTTCCTTGTTGGGTTAAGGCCATGACCCTACAAAGTTCACAAAGGCAGTACAGTGAGCAGGATTCGGGAGAAGGCAGAAAAAGTCTTCATAGCATAAGGAAAGGGTTATTCAATGCTTTCCCTTTTTAGAAGAACAACATATTTGGGAGGAAACTGCAAGTAGAACCAATTGATTTAAGCATAGAATTCAGTGCTAGGAATGGAATTAAAAATAAACTGGATAATTATGCAGAGGTCAGTTCATAAAGGATTAAGGATTTATATTTTATTACAAAGGCGATGGGAGCTAGAACTTACATTTGAGTGATAATGGAGATCTGAATGCAGTAAAAGATTAGGAGACGGTAGAAAAATCGAGAGAGTCAGTAATTCCCAGGAGATAGAATCAATGGCAATTGTTGACTACCTGGATATGGTAGCCAGACAGAAAGAAGCACAAAGAAGGGTACACAAGTATCTGTCCCAAGAAACTGGAAGGCAGTGACATTTTTGGTTGATAGATAACTCAGTAGAAAGAATCAGTTTGAAGGAGAAAATACTGAGTTTGGTAGTTTTGATGTTGAGTTTAAATTGCCTATGAAATATTCATGTGGGATATCTAAGAAGGTAGATACTTCTATGGTGGGTTTACCTACAGAAAAAAATCTAGGCTGGAGAATTTGGGAGCAATCACCATAGAGATAGTAACTGAGATGTGAGACTACTGAGGAAGTGTATATGGCATGGGAAGGGAAGAGGGCTGAGGAAATATAACAATTATGGTTGGAAAGTCATAAGAAGAGATGCCGGAGTGGTAACAAGAAACCCAGAGTGGGAATTCATTCCCACAGAAACCAAGGAAGCAGAACATTTCAAGAAGGAAGTGAAGGTCAAGAATGGTACATTTCAAGGAAGTAAAGTAACATTGAGAATTGATAAGCATCCATGAGATTTTTAGATGTAAACAAGTCATTGGTGGACTTGGTTGGATCATTGTAGGGGAGTATGATGGCCCAAGACAAATTATAGAGATGTGAAGAGTGGGGGAAGAGGAAAAAGGAAACATATTGAGTTGTTTTTCAAAATAGGTGGATGAGGGAGTTAAGCACCATTATTACAGATCATGTAGCTCCTTTTAATATGCAAAGTATTCCCTCGTTCTGCCTGCTGCCCCCACCCACAACACTAGATTGAGCTTTTGTAGTCAGTTGAGTTTTTAATGTATTTGGAGATTCTCAGTATCTAGTCTAGTACCTGTTAAATCAATGAGAGACAGGGACAGAAATGATGAACACTTTTTCCATTACTATTTTCCAGGGAAACACCAATTATTTGGATGGAAATTATTTGGGTACAGTGCAGTACAAATATGTGTGAAGTGAATTAAGTCTCCAGGAAGCCAAGATACCGTGTATTTAATTGCACCTTAAAGGAAACTCAATGATATCCATCTCTTGGATGGAAAACTGTCTTTCTTAATAATTAAGTGAATTAAAATTTGTGTATGACAGGATTATTATACCAGTAACAGTCCCACTGCAAGTACATGAAACTGTCATAGAAATAACTGAAAAACTAAGGGAGATGTCTATGTAGACAGCTACACATTTACTGCCTGGGGCTCAGAACCAATCACAACTCCAGCACCAGGGGAAGCTGGCCACCTCTGGTTGACTGACTTCAGGGATATATAAAACTTGGGCTGAAGTGTGCTGTCAAGACTCAGCATTTAAATATTCTAAACTGCATTCCAATATTCCTTTAAAAGAGAAAGAACTGCAGACTGGATGCAGGAAGGATCTACTTTACAATTTTTGGATTTGGAGCTCAGGAGGAACAATGGTAGTGGAAATGCAGATTGGATGTGACCAGCATAGAGATGGTGACTTAGCAGGCAGAGTCGATGACAGTGAACAGAGAGCAGACTTCACTGGAAAAGGAGAAGGCCAGCTCCCAAACCCTGGGGAACCCTAGCATTGACCATTGGGCAGGGAAAGAAGACACCTGAAAGGGACCTGAGAGGAATGGTTTCTGTGATTACAGGAGTGCGCAATTTCTAGTTCTCCTCCTTTGCATCTTT